>CM060310.1:75432627-75547627 GCA_030674185.1 Monoplex corrugatus | reverse complement strand
TACCCTCTAACGAAAGGATGACACCGGATGAACGATATCACATGCACATCATAATTAACCAGCGCGTGACAGTAAAACCCAATGTCAAGGGTATATAACTTGCCCTTTGTATGCCTCATAAAGGTAATGTAGGTACCTTAATAACAACACTCGGTTGTTACAAAACATTTGCCAACTAGACATTTTAGATTCTGTTATTATCTTGTGATGTTGATACTGTTTTTGGTCTTTGACATTTCTTATAATCAAACGACATATAATATTAATATATGACATACAAGGATTACATAGCAGTGTATTTTATTGAACAACTTTATAGGAAGACATATATTTGAATTAAAAGTGTACTGCGTTTCTGAATACGGCATAAATACACAAAACAAGCACATACATACATAAGTACATTAATGCATATATTTGAATCAAAATGTGGTGCATTTTTGAATACGACATAAACACACACAAATAGATAAGCATATGGATACAGACAGACATACAGACAGGATCTATGTATGTATGTATTTATATATGTATGTGTATATGTATGTTTGTATGTGTGCATGCATGCATGCATGTATATACATATATATGTATATGTATGCCTATATGCATAAATGTGTATATATATATGTATATATATACATACAACATATATATACATATATATATATTATATATATATATATTATATATATATATATATTATAGAAGAGCCAGTAAAAAGTCTCGGAAGATGGTATGATGACTCCCTGAAAGACACACAAAGGGGATGTGAAACCAAGCAAACAGCAGAAGAAGGCCTGAAGAAAATAGATAACTGCGGACTGCCAGGCAAATACAAAGTCTGGTGTCTACAGTTCATGCTGATACCAAAGCTGCTATGGCCACTGCTAATCTATGACATTTGCACCAGCACAGTCGAAGCAATGGAAGCCAAAATCAACAAATACACAAGAAAATGGCTCGGTGTCCCACCTGGTCTCACTGATGTTGCATTCTACTGTCATCAAGCAATGCTGAAGCTACCTCTCAAATCCATAGTGGAGGAATACAAAGTTGGAAAAGCAAGACTGTTGAGCATGCTGGAGGAATCGGAAGACAATATCGTGAGATCAGTTCATCCAAAGCTGAGAACTGGCAGAAAGTGGAAAGTCCAAGAGGCTGTAAACAATGCCAAGAGAAACCTCAGCATCAAAGAAATAATTGGACACACGCAAACCAACAGACAGGGACTGGGAGCAACAAAAATGCAGTGGTGGTCCAAAGCCAAAGGGAAGGAAAAAAGAGACATGATCATACAGGAGTTGAAGGAAGAAGAAGATGTCAAAAGAGTGCAGAAGGCAGTCCAGCAAGGTCAACAGGGGCAATGGACAACATGGGACAGTGCATTCCAAAGAAGTCTCAGCTGGAACGATATGTGGCACATGGCTCCTCTAAGGATAAGCTTCCTCCTCAGATCTGTATATGACCTGCTCCCCTCGAATGCAAACTTAGTGAAATGGGGGAAATCAGACGACCCAGCATGTCCGCTCTGTCAGAAGAAACAAACAGTGGAACATGTCCTAAGCTCTTGCAAAGTAGCGCTAGCCCAAGGAAGGTATACATGGAGGCACAACCAAGTTCTGAAAGTGATCACAGACGTGGTTAGCGAAAAAACCATGACCCCAAACGCACCAATTGCTATGACAACGTTCTACAAAGCAGGAGGGAAACAGGTCTGGCCCGAAAGTGCTATGACAACCAGCACATTGCCAAAGGGTCTTCTGGATGGAGCAGTCGACTGGGAGTGTACAGCAGACCTCCCAGAGTGGAGAAATTACCCAGATGTCATCAGCAAGACAGGCATGAGACCAGACATCGCTCTCCACTCTGACTCCTCGAAACAAGTGATTCTGATAGAACTCACTGTGCCATACGAAAGCAGAATGGAAGACGCACATATCTACAAGACCGAAAAATACGCCGGTCTTGCCAGCACCCTGAAGAAAGCGGGTCTGCGGGTCAAAATCTTCGCCATAGAGGTCGGGGCAAGAGGGTTTGTGGGCACCTCCGCTTATGATCTCATGAAACAACTCGCCATTTCTGGGAAGAAGAGGACCAGAGCCCTTAAAGCGATGGCAGAGGCAGCAGAAAGGAGCTCAAGCTGGATATGGGCAAGGAGGAACCAAAAGTGAACTTCATAAGGATTAAATTCCCTACAGATGATGTGTGCCCCGTTAGCACATTGGTAAAACCGCGTACCGCAGTTCTGAAGCGCAGAATCGCCCAGGTTCGCTCCCCGGCGTGGGAAAAAAAAAATATATATATATATATATAGACAACAGCAGAAGGGCATCCAGGACTCATGACCTGGATGTGGCCCGGACCCCCCCGAGAGTGTAAGGAATTCAGGGCCGAAACACTTGTCTAAAGGGGGTTACTTCTCTGAAGACCTTCTGTTGTCTAGCTCTTCCTAGAGTTTCTTTCTACCTATATATATATAATATTATATATATATATATATAATATATATATATATATATATATTCGTACATACATAAAGTAATTATAATATTCTCAGCAATTAGGAAAATCAACAGTGCTGAATTGGAGGTGTAGGGTATTGTTTTGGGTCATTAGAAGTATCTGTAATTTGTTGCGTTACAAATATACTGTATTGTCTGTTTGCTTTGTTTCGTTTTGTGTTGCTTGTTTCATTGTTTGCTTGCTTCTTTACTGCACTGATATTACATTACTTATTCATTGATTTTGTTTGTTTGTTTGTTGTGTGTGTGTGTGTGTGTGTGTTATTTTACACTACATTCTGTTGCACTCCATGGCCATGTCACAACGGGCACGCTCGCTTGAAATTCTGACAGCTGTCAGGGGCAAACGATTGTCACAGAAAGGTACCCACCACCGTCTTTTTTTTTTCTTTTTTTTTTTTTTTTTTAACGAAACATAACAGTGTGCGCGTGGTTCTCCCTCTGAAGTTCCAAGGGTATTCAACAGTGGATTTCGATTGTTTTGTTACCGTGGGATCTTTTTATGTGGTCCTACTGGGGCTAAAACGGCCAATGGGCCTTTCCAGGACTTACCATATACAAATTTACAAAAAAATGGAAAAAGTTGTGATTCAGTTTTGTTTCTGACGAGTCTAATACATATTAGAGGAGACACTTTTCAAAAGTTTAATGCACTTGCAAATATCTTGCGACACTGCAAATTACACCCTTCCTGACACTGTAAATACAGCTAGGCACGTTTACGATGAGGCACCATCAAACTCGTTGAGATACCTGTGAGTTGCGGGAAATAAACAGTGGCAATATCTAAATGAATGCATAGATTCTGACTGGAAAGGCCTTCCATATCTTCGTAATGTTTCATTTATATATTCATCAATTGATTTATTTATCTCGGCAGAACAGGAGAAAAAAAACCCCCAACGCTTTCTGCACTTAATTCCTTGGCTGTACTCACTGCCCTTTTAACCCATTTATCTTGTTTAACCTGTTCCCAGCTTTCTGGCTGATTTTATTAGTTGTTGATAGACCTGTGGACTCAAGATCTCATGTCTTGAGTTCATTTCCATCCCGCAACATTAAAAACTGGCCTGTTCGGTGCCCAGTATCATCAGATCATTCTGGTAGTATCAGCTTGATCTCTGTTGGTTTTCTTTAACCCTTCCCTGCCTCCTTCCCTTCCGTTTCAGGACCTTGACAGCGCATACGATTTTGCACAGACTCAAGGAGTCTGCCAAATAACAGATGGGAGATTGGGTAGAGTGCATATGGGATTGTCCGAGTGTGACAAATGCCACTTGAATTAATTTGAAACTGCAAACCCTTTTCTAGACGCCGTGACCGGTAACGACTTTCTAACGATGATGAAGAAGACATGACATGGATACTGCTTTAAAGCGTACACCCGACACATTCGCCAACCCCTAACCTCAGCTCTTCTGTAACCACAGGACCGTGAGACACAGAACTAAGTGCTTAGAACACGGTTCAAAGAAATTTGCGTGACCCGTTTCCTTGCCTCTTTCTTGTTGGGTTGGTTGAATGCAGTGCTGCACCTGTTGGCGAAACGGGGTCCTTTTTTTAAAAATTTCTGCAGTCGTGAAGTTCTATCTTTCGAAGATGCCGTTTGTATGAAGAAATGAATGACTTGTAATGTGTTTCGTAGGTGTGGTGAGCTGTGACATAAAAACGACAACAACATCGACATCAACAACAACAACAACAACAACAAAATTTCGCTGCCCACCTTAATGCCTCAATTGCACTGGTGGTAACAGCTTAGTGTCTCATTGGTCCCGTCCTCTTCTCATTTCAAGGCCTCTCCACTGCACATGATTTGCGCAACCTCAGGCAGTCTACCAGATAATTTCGGGCAGATTTAGGCGGAGTGCATATGAAAATTGTCAGAGAGCGATGAATCTCTCTTGAACAAACTGTGAACTCAGTCTGAACTGTGTTCTATTGGCCCATTTGCAGTTCGAAGGAACAGGTTTGTCCCTTACCAGCCGTTTCGAAACTGATGGCCGTTAGAATTTATTTTTCAAGATGCAGCCAAAGAGGGTCATTAGAAGTATCTGTAATTTGTTGCGTTACAAATATACTGTATTGTCTGTTTGCTTTGTTTCGTTTTGTGTTGCTTGTTTCATTGTTTGCTTGCTTCTTTACTGCACTGATATTACATTACTTATTCATTGATTTTGTTTGTTTGTTTGTTGTGTGTGTGTGTGTGTGTGTGTGTGTGTGTGTGTGTGTGTGTGTGTGTGTGTGTGTGTGGTGTTATTTTACACTACATTCTGTTGCACTCCATGGCCATGTCACAACGGGCACGCTCGCTGTGAGTTGCGGGAAATAAACAGTGGCAATATCTAAATGAATGCATAGATTCTAAAACACTGTTTCTAACTGGAAAGGCCTTCCATATCTTCGTAATGTTTCATTTATATATTCATCAATTGATTTATTTATCTCGGCAGAACAGGAGGAAAAAAAAACCCAACGCTAACGGGGCACCATCAAACTCGTTGAGATACCTGTGAGTTGCGGGAAATAAACAGTGGCAATATCTAAATGAATGCATAGATTCTAAAACACTGTTTCTAACTGGAAAGGCCTTCCATATCTTCGTAATGCAACAGCACGTTTCTTAGCAATGTTTTTTTTGTGTGTGACTTTTGCTGTGTTTGTTGTAGAAAACAGACAGAACATGGACTTTGCGAGGCAAGAAATGTGACATGCAACAGCGAATTTTTTTTTTATCAGCGTAGTGATGAAATGATCAGCACCTGTGCCACTGGTTTTCTGTTTATCGACATCTGAAAAAAAAATGACTGCCCAGGGCATTACTTTCGAAATTCCCAGTTCTGGACAAATTCATTTCTTAGTTTCGATGTGTTGATAATCTAACACATCTATCGGAAACAGAAAAAACACGAAAGAAGAATAAGAACGCGTATTTAATACAACAAGACAAGACAGGCACAAATTGGCCTTTGTCAAGTGTAAGATTACAAACAAACAAACAAACAAACACCAGATACAAAAATAAGGAGAAAAAAGATTGAAACTTCCCTGCTGCTCGGTCAAGCGTGAGAAAAGGAATCAGTTGTATGAGCGACTTTATGCGTCGCTATTGCGCAAACTTTAAATGAATACTGCAGAGTTCCCTGTCTTGGATTGTGCTGAATTTCTTTCATATTTAACTTAATTACATACCAGAAAGATTTGAATGAAATTCACCAATACAATAATATCCGAAGAATCATGCAGAATGTGCATACAGAATAAAGACAATATTTATATGATCAGCAAGACAGATAATTGTCTGGCTAGATGGCTATTTGCATCACAAAATTGCGTCTGTTCAGTTTTCTCTGGCTGACTTCTGCTCCTATATTTTATGTGAGAGGACGGTTGCCTTGTTTTTGTTGTTTTCTAATTCTAAATGGGCTTCTTTTTTTCTTTTTTTTAATCCTTGTTGTTTATTTTGTTATTTTTTCAAACACATAATAAAAAAGTAACAGCTGCGTACAAATAATCGCCCTTAAGTGCGGTTCAAACTGATTTTTATGTTATTGTTCTTTGTAAACTGAGCTGGTGTCAAAAGAGTGCTAAGAGAGAATAGGATTAGTTGGTTGCAGGTTCACTGCATTTGTCTGTCATGTTTGTCCCGGTCATTTGATGTATTATTTGTGTGATGTGTAACTGACTGCAGTGGTAACGGAGAATGAGTGCTGATGTATAATTATTTGGTCTGTATGTGTATATATGTGTTTTCTGATATGTAAACATTGTAAATTTGTTTGACTTGAAAAATGAACTGTCTTGGCAAGGATAAAAAAGAGACAGTGGACCTAGTCACAGGAGCTTCCTCTTTCTTCTTCTTCTTGTTCTTTGGCATGAATCAGTGATTCAGACAGGGGGGAGAGAGAGAGAGAAGAGAGAGAGGGAGAGAGAGAGAGAGAGAGAGAGAGAGAGAGAGAGAGAGGACTCGTTGTTGTTGCTGTTTTGATGTTATTGCCGCAGTTTTTGTATTAATTCAGGTTGGTTGGTAAGCGTTGCTCGAAAAAAATTATCTTCAGGTTGGTTGGTAAGTGTTGTTCGAAAAAACGATCTTCAGTTTCTGCACCGTTCACCAGCAAATTAATCTCCCGTTTAACTTTTGTCTGAAATCCAGTCAAACGTGGAACTGTGCATACTAAAAACTTTCGGGCTTGGTGTGTTTGTTTACTTTTAAAATGCCTCTGATCTTTCTTTACGTCTCAACCCGGAGATATACTACAAGAAACGATATACGCTATAAAGATAGCAACTGTTGTGTGATAATCCCTACAGTGACTTGTCTCTGGGACCAGAGCGAAAGTTTTCAATAGATGTTCATATGTCAGTGTCAAAGAGCAGAAACAGTACACCACTTTGGAATGTCCCGACCAGTCGAGGAGAGGGCACGAAATTGCTTGGTTGTTACGCCGTAAAAGAAAAATCAAAGTTGTGGTGGGCTGCTACTGCCGTTAATACGCTGTTTAGTGCTGGTCAGTGAAGCAGAGTCAGCTCTCAAGTAAAAGAAATTTTGTTTTTATTCTTGAGTATAGGACTTGATTATGTAGTTTCAGGTAACATGAGTTTCGAACTGAAAATAGAATACAGACACACAGATGAGGACAGACAGACACAGACAAACGGATAGACATATATGCACGTGCGCGCGCTCACACACACACACACACACACGCACGCACGCACACACGCACGCACGGAAACACACCTACACACACACACACACACACACACACACACACACACACACACACACACACACACACACACACACACAAACTGTCCGATTGATATGAAACAACTTCCCTTTAATGAGGATAAGGGGAATTGAAGATAAGTATAATGTTACTGCTTTCAAAGTGTATCAAAAGAGCGAAAATAAATTCAACCCAGCGGTTCAGTACCTGGCAACTATTTTAGATATTAGCTGATATTACTATCAGTTCATGCATACTATCGTTTTTGGTGAACATACGCATGTGACTTTTAGCAGTACTTCTTGGTTTTGGATTAGATTTCACTTTGTTGTGTTGCGTACTGTTCCTGCACTAACTTTGAGCCATGTTTTTTTTTTTCGTGCACCGCAGGCTTTTTTTTTTATTTCGTTAGAGCAGTCTTTTTCCATCGTGACTATTTGATTAAGCTGTTGCTTAATTTGAAAAAGTTTAGCGTTGGTATTTTTTGTTTTGGTAATTTTCGGTTTGGAAAGGGTGAATTTTGATTTCATACAATCCGCAAATGGGATGAAAGGCATAAAATATCAACCTTAAAACAATGAGAATGAGAGTGCCGTTTAGCTGCTAAAGGGAGACAGGAGACCGGTAGTGCAGTTCTTTGCTGCGAACTTCTGTTGGATGCTAAGAAATAAATTTGTCCATTACTGGATGTCTCAAAACTGCTATTTCATGGAGATCAACTTTTTTAAGAAGTTGGTCAGCAGAAACCAGTCACAGTCGTCTGGTCGTTCTTAGAAATCAGAGGGGAAAAAAGTCATGTTGAGCCTCCTCTAGGGCTTATTTTGTATGTGGGGGGGGGGGGGGGAGGGTTTCACTCGCCGCGTAGAACGTATGGTTTCCCACAGCAAATGCCATAAAAGTCGTAGGATACCGCTGCGAAAACGCCACTACCCGAAAGATGTTGGTATATCCTGTTTAGTTCCAAAGATTTCTTACAATGGGTTGATCATCTGAACAAGATCAGGGACAGGGGTAGGGGTGGGAAAGACTGCAAATAAACAATAAGTCAGAAATGGAAACGAAGACTGAGAAAGACGGACAGACAGAAAAATGTGTCCGTTCACTGTCAAAAGATAAACACCAGGATCCTATAAGTGTCACGGGACCGCTGCCTTTTCAGTTGGTCTCGACAATAGGGCGCTTGGTTGAAACGTGATACTGTGCTTGCAAGTTTGCCTTTACATCGCATTATGAAAGACTTCTGTGCGTGAGAGAGAGAGAGAGAGAAAGAGAGAGAGAGAGAGAGAGAGAGAGAGAGAGAGAGAGAGGAGAGAGAGAGGAGATAAATAAAAAGGGCGTGGCATTTCAGGAAGACTGAAAATCTGGTTAATATTTGCAGATTTTATTGTTACACACAAACACACATACACACGCACACACACACACACACACGCGACACACACACACACACACACACACACACACACACACCACAACACACACACACACACACTCACACACACACACACACACACACACACACACACACACACACAACACACACACACACAAGGGTTTGTTCATCTTTCATTCATTTTACATCACTTTATGGCTTTAGAGATATGAATAAACAAAATATCGCAAGATGATTTTTTTCAACTTTCCTGGAAATGTTCTCAGCATACGCTACAGGTCAAATCTGCTCGAAGACTCATCTTTTTCAACTGTAATCTGTGTGTCTGTGAATGAATGTATGTGTGTGTGTGCGTGCATGTGATTATGTGTTGTGAGTGTGTATGCGTGTGTGTGTGTGCGCGCGCGTGTGTCTGTATGTGTGTATTCATATGTATGTTGCGTGTATGTGTATGTGTGAATGTGTGCGCATGGACGTGTATGTGTAAATATGTGTGTATCTTTCACTACTATGTATGTGTGTGTGTTTAAAGAAACGAGTGTTAGTGTGTTGTCTATGCTATGGGTGTGTGTATGTATGTGTATGTCTTGCGTAAGAGAAAGACGTAGGGTATTTTTTGTCTATATGTTTTTTTGTAATCGATGGGCATATGAAATGGATATGTTAACAATACGTCTTTTATTGCTTCTTTTACGTCGTATTATTATAATAATTTTGCTTTAATCGCATGGGTAGGGGTTTTACATGTATTTACTTTACGTGTGACCGCCTTTGTCCTGCGTTGTGAAGCGCTTAGAGCTCTTGTGGGATGGGGCGCTGTGCAAGTAGCCAAAAGCATTTGCAGCCGAGGAATTATTAAGAATCACGTTTCGACTTACAGTCACTGTTTACCGAACCTAACATTTCCTTCGGACTTTCTATGATCCTGAGTGTCTGTCTATCTGTTCCTGCCGTAACCATGTTAAGACTCATGTTTCACCTATTCTTTTATTTAACCTTTAACTCCTTTATTCCTTCCTGAGAACAGCAGTCCAATGTTATGGTAGGGTGAACTTTTCTGTCAATGACGCGTGTGAGTTAGGGTGAGTTTTCGTGTAGGTGTGCGAAAATGTGTATAGATGATTATTGATGGTGTATTCGTTGTCTATTTGTATGGTGAGCTAGCACACGGCATACGCTCACGAGGAAGGCCAAAGCTGCGCTTCAAGGACACACTTAAAGCGTCCCTGAAAAACTTCGGTATCGACACCAAGACATGGGAGGCTCTTACACAAGACCGCTCATCATGGAGAAGCTGCGTTGGCGAAGGTGCCGCCTCCTACGAACAAAGCAGGATCAGTGGAGCACAAAAGAAACGAGAGCTGCGTAAATCCCGAGCCAACTCCGAAGTCCACAATCCAGCAGAACACATGTGTCTCATCTGCGGCCGAGCCTTCCGCGCACGAATCGGCCTCATCAGTCACAGCCGGACACATGAATCGTGATGCTCCTTGGTCATCGTCGATCACGACGGACGAACAACAACAACAACAATTCGTTGTCTAAATAATTTTTCAAGATGTTTCTTCAATCACCATTCCCATTTCGCTTACCGAGTGAACTTCTTTATTCAGACTTTGTGAGCGCGAGTGTGCGCACATACATACATACGATATACATACATACATACATACATACTTACATACATACCTACATGCATACATCATACATACAAACATACATACATACATACCTACATACATATATCATACATACATACATACATACATAATACATACATACACACATATATACATACATACACACACATACCTACGCGCGCGCACACACAAAAACGCACGCACGCACGCATACACGCACACAAACATGCGTGCGCGCGCACACACACACACACTCTCTCTCTCTCTCTCTCACACACACACACACACACACACACACACACACACACACACACACACACACACACACACCACGCACGCACGCACGCACAAATTGGTGTTAACAGGAAAGTGTTTTTTGTGTTTTCCCCCGTTTTTTTTCTCTCTTGCATTTAATGATTGATTATTTCATCAAGTGAAATGAGTCCTCCTCGGGAAGAATGGATTTATTATGCGTTACAAAAATAATGATACTATTGATAACAGTGGTAATGATAATGGTAAAATTTACCGGGAAGAACGGCAGTATCTGTTTACAACGATAACGATGATATCAATAATAATGATACACACTCCCTGTTCTGTCTTTCTGTCTCACTCTGCCTCTCTCTCTCTGTCTCTCTTTCTCTCTCTCTCTCACTCTTTCTCTCTCTCTCTCCCCTTCCCTCTCTCTCTTTCTTCCATGTATGTATATATGTATGCATATGCGTTTGTACATTAGTGTATGTGCGTGTGTACGTAGGTGTGTGAATGTGTGTATCCATCGTGTATGGTGGTACGACGACTTTCAGTCTGTGTTTTCCCACTTGTCTGTCTGCATGTCGATCTGTCTATCTGTCTGTCTCTGCCTCTCTGGCTATCTCTCTGTCTGTCTGTCTCTGTCTCTCTCTGTCTCAGTCTCTTTAAATATTTCTGTTTGTCTCTCCCTCTCTCCTCTCTCCCCTCTCTCTCTCTCTCTCTCTCTCTCTCTCTCTCTCAGAGTACACCCACACACATACACTGATTCAATGTTGCCTTCTTTTTGAAGACGACGTTGAGAAACCAGTAGACAAACACAATTTATGGGCAATTGCTGTCAGAAAATTATCCGTGGACAGATTATGGAATGCTCTCAGACTTTAGAGAAATACACTTAAAAACCCCGCGAAAACCATCGTTTGTTTTTATATCCTTTTCTTCTTTCCAGGTCTCACCTATCGCTTTGAAACGTGACCCTTCTGTGTCAGATAACAGTGCCAAGCCATACTGATTGCATTCTAGTGTCCGTAAACATGTTTTGTATATATGTTACTTTGGGACTGTGCCATGCTTGTTTGAATTCAGTGAAATTTCTTAATTTCGAATTTTTATGGGGTTGTAGTGGCCCGTCGACATTGACAAAAGCGAGTTACGGGGTTAAGTGGCCCGTCGCCGTTGACAAAAGCAAGGTATGCAGTTCGTGTCACTAAGGGTATAACTCGGTCCACTTTTACTTTTTCCTTCCGCTTGTACCGGTGGGCGTCGCGGGGAGATACAGTCGTCTGTCAGCAGCAAGGCGGGTGGCCTGGAGAAGGGACATCTCGTGAGCTCTGAGGGTGTCTGCCACGGAGTCGCTCCATCGTCGTCTTGGTCTTCCTCTGGCTCTCCAGCCAGAGTATCTGGTGTTGTATGCCCGAAGAGCTGGATGGTTTAGGGGCATACATGTGAGGTGTCCGAACCACTTGATCCTCATATGTTCGATGTGTTGTAGGATTGGTGTTGCTCCTACCATGTCTCGTATCACCTCATTTCTGATCTTGTCCCGCCTTGTCTTGTTTACTGCTTTCCTCAGGCATTTCATTTTACAGGTGACCAGTTTTCTCTCGAGGACTTTAGTTAGGGACCATGTCTGGCACTGGTATGTCAGCGTTGGTAGAAAAATGGCATTGATGAGTTTCGCCTTAGTGCTGGTGGGAATGCTGGGGTGTTTCAGAAGAGGGGCAAGTTGGTAGCTGACTGTGTTGGCTTTCTGGCATCTGGTCTCGATTTCTCTGTCTAGTTTGCCATTTTCAGTGAAGATGCTGCCCAGGTATTTAAATTCACTGGCTTGCTTCAACTGGGTTCCGTTGATGTTGATATCCAGTTTGTTTGGTCTCTTACTGACAGTCATGACCTCGGTCTTGCTGACGCTGATCTTCATGCCGTATGTCTCGCAGCTTTCACTGAGCTGGTCTGTGTGCTCCTGTAGCTGTATCTTGTCATTGTTCACCCTTGCCTGGTCGTCCGCAAACATGAGTTCATTGAGTGCCTCAGGGTCTGGGTTTGCCTCCTTCGTAATCTGATCCATATAGATCACGAAGAGAAGAGGGAGAGATTACAGCCCTGCCTTACTCCCGATGTCACTGGGAACCAGTCAGATGTTCCACTGGCGGTGCGGACTGCACTCCTGCTGTTGGCATAGATGGCCCGAATGTTGTCTAGCAGCTGGCCCTTGACGTCGTACTGCTCGAGGACCTTCCATAGCTTGTCTCTGTTGACTCGATCAAAGGCCTTTTCTTGATCAACGAATACAAGATGGAGATCTCGGTCGTATTCGATCGCCCTCTCGCACAGTTGTCGGAGTGCAAAGATTGCATCGGTCACCCTCTTCCTTTTCTGAAGCCAAATTGGGCGTCACTGAGGAGATGTTCTGTTTTCGCTCGAGTGCGCTGCTCCAGGATCTTTGCGTACATTTTACCTACATGGCTGAGTAGTGATATGCCTCTGTAGGTACTGCAGTCTTTCTTGCTGCCATTCTTCTTCCATATTGGCACCGCTATTGCATTTTGCCAGTCTTCTGCTATTTTTCTCTCCTCTTCTGGTACTTTTCTCTCCTTTCTGAAAGATGGTGGTGAGCCACTGAATTCCGGTTTCACCGCACACATGGATGGCTTCAGTTGTTATGCCGTCGTCTCTAGCTGCCTTTCCTTTAGGACTGGTCTTCACTGCTTTTCTTACTTCACTCTCTAGGATGGTAGGTTCTGAGTGGTCTGGGTGGCTGGGGGTGAACCGGGACTGTGTGTCTTGTGCCCATACTCCTGATGGGTTGAGTAGGTCTTTGAAATAGTTTTCCCAATCTCTTCACTATTTTCTCCTCTTCATGCAATGCTTCCCCGTTTGCATCGTTGATGATAGTGGTTGGATCGAAAGGTTCATCTCGCACTCTCATCGCTTTCACACTCTTGTAAAACTCTCTTGGGGAAGCTTTGCATGTTTCACAGAGTTTTTCACCATACTGGGTCCATGACTTTTCCTTTGCTGTTCTCACAACTTTCTTGCTGTGTCTTCTTGCAAGTCTGTACTTGATGTAGTCCTCTTCATCCTTTGACTTGACCCAGATCTTGTATAGTTTCTTCTTTTACCTTGATAGCATTCTTCACTTCTTTGTTCCACCAAGCTGTTGCCTTTCTGTTTCTTCCTCCTGTCTTCTTGGTGCCACAGGCTTCTTTTATAGTGTCCAGGAGGACTGTCTTGAAGATGCCCAAGCTTCCTCTACGTTTAGTAATGTAGGGTCACTACAGTCCAATTTTTCACTGATGGTGCATCTGATCTGAGTCTGCACCTCTTCGTCTTGAAGCTTGTGTATGTTGAGTCTTTCCGGCTGTTTCTTCTTTTTAGTGAACCTCCTCTTCTTCTGAGTGACCAACGTCGTGATGATTGGCCTGTGGTCTGTGTCCAGGCCTGCGTTGGGGATGGCTTTGAGTCTCTGATGTAGCTCCGCATTCGAGATCTTGCTAGTGTGAAGTCGATTTGAGATGAGACGTCGATGTCGCTCCATTTGTACCAGGTGTAGATCTGAGTGGCTCTGTGCTGGAAGAAGGTGTTGGTGACAATAAGGTCATGCTCTGCACACAGTTCCAATACATGGTTGCCGTTGTAGTTGCATGGTGTTCTGTGGTCACTGTGTGGACCAAGGTGTTTTGTCCATGGTGTTCTTCTCTCTCCGACTCTGCCATTGAAATCTCCCATGACGTACAGGTCTTCTTGGTCCGGGATGCTGTTGATGGTGTCCGAGAGTTTTTCGAAGAAGGAATCCTTATCCTCATCTGAGTAGGAGTCATTACATGGTGCATACACTTGAATGTAGTTGTTGATCTTGTTGTCCTCCCTAATGCCGATCTTCAAGAGTCTTTCTGAAATGAACTCCGTACTCACTAGGTCTTTTGCCTTGTCATGGTGTAGGATGAAACCCACGCCATGTGCTGCTCTCTGTTCCTTGCTTACACCGCTCCAAATGAGAACATAGTTGGCGTCTATTTCCTTTGTTCCTGTTCCTTTCTTTCTGGTGTCTGCAATGCCCAGTATGGAGATCTTGCGCTGGGTCATGAACTCTACTATCTCTGGTTCTTTGTTCGTCAAACCGCAAATGTTCCAGGTCCCAACCTTTTCGTTTTTCTTTATTCGTTGTCCGTTTTCCTCGCCGCGTCGTTTTCCGTTGTAATCCGTCCGTTTGTATCTCCTTATATTTTCTTGGGCAATTCGTTTATCCACTGCCGGCCTGCTAAGCCAGTCACAGCTTCACCAGTGCCCCGTTGGCCAGCATTACCTGTTTCCACCTCCCACGACGAGGACGAGGGGTTGGGCTTTGGGAGGCAACTCGGTCCACAACAAGACAAAAATTTGGTCGCAATAGCGGACGAGATAGATGTAGATGTATACTTAGGACGTGGTTATTTTAAAAATTGTAACTAGTGTTTGCATATGACGGGATATTTAAGTCGTCAGTGATGAGTAATGGCTTTTTTTCGAGGATTCTTTGGATGGCTGTGTTGAGATTGTCGTAAAACTTGTCTTTCGTGCCTTCCATGGACGTCAGTGTTGTTGCGTATGCATTGATGAGGCTGACGAGTCCTGCAGAGGAGTGGGGCTGTAGAGACAGGATTCGTTCTGATCCCAGCAAGCTGTTTTTGGCTGGAAATCCAACTCCATGTTCCCTGATCCCATCAGGTGATTTTCTCTGCCAGAGAGAAGTAACTAGACACACACAAACCAATAGGCAAATCTGAGAGGACCAGAGCCGCCCCCGAACATACACACACACACACACACACACACACACACACACACACACACACACACACGCACGCACGCACACACACACACACACACACACACACACACACACACACACACCCCACGACACCAGTCAGCAATACAAAGAATCAAGCATGTGAAACAAACCAAATACAAAAAAGAAAAGACACACGCAAAAATGGGGGAAAAACTAACAAACACCACAACAAACTTAAAAAGAAACATTTACATCAACGAGGCATTATATCAGCCACTTAGAGCAACAAGGCATTATTAGATCCGTATAGAGAACCAAGACTGTTATACGGATGCGAAGCCTGGACAATCAACAAGCAAAGTCAGAACTAAATTTAGGCAACTGAAATGTCGTTTCTAACAAGAATGTTAAAGGTCCGTAGACAGCAAAGAAAACAAACGAGACGGTCTTAAAAGAAGCAAACACAAGAAGAACATGAAAACATTTATAGGACATTCTATGAGACGACAGAAATTTGAGCACCTAGTCACAACAGGAAAGCTAGAGGGGAAAATGAGCACCAGGTAGACCCAGGGAGAAGATATTGGACACATTAAATGGAGACGGAAAAGGTAGGAGATACACTTGCAGCGACAAAAAATAGATTGTATGGAGGGCCATGATCACGAACGCCATGTAGCATGGCACATGATGATGATGATGATGGCTAAGTAAAGTACGAGAGCTTCTTGTGCAAAGTAGCTTTGATTGTACATAGGAATAACCAGGAATAACCAGTCCACCTACCCGCCAGTTCTCATAGCTGCCAATTTTTCTTCCCTTATTACGGTCTCTACACTCGTTTTACCACAACCACAGAGGGTGTTTGTACAATCGCAAATGCGGTAAGACATGATGTTCGAGACACAGCCTATTTTGATTTTCTACTAGGTCTGACATGCCCGGAAAAGCATCCCAGGTTTGCCGTCTTTTCGAGCTGCCACCAGGACTTTCCCTCCGGATATCAGTTCTGATTCCCTGAAGCCAGCAGCTGTTAGATGTAACTGTTTGGTTAGATTGTTGCTGAATTCGCCAAACATTATTCTTGGTTGTTATTGTAGTCTTGTCTTGTCTATTTTTATGTAATTCTCAGTATCTCTGAAGGTGGGGGGGGGGGGAAAACACCTTGGGTCTTGAATCTCTCAAGGATCCACCGTACAAGCCCGACGCATAAAAAGTTCAGGAAGCGTGATTGTCGCGCTTGAATTGTCGCGGTGGAATTGTATCTAGATTGCACTCTGTCCTTTCATAATCGAATCTCTCTGGCGCTGATAAATTGATGCCAACTACCTTCTTTACAGCCAGTCGGCAGCTTATCATCGTCGACACATATCTCGATCTGCTTTGGGGACATGCCACACTGTCGGAGCCAGACTTAGACATTGTTATCAAACGCTTCTTGAGGCAGCTCTGGTTCCTTTTGATCCGCTTGAAGGGCACCAGAGCAGTGAGAACTCATTCAGTTCGCTGCAGTTGCACTTTTAAGACCTCTCGAATATAAATAATGTCCTATTGTTTGTCACTCTCTTTGTTTCTGTCTGGCTTCTTTGCTTTCTGTCTTCCTAGCATTTCCTGCCTTGCTGGGCTATTCGTATGTATGTGTTCTGTAGTATAAAGCCTTAATACTTTCTCGTAGAATTGATAATTGTGTACACGTATTAATTAACTGCATTTTTGGCTCGAATCAAATGTGATGTGCAGAAGCAATTTCAGGGAATTTATGTCGTCCTTACATGTTTTTACGTTCTTAGTAGTGTTTACATTTGTATTCAGGTTTGTCTTTTTAAACCTTTTAGTGGTAAATTGGACGGAGTTGTCAACATCAGGGCCATAACCTTAGAAAATGCGCGCGAATGCATTTATGATTGACACGTGTACTCAATTTTCCTTTCCAGGTGGTTTTTTTTTTCAAGCAGATATTATGTTATGTTGAAATGGTTACAGCCCTGAGCCAGGATCGGCTGGACTTTAAACACTAAGAATGAGAACTTTGAAGATCATGGCATCACTGTTTGTGAATCTTTAAAGATCTTCTCGTATCTCCAGGTTATTCGGGTAATCATGACTGAATTCTATATCACAGTAATGTTCCAAGTAAAATATCAAATGATGGTTGGGAGTCCAGCGGCTAAGAGTTTATTTGAGTTTATTTACATTTTGTAGGGATTTCATGATCCGAGTGTCACGGAATCTCGTCAGAGGCGGGAGATGGTAAAGATCTGCAGCCCAGAAATCTGTGATGGATATAGTTTGGTTCTTCTGACTTCTGTATCTCATTGTGCATAATTTCAGGCCAGTGTAATGAAAAACTGGATCATGGTGACCCACATTCTACGTTCAATACTATCCATAGATGACCGATAATTGAGGGAAAAGAGCGTTACGAAATACTGGCACATTTGCACTTCTTTTTCTCTGACAGAAGCCATTGGTCGATATGAATTCGCCTCCTTTGGTTTGTGTGTGTGTGTGTGTGTGTGTGTGTGTGTGTGTGTGTGTGTGTGTGTGTGTGTGTGTGTGTGTGTGTGTTTGTGCGCGCGTGTGTGTGTGTGTGTGTGTGTGTGTGTGTGTGCGCGTGTGTGTGTGTGGTTTTGTTTTTAAGAGGAAGGGAACCGTGAAAAAGATACGTTATTGAAGTTTACAGAATGTTCTCTTTGGCAATGGATTAGATTTTTTCGCATTGTATTTCTTTTAAAGATTACACGCCCACTCTCAGAGAAACTGGAGATTAATTCCGTTTTATAAGTCTGTAAACTGTGAAATATCCATTTTGTGAGTTTGAGGATGAATGTGAAGGTGAGTGTAAGTATTAGTGTCAATGGCAGGATTAGAAAGATGACTATGGGGTCAGCCGGCTGTTTTGCCAGACAGAAGAACCAACAATACTGTCAGTTTATTGCAACTTTTATGTCCATTTCCTCTCTTTTTCTATTCATGGTAACCCGTCCTGATTGCCCACTTGTCCGCATTTCGTTTCCGCTGTTTGTGTCTATCCCTCCCTCCCACCCCCACCCTTTCCGTCTCTCCCTGTTTGAAAGCAGGCTTAATGGAGAGGTGTGTGTGCAGGGAGTGGTCCATTTTAGAATGCAGAGTACAGTCCACTGTTTCTCAAGTGTGTCGTAAAAGTCTCAGAAACAGATTTTTGTTATTGCCTTTTTCTTCAACCTAGCTACCTCTTTTCTTTGTTTGTAATCACTTCTGTCAACATGAAAAAGAAACGAAGGTCTAGAAATGTACAACATTTACCATTGACATGCATGACACTCACAGTTAGGTTGTTGAAAACACAGCGAGTAAAACAGCTGCCGGAAGTATTGGCTTTAGTGTTGGTGAATAAAACAGCTGCCGGAAGTATTGGCTTTAGTGTTGGTAGAATAAAACAGCTGCCGGAAGTATTGGCTTTAGTGTTGGTAGAATAAAACAGCTGCCGGAAGTATTGGCTTTAGTGTTGGTAGAATAAAACAGCTGCCGGAAGTATTGGCTTTAGTGTTGGTAGAATAAAACAGCTGCCGGAAGTATTGGCTTTAGTGTTGGTAGAATAAAACAGCTGCCGGAAGTATTGGCTTTAGTGTTGGTAGAATAAAACAGCTGCCGGAAGTATTGGCTTTAGTGTTGGTAGAATAAAACAGCTGCCGGAAGTATTGGCTTTAGTGTTGGTAGAATAAAACAGCTGCCGGAAGTATTGGCTTTAGTGTTGGTAGAATAAAACAGCTGCCGGAAGTATTGGCTTTAGTGTTGGTAGAATAAAACAGCTGCCGGAAGTATTGGCTTTAGTGTTGGTAGAATAAAACAGCAGGTTGGTGAACAAAACTGTTCAAATCCCCATCCAGTTACAGACAGCAAAACAAAATCCGCCAAAATATCGTTATTGCTGTCTGCAGCCATAGAAACATTTGCTGCAGTGTATGGCAATCAAAATACAGGGATTGTGTACAGTTGTGATCACAAGTTCATTGAAGATTAGTTTGTGACTAACAGATTCCTGTGAAAAAATTTTTATCCTAAAATAATTGACAACACCGAGCATTACCTTTGTGTTGACAATAATTGGATCACTCCACAATCTGTCGGATATCATCAGGTTTTATCTTGCTTTACCTTGCCGACATTGTTTCTGTATACATGGTTTTGTTGCCATTTATTCTTTACTGCCTCTTCTTCTGTTACTACTACTACTCCTACTCTTCCTCCCCCTCTTTCTCCTCCTCCTCCTCCTCCTCCTCTCTACTACTACTACTACTTCTTCTTCTTCTTCTTCTTCTTCTTCTTCAACTCCGTGGAAAATCATCGGGGTGCCATACAAAGAACTGTTCACCAGATTCCTCCAGCTGCGTCATCCAGCGCCAAAGCCTGGGTGTCTGCAAGTGGTTTCTTTGCCCATTTGGCAATTTTGTTGGTTCATTGTTGTTTTTTGATTGTTTGTTTGTTTCATTTTATATCCTTTTCCTCTTTCAAGAGTTACCTGGAGGACTGATATAGCAAGGCCACTGGATCATGTTACACGGCCATATCCAACATAGTTTTCTTTTCTTTAAAAAAACTTAAATCAGCAGACATTCATATGGTCCATTGTGCTGCTTGATGGATTGGCATACTTGTTCATTGGTGATAAGGTCAATGTATCGGATGTTTAGTGTCTTGCGATAACATCTCATTTCCATAAGTTGAATTCGTCTTTCCGAATCTGTTGTGAGGGTCCATGTCTCTTATACATTCAGGAAGATGGAATATACCAATGCACGTAAGAATCTGATCTTAGTAATAATAAGAATAATTACAGTTTTTAGATGGCTCTAAATCTTGATAATTGAAATCAACCGTACTTACGCACTAGACATACACAGACTGTATACTATATGCAAAAAGACGTATACAGATTGAGGGAAAGAGGAAAGAGTAGAATTCATTGTCTGGAAAAGAGATGGGGTTTTGCATTGCATTTAAAGGCAGAAAGGATAGGTATTAGGGAAAGGGAGTTTTATTCCAGGCAGATGATCCTAAAAATGCAAAAGAACTTTGGACTACAGTTGATAGTTTAAATCTAGGAACCTGAAGGGAAAAATGTTTGAAGCTAAGCGCAAGGTGCGAGTTGTCGTATAAATATTGATGTTGTCACAAAGGTAGGATGGAGCACACTGATGAACAGATTTGTAGTATAAGGTCATCATCATCATCATCATGTGCCTTGCCGCATGGCATTGGCGATCATGACCCTCCATACGAATCTGTCCTTTGTCGCTATATCTCCCACCCTCTCCGTCTTCATCCACTCCGTAAGTCCGTCCAATATTTTCTCCCTGGGTCAACCTGGTGCTCTTTTTCCCTCTAGCTTTCTTTCGGTGGCCATGGTCCCTGGGAGGATAAGATGGTGGTTTCCTGTTGCCTTACATCGGGTTTTCCGCGGACGCACGACTACTCACAAGGCAGTGGGGGTGATTTTCTGTCAGGGTTTACTCCCTTAGCCTTGGTCTCGTAGTGTAAGGTATTCAGCTTATATTCAGTTTTGTTTCAAACAGGCAACCAATGCAGAGAGCGAAAGAAAAGACTAACACGGTCAAACATTTTCTTTCTGAGGACAAGACAAGCAACTGTGTTTTGTACGCGTTGCAGACAGAGGACAGAAGAAGCTGTAGGTTAGAAAGGAAGGCGACACAGTGATCAAGACAAGGCAGAGTGAGAAATTTCATAAGCTCAGATCCCGCCTCAGTTGAAAAGATATCTTCGAATGTAACCAATGCGCGGAATTCGATGATAGCATGACTGGCAGTTCTGGGTCAGAAACTTCTGCATTGAAAGAGTATTGTTCAAGGTTACAACCAGGTTCTTGACAGAATCAAAGAGAGGGATGATGATGTCACGTAGCTGGATGGTATTTCGTTTGTTTGTGGTGCCTGTAAACATGACTTCGGTTTAATCACCATTCAATTGTTTATTTTGTGTCATCCAGTTCTGGATATCAGCGTAGCAGCTGGATGCTTCTGAGATAAGGGAAATAATATCTTCAGGGTTTGTGCTATTATGAAGTTTGTCAATTATCTGCGTAAAAATGATTTTTCACGTCATGCTGGTTGATGATGTTGGCTAGGAGTGAGGTATAAACGGTGAACAGGATAGACCCCAGCACAGCACCCTGAGGTACTCAGCAAGAAAGTCTAACAGGCTTAGACCGAATTTCGTTGAGGAGAACTGACTGAAAGCGATCAGAGAGGTAGGGGGAGACCAACAAAGAGCAGTGCCATGAATGCCGAAATTATATTCAAGATGAGAGAGAAGGATAAAGTGGTCAGTGGTATGAAAGACAACAGACATCAAGGAATATTAGGAGAGAAATTTTACCAGTATCAAAAGCATGAAGAAGTTCACAGATTGTGCTGTTTTGCACTGTGGTTTATTCGATAGGCACACTGGTACTGGTAAGGAAGGTGGAGATTGTGTAAGGAGAGATGGTCATTCCGTTGTTTTAGCACCACCTTATCAAAGAGGTTGAAGAGAAATGAGAGATTTGATACAGATCTATGAATTTTCAGCTCATTGGGATCGATTTTTTAGAAGTAGCCGGACGAGAGCTATTTTGAAAGAAGAAGGGAAGAGACCAAAGAAAAATTGACTATGGAGATAATTGATTGAAGAAGTTGCTCTGCCTCTGATCCTCTGACATTTCGCTTTCCACGCACTAAGCTCAATACCTATGGTCCACGAGCCTTCTCTGTTTCTGGTCCGCTCTCCTGGAACAAACTTCCTCTCTCAGTCCGTCAGCAACCTACTTTTGTCTCCTTCAAGTCCGCTCTCAAAACTCACCTTTTCTCCTCTGCATAAAATCCTAACCTCACTCAATCCCCTCTGCAGCCTGTCTCCGCTCGGAGGGGAATCACATTGCAATATATAATTGTATATAATATGCTCTCTATAATTTTCCATTGTTTTTATTCTTTCTCCCCATTTATAGCCGTGTGTGTGTGTGTGTGTGTGTGTGTGTGTGTGTGTGTGTGTGTGTGTGTGCGTGGGTGCGTGTGTGTGCGTGCGTGCGTGCGTGTGTGTGCGTGCGTGCGTGTGTGTGTGTTTCAGCGCTTAGATTTGATTTTATCAAGATTTTGCGCTATATAAATATTGTAATTATTATTATTATTATTATTATTATAACTTTGTGAAAAGAGAGAGTCCGGAATGTGGTCAAGTTCACAAGTTTTGAAATACATTTCTTTGAAGATCATTGAGATCTCAGTCTCAGATACTAGGTGGAGGGAGAGGAGAGGAGTACCAGTAAATTGGGGGTTGGAATTGTTGGGTGAAAAGGGTAAAATTTGGTACGCAGATTAACAATCTTGGTGTTCTCCGAAGGCAGAGGGGAGCTCATCTGGATTACTGTTTGATGGCAGGGAATTTGCTTTCTTAGTACCGAGTAATTCAGACATGGTGGAGAACAGAAGTTTTGTGTTTTGTCTTCAAGAATTTGTGAAGAAAAGTAAAACTCAGTTCAGTAATCTTGTTGCGCATACAGTGATGAATTTGACAAAGTACTTCTAGTTTAGATGACCGCCACTGGCGCTCTGCCCTCTGACATTCTCGTTTTGTTTCGCGTAATTGAGGTGTGTACCAAGATGAAACCAGGAAAAGCCCCAGGACCAGACCACATTTCTACAGAGATGATTGAAGCCCTGGAGGAATTTGGCATAGAAAAAATAACAGTCCTCCTAAATGAAATTTATGACACTGGAAAAATCCCCGAAGATATGTCAAAATCAATTTTCATTGCACTTCCAAAGAAGACAGGGGCTATAGAATGCGAACTCCATCGCACAATCAGTTTGATGAGTCATGTAACAAAAATCCTGTTAAGAATAATCATGATGAGGACAAGGAACAGAATCAAAAGAGAAATAGCAGAAGAACAGTGTGGATTTGTGAAGGGGAAAGGAACTATTAATGCCATATACATCCTAAGAACTATCATAGAGAGGTCAATTGAGATGAATAAGGATTTGTATTTATGCTTTGTTGACTATACCAAGGCTTTCGATCGGATCGGGTACGGCATGAAGAATTGATCAACCAACTGGAGAGACTTAATGTTGATGGAAAAGATCTACGAATAATCAGGAATATGTACTGGGAACAAACAGCTGCAATGAGAATAGAAAACAATATAAGCTCTTTTCAAAACATCAAAAGAGGAGTCAGACAGGGTTGTGTTTTGTCACCAGATCTGTTTTCACTATATAGCGAAAACATCATGAGAAACCTAGAAGAAGACCCTGGATTAAAAGGTTGGAGGGAAAATGATAAACAACATTTGATACGCAGATGACACCGTGCTAATTGCAGAAAATGAAAGGGACCTACAAAACCTTGTGAATATACTAGAAATAGAAAGCAAACGTAAGGGGTTGGAACTAAACAGCAGGAAGACTGAAGTAATGGTGATCAGTAAAAAACACGAAATCCCCTCCTGCAAAATAACAGCAAATGGCACAACCTTGACACAGGTTAATAAGTTCAAATACCTGGGAACGGTCATTTCATCAGACGGCAGATGCACATCGGAAATAGCTGGCAAAATCGGCCAAGCCAAAACAGCATTCAAGAAGATGACAAGCATTCTTACCAACAAATGCCTGTCAATTAACATCAGAAAGAGAGTCCTTGAATGTTATATAGAACCAATACTGTTGTACGGATGCGAGGCGTGGACAGTCAGCAATCAAAGCCAGAGCAGGATCGAGGCAGCCGAGATGTGGTTTCTCAGAAGAATGTTGAGAGTTCCATGGACAGCAAAGAAAACAAACGAGACAGTCTTGATGGAGGCAGACACAAGTAGATCACTCATAAGGAAGATTAGGAAAAGACTAGCAACATTTATAGGCCATTTTATGAGGAAGGGGTATTTGGAGCACCTAGTCACAACGGGAAAGCTGGAGGGAAAGAGAGCACCAGGTAGACCCAGGGAGAGAATGCTGGACGGACTTGCAGAGTGGCTGGGGATGAGGAGGGTGGGGGAGATGCTGGGGGCAACGAGAGATATGCAAGGTAGCCAAACCACCACATAAAGAAGGGAATGGGAAAGACTTTATTTTATAGCCAGATCGAGGGAACAAATTTAATGGTTGGAAGTCCATGGTCGCCAACGCCATGCGGCAGGGCTCCTGATGATGATGATGATGATGATGACCAAGGCGCACATGGACGATCAGGTAGAACACGGTTGGAGGGAGGGATATGTTTATCAAGCAAACAGCGGAGAAGCGAAGTGTATACAGTAGCAGAATGAGTGGAATCATTGACTTGCGAGAGTAATTCCGTCGCTTCAGAAGTGAAGGCGTTAAGGCCGATAGGCATGAGGTTGCGGCGATTAACTGGACGCTTGTTTCTGGGAGTTTTGATTAGATTCAGAGAGGCAAGGACAGCAAAATTATCAGAAGAAAGTTATTTCGTTATTAAAATTGAAATAACAAGTTGACGGGAATTATGTACAATTACCTAGTCAGTGGTGTGGTCGTTTTTGTGTGTGGGCTCGGTTACAAGCTGGTAAAGGGAGCGTTGGACAGTGAAAGGTGTAGATGCTTGGTGGTTGGTAGTCAAAATGATAGTTAAAATCATCTAAAACAGTTAATTTACCTCAGTGCAGAAAATAGAAACCAAGTAGAGATTCGAATTCAAGGTGAAACATACAATCAGTCAGGTTGTTAGTGGTACTAGGACATGGGCGATAGAGGCAGGTGAAGATGTCTGACCAGAGGTGTTGATAGTTGACTTCCAGAGCTTCAAAAGACAAATATAGTAAAGGAGGGCTTGACTGAAGGACAGAGATGATTTTAAGACTATGCAAGGTAGCCAAACCACCACATAAAGAAGGGAGTGGGAAAGACTTTATTTTATAGCCAGATCGAGGGAACAAATTTAACTCGGGTTCATGACTGTGACATTTCAACTAGGTTTGTGTGATTAAAACCAGATCAGAATTATGTTCAAAGACGTAATCGGCAATGTAGTCAGTTTTGTTGTGAGGACAGACAGCCTGGGCATTAGATAAATACACTGTGAAACCGTCAAAAGATGCAGAAGAGTAAACTGATGCAGATGAATCATTAAAGGAGCAGACACACCTTTGTTTGCTAAATGTATCAATGTTTTGAAGAAGACCATTGATAAAATTGAATGGATAGCAGTCTGGTCGTGTAAAAGGTGATGGTTTTATTAATTGGAGTTAGGTTGCTTGCTGTTTATAACTGAGATGGAAGAGCCCTCTAAAATCCTGGTTGTTTTACGGGAGATGTTTTCTCATTACATTCTTTACAATCAGTTCTAAATATTTCAAGACACTGATCAGCTGGCGGTGTTGAATGTCAAACTAACGTTGAGCTTGTATCCAACTTATGTGAATGATCTGAGAACATGTTCTGTTGTTTCACATTTCGTTGACCGAAATTATGTAGACGCATTGTTCCTTTCCCACTTGTGAAAAGGTTGATGTAGTCCATACCAACAGTGAACCATTTAGTCATTCATTCGTTCATAATCACTTTTGTCTTCTAATCCATTGTTTTGCACTTTCTGTCGTCATAGTCCATTGTTTTGGACTTTGCTTCAGTTAAAAATAATGCTGAACCACTGTTCTCTCTCTGTGTGTGTGTGTCTCTCTCTCTCTCACACACACACACACACATAACACACACACACACACACGCACCACACACACACACACACACACACACACACACACTCTCTCTCTCTCTCTCCTTGTCTCTCTCTCTTTCTCTCTCTCTCTTTTGTTTCCGTGTGTGCGCTCGTACGCGCTGTGTGTTGTGCGTGTATGTGTGTTTGTCTTAAGGTGACTTATTTTTAATTATTTAACTGTTCACGTGCGTTCCACTTTCAACTTATCTCAAGCGTGATTTTAAATAAAAGAACTTGCATTGAGTGTTCAGCTTAACTCGGTCATCTTATAAACAGGGGATGTGAGGTTTCACTGAAAAATATAGCGTTTCTATATTATGTCCAGATGACGGTGTCATTGTAAGCTATAGCTGGCACTTTGGCAGATTTCGTGCAAATCCCCCAACAGCTGCAGTCAGCCGACAGTACAAGTAATACACTAGCATAGCAACAGCAACATTTTAAACCAAAGGTTAAGTTACCAACTATCATATTACTATTTAAAAATCGAATTCACTTTGTATGCTGCAGAAGTTCTCTATTTTCGTTTCACAATTTCTGGACCCAAAAGTTTCGATTTTGTAACATAGCTTAAGATTTTGCCATACCATCATTGTGATGAATCCCTTCTCGAACATTAATTTTTAATGTCGTGAACAGTCAAGCTTGTAATATAAATCTCTCTTTCCGTGCGAGTGTCTCTTCATGCCTGTTCTTAACAGTACCATATGACGAAGTCATTTTTTTCTTCCCAGCTGTTTAGAAAGAAACGATAAGTAAAAAACGAAAAGCACTCAAGTGTTAGATCGTCTCAGCTACAGCTACGTATGAGTTCAGTTAGCGGTTCGAGATTCCACCAACACATCCAAAGCGGCCAGGTTATGCTGGTAGAATGTATTTTTCTGTAGAACTTCCCTTGTCGTAGACCTCTGTGACTGGGAATAACTTTGGAAATGAGGAAATTTTGAAACCTATAAAGAGATACGCAACTGCAGTAGGGACTACCTTCTCTCGGAATGTGTAACTAGCAAAATAAGAGCAAAAGTCTTGTTATCTATTACCTTTTTCATTTATATCCGTCTGTTTCAGTTTCAATTTCAGCTAAACAAGATGACGTCTCCGCGCTCGATGTGAATTCCACTCCACCGGTGCCATGTGATCGAAAAAACCAAAATATCGTGTCACCAGCCATAAACTTGCGCATAATCCTATGACCTGGCCAGGTCCTTGTGTATCCTACTGATTATGTCAAACATTCTTTCTACCCACCAGAGCCATGCTTACTGGTACTTGATCAGGGGAACGTGACTTTTGAATTATATTTCCCGTTTTGGAAGAAACACTGTACCATAGTGCAAATGAGCGTTTTGTGGAAAACGCAGAGAACTGTTTTATTTCTTGATGGTTGTAGTGTGACCTGAAGCCAAGTCTTCAAATTTCAGATTGCCATGTATTGATCTCTCCTTCTCTTTCCATAAACGGTAGAACAAATGTGATCTTTTTTCTCTCTTGAATTCCTTTACGTATCTATTTATTCACCTATTTAATACTATCATACGTAAAACAATGCCAAGAGAAACCTCAGCATCAAAGAAATAATTGGACACACGCAAACCAATAGACAGGGACTGGGAGCAACAAAAATGCAGTGGTGGGCCAAAGCCAAAAGGAAGGAAAAAAGAGACATGATCATACAGGAGTTGAAGAAAGAAGATGTCAAAAGAGTGCAGAAGGCAGTCCAGCAAGGTCAACAGGGGCAATGGACAACATGGGACAGTGCACTCCAAAGAAGTCTCAGCTGGAACGATATGTGGCACATGGCTCCTCTAAGGATAAGCTTCCTCCTCAGATCTGTATGTGACCTGCTCCCCTCGAATGCAAACTTAGTGAAATGGGGGAAATCAGATGACCCAGCATGTCCGCTCTGTCAGAAGAAACAAACAGTGTAACATGTCCTAAGCTCTTGCAAAGTAGCGCTAGCCCAAGGAAGGTATACATGGAGGCACAACCAAGTTCTGAAAGTGATCACAGACGTGGTTAGCGAAAAAACCATGACCCCAAACGCACCAATTGCTATGACAACGTTCTACAAAGCAGGAGGGAAACAGGTCTGGCCCGAATTGCTATGACAACCAGCACATTGCCAAAGGGTCTTCTGGATGGAGCAGTCGACTGGGAGTGTACAGCAGACCTCCCAGAGTGGAGAAATTACCCAGATGTCATCAGCAAGACAGGCATGAGACCAGACATCGCTCTCCACTCTGACTCCTCGAAACAAGTGATTCTGATAGAACTCACTGTGCCATACGAAAGCAGAATGAAAGAAAGACATATCTACAAGACCGAAAAATACGCCGGTCTTGCCAGCACCCTGAAGAAAGCAGGTCTGCGGGTCAAAATCTTCGCCATAGAGGTCGGGGCAAGAGGGTTTGTGGGCACCTCCGCTTATGATCTCATGAAACAACTCGCCATTTCTGGGAAGAAGAGGACTAGAGCCCTTAAAGCGATGGCAGAGGCAGCAGAAAGGAGCTCAAGCTGGATCTGGGCAAGGAGGAACCAAAGTGGACTTCATAAGGATTAAATTCCCACAGATGATGTGTGCCCTGTTAGCACATTGGTAAAACCGCGTACCGCAGTTCTGAAGCGCAGAATCGCCCAGGTTCGCTCCCCGGCGTGGGAAAAAAAAAATAGACAACAGCAGAAGGGCATCCAGGAGTCATGACCTGGATGTGGCCCGGCCCCCCGAGAGTGTAAGGAGTTCAGGGCCGAAACACTTGTCTAAAGGGGGTTACTTCTCTTGTCTAGCTTTCCCTAGAGTTTCTTTCTACCGTTTAACAATGGTATTGAGATAGTAATAGTATGATGTTTAGATGTGCGTGCAAATATCTGTTGGCATGAAATGTTCACCACCACCACTGCCTATTTTGTATCTGAGTGAACGGTCATGTATTGTTGTGATTCATTTATTCGATAATTTGCCGTCATTATGATTTTTTTCCCGTTCTCGACAACTTTTCCGAGTACAATTACCGTGCTGTCAATCAATGCATCTATGGTGATATACAGAGTAATTTCCACTGAGTTATGAGTTGGTCAGATTCCAGCTAGTGCAGCATCTGTGAAAGGCACTTTTCTGTTAGCAGAGGGAATCAGGTACTTTGAGACCTGACCCGTGAGATGTTGTCTCGGTACGATGGTGCATGATCACTTTTCTTCATGTCCTTTCTGTTTGTGAACAGCTAATATTTATCTGTTTTAGTTCACAATAATCCAAATAATGAGAGGCTCGCTCGAAAGTTTTCTCAGTTGATTACTTAAAACAGGTGCTTATTGTGTGATTAAGAAGCCACTGGGACCGTTACTTATCTTTTCTTGCGAGTTTCATACAGCTAGAGGGTTAGAAGACACTTCGATTTAGGAGCTATTTAATTGATCACCTGTTGTTTTTGTTCGTTTGTTGTCTGAAAATTACTCCTTTAAAATTAACATAGAACGAAGAAAGATGCATCCTAGATTTACAGGAGTATTGTGTTTTGGGAACTTCTGAAGTTGTTGGGGAGTTTTGTCTTCTCGCGACAGGGACGGCAGTATATGATAACGTGGACTTGCAAACGAAAGTCCTGGGTTCGCTCCGTCTAGACACCTCAGCCCATTGGGCAAAGCGTGGAGAATTTTTGACGATCTCCCAGACCAGCGTGTGTGCCTAAACCCTCTTTCTGTGCTTATGCGTGGTTTGTTCGCCTTACAACTAGAGTTCTCCGTGCCCCACTACAAGTCTGATGTGTAATGAGCAGCGAGTCCAAATGCTCTTGGAGTATAGCGCCATACAAAAACGATTTACCGTCATCATCATCATCATCACCGTAATAATAATATTGTTATTGTTATTATTATTAAATAATAATAATGATAATAATAATATTAATAATGATATAATGATAATAATAATAATAATTTGTCATGTTGTTGTAAGAGTTTTTTTGCCATTTCTTAACTGTTCTCGTCTGTCTCTGCATTCGCCTGCATGTTTTCCGATCTATCTGTCTCAGCTCTTCATTGGAGCAGATGTTAAACAGCTGGCTCCACTGCCTGTCTTTGTTTCTTTGTCTCTGTCTCTCCGTGTCTACCTGTCTCTGTCAGTCTGTCTGTCTGTCTGTTTCGGTCTGTCTCTGTCTGCTCTCGCTCTCTGTCTCTGTCTCTCCTCTCTCTCTCCTCTCTCTCTCTCTCTCTCTCTCTCTCTCTCTCTCTCGTCTCTCGTTCTGTTCTGTTTTCTCCATGTTTGTCTGTCTATCTGTCTCTTTGCTGTCTTCTTGAGCACGTGTTTGTCTGAGGACACATTTTGTCAGGGGCTTTGTGCTTCCATTACGCATGAGCACACACACACGACATGATGCACGCGCACACACACAACATACAGGGGAAGAGAGAGAGAGAAGAGAGAGAGAGAGAGAGAGAGAGAGTTACACTATGTATAAAACATTGGTCATGTAAACAGTACATGAATTGAGTAGATAAAAATATATGTAAGATTCTTACATAAAACTTCGTATGTAAAACATCATTTCATATGCGGTAAATTATGGTTTAGGTGCATCTATGATCTGTAACTCCACCCCAACACACACGCAGTACACTTTTCCGTGTGGATGCTGGGGGCTCTTCCAGTACACTTTGTGTCCCCACCTCTGGAAACTCCGTGCTAGAAATTTCCTCTTTTCTGTCTCTCAGTTTGTTTCTGCTGTGCTTATTTACTTGTTTCTGCTGTGCTTATTTACTGTGTGTCATATCTTGCCATGATTTTCTGCTTTGCTTGCCCTTTCACCTGTATGTATTCTATAAAGCCTTACATGCTTTGTTAGAATTGATTATTAGTATAGGTTTTAACTACTTGTTTGGCTCTAACTAACTGTGATATGCGAAGCAATTTTAGGTAATTTAGGCCAATTTTATTTATGTTTTAGCGCACTTAATTATAGTTACACATTTTTTTTTATAGATTTGTGTGCTTTTTATCCGTTTGGTAAAAAGTTTTGCGGAGTGGTCAGGGGCACATCCTTACATTATGCGCACGAAGGCACTGATGTGTGTACTTAGTTTCTTTTCTCAAGGTCAACGAAGTGATCTGTTTTGAGATAGTTATAGCCCTGATGTGGATCTGCACAGTTGGCTGGGGTGTTAGCATAAATAATGATGGTGGTGGTGTGATGTGTGATGATGATGATGATGATGATGATGATGATGATGATGGATGATGATGATGATGAAATGTAATAGGTTTTTTTCCTGAACTTTATCGTGTTTTCATGGGATCTTAGATTAGGCAAAAGAGTATTGTGGAGTAACCTACCAAAGCTACCAGAGTACCGGACACTTGATTTATGATTCATGTAAAAATCAAGGATTGGAACCTGAAGTCTGTTGGAGTAATACAGGTTTCCATGGAATTTTGCTTTAAATGTTTTTGAGACAAATTCTAGTACAATTGTTTTCACGAACATTTCCTTTTTGAAATGCAAACAACTCTTCTAGTGGGAGCGCATCAAGTTTTATATGATGAGATAGGTAGTTACTGGTTGGATTGTTTCAGAAAAAACAGCTTTCAGTGCAAGTTTTAGACGCTGAGGGTTTGCACTGGCAAAGGCAAAGAACGTGGTGTGAGCGTGTAAAAATACTTTTCTGCATGATGATTTCAGAACTGTTTGATTTTGCAGAGCTGGTGTGTTTTCCTAGATCCTGGATGAAGTTTTACAGAATTTATTTATGTGAACTGTCCAAGAAAAATTGTTGTCAGTTTCGATGCCTGAACACTCGATGACTGTCTACTTCTTCAGTTATTTGGTTATTTACAGAGAAAGATTGAATTTTTTCCCTCATGAGATTGTCTTTTCTGTCTTGTAAGCATAAGTGTAGTCTTTTGAGGATTTAGTGAATGTGATACCTTTAAAATGTCAGCACTGACTTAAAGTGATTTAGATGTTTTGTGTAGGTTAGAGTTGCTTTAAGTTAGAGTTGTTTTTATGAATCATTATGTCATTACAATAAAGTTCACATGATTCTTGCATATGTAGAAAATAGAAGAGGTCCCAGTACTGAGCCTTGGGGAACGCTGTATTTGATAAGCAGTGTATCTAAAATAGATAGGACTATGCACACAGTTTGCTGTTTGTTTTTGTTTTTTAGTTTGTTTGTTTCTGTTAAGAAACGATTAAGTAAATTTCAGACTAGAGTCTGATATCCCATAAAAATGAAACTTTTTGTACTGTAGTTTCTGGTCAACGGTTTTGCAAAGTCAACAAAGAGTGAACATGTTTTCATTTATGTTGTTCATGTATTTATCTTATTAGTTAGTGAGAGCTGTGTAACAGGATTTTTTTTTCTGCAGCCGGGTTGGCTTTTAATAAAGATCTTAAATTTCAAGATGTTGGTAAATACACATTTGTTAATATGATTTTCCGGGGGCTTGGACAGAACAGATAAAATAGAGATTGGTTTGTTAGGTGAAGGTTCTGTGCGCTGAGAGAGAGAGAGAGAAGAGAGAGAGAAGAGAGAGAGAGAGAGACAGACAGACAGACAGACAGACAGACAGACAGACAGAAGCTCGTTGTGTTCGATCTGAATCATGTGTGCTGTGAAACCTGACGTACGCATCCAGTGGTAGTGTATTTTGTATTGGGTCAAATCGACCCTACAATTATCCAGAACACGTGATTAAGATTAGTCAGCATTTTGCACTCTAAAAGTTAAGTGTCGAGAGTCTTAATTCAGCCATAGTCAATCCCGTGCACTGCGCTGGAAGGCGAAAAACATTAATCGGATTAATCAACTAAAGATAATCCCCAAAAATACCGTTGTGTTCGCACGGTCAATGGTTATATCGTAACTTGAACAGCTGTTTGTTTGGATAGGTCTTTGTGAACATGAACAATCATTCTTTCCTGTTGTTAGGGCTCACCCGATCGCGGAAGGCAAAATAGGACTGAAAAGATGCCAAGGAACCAGCACCAGTTATAAAATTCAGTTCAGAGTAAAACACTAACACAGGAGAATGGTCAAACTGAAACGACTATTTACCTTTGGTGTCAAATCAGATTTGAAATACGTAGGTTCGGTAATGTATGTACGCCTCTCAGCTGAGTTGCTGGAAGATTGCAGGGTTAAAGCCTCCGGCGGATCGCAGTTTTAAGTTTTAATTATATGAAGACTTAAAAAAAATACGCTGAAACCGCTACACTCATATGTAAAATAGGGCCTGTCCATTTTGAAAGCAGTGGTATCCAGATGCGTTGAACAAGGCCATTGTTTCCATCTGTACCAAGCTATGATACGAGTGTAATGGGCTTGGTCCCACAACGCTGTCACAGACCAGTGCTTTCAAACTGGATCGAATGCAAAATGAAGCTATTAGTGTGATCCTCGGAATCACAGAAAACACCGTTTTGGAGACTCGGCAGTACCTGATTGACCTTCCTTCAATACGGTAAAGACAACATAAGTAAAAACAAAATTGAGAACATTTGAAAACCCGGAAAATCCACTTCATGAGATGGTCAAAACAGCACAAGATATTCGACTCTTACGTGACAAATCAGTGATAATACACACACACGTACACACACACACACACACACACACACACACACACACACCACACACACACACACATCACACACACACAAGCACACGCACATACACACACACACACAAGCACACACACACACACACACAAGCACACACACACACACACACACACACACACACACACACACACAGCACACACACACACACACACACACACACACACACACACACAAGCACACACACAAGCACACACACACACACACACACACACACACACACACACACACACACACACACACACACACACACACACACACACACCAAGATAGATCAAACACACATGCCACCAAAGATAGTTTGGTGCACATTTCGAAATGGAAATTTGCACTGCACCAAACTGCCACTTCAGAAATATGCACAGTCATTCCTACTTTCTGAACTGACCCAGCCGGCTGCATAGTTCCGATTACCTTTGCGGATTAACGGTTACTTTTTTAATTCCTTGTTTTGCCAGATAAGGTGTGTGGAAATCCCAAAGGGTGTGCTTCGTTTTGACCTGAGTATATTTCTTGCAGATTACTTTAATTGGTGACAGTTCCATTTTCTTTGTGAGAACAGAAGGGAAGAAAGGTTTGATTGCAACTACCCGTGTGTGCGTGCGCTCGCGCGCTCGCGCGTGTGTGTATATGTGTGTTCATCTTTCTGTCTCTCTGAATGTTATATAGATATGTGTATATAAAATCAAACACACAAATGTAGCCACAGCTGCGTTGCTCATTTTTTGCAAATGAGTTCGACCTAATGTGCTCCTAATTTGCACTTGTAAACGCACATTTTGTATATTTCATAGAAAAGACCATTACGCGCGAGACCATTTTTGTTATCACAGAATTCTGGAAGTCATGTTGTCTTTGGAGGATTTTGACTTTTTTTAGAGAATAGTTGTTGGTGTGTTAGGAGCTCATATTGGCTGAAGAAAATCTCCACGAAATGTAACAATATTTTGCTGAAGTTCAGACGTTCAAGTTACATTTAACAACTGATTATAATGTTCTTTAGTCCAGGCCGAAAATAATCCACGTTAACAATGAGATCAGGTGCGCGTTCCTGTCGTGGTAGTTAACTTATTCTCATTTTTTCCGTAACGACTTCTTGAAAAAAAAATCTTTAAGAAATAAGGAAGATATCTTGGCTGCTTATAGGAATTGGTTTTAATAACATTTAGACCCCAAGCTTCGTCCAATGGGAAACCGTAGATTCTGTGATTTCAGCAGTGTTACCGCAACATGATTTACGAGAATCTTGAACAGCTGAACGCTTTAAATCAGAAGCAATAGGGGCTTTAATGTTTTCATCATACGGAACAAACCACAGCACTTAATTGAGAGATGACTCAGGCTGCAAAACTGTGGCGACTCCCAAACCGTGCATGAGTAGAATTGTAGGAGAGAAGAGGTAAGTTGAAACGAAGCAGCCTCGTTCGTAAGTCGAGACGGCTTGAGGGATAATCTTGAGGCCACACCCGTGCCAGCTCATATGTCACATTCACCATGGTCGAGAAAAACTTTCCTTTTGATACAGTCCAACATCCCTAGAACTCCCGTAAGACGGAAAACGAAACTGATGGCGAGTTAAAGACTCTCGGTATGGAGTATAGGTACTTTATCTAACTGTGGCTATGAAAATTATCCACCAGACCCTCCCCAAAGAAACGTGCGCACATCTATATATTCATGTACAGATGAATCTACCACGGTAGTCTCTTGGAATGGGGTAGATGGCATTTCATCAGACACCGAAACAGTGCAAAACCGGAACCCTCTACCCGAAACATATTTATAGCTCTCTCTCTCTCTCTCTCTCTCTCTCTCTCTCTCTCTCTCTCTCTCTCTCTCTCTCTCTCTCCTCTCTCTCTCTCTCTCCCTCTCTCTCTCCCTCCCTCCTTTTCGTCTTCTCCTCATTGTGTGTGTGTGTGTATGTTTGTGTGTGTCTGTGTGTTTGTGCGTGTGTCAATGGCGAGGGAAGACGAGGTTGGCGATTTTACGATCAGAATTATGGAATATTCTGTGATTATTAGTCGCTGCATTTTTGTGGATAATTTGATCCGTTGAACGTTTTTATTGTTATGTTATGGATACATTTGTATTTGCGATTTAAGTGGTGTAAAAATAATGTACGTGTGGTGCGAATCCGGTGTATGCATATTTTAATTTCCAAATTTGAATTAAGACAGTATTGTGAGGCCTTTTAAGCCTTCCAAACAACCGATATAGCTCTTGGAGAGAATTAACAATCGTTATTGCTTTCTCTGTTTTGTGCGGGCTGGTTGGTTCTTTTAATAGAGCCGGGACTTAGGATCTGATATCTTGAGTTCAGTTCCAGCCTGCAACATTGACCACTGGCCTGTTTGCTGCGCATCTTAATGTTTCCATCATTCTGAGCGTGCTGTGGGTGTTGGGAATACTGAAGCTATGTGGTCGAGTCTCATTCACTTCATGGATGCGTCATTAAGTGTGTTGCTCAAATTTCCTGACCAAAACTGCAGGCGTCTGTATCTCTCGAATCTGGTTGGCCACAAAACATACTGTGATAGTAAGTGTACTACAAGTCCCTGTTACGCAATCTCAATCACATATGTAACTCCACAGTGTCATGATTATCATCCTCATTATCAGGAAATCATCAGTTATAATGTCATCATAGAAATTGTCCCCGATTGTGTGGTTCTTCGTGTCCTGATCTTGTGGTGACCTCAGTTTCGGTTTTCTCTACTGTTTCCATGTCTGATGTGAGTTCAATCTGGGGTCTTGATGACAGTGTTCTACGGGGCTGTCTGCTTATCGAGGGAGGAAGAGGGGAAGGGGAGGTCTCTCCATCGGCCTAGCTCCACGACTGAGCGATTACTGTCGTCAGCACGGGGCGTAGTAGGCAGTGTCCTAAATTAGATGGATAGGAACAGAACCTGTTGAATTCCACCGAAGTGACCCAGCAACAGTTCAAGGTCTCCTTTGGTGGGTAGCAGAATGGTGGTTTGACATCTCTAGCTCACGTGGATTTACTAGCACTGGGACTTCGACTGAATAAACTTGAGGTTAAAGGTGTATTGTAGAGCTGAAACGAGCGGTGTGCGATAATTACCACTGAGGCGATGCAGAAAAAAGGAAATGGGGCGAAAAAATCTATATCATACTCTCAGGGACCTGAATAGCAGTGATCTTTATCAACAAAGCTGCATCTAGAAGGGCAAATGAATATGTAGGAAAACACTATCACGTTAGTTTTATTACAAATGTAAGCAGCCCATTAATACGAAAACGCTTTGTCATCATAAACTGGTTAAAAAGCCCGCTTGTACTACCTGGACAAGACCAATAGATATACGTTGGTCAAGACTGTCAAATGTCACCCAATTATTCCTTGATGATAAGTTCATCGTTTATGTTCCTTATTGCGAAAACAATTTTAATTTCCTAAGAATTCTCAAGAGGAAATGCAGATGACCTGTGAAGGTGTGCACAATGTTCTAAATCTCTGGCAACCTTATGATCGATTTGTACATAAACGATGATCTGTTTTATATCCTTTAGTTTTGGTCATTGTCAGTGAACGCGTTGGTGAATGTTGCCAGTTCACGCTTTGATCTTATTCTTATATATGTCAAGATTTGGTGCAGTATAAATGTCGTTGCTGTTATCAGTTCTTTCTTTGTCCGTCTTATTAAAGTCTGTGAGAAACTGATGCCGCCTTTCTAATCATGTGCCACACACCGGGAGATGCCAGTCCTGTGGTGGTTGTAAAACCTTTCACACCTCTGAACATCCTATTGTTAGCTACGATAAGACTTCGGCTCTCAGGTGTGGCTGTTCGTGAGTTGGAAGATCAGTTGAAGACAGAATTTGAGATGGCGGCTTGACACTTCCAGGGTCACTCTATCCTTAAAACAGGGAAAATAAGGAGGGAAAGGGCAATACAGAAACAGGGTGGTCGAGTTATATTAACAATTCCCCTTTCTGAAAATTTGCACAGGTAAGAACAATAACCGTAAATCAAGAACGTTGCTTCCCTTGTTTTCGTGCAACAATCTTTGTGATGTAATAATAACTCACAATGTTGTCTGATGTTTTAAAACACTGACATGGTTAATACTGTGAAAGTCTTTTGAAGGTCTGATTAAAACAACGCAAGTCTTCTATAGATCTGTATTGCACATGTGAAGTTTTGAGGCTGAACAATATTTCAAGGTCACAGTCATACAAACGTGTTACATAAAAGAAAGAGGTTTCTGTTGCAAACTACTGGTTTGTTTATTTTCTTTAACATCTTTCGTTATCAGTTTACGAAGTCATGATTTGACAGACGACTTCATCATTTGTAGTTCGTCTTGTTTGCTTCCCTTACTAAAATACAATCACATAGTTAATACCCAGCCAATTACAAAGATAACAGAATAACGAAAGTCATATGAAACTGCTGGGGTGGTGGTGGTGGTGGAAAGAGTGTTGCGCAGTGAGACCTTACACTGGAGCTTTTGAAATAATATGTTGGAGAGGGCGCGAAAAGTGACGACGGTATTACATGTCGTTCACAAGAGTCGCTAAATGGCCAAGACTCTACGACGTTGACAACTTAACACGTAATTTAGTAACTTGTGGGGTTTAAAGTTTTCCTTGCATTACTTTGTGGAGTGGACACTTGCCGCCTGTGCAGCGATCGCAGCACAGGGGTAAAAGACAGCGTAATGACTACCGTCTTCTTAACAATGAACACGACACTGTCAGCTTCACGTCAGTGCCATCTGGAAGAAAGGCTGGAGAACTTTGGCCATTGTAGTGTTGTTGCTGTTGTTCTGCACGTGGCTAAGGCATGGAATTGTTTTGGGTTACGTCACTGTTCACAGATAAAATCGTTCAGCCTGGAAGACTTTGAAGTCGAAACCAATACTTTGCAGCGTGTCTCCTTTTGTCCCCATACTTCTAGGTCTCCATCATTAACATTTATTCTCTATACTGGAACATTCTCTAGCCTGCTGTGCTTGTGGCAGATATCACCTTTCACTTGGTGTGAGACTGTGAGGCGTTAACCTCTGGTGACAACGAGCGTTAAAGCAGTACTTAATTGAATATGAGCAGTATCTAAAGAGTGGAGAAACCGACTAGAAATAAACACAATTACTTGAAAGTATAAATGTTCTTTTCATATTGTCCCTGACATCGACAAAATATATGTCAAGCTAAAAAGACAGAAACCAAAGTCAGCTAAAGAAAGAAAAGTCCACCCAACAAGCTTAAGGACCCTAAATTAGCGCCCTAATAGAGGCTTGCTGGACAACACCCATCTTCATCAGGATTATTCATCGGACAGAACGGGGCAGAGGTCGTAGAGAACTTCACCTACCGTGGCAGTTATACAATTTAGGCGACATGACTAAAGAAGTGAATTGTCGCATGAGCAAAACAACTACAGCATTCAACAAACCGTCAGAGGTCTGGAACGGAAACAAAATCTCCCTCAAACTAAAATTACGGTTCTACGATACCAACGTTAAGTCAGCTTAGTTGTATACCTATGAAACATGCCAGGAGAAGAAGCTTGATCCCTTTGCCTAAAAGACTACGCAAGATTTTGAGCATCAAATGGAAAGACTTTGTAACAAACAATGAAGTAAAGTCAGGAAGCAAACAAATCCCAGTTACCGACATCATCTACAAGCGTCAACTGAGTTGGCTGGACCATGCTGCTAGTTTGACATCTTCCTTTGTCAACCAAGTCCTGAAGTGGAACCAAAGAGAACAGCGAAGGAGGAGAAGACCAAAAATGAACTGGCGCCTGAGGGTTGACAGAGATCTAGAACAGGTGAACAGGCGCTGGAGTGATGCCCTGAGACTCTGCCCGTAGGAGCAATCTTGCTGCCTGTGCGTCGCACGACACACGAGCGTGTGATTAATTAAGCTAATTGAATTAAGTCTTGACAGTGGCGGGAAAACATGATATTCAAACGTTTCGAAAACACTGAAGAAAACTTTAAAAAGACAACTGGCTGTGGTAAAATTCAAATCATGTTAAGCAAACAAGAGTACGCAAGATCTTACATTAAAGATTATAAAGCAAACAAATATAGGCAAATTGGCCACATTTCAGATCATAAAGGAAACAAATATAGGCAACATATCAGATTTTTAGTCTTCTTCACACCTGAAACATTTGTAATATTTCCTTTTATTTGCTGTAACTTTGTGTGTTGAACAAGAAGTGTAATTTCAAAATACAGTGAATATTGAAGATAGCAGTTCTGACACCATGATGGCCCATAGTTCATAACTGCAAAAGTGGATTCCACGCTAGTATTTTCACATAGTTCTGCTTCCTCTGTACCACAGGAATGGTACACAGTTGCTGAAATAGTGTGATAGCCAACCGCTGAATCGGGGAATGGCGCGCATATGCTGAAATAGCGAAGTAGTCGGTCAGTGTACATAAACAGCGAATCAAATTCTGGTATTTGTGGGCGGTCTCCATGTCCAAATAAGTAATTAGTGGAAAAACATGAACTCTTCCCGTTGTTTCGTTGAGCAGCAGAAAATGACTGAAGACAGGTTAGATGGTTCTTTGAAGTATGTCGATTCACCAAATATGTTACTGCTTGCTTTCAGTCACGACAAACGATATCCCACACACTTCAAACTTCAGAATATTTTATTATTCAAAGATAGTTGCATTAAGTCCCATTGGACCTGTCTTACAGCCCATCCTTGCTTGTGTATAACATAGGATATCAGCATTAAAAAAACATGAAATACAAGATAAATTGTAAAATGAGTTGTAATAATATATTGCGTTTACATACACCATTGGTTCATGCGCTTTACAAAAGCACGAGGGTACAAAGGTAGACATACATGAATAAATACATGTCGACCCTTAACAATAACAACGGGAACAACAGTAACAATGTAACAATATCGCTGGTAGTGCTTGTATTAATATTATGTATAAAATGTAAATTACAGACATAGAATCAAACTAGTAGTGCTTGTATTAATATTATGTATAAAATGTAAATTACAGACATAGAATCAAACTAGTAGTGCTTGTATTAATATTATGTATAAAATGTAAATTACAGACATAGAATCAAACTAGTAGTGCTTGTATTAATATTATGTATAAAATGTAAATTACAGACATAGAATCAAACTAGTAGTGCTTGTATTAATATTATGTATAAAATGTAAATTACAGACACAGAATCAAACTAGTAGTGCTTGTATTAATATTATGTATAAAATGTAAATTACAGACATAGAATCAAACTAGAAGTGCTTGTATTAATATTATGTATAAAATGTAAATTACAGACACAGAATCAAACTAGTAGTGCTTGTATTAATATTATGTATAAAATGTAAATTATAGACATAGAATCAAACTAGTAGTGCTTGTATCAATATTATGTATAAAATGTAAATTACAGACATAGAATCAAACTAGTAGTGCTTGTATTAATATTATGTATAAAATGTAAATTACAGACACAGAATCAAACTAGTAGTGCTTGTATTAATATTATGTATAAAATGTAAATTACAGACATAGAATCAAACTAGTAGTGCTTGTATTAATATTATGTATAAAATGTAAATTACAGACATAGAATCAAACTAGTAGTGCTTGTATTAATATTATGTATAAAATGTAAATTACAGACATAGAATCAAACTAGTAGTGCTTGTATTAATATTATGTATAAAATGTAAATTACAGACATAGAATCAAACTAGTAGTGCTTGTATTAATATTATGTATAAAATGTAAATTACAGACATAGAATCAAACTAGTAGTGCTTGTATTAATATTATGTATAAAATGTACATTACAGACATAGAATCAAACTAGTAGTGCTTGTATTAATATTATGTATAAAATGTAAATTACAGACACAGAATCAAACTAGTAGTGCTTGTATTAATATTATGTATAAAATGTAAATTACAGACATAGAATCAAACTAGAAGTGCTTGTATTAATATTATGTATAAAATGTAAATTACAGACATAGAATCAAACTAGTAGTGCTTGTATTAATATTATGTATAAAATGTAAATTATAGACATAGAATCAAACTAGTAGTGCTTGTATTAATATTATGTATAAAATGTAAATTACAGACATAGAATCAAACTAGTAGTGCTTGTATTAATATTATGTATAAAATGTAAATTACAGACATAGAATCAAACTAGTAGTGCTTGTATTAATATTATGTACAAAATGTACATTACAGACATAGAATCAAACTAGTAGTGCTTGTATTAATATTATGTATAAAATGTAAATTACAGACATAGAATCAAAAGAAAAGAAGGAAGTGAAGTTAGCACTAAGAACAACCAAGTGAAGGGGAGGTGGGGAGGGAAAGACACGTCAACCAACGCAGTAATGAAAACAGCTTAAAAATAACATTTGCCACTTCATGAAAAGCAGCGTTTTCCAGATACACGTACCCCAATAGATGTTTGCTTTGAATAAATCTACCCTTGGTCTTGGAAGATAAAGGTTATGTCTTGGATTTGTGTAGAGGGTTTTGTGTGAGATAAATAGTTCTGTTAACTATTTGGGAGTGGATTTTTTGCATACTTTTGTATACTTGTGTACTTTTGTTGTACCCAAGTTGGGTTTTGATTGACTATATTCCCGCTTTTTTTTTTAATTTCTGGTCTGTGGCTAGGGAGCTGTCACTTACTAGACGTTTTCCTGCTCTTCTGTGCAGGGGAATTAATGTGTTCCTGCTCTTCTGTGGAGGGAAATAACCATCCCATGTTACTGATGCGTAGACAAAATGGGATTTAGTATAGGCAGTTTTTTTCTTTGTTTTATGTTTTTGTTTTGTTTTGATTTTTGCTTCAGGGTTGATGAAATATGAGAGTTTACTTAGAAGAAATAGTTTCTTAGGGCTAGTTGGGCCATCAACAAACTGTGAACTTCTTTAATTCAAACCATCTTAACCTTGAGTTCTTAGTTCTATAACCTGAACCAGTCTGCCCAATAAAGGAATTGGTGATTTATTTTTTTTATCCAATTCTTCTTAATCTTGACCTTACGATCAGCCAGTTTGTACATACATGTATGCCAAAACTAACAGTTGTCAACTTTATATATACAAGAAAACTACAGTATAAATCACTCACGGTCGTGGACTCATTACTTTCATTTAATATTGCTTTGAAATGTAGATGATTAATTTGAGATGTAAATCTTCATTGCACATTCTGACTTGCACGCACGCGCGCGCGCACACACTCACGCACACACACACACACACACCACACACACACACACACACACACAACACACACACACACACACACACACACACACTCGCACGCAGGCGCGCGCTCGCACACACACACACACACACACACACACATATATATATATACACGAAAACACGCACATACATATATATACACGAAAACACGCACACACACGTATGTGACATCATTAACTGTTCAGATCGTTAGCTGTTTTGTCAACTTATTACAATCAAACTGTTTCATAGCCCTATTTTGCATTCTTATGGCAAATAAATGTGCTCTTAGCTCTCTCTCTTTCTCTCTCTCTCCACACACACACACACACACACACACACACACACACACACACACACACACACACACACACACACACACACACACACACACACACACACACACACACACACAGAAAGAGAGAGAAGAGGGGAGAGGTTGACTGCTTCAGCAGTGTGACAGTCACACTCATCACATGACAGACAATGGAAACGGTAAAAGCAATTTAAACGTTAAGCAAAGAATCGAATCTGCATCCAAATGAGGAACAACTCGCCAAGAGGAAGCTCGAATTACCCTGGCAACGATTTCCGTTCCAGCAAAGATTAACAGGTTTCAAGGCCACCAATGCAGATGTGGGAAATCAGCACCAGGGAATCCAGAAAACAGAAACGCGGCGGTGCTGCTGGTTTCATTGTTGAAGAACAGATTTTTAGATATCGGGGAGAGGTGTTAAATCTTTCCCGTTACTGTTCACTCCTCCTGCGCGACATTTAAAGGTTGCAAACACGACTTTATTTTTATCCGAATGCAAATTCGCTGGCGCTGCTGCCTGCGCATGGTAACTCTCTCTCTCTCTCTCTCTCTCTCTCTCTCTCTCTCTCTCTCTCTCTCTCTCTCTCTCCTCTCTCTCTCTCTCTCTCTCTCTCCCTCCTCAATCTCTCTCTCTCTGGCTCTGTGTGTGTGTGTGTGTGTGTGTATGTGTTGTGTGTGTGTGTGTGTGTGTGTGTGTGTGTGTGTGTGTGTGTGTGTGTGTGTGTGTGTGGTGTGTGTGTTCTTGTCCTGCTGAATTACTCAACGGATCCAAGAAAACAATTAGAGCTAAACTGCACATGCTGACAAAGGCACAACATATCAGCACTGAACACATGCACACGCGCGCGCGCGCGAATACACACACACACACACACACACACAAGCACGAACATAAACACACACACTCACGAACACACAAACACATACACACACACACACACACACACACACACACACACACACACCACATTCACGGACGTCTTTATACCGCAACATACGTGTCATTCATAGGGCAGTTAACCCGCTGAAGTCAGTTTCTTCTCTATGTTTAAAAATATAAAAAGTGTCAACTTGCCACACTCTGTCTGCAGCGTCTGAGTTGAAAACAGTACCAATATACACATCATGATTCCTCCTGCCTTAAAAACTTTCCAAAACTCTCAGGTCTGAAGGGACCTTTCTCTTAACTGTACCTTGGTTCTCACTAACAACTTGTTGAAAGAAATCCTTCTCTGTTTTTGGCCCAACACTCTCCCTGAATCTTTAAGGTAAAGCAGTTGTCTGCTTACTATAAAAAGAGCGCCCCAGAACACATCTCTTACAGAAGTATCTCCAGAAATCATAAATAAATGCTCGAAACTCTTCCAGTTCTAATTTCAGTGGTATAACAATTTGTCTTGTGCGTGCGCGTGTACACACACACACACACACACACACCACACACACACACACACACCACACACACACACACACACACTACCTATATATACATGTACATGTGTGTGTGTGTTGTAGTGTGTGTGTGTGTGTGTGTGTGTGTGTGTGTGTGTGTGTGTGTGTGTGTGTGTGTGTGTGTGTACGCACAGGGTTTGTATTGTACTTATGTTAGGCGTGCTTATATGAGTGTGATTACCATTAATATGTTGAAAAACATTTCATTTTATGAACCATCCATGTTTACGCTGCATTGATGTATTGGTGTATACATGTATCCTATATGTTTGTGCTGCATTGTAATGTTTTGGCATGATAATATTTATGCCGCATTGATGTATTAGTGTATGTGTCGGATTGCTGTACCGCATTAATGAATTAACACCTCAGTCTTTGTGACGTGCAACGAGCATTCTCTGAATGTATGTTTGCGCTTTATGAATCGAATTATTGTTATTATGATTGTTGTTTTCCTAAGTTCGGAAGCTAACAAAGACTTTTTTGTCGTTGTTGGTTCCCCAGGTTGTCTGTCAGCACACTATCCTCGAAACAACGAGCGTAATTGTGTGATCATATTGCACTGCACACTGCCCCTTATTCAAGCAATTTCATTTGATAACAGAAACTCTTTTCTACGACTGGCTATCGCTGTTTTTTGGAAGGAGGAATGGAGACAAGGGAGCGCTGACAGAAAGAATATTTGCCGTGCGATTGGTGGTGGAATATCTATCTATGTATCTGTCTGTCTATCTATCTGTCTAAATATCTCTCTATCTACCTATCTATCTGTCTGTCTAGCTGTCTGTCTGTCTGTCTGTCTGTCTTTCTCTGTGTGTGTGTTCGTTCGTTATTTCTTTTAACGTCTATTCACAGCGTGTGTAAGTATGTATATATATATATATAATTATATATATATATATATATATATATATTATATGTGTGTGTGTGTGTGTGTGTGTGTGTGTGTGTGTGAGAGGAGAGAGAGAGAGAGAGAGCGAGAGAGAGAGAGAGAGAGGTACATGTGTATATATAAACTTGATAACAACAACGTCTTTCATACGCGCTAATCTTGATCTACAATAAAATAAAGCTACACTCAAAGAAAAAGAGATTACGTATATATCAAATGTACGCTGTATAATGTTGTTGTTCTTCGGGTGTTTTTGCTTTTTTTTCCATCATTTTCAGTGGGAGATTTTTTCATATCAATCAGAACGTGTGTGTTTGTGTGTGTGTGTGTGTGGTGTGTGTGTGTGTGTGTGTGTGTGTTGTGTGTGTGTGTGTGTGTGTGTGTGTGTGTGTGTGTGTGTGTGTGTGTGTGTGTGTGTGTGTGTGTGTTGATAAGAAATGGTTTCAGCAACGATTTATTGATATGTAGAATCTTCATAAAAAAATTGTACCAAAGTCAACAATACGTCAGAATAATTAGGATGAACCAGTATCGAATCACATGTATCAGAAAATTAATGAAAATATAAGAATAATAACAATAATGTAATCGCCAACTTTCAGCTGTTGATTTTCAGGTAAAAAATAAATTCAAAGTGAGCTTACTTCACGTTGACTTAAAAACGTGCCCAAAGGTGTAGAGAAAAGCTTTAGTATAGCTTCACCATCTTACATAAATGTTGGAGGGTTTTTTTCAGTCTTTCTTCAAGTAGTTGTTTTCGACTTCAAACAGACAGAGGATTAGTACAGCCACAGCAGGGCAGGTACCACACCTCTTACACCTTTCCCCATTGCCTGCTGACACCTTAACAGGTCATTAAACATGAATCTGGCTTGTGTCCAAAAACGCGACAGACGACGAAGGAAAGGAATAGAAATTTGTCGTCCTTCCCAAGTTTTGTGTTTTCTCTCCCAAATGTAAACAGACGTGACTAATCGCCAACAAACAAGGACACATCAAATGAATAGGCAGGCTTCCCCTTATTACAACAGCCCCTTCCCAACACACCCACTGACCTCTCACCTTTTCTTACCAAGCGCTTCCGCACTGTTTTTTTGTTTCTGTGTTTTATTGTTTACCAACACGGGGGATGGATGGGAGTATTTCGATGACAGGAATGGGAATTTACATTTCATTACTACTTTTTGTCCTCGTTTTTGGTGGCGTATGGATGGTGGTTTGCAATACCACTCACGATTTAAAAAAAAAAAGCTTTTGATAGATTTTTTTTTTTCATAAATAAGCTTTACTTCTTCAAATGTCAGAGTTGACAACAACTGGGATATTTCCCTGATTTGTGTGCAGATCATAAATGTATTTATTCAGTACTTCTTTGTTAATGAGTTAAAGTGTATTCATCTCTGGACATTCTGTGCTTCTCTTTCTGTCTGACAGAATGCTTGTCCAATTCATTTTTGTGGGTCTTCTTTCTTGCTCTCAAGTTTTTTTTCAATCTTCTTTATGATCAGTTTATTTGGTTTAAGTATTTCTATTTTTTGGATCTGTTCACTGCTTGCAGACATGTTGATGTTGTAAAAATATGGCCATACGATTTCAACTTGCATCTTATTTTAGAACACTGAAGTAGTCTACATGAGATTCAAATAAATATGAAATGGTGTACTATACTAAAATGAGGACATATCAAAGTGAAACTAATCTCTGTCTTCGTTTTGTTATGTTCAATTCCCCCATCATATTTCTTATTTTCCATCATATTATTCTTAGATGTAGCTGTCCAATGGCTCGTTGATTTTGTTTAGCTATAAGCACTTCTATGTTTATAATGGAATCCATGTATAGCGTGCTGATAGTTTCAGTTTCAGTTCTCAAAAAAAAAAATCTAACAAATGGAAATATTCATAGGGTGTAAATAATATTGCGGAAGCATCTCATTTCTACTTTGTGAATTCTTGTTTGAAACACTTGGTTAGGAGTGGTGGGTTGCTGTTAAATACAGGGAAGTCTTCTTCACGCAGTAGTAATCACATGCTGTAACCTGTCACTTGTCACTTTTCGCACTCGTTTGAAAGAGGATCCACAGTAAATTAAAACGAATCAAATATGTCTTTGCAACTCTGTACTGAGTAAGTTATATCTGATTCAGTGTCTTAGATATCTGTATAAAGGAGTCTTGCATAAGTCCTAAATCCGCATTTTGTTTCATAACTGGAAAAAGACAAAATATTAGACAGATGGGGAGAGTACATTAAAGACCTTTTTGAGGATGACAGAAACGAAGAACACATTATAAAAAAAGAATTTGAGGGACCACCCATAATGAAAGATGAAGTTAGAGCGGCACTGAAAAAGATGAAACCAGTAAAAGCCCCAGGACCAGACAATATTACTACAGAGATGATTGAAGCCCTGGAGGAATTTGGCATAGAAAAAATAACAGTCCTCCTAAATGAAATTTACAACACTAGAAAAAACCGAAAGATATGTCAAAATCAATTTTCATTGCACTTCCGAAGAAGACAGGGGCTATAGAATGCGAACTCCATAGCACAATCAGTTTGATGAGTCATGTAACAAAAATCCCTTTAAGAATAATCATGATGAGGACAAGGAGTAGAATCAAAAGAGAAATAGCAGAAGAACAGTGTGGATTTGTGGAGGGGAAAGGAACTATTAATGCCATATACATCCTAAGAACTATCATAGAGAGGTCAATTGAGATGAATAATGGATTTGCTTTGTTGACTACACCAAGGCTTTCGATCGGGTAAGACATGATGAATTGATCAACCAACTGGAGAGACTTAATGTTGATGGAAAAGATCTACGAATAATCAGAAATATGTACTGGGAACAAACAGCTGCAATGAGAATAGAAAACAATGTATGCTCTTTCCAAAACATCAAAAGAGAATCAGACAGGGCTGTGTTTTGACACCAGATCTGTTTTCACTTTACAGCGAAAACATCACGAGAAACCTAGAAGAAGACCCTGGATTAAAGGTGGAGGGAAAATGATAAACAACATTCGATCGCAGATGTCACCGTGCTAATTGCAGAAAATGAAAGGGACCTACAAAACCTTGTGAATATACTAGAAATAGAAAGCAAAGGTAAGGGGCTGGAACTAAACAGCAGGAAGACTGAAGTCATGGTAATCAGTAAAAAAAAGAAATCCCTTCATGCAAAATAACAGCAAATGGCACAACTTGACACAGGTTGATAAATTTAAATACATGGGAACGATCATTTCATCAGACGGCAGATGCACATCAGAAATAGCCGGAAGAATCGGCCAAGCCAAAACAGCATTCAAGAAGATGACAAGCATTCCTATCAACAAATGCCTATCAATTAACATCAGGAAGAGAGTTCTTGAATGTTATATAAACTGTGTTGTCCGGATGTGAGGCGCGGACAGTCAACAAGCAAAGCCGAACAAGATTGAGGCAGCCGAGATGTGGTTTCTGAGAAGAATGTTGAGAGTTCCATGGACGGCAAAGAAAACAAACGAGACAGTCTTGATGGAGGCAGACACAAGTAGATCACTCATAAGGAAGATTAGGAAAAGACAAGCCACATTTATAGGCCATTTTATGAGGAAAGGGGATTTGGAGCACCTGGTCACAACGGGAAAGCTGAGGGAAAGAGAGCACCAGGTAGACCCAGAGAAAAAATGCTGGACGGACTTGCAGAGTGGCTGGGGACGAGGAGGGTGGGGGAGATGCTAGGAGGCAACGAGAGATAGAGACAGATGGAAGTCCATGATCGCCAACGCCATGCGGCAGGGCACCTGATGATGATGAACTGAAGCCTATTTCTACAAAGCTTACTAGTCTACTTCTGCAGCGTAACAGATTGAAACGTTTTGGTGGTGGTTGATCACACATAATGGGTATTCAGAAAATTTAGAAAATTTGTTCAAGAGGTTTTCATCTCATCTAGAGAACTCATAAGTGACTCGTCAAAATTTAGTTATAACGATATACGAGACTCCTGAACCGTTCATAAAACCCTTTACGCTAGAAAGGAGGGGATTGATGCCACTGTTCTACGCAACTGACACCATAGGAACGACTGACAGAATAATACGAGAAATAAGCTCGCTATCTGCGGGCTGTAATTGCAATCGAGGCCTCGGGTCTTGAGGCCATAAGGAATAATGTTTCCAAGTCTCCTAGCTCGACGATGATGTGACCGTTTAGTTATAGCTTCCGCCTTCGATATACATGGCTGCAGGTTTGTTGTAACATCGCATAGTTTATTACACATAGCTGTAGTTTTACAATACTGGGACCGTCTAAAAGCACATATGTGAACAGACGTTAAAAGAAATAACGAACGAACAATACTGGGTCAATTGTAGTTTTGTGGCAATTGTTTCATCTCAAATCGATTCATCTATGTACTGCGATTGTTGTTCTTCTGTTTTTTGTTGTTTTTTGTGTGCCGACCAGTGTGGTCCCAGTAGATCACACCGCTGGTGTCACATATCAAAGCTCTCTCTCTCTCTCTCTCTCTCTCTCTCTCTCTCTCTCTCTCTCTCTCTCTCTCTCTCTCTCTCCGATGGACGACGCTGTACAGTGTGTGTGTCGTGTGTGTGTGTGTGTGTGCTGTGTGTGTGTGGTGTGTGTGTGTAGTATGTGTGTGTGTGTGTGTGTGTGTGTGTAGTGTGTGTGTGTGTGTGTGTGTGTGTGGTGTGTGTGTGTGTGTGTGTGTGTGTGTGTGTGTGTGTGTGTGTGTGTGTGTGTGTGTAGTGTTGTGTAGTGTGGTGTGTGTGTGTGTGTGTGTGTGTGTGTGTGTGTGTGTGTGTGTGTGTGTGTGTGTGTGTGTGTGTGTGTGTGTGTGTGTGTGTGGTGTGTGTGTGTGTGTGTGTGTGTGTGTGTGTGTGTGATCGCTGCATGCTGGTTTTTCTTTCGTTGGTTCCTTTCTTTCATTCTTTCCTTTTTTCAGATTCTTCTTTTTTTTTTTTTTCGTCTTCTCTCTGCATTAAACTTCCCATCTGACTGTCTTCTGTCTGTCTGTCTTCGCTCTCTCTCTCTCTCTCTCTCCTCTCTCTCTCTCTCTCCTCTCTCTCTCTCTCTCTCTCTCTCTCATTTCTCGTTTCTTACGCAGCAGTTGGTGCATTCGTGAAATACCAGCAGATCTGTTATCCTGTATGGAGACGGGATGGTGGGGACATTATCCCCTAGTGTTAATCCTGATGTCTCAACTGACCAGTGGGCTGTCTAACAGTAGAGTCAGGTAACGGTCAGTGACAGAGATGGACAATCGAAACAGCTGTGGCACGCTCTGATACCTCACATGGCCACTGTTCTTTAACCAACGACCAACGCCAGTCATCCGTCACACAATGACAAGCAACCACGACAGGGCAGGATAACCTTCGGCCCCCAAAAGAATGTCTTTTTGGGAGGCAGAGTCCAACACGAAATACGTTACTCGAGTTTCTATTAATTACAGGTCGCAGGGCGTCCAGACAGAAGTGACATTGTTATGTCTTCACTTAAGGAGTGCTTCTGATAAAGAACATATGGATCTGTAACAGAGAAATCAACAGGGTAAAAATATGAAAAAGTAGGACTGGAATGAGGGGAAAAAAGTAACAGCAAGTGTCCTGAATATCTGTATAAGGAGCACGATCGGAAGTGTAAAGAGAATGTAACCCTTGGAAGTGAAGAGAAGATACGAAAAAGAGAAGATGTGACATGGGGGAAAAATGTTGAAGGAAAAGGAATGCATGGAAGAAGAAAGGTTTCGAATAGAAAGAAAAGTGTGGATGTGTTGAAAAATATATACGTTACAGAATGGAAAAGAAGATGCAGATAATAATTAGAATTTTTCTCTGCTGCCACCCACATTATTTTGTCAACTAATCTGCAACCACTCAACATTCATTCCACTGCCCCCGGCACCCGCCCACTATACGTTGTCCTTTCCTTCCTTCCAAGCCTCTACCACTGTTCCCTCTCCTCCTCACCCAGGGTTCACTGTTCTCCCCTCTCCTCTTTCCCTACTGTTTCCTGTACCTCACCCACCTATAACTCCCTATCCTTCCCTCTCCCACTGTTCTCTGTCCCCAATAGAAATACAAGCTAGAGTAGTTTAAGAGGAGTTGCGAGAAAGACTAGCTTGTAGTCAGTTCGTGCTTGGACATGGAGCTAAAGAATTTTATGGAGTGGCTGAATATGATAATGTTTTCGGGATTTAAAAAATTGGTGTTGCAGCAAATTTTTGAATTTGTTATGGTCAGCCAGGGAAGTAGACATGCATGTAACGTTTTATACTTTACTTTTTTCTTCCTCTGGTACCCATCCCGGATTCGACGGGAGATGCAGCTGTCGGGTCTGGGTTAGATGAGTGGCTTCTGCTGTTGAGAGGATGTATTGTTGCAAGACCTCCTTCACACCATCCAGCCATCTCTTCTTTGGTCTTTCTCTACTCATGAACCCCGATTCTTGCGTAGAATGCTCTTGCAGAAGGTTGATTGGTTGGCATTCCGATGACGAGCCTAAACCATTTTATTCTCTGTTTTTCAATAAACTTCATGACTGTCACAGTCCCAACCTGCTCCCTAACTTTTTCATTTCTGATTTTGTCTCATCTCGTGACGTTTGTAGTCTTTTCTCAAGCATCTCATTTCACATACAGTGATTTTACTTTGCATTGGCTTGTTCAGAGTCCATGTTTGATATTGGTATGTGAGGGTTGGAACAAATGTGCCATTTATCACTTGTCTTTCCGCATTCGTTGGGATGATTTTTTTTTGAGAGAGAGAGAGACAGAGAGAGAGAAGTGGTGCCAGTTGGTATGTAACAGTATTTGCCTTCTGAATGCGTATCTGTTTCTCTGTCCAGTCTACCATCTTGTTTAAATAATGCGCCAGGTATTTGAATACATCTGCCTGCTTTAATTGTGTTTGGTCAGTTTTTACATTTAGTGGAGAGGGAATTTTGCTGACTTTCATTGCTTCTGTTTTGGAAATGCTAATTTTCATTTGGTAACTCTTGCAGACTTTAAGGCTATTGATGTGCTCTTGCAATAATTCTTTATTCCTGTGGATGAAGTTCTGATCATCAGTAGAAAAGGGTTCAGCGAGAACAGATGGGTTATCATTGGCTACTATAGTTATTCTGTCCACACATGCGGTAAACAGCGAAGGGGGCAGCACACGTCTTTTTGATTCCCCAGGTAATGGGAAACCATTCTGTTAGTCCCTCTGACTTTCAAAATGCGCATTGGCTGTTTTCGTACATTAGTTTCTGATTATGTATTCTTAACACCTTCCACAGCTGGTATCTGATGTAGCGTGTTATAATAGTGATAAATGAGAAATTAATTCTAGTATACTGTGACCATGTTTCAGTGAATTACATGACAGTGAATACGTTCTGCTTTCTGTCTGTGAATAAAAATGGACGCTGTCATCAGATTTTTTTTTTTGATGACACAACTGTTTTTTGTATCTTTTGGTTACAAGTATATAAAAATGTGTATTAGCGTCACACAGTCTTTTGTTTACTTTTTACAGCGGTGCATACTGCATGCTTTATCGTGGTTTATTTAATTTTCTTGATATAAAGGGACAGTGTAACACGTTCAGTAATGTTGATAGTGAAAGGCCTGGGCATAGCCACAAATGTCCTTGTTTTGATTTACTATGATAGATTAGTCTACATGCAACTCAAAACATAACTTAAAACACTCGAACTAATTATTTTCAAACACAGTTTATCAGACTCAGACTGTTCTACATTTGTTCCACCTAAAGCTGCCAGGAATTCCAAAGAGGATTTCTTGAGCTTTTGTACCGTTGATTTTGCATGAGTGAGATTTCGATGTTAAGAGCGGGTATAGACCCATATTGATACAGGCAGTAAATGAATTAGATTAGATATTGAACTCAAGTCATAAAATATTCAGTGCATGACTACCAATTGAGCCAGCTAGCTGACTTGACATTTCAAGGAAATTAGTTTTAGCTGGATCTTGACATGTTTTCAGATCATTAGATTTACTGGTGCGTAACTGTTTTAAGGACTAGACGATGACTCCTTCAAGCCATCATTGCATAGCCCAAGGCCGTGGTTTTTATTGTAGCAAATATTTTGTGTGGGTTGGTTATTATCTGCCCTTTCTTCTTCCAGTCAATGTGAGTGAGTCTTGGAACCATAAACGACAGCGTGCAGTTCTTGATAGTTATTCGTTTTTTCAAACATGCCAAACAAAAAGCAAAACGTGAATCTGTATGGTTCATAACTGTTTTCCTTCAGCGCATATTAAAGCAAAAATGTATAGAGTGGCCTATGTTTATTTCAGACGCTGACATGGGGTTACGTGTCCTCGGATTGTGCTCTTGAAAATCTTCAGAACTAACAGCGTGAGATAGTTTAAGACACAAAAAACTGTTTGCTTGAGTAGGCACGGTCATAAATGGACCCGGAGATTCAGTACATGCACAGCGTAATTTAGTTTATTTAACTATACATCTTTGAAAGATAGCAGGGGAATGAAGAAACGAATAAAGCTTTATGCAAAATACAGAATTAATGTTGATATCCCGATTTTGGTGGGATGTATGTTATCTGCTGAAAATGTGTACACAAAAGTTGAATAAATGGTTTGTGCTATGAAATTTCTTCTTCAAGTTCATTGACGAATCAACTTATAGGATTATGATGACGAGCCTAAAAGAGAGAGACAGAATATCTTCATGTAGGTTACAAAACGGTAGTTCACCTAAACTATGCCAAGTAGGCTACATGCTGAGATCGCTGGGAAAGGGACACAGCAAGCTGATACGGAGCAACTTCTTTCATCCGTTAAACTGGCCTGAGAAATGCCTGACTTGGTTAGTGATGAGGCCACGCCCAAACCAACTCAAGTGTCACATCCAACCTGGAATAGGGGAACATTTCCCTCAACAAAAGCCAACAGATACAGAGTTGCAAAAAGATAGGCACAAAGCTACAGAGAAAGAAAAGAAACAAAACCACCAAGAACTCGCTATAAACTTACAGACCTACAGAAACCTGGACACATGCGTACATAGATCGATCTGCAGTAGATGCCATGAGGTTTGATAAATCTGGAGTATTCCTCAGATAGCAGTACGGTCCCAAGCAATCAACTGAAAACAAATTGCACCAACTTCCAAGCTCAGACAAGGCCTAGTGTGCAGAAGCAGATCTGTCGGACAAGTGGCGCTGCTGTCAGCTCAATAATCCGTATGAAGCAAAATATTTCAATACAAAACGAACAGAAAATACAAATTTAGGTCCAAATAAAAGAGGACCTATCAGCACATGCTTGTGATTTTTGGCCAAGAAAATTCGGTTTCGATTAAACTGAATGTGCGTGGGTTTAAGCAAGAACTGCACCAAAACAAGATCGTTTATGTAAAATACAATGGAAAATTAGCCACAGTGTTTAGATGAAAAATGTTATTCTTCGGAAAATGAAATTCAGGAAAAAGTTAACATTTTCCGACATTGATTTCACCGAGAATTTCTTCTTTTATTGTCCCCACGGAAACACTCGTTGGAAATATATGGAAGCTCTTGTAAGTTCTAAAATTGGTCAGCCAATAAAGTTATCGTAGACAGAAGCATTGTTTGGAATATCAAAAACTGGATTTTGTCACAGGGAGACTGCCTCAATAAATCCTATTATTTTGAAAAGCAAAATGAATATTAGCGTTACCAGAAAAACAAAAATAGTACCGTTCCTCCGAATTATATTGGTCAGCAATTAGATAGTAGAAGGCCATATATACCGTTTCTGTTGAATGAAATTGGAATGTTATGGTTTATGCGAGAGATGTTGTAACCAGGTGCACCACACACACATCGTACACTCACACACGCACCACACATCTGAAAAGAGAAAGATGGAAGGAAGGACAGAGGGAAGACTGGAAGGAAGAATTGGAGCAGGGAGAGAGGGGACGTGAAAATAAGACAGAAAAATGTTTTGATTGGGAAAATATGTTTTCGTTTCGGTATGTGATGGTTATCCAAATTCCCACAAATACATCGGGTCAGCAGAAACACAACCACACTAGCACAAATGAAACATAAAAAAAGTGCACTGAAACTGTCTGTTCAGTAGAAAACATGCATGTAGTAAACACTGAATGAGCTCACTGTGAAAAAGCACATTTGGAGATGGAGACTAAAGAAGAAATAAATTAAAAAAAGAATGGAAAAGAAAATATTTATAAGGTACAAAAGACCAATGAAGAGAGGCATGTGCGGCACCTTAAGAAAAGAAACAAAACGAAAAATCAAAACGAAACGAGAAAGAAAAGTACGCTCCTTTTACCTGACTGCAACTGAGGTCCACGAAAAGGAAAGCGGTAACTTTCAACAACACCTGCAATTAACTTCTAAATTGGTAATGAAAGCGAAACACCGGCACGCTCATTTATTATGTATTTAATAATAAGATATGAAAGGCGCATCACAGTGATTAGCTTTGTACCACGATCAGATGAATACATGACAGGTGCATCATGTGATCAGCTTTGTACCACGATAAAATGAATACAAGAAAGTTGGAAAACTTGAATGTGATATCGGAATAAGAGTGATGGAAATAACTTGATCTGTTTGTGTCTGTAACCACGCAGTCAGGTCCGTGTTTTATTTTCCTTAAAGCAAACAGCAACACGAAATTTCTTAGAATCCACTGGAAGACTAACATGTATCCTTGTCGAGATGTTCAATGTTTAATTAAGGCGCCCATTCCCATAATTCACCAAAGCAGTCACCAGCAACGACCAAATCTCCAGGGCACAAAGCACACGCAAACTGGGAGGGGGTCTGGAGGGGTGGAAGACAGGAGGGGGAGTAGATAGTGTGATCTCTGACCCAAGCCGTCATCTTTCCTCTGTTTCTCACACACACACATAGGATGCTGGGTTAGAGTACACTTAAGGCCTGTTCGACAAATAACCCTTGACTCAATTTGTCATCTACTCTGTCACACACATGCATTCTGTCATTTTCTTATACACACACAACACACACACACACACACACACACACACACACACAACACACACACACAACACACACACACACACACACACACACACACACACACACACACACACACACACACACACACACACACACACACACACTCACCTTCTTTTTTATCAGCTGTGTATGTCCCAGGGTCTCTTCAAGACAGAACATGGTCTGAGAAATGCGAGTTCTATTATGATAAACCCTTCGGCACCTCCGGATATCAGATTGCTAGTGAAGATAAGGTCTGGCCTCTAATGTGTGGCAGTTGGTGAATTGAAAGATCAGTATAAGTCTGTGGGAGATCAGTAGAAGGCAGACTTTGAGACGTTGGCTTAACACTTACAGAGTGCTCCCGCCCTTAAAGAAAGGAAAATAAGTGGGATGACTGGTTCACGCTTACAATCCTGCCCTCGTAAAACAGGGAAAATAAGTAGGAAACGACGAAACAAAAACAAAAAAAAAGTACACTAACAAATCTCCAGTCTTCTGAACAATCTCACAGCAAGGACAAGGAACCTGTTCGTGAGATTCGTGGATATACACAGTTTTTGTCTTGCTGACCTACAGATTTGCTTGATGACTTTGAAACTTACATGTTTAAATGTTTTTAAAGTATGCTGAAACTGTAAAATTGTAGATTCTTTAATATTTCAAAGCCAGAATTTCGCTAACCTGTTAAATGTAAACAGATCTTGTTAGTATGGCTTGAGTTCGGTATTGTCTTTTTTCATTATCAGTTTGTGGTGTCGTGTTATGATAGAAAACTTGTTTCTCTGAAGTTTTTTTTTCTTTGTTGCTTCCGTTGCTGATAGATATACGTAATCTGCCAGCTATAAAGGTAACAGAATTAAAGAAGCTTGGCAAGGCTGTAAGGGGAAAAGCAAAAGCAAAACGCACTGTAAGATTTATTTCACCGGGGACCTAAAATAGTATGTCGAAGAGGGCGCTAAAAGTGACAAGGATATTACGTATCACTCACAAGAGTGCTAAATGGCCATGTATCCATGATGTTGACAGGTTGATACACAATTCAGCCATCTGCGAGGTTTAGACTTTTTCTAGCATTGCTTTGTGGATGTGACAGTTGCAGCTTGTGCAGCGATAACAACGCAGGATAAGAAGACAGCATAATAACTACCATCTTCCTCAGCAATGAACATGATACTGTCAGCTGCACGTCGACACTGTCTGAGAGATCGTCTAGGGAACGTAGGTCAAGTGCGGCCATTGCCTCTTAGTGTGTGCAAACAGTTAAGACACTGAGGTGTTTGGGATTAGGCTAGCTGTTCACAGGTTCTCAGACATCTTTATGCTTGTAAGAACTGAAAGCCAAATCAGATACACAGGGGCATGCTTCTTTTTGTCTCAGTACTCTCAGCCTCCATCATTAAAACTTGTTACCTGTGCTCTGATACCTTCGGATCTGATATCACCTTCTGATTGATGTGAGACATTTTACCTTTTGGGATTACTACTTTAAAGTATACAAATCCAACTTAATATAGAAAATAGTAGAAAAATGAACAGAAATAAGATTAGCCCTTATAAGGTATGAACAGTTTTCGTTGCCCTCGGTGTTGATAGGATGTTTCCATTATACTGAACAAAAATGAGAAGGCAAACGAGAAAAGATTAACCCATAACCCTGAAGCCATAAAGACTGAGTTAGTAGTGACGTCAACTTTTCGTATCCGTATCGTCTCGCCTTCATCTTTGCCAACCTTGAACAGGCACCAGTTCACACCTGGGTGGACTGGAGGCTGCACACACGAAATTACACAGTAAACGCTACAGTTGAAACGGGAAGAAAAGCATTCCAAACGTTTATCAAAGAATTGAATCTGCATTCCAAGAAGGTACGATTCTCCAAGGTTATCTTGGCAACACTTTCTGTCCAGCAAACATTAACAGGTTTCAAGGCATTCAGTGCAGATTGGGAAATCAGCGTCAAAGAATCGTGGAAACAAAAACCTGGCGGCGCTGCTGGCTTTATTGTTGTTTTTTTAGGTATCGGAGACAAGAGTTAAATCTATCCCGTTACATTTCACTCCTGTTGCACGACATTTAGGAGTGGCAAACACGGCCTTATTTTTGTCTAAATGCAAATTTATCGCCCGTGCTGCTGTCGTCTTAAAACAAATCTCTCTGTCTCTGTGTCTTTCCGTCTGTCTCTTTGTCTCTGTGTCTGTCTGTCGCTGTCTGTCTGTCTGTCTCTCTCTCTCTCTCTTTCTCTCTCCTCTCCCCCCCCCCCCCCCCCCCATGTGATGGGCCGAAAGGTCTGCATATTAAAACCATTTCGCATTAATATTCCTTCTACTTGTCTCTACTTTTTCTATAACTTTACAATATTGGTTCAAAAATAATTACAATTTCAAGATGCACGCACTTGCTGTCTCTTTCTCTCTCTCTCTCTCTCTCTCTCTCTCTCTCTCTCTCTCTCTCTCTCTCTTTCTGTCTTTCTCTCTCTCTCTCTTTCTCTCCTCTCTCTCTCTCTCTCTCTCTCTCTCTCTCTCTCTCTCTCACACACACAAACATTGCGCAATGGATCATTTCTCCGCTAAAGTATATTTCTTTTGTCCAAGGTTTGTAGCCAACAAAGACATGTTTCTCTTGTTGAATCCATGGTTTGACTGCCATCTGCCATCTACTGGGAAGTACAACGAGCGTAATTGTGCGATCATATTGCACTACTCACAGTGTCCTCTGTTCGCGCAGTTTAATCTGATAACAGACTTTTCAACAACTGTCTACAACTGTTTTTAGAGATAGGAGGGGGAGGGGGGGCAGTGGGACAAGTGACAAGAGAGAGGGAGAACAGTTTGAAAGAACTCAGAAAGTGGGTGAAGGTGTGAGTGGTGGTTTGAGGATCTGATTAATCTCTCTCTCTCTCTCTCTCTCTCTCTCTCTCTCTCCACACACACACACACACACACACACTCACACACACACAACACACACACACACACACACACACACACACACACACAACACACACACACACACACACACAACACATAAAGTCCTCAAAATAAAAGATTCTTAAAACTCATTTGGCCAGTTAAGGTATAGGAATGTGAAGCTTGGACATGGAAAGAAGCTAATGAAATTAAAATCAACGGAAATGAAATTTGGTTCTACAGACGCCTATTGCGAATCAGCTGGACAGAAAAGTGAACCAGTGAACGTATTCTGGACAAGCTGAACACAACTCCACAACTCTTATCTGAAATCTACTGTTAGAAGCAACAATATGTGTCACCTGATGAATACAGTATTCCAAGGAAAAACCGAGGGCCGAAGACGGAGAGGAAGATCAACAGCATCATACATGGACAGCATTGTGAAGATAATCGGGATGTCTACCAGCAAAGTAGTGAGAACCTGCGAAGACCGGATGAGTGGAGACAGACAGTCATGACATCGATCGATAGCCATCATCACGGGTGTTGACGCCGACAGGTGAGGTGTGATACGACTGTTCCTTGATGACGGCTTCCGACAGGCTTGTTGATATTTTAATGATAAAAAACATACAATTTCAGCATGTCTTATTTCATAGCAGTAAGTCACAATGATGCATTCAGCAACAACAATATGAAACAATATCCTCTTCCCTCACTCTTTTTTGCTTTAAAGAGAGATTGAAAAAGAAGTTCTATATTCAACAAATGCAGACACAGTAAGACATAAATAATATGTCTTTATTTCGTGATTACAGCTCCATCTTGTTTTATAAGGTTTTTGTTTTGTTTTGTTTTATTTTTGTCTTGTTACTGTACAGAGAATATCCACGGCGAATATATTAATCTCCTTGATTCAGCTGAGCTATGAAGAAATATTCATAATGGTGTCACTGCATGAGGTGCCAAGAATATTGTGGTAGCATCCTATTTCGAGAATTTGAGTTCATGTATAAAACGCCTGGGATAGATACTGGGCGGTCTTTGTGACACTGTAACAGTAGTACTGTTTCACGTGTTATGGTCTCAAACTTGCTACACTTCGAATTTGCTTGAAAATTAATTCACAACAAATGAAAAAAGGGGCTCTGTCCCACTCTATTTACCCGTGTGGTGCGTTATATATATAACTGATTTAATGTGTAAGATATCTGAATACAATGGTCTTTTATACTTTTAAAACAGGTAGTGTACGTTTTATAATTGATCCCATTTTTGCACTGCTGGAGTGCTCTCTAGTCTACTTCCACAACTGTAACAGATTGAAATATTCTGGTGTGGATTCGTCACACATACTGGAGGCTTGAAAAGTTGATTTTTTTCAAACGGCTTTCATCACACTCGGACAGTTTGATAAGTGCTCCAGCCAAATATACCAATATTACCTGGAAGTTTCACTAACAGTTTGATAAGTGCTCCAGCCACATATACCAATATTACCTGGAAGTTTCATCAACAGTTTGATAAGTGCTCCAGCCACATATACCAATATTACCTGGAAGTTTCATCAACAGTTTGATAAGTGCTCCAGCCAAATATACCAATATTACCTGGAAGTTTCATCAACAGTTTGATAAGTGCTCCAGCCACATATACCAATATTACCTGGAAGTTTCATCAAGCATACATAAAACCCTATGCGTGTGTAATGTTCCGTGATTTAAAAAGATCGAGGCTTAGATTCATACACAGTTGACGCCTCCGGAACGACTGGCACAATGAGATTAAATTAAAAGTAAGCACGCTAATTCTTTCGTTTCAGACCTGGTTAAAACCTGAGGTATTAAATCTTAGTGATAATGATCAACTGAGGAACTTTTATTAATGTGAGACTGCCACTTTAGTTAATCATCTAAAATCACTCCGAGACATTATAATTATTCAGATACTTTTTCAAGTGGTTCAAAATCAACATTTAGCTTGAGAGTGCTATTTTTTCTGTGTCCTGACTGATTGTGATAAGCATGCATTTGGTTTTAGAGTCATACCACTCAGAACATTGTTTGTTTGTATTTTTAACATTTGATATCGTCTTGTTAGAGGGCTAAGGGGAGGTGTTATCTTTAGCAAATATATGACATTTGTTATAGAGGATTGAATGTTGTAATTGAAAGTTATATACGAGTGAGCAGACTGATACAAGATCAAGAACAGAGCCCAGGGGTACATCAGAATTCAGAGAGAGAGAGAGACAGACAGACAGACAGACAGACAGACAGAGACAACAAAAAAAAAAGAGAGAGAGAGAGTTATCTGATGGGACCACAGTCCAGGCGAGGAATTAGTATTCAAGTAAAAATATAATCATGTTTGCAACTCCTAATGTTGCACGCCTGAGTGAAAAGCAAAGGACGGTTTTGACTTCACTCCCTCAGAAAATAAAAATCCCACGCAACCATCAGAAAAAGCACACATAAAATTGAATACATGAAACATGAAAAGAAAATCACCTGATGAACAGAATTAACGACAATTATTACAATAGTCATTATAATACCAATTTCGATGGCAGCACACACGTGAACACACAAAACAACACACACACACACAATACACACACACACACACACACACACACACACACACACACACACACACACACACACACACACACACACACACACACACACACACACACACACACACACCTGGAATCGCTCTCACCGAGTTTCAGCATATATAAATGTCATTCTTCAAGTCTTCACACACACACACACACACACACACACACACACACACACACACACACACACACACACACACACACACACACACACACACACACACACCTGGAATCGCTCTCACCGAGTTTCAGCATATATAAATGTCATTCTTCAAGTCTTCACCACACACACACACACACACACACACACACACACACACACACACACACACACACACACACACACACACACACACACACACACACACACACACACACACACACACACACACACACGTGCACGAAACGAACGCAAACGGATACACTGATAAAGTAAAGATGCCAACATTCATTTTGCATAAAGTTCTGCCCTGTTTGTTTAAGGAATTCTCCGTCGTTTTCCAAAATGTGTGCAGTACAATAATTACCATTACACTCTACTGATTTTTTTTGTATGCCATCCCATGACTAACCCTACTTAAGGCGACGGTCTTTTATGCTTTTGACTGCCTCACGATGTTAGTTCTTGCAGTCTTCAAAAACACGTTTTGAAGGGGGGGGGGGGGATCTAAGCATCCGAAATACACATCAACCAATCTGGACACGTTGCGTTTCATATACGCTGAAGGATGAACAGTCCTGAACTATAAACTTCAATGTCTGCCTTCTGTTTGGCATGTACTCAAGAACGAAGAACCTTCAAGAACTGTACACAGTAATGGATGTTTCGTTTATGACTCCAAACGGTCACTTGCATTGACTGGAGCAACAAAGGGTCAATGACGACCATCTGCACAGACAAAACATTTACTGTTAATAAAAACCACGACATAAGCTGTGACGGCTTTATCATACTGCTCTCCTTTTGATTAAAATCGCATACTCAAGATGAATAAGTCATTCTGAACCCTCGTACCGTGAGAACCTCGGATGGTTTCATCATTAACAGATTAATCATCTGTGAGTCGTTTACGATGATATTAGACTTTTTGGAATGTACGGTGACAAAATGAACCCTGACCATCTACATCCATAAAACTGTCTACATTATCTCGGGCAAAACAGTAAATCAGTATGGTATGATGGTTATTAAGGAGATGGATTACCTGCGTTCATTACGACTTCAGTGCTGAATGACAACCAGGATAATGTACGGTCATCTCATGGACTTTCTGCCTCGTTGGCTATACGCTGACCTTCCTTCTCCCGTATTGAAAAAAGTGTGGTTCTCCATGCATGCATTTCTTAGTTTCCTTCTATTAATGAAGTATTTGAATAATTTGTGAACTCGTGACAAATGGTTTTATTAAGTCTTTGAAACATATTTACACGAACAAAATTGGAATTATTGAAACATCTATCAAATTCAGATATACCAAGTTTCCTTGGAATAAAAAAGACGTTAAAACAATAGGACGCCTCGTGCATGCCTGCTCTCTTACCCACAGAAAGCATTTATTTATTCTCTCTCCCTGTCCCTCTCATTGTCTCTCTCATTTACCGATTTATTTATATATATTGTACTAATTAAGATTGCATGTCTTCAGTATGCCTACTATTAAAATAGCTTACATGCAAATTGTTTTCCAGTGAGTCTGTGATCCCAGTTAATTAACTGGGCAAAACTTCGTCAATAAACAACCCAGATGTCCTGCTTATATCTACAATCAAGCATACAACCTCACCTCAGTGTCTCATTTTGAAAGCAATTGATGTCTGATATATTTCTCGAGGTTAGATTCCGTTAATATTGATGCTAATATTGTTACTGAAATACAAACTTCTGTAAATACGAAAAGGAAGGGGAGAGAGGTGGGCCTTGAAGTGTCATCATCATCATCAGGTGCCTTGCCACATGGCGTTGGCGATCATGGCCTTCCATCTGTTTCTATCCCTTGTTACGTCAAGCACCTCCTCCACCCTCTTTGTCTTCAGCCACTCTGCAAGTCCGTCCAATATCTTCTCCCTGGGTCTACTTGGTGCTCTCTTTCCCTCCAGCTTTCCTGTTGTGACCAGGTGCTTCAATTCCCCTTTCCTCATAAAATGGCCCTAAATGTTGCCTGTCTTTTCCTAATCTTCCTTATAAATGATCATCTTGTGTCTGCCTCCATCAAGATTGTCTCTTTTGTTTTCTTTGCTGTCCATGCAATTCTCAACATTCTTCTCAGAAACCACATCTTGGCTGCCTCAATCTTGTTCTGGTTTTGCTTGTTGACTGTCCACGCCTCACAACCGTATAACAGTATTGGTTCTATATAACATTCAAGAACTCTCTTTGTGATGTTAACTGATAGGCATTTGTTGGTAATAATGCTTTTCATTTTCTTGAATGCTGTTTTGGCTTGGCCGATTCTGCCGGCTATTTCTGATGTGCATCTGCCGTCTGATGAAATGATCGTTCCTATGTATTTAAACTTATCAACCTGTCTCAAGGCTGTGCCGTTTGCTGTTATTTTGCATGAGAGGATTTCATGTTTTTCACTGATCACCATGACTTCAGTCTTCCTGCTGTTTAGTTCGAAACCCTTACCTTCGCTTTCTATTTCTAGTATATTCACAAGGTTTTGTAGGTCCTTTTCATTTTCTGCAATTTGCACGGTATCATCTGTGTATCGAATGTTGTTTATCATTTTTCCTCCAAATCCAGGGTCTTCCTCTAGGTTTCTAATGATGTTTTCGCTGTACAGTGAAAACAGATCTGGTGACAAAACACAACCTTGTCTGACTCCTCTTTTGATGTTTTGGAAAGAGCTTATATCGTTTTCTATTCTCATTGCAGCTGTTTGTTCCCAATACATATTTCTGATTATTCGTAGATCTTTCCCATCAATATTGAGTCTTTCTAGTTGGTTGATCAATTCTACATGTCTTACCCGATCGAAAGCCTATAATCAACAAGCACAGTATAAATCCTTATTCATCTCGATTGACCTCTCTATGATAGTTCTTATGATGTATATGGCGTTAATAGTTCCTTTCCCTTCCACAAATCTACACTGTTCTTCTGCTATTTTTCTTTTGATTCTATCCCTTGTCCTCATCATGATTCTGAATAGGATTTTTGTTACATGGCTCATCAAGCTGATTGTGCGATGGACTTCGCATTCTATTGCCCCTGTCTTCTTTGGAAGTGCAATGAAAATCAATTTTGACATATCTTTGGGGATTTTTCCAGTGTCATAAATTTCATTTAGGAGGGCTGTTATTTTTTCAATACCAAATTCCTCCAGGGCTTCAATCATCTCTGTAGTAATATTGTCTGGTCCTGGGGCTTTTCCTGGTTTCACCTTCTTCAGTGCTGCTCTAACTTCATCTTTCATTATGGGTGGTCCTTCAACGTTCTTTCTTATAATGTGTTGTTCGTTTCTGTCATCTTCAAAAAGGTCTTTAATGTACTCTCCCCATCTGTCTAATATTTTGTCTTTTTCCATGATAAGTGTACCATCTTTCGATTTTTGAAGTGTAGCTTTTCGTTTTCTGGTACATGTCTGTGGAATGAGCTTCCCAAATCCCTTGTACAACCACTGTTAATAAAGTGCATCTAAAAAGATCTGACTGATTTTCTCTTCTTTATCATATGTTATTATACAACTGTAGTATTCGTTGTTGTAAGCTTCTTAGTGTATGTGTATCTGAACGTATATGTAAGTGTGTGTGTGTGTGTGTGTGTGTGTGTGTGTGTGTGTGGTGTGTGTGTGTGTGTGTGTGTGTGTGTGTGTGTGTGTGTGGTTGTGTGGCTTGCTTGCTTGCCCATGTGTGAACGGATACACACGTGTACATGTACGCGTGTGTATGCATTCATTAGAAACAATGCGAACATGCATGCATGAGATGACGTATTCGCATACAAAATTATAAAACAAAAGTTTTATTTTTTCAAATCACAGTATAATCTAATATCGTACCTTGTTGTATTCTAATGTGTTGATCCTTTTTGTGTTTGGTTTCTTGTTAGTACTTTCTTTTCTAACCTCGTCATATTCATTTTTCTTTTGCGACGTTTAAAAACATTTTATCTGTAACAAGATACACGTCTTATTTAGTGAATGCTTGATTTGACAGCATATTCAGTTCTCTAGTGTATGTGTGTGTATGTGTTTGTCAGTCAGTCTGTCTGTCTGTCTGTCTGTCCTTCTGTCGTGTGTGTGCAGTGTATGTGTATGTGCATATACGAGTATGGTTATTAGTCTCTTAAACTTAAAGCCTATCTTTTCCTGTATCCTTCTGTTTAGATTATCTATATAATACTGAACCTATCCCATCCCATTTTAGTGGGTATTTGTAGTGTTCTGTATACGGATTTTATTGAGAGTGTGTGCATGATGTCAGTGGGGAACATCGTTGAAAGTGTGTTAGACGTACAGTTCATTTACTTTTGTTTTGTAGAATTGTGAGCACATACATGTAGAACATTGTTTGGCCCACCATAAATGAATTCATCATCATCACCATCACCATCATCATCATCATCATCATTTTTGTTGTTATTATTGTTATTGTTTTTCTTTTTTTTTTATATTACCTATTGTTATTAGTATTGTTATTATCATTATTATTATTATTGGTGGTGTGGTGGTGGTGGTGGTGTGTGTGTAGTGGAATTGATATCTTTGATGTATGTGTGCTTGTTACTTATTGCGTGAATGCAGACTGTTTTGTCATCACATGAAATGTTTGTATTGAATGAGTAATGTTTAACGATAATGTGTAATCGTGTGTATTTATTGTCTTTCGGTATATAAGCATTTTTTGTCTTGTAACACACTTTAAACCAGTAGCATGATGCCGTGCTCTTATTCGTATTTTTTATTCGTTCGTTCTTACAAGAACAACAACTCCAATCAAATCAAATAACAGTAACTGGCACAACATTGAGACAAGTTGATAACTTTAAATATCTGGGAGCAGTCATCTGACTAGACGGCTGATGCATATGAAAAATATCCAGCGGAATCGGTCAAGCCAAAATAGCATTCAAGAAAATGAAACGCGTTCTTTTCAACGGATGCCTATCAAGTAACATCATTAAGAAAGGAGTTTTTCCGTGTTATATAGAACCAGTGCTGTTGTACGGATGCGAAGCAGCGTGTACAATCAACAGGCAAAGTTAAAAGAAGATGGAGACAAAAATTTGAGCACCTAGTTACAACAGGAAAGCTGGATGGAAAAGACCACCAGGTAGACCCAGGGAACAGTATTGGACTGTTTTGCAGAGTCGATGATGACAAAAAGGGGTAGGAGATACACTTGCAGCGACAAACGAAAGATTCGTATGGAGGTCCATGATCACCAGCGTCATGCGGCAAGGCACATGATGATGGTGATGATGATGACCATTACATTAATAAAACAACTGGGTATTGTTTCAGTACCTAATTCTTCTTCTGGACCAAATTTTAATCAAAAGATTTGGCTTGGCATGATGTCTTTTAAGTTCGCCTAGAATTGGTCTATTTTAAAGGCCATGGTAATTCAAAGCATTCATAAGGTGGAAAAGATACGTTGGATGTAGCATGTCCTTTTCAAGCTATCTTTTCGAAACTATTCCTTTTTTTAAACGTCAGATGGACAAAGGATTAGGCTGTTGACTGGGAGAGTACTACGTCCCCATTCGTCTCCCCACTGTCTGCTGACACCTTGATTGGCCTTTAACCATGGTGCTGGCTAGTGTCCAACAACTCACATCAGACAAGGGGAGGGGACGAGAAACTTGACATACTTTCTAATTTTCTCTCCGAAGGCAGTTAAGCGTGGCTTAGTCGCCAACAAATAAGGACATATCAAATGAATAGGGAGAGTCCCTGTACTACAACAACAACCCCTTTCCAATCTACCCATTGACTGTCTGCTTTCCCAAAGAAGCCCTTGTGGTTGTTTGACTGGCCAACACATGAGAACGGGATAATAAAGGGATGTGTGGTTGCATTAGCAACAAAGTCACCTTGATGTTTTAAGTACAGGCGTGTGTTACGACACGATTTCTCATCCGACATTATTTCTCAGTCGTGTCAAATTTGCTGCATTCGCAACACGATTTCTCACCAACCGAAAAATCGTGAAAAACATGGGCATGGATGAAATTTCTCCCCCAGCGCAATTTCTCATCCCAGTTGTCTGTTTCGGTCTGGGGGTATGAGACAGATTAGGCAAATTAAACCCTTGTTCGGGATCACAAGATGTGAGCACATGTGTGCTGTTAGTTACAAGTTTCACTGGAATCGATCCGTTAGGTAAGGCGCTACAGTTGCCAACTTTGGGGGGGGGGGGGTAGTTTGAGGCTGTTGTTTGCTTTCATATCCAACGATTTAAAGTCGTGTCATCTCAGTAATTTCACTATTACAAGAAACGTAATTTTTGAAAGCTTTTGGAATTTTCCCACGGAGAAAATAGCCTGTTTAGTTTTAGAGACGTTTATTTTTTATTTCCATTTTCACAGTAATAGATAGAGCTTTTAGTCCCCACTTATTAGGACGATAGCAACGTTAAGCCAACCACTCATGCCTTCAGCAGCATGGCAGCAGTTTTATTGTAACAGCAGCCAGGTTTAACAGCGGTCAGGTTCATCACACACAGCTGTAGTTTAATAACATAGGACCAGCTCAGTATGCATGGATTCAGTTTTACCACAATCATTGCATCCGTAACGCAATTTACGTTTTGCCCTGATGTTATTGTCGTATTTTCTTTCCTTTTTATATGCCGGCCAACTTGTTAGTGTCAGCAGATTAACGAATGGACAGGGTAATCAAATAAACTGAGCTGAAGACAAAAAATACTGACGTGATATTTCAAGTTCGGTCCCAGCCAGCAGCATAAAACTGTTTCCTGACGATGGAGTTTTGAGTTTGTTATAGTTGGATTCATTGTGTTCAGACAATCCATATGCGCGCTACCCAAATCTACCTGCAGTAAGTCTGCTCAAAGGCTTATGCGCTACCAATCTTGAAATGGAAAGGGAGGGAGGGGAAATGACATGTGAAAAATAAAGCTGACATCACCAGAATGATTGAAGCATTAAAATGTGCAGTCAGTTGTGTTGTTGGCTTGAATGGAACTCGGAGAAGAAGATGTTGAGACCACAGCTCTATCAATGGAAAGAACCAGCCTTCCAGCAGAAAATGTTAAATGCCAGTTACTTTCATGGTGTCTGTGTACTGTTTCGTATGTCCTTGTCTGCTCCTAGTTCAAGACCTCATCAAAGCATATATTTTTTCTGCATTCACATGGCATCTACCTGATTATTACCAACACACTTGGTACAGCACACATCTAGATATCATTAATTTTTCTGAATAAAATGCAGTTTCTGACCGATTTTAAATTCCTTAGTATGGTAGTGTCACCGTAATGTTTGGTATAAAATATTGATCCTCTTTCCCATTCATTTCGCTTCTAAATATTGCCAGCACACTATATCGTACAAGCTCAGATCGTCTGTCAGACAGTTGGTAGGATACCTGATTTGTGAAGAACACATGAGATTGCCTGGATGCAGTGAATCCATTTTGAACAAATTCCCAAATCTGAAATGTTATTGTCTGATTTTCGTTTACAATTTAAACAGATAAACAAACACTACATGGGAATTACTAACTTTTGGAACGTTGAAATATAATTCCCGTTCTAAAAAGTAGAGACAAGTCAAACTAACAACCCCCTCCTTCTGTCTCTTTCGCTGTTTGTCCACACACACACAAGCAACACACACACACACACACACACACACAAGCACGTATACACACACACACACACATACACACACACACACACACACACACACACACGCACGCACGCACTCACACACACGCACACACACACGCACGCACGCACACTTTTTTTTTCCTATTTGATCACATAACATTTTGATTATACACCCGTGAAATGCTAGCTACATTTGTAATCCCTCTTGGAGACTGGAGGGTCAGGTCATAATTCCAGCTTTAATCCTGATGTCTCAACTGACAGACGGGTGTCTAACGGTCGAGTCGGGTAACGGTCAGTGACAGAGATGGACAGCCAAGAGAGCTGTGATACCACTCTGACACCTCGCTTGGCCCCAGCCCTTTGACCGGCACCAGTCATCCGTCACACACTGACAAACAGCCATGTCAGGGCAGGATAACCGTCCAAGCCTGAAAGAATAAGTCCTTTTGGAAGACAGAGCCCTTCGTGAAAACCTTACCCGAGTTTCTGTTGATTACAAATCTTGGGTTTCTGGACAACAGTCGCACTTTTCCTCTTTCATTTCTGATGGAAGAGGATTTAGCTACTAAAGAGAAGAGAACAAGACATAAGCTGGTGAAGATGTAAAAGGAACAAGATTTGGAGGAAAAAAAACGGTAACAGCAAGTGGATGGTAGAACAGAACAAGTAGAAAACCATGAAGAGAAAATAAATTCTGGAAGAAAGAAGAAGACGTAAAGAACTTAAGAATATTGTGGAATGGAAGAGAAAAAGATTTGAAGAAGTTATGGATGAAAGAAGACATTGATGATGAGTAGAATAGAGTGTGCATAATGTGTATTTAAAACAAAAACAACAACGCAGAGAAGAGAAAATATCCCAAAGACATAAAAAAAATTCTGTTTTCACCTTCCGCCACCCACTGTCCTTCTCTCTTGTTTTCCCGTGACGCCACTTCCATTCCCTATCGTCCCCAACTGTTCCCTATATCCACCCACTGTCCTTCTCTCTTGTTTTCCCGTGTTGCCATTTCCATTCCCTATCGTCACCAACTGTTCCCTACATCCACCCACTGTCCTTCTCTCTGTTTTCCCGTGTCGCCACTTCCCATTCCCTATCGTCCCCAACTGTTCCCTATATCCACCCACTGTCCTTCTCTCTTGTTTTCCCGTGTTGCCATTTCCATTCCCTATCGTCCCCAACTGTTCCCTACATCCACCCACTGTCCTTCTCTCTTGTTTTCCCGTGTTGCCATTTCCATTCCCTATCGTCACCAACTGTTCCCTACATCCACCCACTGTCCTTCTCTCTGTTTTCCCGTGTCGCCACTTCCCATTCCCTATCGTCCCCAACTGTTCCCTACATCCACCCACTGTCCTTCTCTCTGTTTTCCCGTGTTGCCATTTCCATTCCCTATCGTCCCCAACTGTTCCCTACATCCACCCACTGTCCTTCTCTCTTGTTTTCCCGTGTTGCCATTTCCATTCCCTATCGTCACCAACTGTTCCTACATCCACCCACTGTCCTTCTCTCTTGTTTTCCCGTGTTGCCATTTCCATTCCCTATCGTCACCAACTGTTCCCTACATCCACCCACTGTCCTTCTCTCTTGTTTTCCCGTGTTGCCATTTCCATTCCCTATCGTCACCAACTGTTCCCTACATCCACCCACTGTCCTTCTCTCTGTTTTCCCGTGTCGCCACTTCCATTCCCTATCGTCACCAACTGTTCCCTACATCCACCCACAGTCTTCCCCATCCCCTCCCTAAAACACACTTGTTCCTGTTTTCCCCTTCTTCCTTTTGCAACTCCCCCTCCCCCCGCCCCCTGCTATTTTCTGGTCTTCCACATCTGCCTCCTGCCTCTCACTATTCCCTGTCATACCCCAACCCATTTCCTGTCCTCCCCCCCCCCACCACTGTTGTGTGCCCCTTCCCCATTCCTTCCTTATCCCCCTCCTCCACGAATCCACTGCCACGCTTGTTCCCTCATCTCCTGCTCTTATCTGTCGGAAAAAAATCGATTACGAATAAGCAATACATATGTGAAATGGAAACAACAACAACGACCACCAAACAAACAGGTATGGAGACTTTGAATGCGATCCTCTCAAAGATCAACCAATGTCAGCACCCACCTCAGGTGATATGACCGACAGGGATAACCATCTCATGGAAAGTAGGGGGGGAGGGGGGAGGCTTATCTAATCTTATACCCACACCACCATGTACCAGATCAAATATGTTAACATGAGCAGTAAGAAGGTCATTTTTATATGCATGATTTTGATAACTTTAAATTCTTGACTTTCTAGGTTTTGTGGAAATTTGCAATGAATTAAGCTTTTTTTCCAATTAGGAATACATTTTAAATGTGCATATGTAAATTTTATTTATGATTAAATGGACAGTGTTTTTCTGTGTTCAGTCTAATATTTGAAAAGTATGTATTTGGCATGTCTGTAGGATTTCATAGATTTAAACTTGAAATAATCAGTTGTGATATGTACGTTCGTGCAGTCTTTCAAAGGGAAAAGGTTAAAAATCAAAATGACTTCATTTGTAACGCGCAAACAGTCCATTTTGGAAGCATGCTTGTTGCACTTTACATAGTAAAAGATCATTGATGATGTATAAAAAAAAGCCTTCTATGAAAAACTCCAGTTTCATTGCCACAGGCAACTACAGAGATAAATTCATCATTTTTGGAGTTTAAGTCACCCTAGGTTTTGTCACTTGAAAACACGGGGACTAAATTAATGAACATGATAAAGAAATCAGCAAGTCCACGCTACTTACAGTGAACACCTCAAGAACAAGACCTGAGAGAAGAGGATGCAAGAGTAACAGCAAACAAAGCAGCATATTAAGTAAAACTGCGGCAGGTGAAGATTCAATGGCGGCAGATGAAAGCTGCAGAACTCAGGCTGTGACTGATGCCATCGACATAAAGTCACTGCATAGTGGCGTACGCGCAGTGTACAGACCTAAGACTGACCAGTACTTTCTGCTGACAAAGAAATACTGACGTCACGCTGGGCTGTGCTCTTGGTGTGCCGCTGGACAGGAAGCCGTCAGTATTTGAGGACATAACTGCAGTACTTCCCGTATTTTTCCAATAAAGGGGTCTCCAGCAGACCCACCCTCCACTGCCGAGACTACCCAATCCCTGAAGGAAACAACGCCTGGGAAAGCACCAGGATTTGAGGTTATTCCTACAAATATCTACAGGAATGGAGGGTAGGGATAAGCTGCTCCTGGAGAAGCTCACAACGCTGTACCAGCCCAGATGGCAGAAGGAAGAATTCTTTAAGACTTTAAAGATGCTATGATTATCCACATTTACAAAAGGGGCGATAAGACATGCGATGATCATCATGGGATATCCCTGCTGTGCATTGTGAGAATAGTCTCTGCTAGAATCATCTTCAACAGAGTCACCGCCCATGTAACCAAGCCCATCATACCTAAACCTCAGTGTGGATTTTGTGCTGGAAGAAGCGCGAGTGACATGGTGTTTGCAATACGCCAGCTGCAAGACAATTATAGCGAACAAACTAAACCAGGAGTCATACATGGAGTTTGTAGATCTGATCAAAGCATTCCACACAGCATTTGACATCGTTAACCAGATGATCCTGTGACAAACACTACACACACACACACACACACACACATATATACACACACACACACACACACACACACACACACACACACACACACACACACACACACACACACACACACACACACACACACACACACACGCAGAAATACTGGCCACCATCTGCCTTTTTCGACTTTAACTTCTTTTAAAGTGTCTCGTTCGTCTGTTTGTGTTCCTACAACAAACTGATTCTATTAAGTAACTTCTGTACAGGCTTTCATGGAGTGTTCGGAGATTCACGTTGAGTAGGCCTATTTGTGAGATAGATACATTTCAGTGTAACACTTTATTTCAACAACATGCAACGATAGACTAAACAGTACTGAAAGAAATAAGCAGACAATCTGTAGAAACTACAGATTAATATCTCGGCAATGTGATTGGGTTACGCAAAACTTATGACATTTGCCATGGTTATTTTGGATCTTTCCATTACATGATATATATGCCATTAGTGCATAATTGTGTTATTATTCAGATCTAAGTTTCTGAAAACAACGTCTCCGTGCTCGGAATGAATTCCATGTGTAGGGACGCCACTGATGCCATATGATACAGAAGATCCAAAATGATCAAGGCGAAAGTCTTCAACCTGCACATAAACCTTACGCGTTGACCACGTCTTGAGATCCTACCTAGGCATCGGTTTTATATTTTATCTTCTATCAGATAGTCAATGGAACAATCTAGTTACACTGTAGTGAAATGTGTACTTTCGTCTGAAAAGTGTTAAAAATGGGCACAGATGAAAACACAATCATGAAAACATAAACAGGCTCGTTTAATTTTTTTTTTTTTTTCATCTTCAATTCATGAAAAGCTTAAACATTTTCCGTTCAACGCTATACGGGTCTGTGCAATGCTGTTTTGAGGACAGTACCAACGTTTGTTTGATTGATAGTGACTTTTGTTTTTCATTTAGTGGCGCTGCTACTACACTATCCCAAGAATCTTGAAATTGAAGCTTTTGGTCTATTTTCAGTAATAAAATCGGGGAAAAAAAAAGCTTGCAAACATAAAATCATTTCCACTGACCAGTATGGTTTAGAGATGCAGTTCTGTTTCAGTTATTATAGATTTATGACATGATTTACTACTGCATAAATTTTTTTTCAACCATGTATCATTCACAAATTAATCATAAAGGAAATAAGGTTTATGTACGTGTAGAACTGCACCTTTTTAAACACTAAAGAAAGAAAGCCAGCGTCTTGTGGGGCTTTTAGCCAGTGAGGCAGAACGTCCATGAGATGACCATACATTATCCTGTGGTCATTCAGTATTGAGTATATAACGAGAGGTAAGTAATCCGTCGCTTCATTAACCCACCATTATCAATGACATCCAAGAAAATGTAGCAGTTTTATTGACGTAAAAAAAGCGTGGTTCCCTCTTTCGCTGTGCGCTTCAGAAGTACTTAGATGGAAGGTTTATGACACAAACGATGAAAGCATCCTATACGATGAAAGCATGCAAGTTCCCACGGCAAGAAAGTACAGTATGAATTATTCGTTTTGAATGCAAAAAAGAGTGGTATGATACAACCATTATAGCTCAAGCCGTGGTTTTATTGCCGCGAGTGTTTTGTGCAGGTTGGCCATTTTCTTGTTCCAGTCAGTGCGAGTGAGCCTTGCTGTCATAAAAGACAACTCTGTTAAGGCTGCGCGGTTCGTGATGGTTCATTCTTTAATACATGGTAAACAGAAAGCAGGGATCGAGTCTGTATGGGTTCATAACTTTTCTTCCTTTAGTGTCATGTTAAAGTAAAAATGTATAGAGTGATTAATGCCTATTTCAAACTCTGAAATGGGGGTTCCTTTCCTTGTAACGTACTTTTGAAAAATCCTCGGAACTAACAGCGTAAGGTAGTCAAGACACAAACGACTGTTGGCTCAAGTAGGAACTGTCATGGATGGATACGGAGAGGACACAAAGTGGCTTTGGTACACATCTGACGTAGATGGAGTAATTTGGCAAACAGTTCTTTACTGCCGCGCCCCAGTGAATCTTCACGGAGTTAAGGAAGAAGTTGAAGAAAATATGTCAATACGCTCTGATTAAAAAAAAAAAGTAGAAGACAGAGAGTTTCACAACATGATATCGTTGGGGAATGGGATGATATAAACATCGCTACTCTCAAGTCAGCTCTACCAAAGTGATACTTACTTTACCTTCTGAATCAGGAACAGAGTTTTATAGGTATCCATTCATAGCTGGCAGACTGCAGCTTGTACCCACTGGGGTCAGTATGAAAATGGGCGCTTTGTCACTTCCTGTCCATACAGTGGAGGTATTGTGCGTTCCTGGATTATATGCAAATAAACAGGTCGCAGAATCACGAGATTGTTTAGGCATTTAAAGAGTGACTGTTGTGATTTCTAAGCTGAATGTCTTAAACGAAACACTGATTTTAAAAAGAAACCATGACTATATTCATTTACTTTATTTACGACCATTACCATGTGAAGAGGCAAGAACCCATCGCTGACTGACGGCGATATGCCTTTCGTTTCTATAGTGTGCTGCATTTCCACTGCCAAAATGTCTGACAACAGTAGTGGCTAGGTGGCTCCCCTTGCTGGTGGACAGTTTCCAGGGAGCACTGTATGCATACGTTTGGATATGTCAAGCAGACAAGTTAATTTAACAACCATGTATCATCAGATTTACTAATGTTATTACTGAATATCAATAATTGCTTTCCATCAAAGTCTGACAGCGGTGATATGGAAGATCCTGGAGCCTTTCATACATACAAATGATAGCAGGAAATTTGATGAATATCAGGTTCATAACAGTTCATCCCGTACGGCCAGTAGATGTAGTGTGATATATAGGGCCTTTATTGTAACTAAGTATTGTCATGCTGCACAGTGTGATAGACAGGGCTTTCAGTACACTACCTGACAGCCTTAAGAACACTGTAACCGACATCATACTACATAATTGTGATATATAGGGCCTTTAATGTAACTAAGTATTGTCATGCTGCACAGTGTGATAGACAGGGCTTTCAGTACACTACCTGACAGCCTTAAGAACACTGTAACCGACATCATACTACATAATGTGATATATAGGGCCTTTAATGTAACTAAGTATTGTCATGCTGCACAGTGTGATAGACAGGGCTTTCAGTACACTACCTGACAGCCTTAAGAACACTGTAACCGACATCATACTACATAATGTAATATATAGGGCCTTTAATGTAACTAAGTATTGTCATGCTGCACAGTGTGATAGACAGGGCTTTCAGTACACTACCTGACAGCCTTAAGAACACTGTAACCGACATCATACTACATAATGTTATATATAGGGCCTTTAATGTAACTAAGTATTGTCATGCTGCACAGTGTGATAGACAGGGCTTTCAGTACACTACCTGACAGCCTTAAGTACACTGTAACCGACATCATACTACATAATGTGATATATAGGGCCTTTAATGTAACTAAGTATTGTCATGCTGCACAGTGTGATAGACAGGGCTTTCAGTACACTACCTGACAGCCTTAAGAACACTGTAACCGACATCATACTACATAATGTTATATATAGGGCCTTCAGTACATTATAACTAACGTTACACCACACATGTGATATACATGTATAGGGCCTTCACAATACTGTCACTAACGTCATGCTTCGTGATGTGATACATAGGGCCATCAGTACACTGTCAATAACGTCATGTTACGCAGTGATACATAGGGCCGTCAGCACACTGTAACTAATGTTATACTACACAATATGATACATAGGACCTTCAGTACACTATAACATCATGCTACACAATGTGATATATAGGACCTTCAGTACACTATAACATCATGCTACACAATGTGATATATAGGACCTTCAGTACACTATAACATCATGCTACACAATGTGATATATAGGACCTTCAGTACACTATAACATCATGCTACACAATGTGATATATAGGACCTTCAGTACACTATAACATCATGCTACACAATATGATATATAGGACCTTCAGTACACTGTAACATCATGCTACACAATATGATATATGTAGGACCTTCAGTACACTGTAACATCATGCTACACAATGTGATACATGTAGGACCTTCAGTACACTATAACATCATGCTACACAATATGATATATAGGACCTTCAGTACACTGTAACATCATGCTACACAATATGATACATAGAACCTTCAGTACACTATAACATCATGCTACACAATATGATATTAAGGACCTTCAGTACACTATAACATCATGCTACACAATGTGATACATAGGACCTTCAGTACACTATAACATCATGCTACACAATGTGATATATAGGACCTTCAGTACACTATAACATCATGCTACACAATATGATACATGTAGGACCTTCAGTACACTGTAACATTAACATCATGCTACACAATGTGATACATAGGACCTTCAGTACACTGGAACATCATGCTACACAATATGATATATAGGACCTTCAGTACACTGGAACATCATGATACACAATTGATATATAGGACCTTCAGTACACTATAACATCATGCTACACATTGATATATAGACCTTCAGTACACTGATAACATCATGCTACACAATATGATATATAGGACCTTCAGTACACTGGAACATCATGCTACACAATATGATATATAGGACCTTCAGTACACTGTAACATCATGCTACACAATGTGATATATAGGACCTTCAGTACACTATAACATCATGCTACACAATGTGATATATAGGACCTTCAGTACACTATAACATCATGCTACACAATGTGATATATAGGACCTTCAGTACACTGGAACATCATGCTACACAATGTGATATATAGGACCTTCAGTACACTGTAACATCATGCTACACAATATGATATATAGGACCTTCAGTACACTTAACATCATGCTACACAATGTGATATATAGGACCTTCAGTACACTGGAACATCATGCTACACAATGTGATATATAGGACCTTCAGTACACTGGAACATCATGCTACACAATATGATATATAGGACCTTCAGTACACTGGAACATCATGCTACACAATATGATATATAGGACCTTCAGTACACTGGAACATCATGCTACACAATATGATATATAGGACCTTCAGTACACTGTAACATCATGCTACACAATATGATATATAGGACCTTCAGTACACTATAACATCATGCTACACAATATGATATATAGGACCTTCAGTACACTATAACATCATGCTACACAATATGATATATAGGACCTTCAGTACACTATAACATCATGCTACACAATATGATATATAGGACCTTCAGTACACTATAACATCATGCTACACAATGTGATATATAGGACCTTCAGTACACTATAACATCATGCTACACAATGTGATATATAGGACCTTCAGTACACTATAACATCATGCTACACAATGTGATATATAGGACCTTCAGTACACTATAACATCATGCTACACAATGTGATATATAGGACCTTCAGTACACTATAACATCATGCTACACAATGTGATATATAGGACCTTCAGTACACTATAACATCATGCTACACAATGTGATATATAGGACCTTCAGTACACTTAACATTAACATCATGCTACACAATGTGATCATAGGACCTTCAGTACACTGAACATCATGCTACACAATGTGATATATAGGACCTTCAGTACACTACAACATCATGCTACACAATTGATAATGGACTTCAGTACACTGAAACATCATGCTACACAATGTGATATATAGGACCTTCAGTACACTATAACATCATGCTACACAATTGATATATAGGACCTTCAGTACACTGTAACATCATGCTACACAATGTGATATATAGGACCTTCAGTACACTGTAACATCATGCTACACAATATTGATACATGTAGGACCTTCAGTACACTTAACATTAACATCATGCTACACAATATGATATATAGGACCTTCAGTACACTGTAACATCATGCTACACAATGTGATATATAGGACCTTCAGTACACTATAACATCATGCTACACAATTGATATATAGGACCTTCAGTACACTATAACATCATGCTACACAATGTGATATATAGGACCTTCAGTACACTATAACATCATGCTACACAATGTGATAATAGGACCTTCAGTACACTTAACATCATGCTACACAATGTGATATATAGGACCTTCAGTACACTTAACATCATGCTACACAATGTGATATATAGGACCTTCAGTACACTATAACATCATGCTACACAATATGATATATAGAACCTTCAGTACACTATAACATCATGCTACACAATATGATATATAGGACCTTCAGTACACTATAACATCATGCTACACAATGTGATATATAGGACTTTCAGTACACTATAACATCATGCTACACAATGTGATATATAGGACCTTCAGTACACTGTAACATTAATATAGGACCTTCAGTACACTGTAACATTAACATCATGCTACACAATATGATATATAGGACCTTCAGTACACTATAACATCATGCTACACAATGTGATACATGTAGGACCTTCAGTACACTATAACATCATGCTACACAATGTGATACATGTAGGACCTTCAGTACACTATAATATCATGCTACACAATGTGATATATAGGACCTTCAGTACACTATAACATCATGCTACACAATATGATATATGAAGGACCTTCAGTACACTGCAACATCATGCTACACAATGTGATATATAGGACCTTCAGTACACTGTAACATCATGCTACACAATATGATACACGTAGGACCTTCAGTACACTGTAACATTAACATCATGCTACACAATATGACATATACGACCTTCAGTACACTGTAACATCATGCTACACAATGTGATACATGTAGGACCTTCAGTACACTATAACATCATGCTACACAATATGATATATAGGACCTTCGGTACACTATAACCATCATGCTACACAATGTGATATATAGGACCTTCAGTACACTATAATATCATGCTACACAATGTGATATATAGGACCTTCAGTACACTATAACATCATGCTACACAATGTGATATATAGGACTTTCAGTACACTATACATCATGCTACACAATGTGATATATAGGACCTTCAGTACACTATAACATCATGCTACACAATGTGATATATAGGACCTTCAGTACACTGTAACATCATGCTACACAATATGATATAAAGGACCTTCAGTACACTATAACATCATGCTACACAAAGTGATATATAGGACCTTCAGTACACTATAACATTAACATCATGCTACACAATGTGATATATATATACGGCCCTCAGGACACCAAAACACCATAACATCATGCCACACAATGTGATATGTATGACCCTCAGTACATTATAACATCATGCTACACAATGTGATATATAGGGCTCTCAGTACACTGTAACATCATGCCACACAATGTGATATGTATGACCCTCAGTACATTATAACATCATGCTACACGACGTGATATATAGGGCTCTCAGTACACTGTAACATCATGCTACACATTGCAATATAATAGGACCTTCAGTACACTATAACATCATGCTACACAATATGATATATAGGACCTTCAGTACACTATAACATCATGCTACACAATGTGATATATAGGACTTTCAGTACACTATAACATCATGCTACACAATGTGATATATAGGACATTCAGTACACTGTAACATTAACATCATGCTACACAATATGATATATAGGACCTTCAGTACACTATAACATCATGCTACACAATGTGATACATGTAGGACCTTCAGTACACTGTAACATCATGCTACACAATGTGATATATAGGACTTTCAGTACACTGTAACATCATGCTACACAATGTGATATATAGGACCTTCAGTACACTATAACATTAACATCATGCTACACAATGTGATATATAGGACCTTCAGTACACTGTAACATCATGCTACACAATGTGATATATAGGACCTTCAGTACACTATAACATCATGCTACACAATGTGATATATAGGATCTTCAGTACACTATAACATCATGCTACACAATGTGATATATAGGATCTTCAGTACACTATAACATCATGCTACACAATGTGATATATAGGACCTTCAGTACACTATAACATCATGCTACACAATGTGATATATAGGACCTTCAGTACACTATAACATTAACATCATGCTACACAATGTGATATATATACGGCCCTCAGGACACCAAAGGACCATAACATCATGCCACACAATGTGATATGTATGACCCTCAGTACATTATAACATCATGCTACACGACGTGATATATAGGGCTCTCAGTACACTGTAACATCATGCTACACATTGCAATATAATAGGACCTTCAGTACACTATAACATGCTACTACTGTGACACAAAGGCCTTCAGTACACTATGACATCATGCTAGAGACTGTGATATATCATGTCTTTCAGTACATTATAACTGTCATCATTTGATTTTGATCAAACTTGCATTCCATTACATCTTATCTGCCATACATGGAATGGGCCAGTAATGGCATTGTTGTTGAAATGGTTAACCACGTAATTGTGTATGGGTGTACTCCTGTTGATTTTAGATCTGTCGGAATTTTCTTGTGGACGTTACCAAGACTGCCATATATTATTAGTACATCGGTCCTACATGGGTAACGAAAGGAATTTATTTGTAGGCATGACAGTATTTATAGGCATAGTGGCATATGCTTACCAAATATGGATTGACAGCAAATATCAAATAAAAGTGTCAAACAGATCACCACTTTCAGTGTAGAACACATCATGACTGTTAGGGCTGATCACTGCGATTTCAGGGTCGATGTAATAAATAAAAAGTCTGAGGTGGTAGCATTGGTAATGAACGAGTCTGAATCTACGAGCGTATGTTGAATAGGTGAAGAGACAGACGTGTGTCTCTGAATATTTCTCCAGAGTCACTGGCGAGGTGGGGTTGGGGTTGGGGGTGAATTTGTGTGGTGCAGCTATATCAGCTATTCCTTTACGTCTTGCTTGATATATTGCCTGATATTTACAGCCGTTCAACACATGAAAAACAGTTTCGTGAAGATGGCTACGAAGTGAGCAGAGGCGTGAACATTCTTTTGGATGGTAGTATGCCGTGTGTCGGATACCCTGAAGAAAGCGTAGTCTACTTCTCACAACAAGTATTTGACTTTGATATTCAGGACCCAGAAAAAAAAACATGAAAAAATAATCAGAACGCGTATTCAATACAACCAGACAAGACAGGCGCATATTTTCGGCCATCTGGCCTTTGTCAAGCGTAGACGTAAGATCACAAACAAACAAACACCAAATACAAAACTTCCCAACTGTTTCGTCCAGTGTGGTGTGTGTGTGTGTGTGTGTGTGTGTGTGTGTGTGTGTGTGTGTGTGTGTGTGTGTGTGTGTGTGTGTGTTGTGTGTGTGTTGTGTGTGTGTGTGTGTGTGTGTGTGTGTGTTGTGTTGTGGTGTGGTGTGTGTGTGTGTGTGTGTGTGTGTGTGTGTGTGTGTGTGTGTGTGTGTGTGTGTGTGTGTGTGTGTTACGAGCTTGAAAGTGCCTGTGCTGGCGTATGGCAAGTCAACAGTCATAATCTGGAGGGATAGAATGGGGAGAATCTGGAGGGGTAGAATGGGAAGAAGAGGAGTATCTTATCGAACGGAAAATGTTGTAACAGTCGAAGAGTAATGAAAAACATAACAAGCAAACAATCAGGTGTAAGTGGGAGTTACAAGTCAAAGATAACGACCGACGAGACTGTTCAGTAAATGCCTAGCAGTGTATAAATACAGTGTGTGTGTGTGTGTGTGTGTGTGTGTGTGTGTGTGTGTGTGTGTGTGTGTGTGTGTGTGTGTGTGTGTGTGTGTGTGTGTGTGTGTGTGTGTGTGTAGATGAATACAGAATCGGGAACGAATTTCATTATGACTAATCATCATTATGGTTACAATTATCTCAAAGAATATTTTACGAAAAAAGTGTCAAGTAGGATTGGAATCGATGACTGGCTTGGAACTGTGGCATTACAAGAGCTTCTCTTTGCACTTTGTTGTTCTGCACACTGGCGTAAAGATAGCTCAAACGTCCTGTGAATCTTATTCTGAACAACATGGGACAGGTCTGTCAGTTAAACGTTTTCGGTTCAACCAGTCATCATCATCATCAGGTGCCTTGCCACATGGGTTTGGCGATAATGGACTTCCATCTGTCTCTATCTTTTGATGCCTCAAGCATCTCTTCCACCCTCTGTCTTCAGCCACTCTGTAAGTCCGTCTAGTATCTTCTCCCTGGGTCTACCTGGTGCTCTATTTCCATCCAGCTTTCGTGTTGTGACCAGGTGCTCCAATTCCCCTTTCCTCATTAAATGGCCTATACATGTTGCCTGTCTTTTCCTAATCTTCCTTTTGAATGATCTTCTTGTGTCCGCCTCCATCAAGACTATCTCATTTGTTTTCTTTGCTGTCCATGGAACTCTCAACATTCTTCTTAGAAACCACATCTCGGCTGCCTCAATCTTGTTCTGGCTTTGCTTGTTGACTGTCCACGCCTCACAACCGTATAAACAGTATTGATTCTATATAACATTCAAGAACTCTCTTCCTGATGTTAAGTGATTGGCATTTGTTGGTAAGATTGCTTTTCATCTTCTTGAATGCTGTTTTGGCTTGGCCGATTCTGCTGGCTATTTCTGATGTGCATCTGCCGTCTGGTGAAATGATCGTTCCCAGGTCTTTAAACTTATCAACCTGTCTCAAGGTTGTGCCGTTTGCTGTTATCTTGCATGAGGAGATTTCATGTTTTTTACTGATCACCATGACTTCAGTCTTCCTGCTGTTTAGTTCCAAACCCTTACCTTCGCTTTCTATTTCTAGTATATTCACAAGGTTTTGTAGGTCCCTTTCGTTTTCTGCAATTTGTACGGTGTCATCTGCATATCGATTGTTCTTCACCATTTTTCCTCCAACCTTTAATCCAGGGTCTTCCTCTAGGTTTCTCGTGATGTTTTCGCTGTAAAGTGAAAACAAATCTGGTGACAAAACACAACCCTGTCTGACTCCTCTTTTGATGTTTTGGAAAGAGCTCATATCGTTTTCCACTCTCATTGCAGCTGTTTGTTCCCAATACATATTTCTGATTATTCGTAGATCTTTTCCATCAATATTGAGACTTTCTGGTTGGTTGATCAGTTCTTCATGTCTTACCCGATCGAAAGCCTTAGTATATTAGACCCTCTATGATAGTTCTTAGGATGTATATGGCATTAATAATTCCTTTCCCTTCCACAAACCTACACTGTTCATCTGCTATTTCTCTTTTGATTCTATTCCTTCTCCTCATCATGATTATTCTTAATAGGATTTTGTTACATGACTCATCAAACTGATTGTGCGATGGAGTTCGCATTCTATAGTCCCTGTCTTCTTTGGAAGTGCAATGAAAATTGATTTTGATATATCTTCGGGGATTTTTCCAGTGTCGTAAATTTCATTTAGGAGGACTATTATTTTTTCAATACCAAATTCCTCCAGGGCTTCAGTCATCTCTGTGGTAATGTTGTCTGGTCCTGGGCTTTTCCTGGTTTCATCTTTTTCAGTGCTGCTCTAACTTCATCTTTTATTATGGGTGGTCCTTCAAAGTTCTTTCTTATAATGCGTTGTTCGTTTCTGTCATTTTCAAAAAGGTCTTTAATATACTCTCCCCATCTGTCCAGTATTTTGTCTTTTTCCATGATAAGCGTGCCATCTTTCGATTTTAAGCAACCAGTTAATGTGCATGCATTTTTCCTGTGGACAATTTCTTCAGTTCGTCTGTACATACCCTGAGGTTCCGTTTTGTGTCGTCTTCTATTTCTTTGCATTTTGTTTTCAGCCAAGCTTCCTTAGCTTCATTGCATCTACTCCTGATTTCTTTGTTTATCTTCCTGTATATCTCCTCGTTTCTCTTTGCCTTCCTCCGTTCCTCCATCAAGTCTAAAATGTATTTTGTCATCCAGTTCTTTCTTTGCTTTTCTATCTACTTCAGGGATTTCTTCACAAGCTTCATTTATCGAATTTCTCAACGTTGTCCATTGTTCCTCACTGTCACTAACGTCTTCCAGAGCACTGAATTTGTTTCGAACATGTACATTAAATTTTTCACGTATCACTTCATCTGTCTTTAAGAGTCTAAGATTTAGTTTGATGTTGCTTTTGGTCTGTTTCCTTTTCCTTAATTTCAGCCTAACTCTTCCCACTACAGGATTGTGGTCACTGTTGCAGTCTGCGCCTGATAGTGTTTTTGCTGACAGTAAAGAATTTCTAAATCTTTTATTAATCAGGATGTAGTTTGATTTTTGGTATTATCTCCAAGTCCATTTTCTTCTATTAGGCCGCTCAAACCAGGTGTTTCCTACTATGAACTCATTCATCTGTGCCCATTCTACAAGTTTCCGTCCCCTTTCATTTTGTGTACCAAGGCCATGAGGTCCAACTATATCCTCCATCCTATCCTGTCCCACTTTAGCATTAAAATCTCCCATTATTACTGTAACTTTCTGTGATTTACATTGGGCCTTGGCCATCTCTAATACTTCGTAGAAGTTGTCGATGTCTTCCTGAGTACTAGCGGATGTTGGTGCATACACCTGAATGATGTTGATATCAAATGGCCTGCCTCCCAATTTGACCAGCAAAACTCTGTTCAACTAGTAATGAGTAGATATTCGTGTCATTTTGTTGTGGACTAAATTGATTCACTGAATAGTAAGTATCCCACCAAAATCGAATCAGGCTGTTCATAGTCACACAACCAGCCTTCTGTGTCTGTCTGTCTGTCTGTCTGTCTGTCTTCTGTCTTCTCTGTCTCTCTCTCTCTCTCTCTCTCTCTCTTTCTCTGTTTGTGTGTGTGTGTGTGTGTTTGCCTACCTGCCTGCCTGCCTGTCTGTCTGTCTGTCTGCTGGTCTGTCTTTCTCTCTCTGTCTTCTCTCTCTCTCTCTCCACACACACACCACACACCACACACCACACACACACACACACACACACACAAAACAGCACACCACAGTATACGTACACAATAATTATATGAACGCACCATCACAGCATCACGTATCATATAGAATTCTGTATGTATAGTGATTTGCAACGCATATCTACACCAACAACAAACACACACACACACAGTTCGCACACACAACACACACAACACACCACACACACACACACACACACACACCACACACACACACACACACACACACACACACACACACACACACACACATCGACGTGGAAAAGACTTACTCAGCACAGTGTTTCATATGAAATATTTATTCAACAAATCCACGGTAATAAACTCAGTGTGTAGGATAGTAAAGTATTTATCCAAGAAATTCACAGTAACATTTTTTTTTTCCAACAAAACTTACGATAATAACAAACGACCAAGCAGTCCCCAGATAGCTCAGCTTATGACACACTGTTGGCTGAACGTTCTGACCTTGATTGGTAAACTGAGTGAGTGAGTGGATGAGTGATATGTTCATGGGTAAATGAATGAATGAGGGATTGATTAAACAAAGAACGAATAGGTGGATAGTGAACATATGTGTACATGTACAATAACTTGGTTTTGTGTGTGTCTGTGTGCGCGTGTGTAATCGATACAGTTTTAATTATGTGAACGTTTAATGTGCATTTCTTTTTTTTAAAAGGAAGGTGACATGTTTACTGTTCGTGTAGGGATGGTTTCAGTTGTGTTATCGATGCAGTTATAATCTTGTTATCTTAAAGTTTATCTATTTTTCTTTGTTTTGTTTGTTTGTTTTTGGATGTTGATTCTTGTTTATGTTAAGGAATGTGACTCTCTACATTTTTTTTAATTTGTTTTTTTTTTTTTTCTTATGGTTGTTGTTGCCCATTCTGTTTTGCTACTATATAATTTCAACATCTTTTGAGAATGATGTGCGTCAGTTTGATGGCTGTGGAATGGGATGGAATTGAATGTAACTTGATAAAAGCATAATACCCCAGGTTTTTCTTTCGGCAGTTTCTACTGTAACAATATCAATATAATTTCAGCACAGAAAGTCATTGCATTTCAAAACAAAGTTCCAGTATACTGAACAAACCAATACATGACAGAAGAGAAAAATCACCGAAATATAAACAAACAAGCAGCTAAACAAACAATCAATCTGTCAAACACCCAGCCACCTACCTCACCCCCATCCTTTTGATAGACAGGAAAACATAAGGAATAAAGTAGAAAACGCAACCCACAGATAAACGAACGACCGCAGAAATGATGAAATGAGTATTTAACTTAAAGCGATTTTGGTAGAAGAACATTTGTAAAATTCGTTGTACCAGCCCATCCCATCCCAACTCTCTCTCTCTCTCCTCTCTCTCTCTCTCTCTCTCTCTCTCTCTCTCTCTCTCTCTCTCTCTCTCTCTCTCTCTCTTCTCTCTCTCTCTCTCTCTCTCTCTCTCTCTGCATATTTTGTACGGTTTGGGGACACTAATATTCTTGACTACAGTAACAATGCAAATCTGCGTGTGTTTGAGTACATGTATAAGTAATATGTCCATTTTGATTTGGTCATAGAAATATTTAATAATATTCATTCAAAACATTCTGTTTACGCACGCGCGCGCGTGCGCGCTCACACACACACACAACACACACACACACACACACACACACACACACACACACACACACACACAACACACACACACACACACACACACACCCCTACCACGTACATACCTACGCATGCGTTTACATATGTGTATACGCTTTTATGTGTTCATGGTGGCAGATCTTAATAACTTCCTGTTTTCTTGTTTGATAAGTTGGTTTGTTGTTGGTTTTTGTTTGTTTGTATTTTGTTGTTGTTGATACTGTTGGATTTGTTTTCTTTGAACTCTAATTCTTTTACAACGTCCTGCTTTTGTTGTATTTTTTTGATTAGTTTTAACATCAGTAGATTACCAACGGCAGATATGTAAGTTGCCCTATGTACAAGTATCTTTGCCGTTGGAAAATATAGATTTCATTCATTCATTCATCCGTTCTCTTCTCCCTCCCTCCCTCCCTCCCTCTCTCTCTCTCTCTCCTCTCTCATTTGATTACCTTAAGAGGTCTGCTGTGATATACTAATATCTATTTTCTATTAAGCACCATAGCCTTTTATTTCAGAACCACATTGTGCAATGACATACGCACCATTTTCTGTACATGAGATCAACAATATCATGTGAACGAATATTAGCACGTTGTGCTTACTATTATTTAGCCCATAGGCTTAGCGAAAAGAACACGTGTAGACTTCACAACGAAACGTAATAGCTGCTGCAGAAGGCACGAGGTTGCATTTTAAAAGTGAGCACAGTAGTTGTTGCAGAGGCATTCTGTGGTAGAACCTTCTTAAAATATGCGATAGAAAAGTCTGTGATCATGTTCGTAATCTCATTTCGTGGATAGTTCACTAATATCAGTTCACGATCGCTTTTTGTTTTATCCACATTTCAGACATTAATCAGATCACAGTTATTCTCAACAAAAAGACTGAGTCACGATTGCATAATTTCAGTCAATTTCAGTGATTGCCCCTGCACATATTTCAGAGAGAATCTATGATGATTAGTGACAGATGTTAAAGTTGAGTGTATAATCATTCACGTACACTCTTCGGGTGCTAATCGTGATCAAAACTATACATATTTCATACAGTACTCATAGTTACGATGGTATGACCGTGATTATACATATTCTGAATGATGAATGTGATCACATTTGTACACAGTAATTAGGGCCACAATTATACACATTTAAAACGAAGATTACTATCATAATTACACTCAGGTCCAAAGATAACCGTTATTACAATTTACTCACTCCAGGCAATGCAAACTTTAAATTGAAATTATGGTTAGAGTTATGCACATTTCAGTTGAAGAACGATCACTGTTATATTTTTTCACCTCTCAAAAACATCCTTGGTGGACTCATCTGAAGTCAAATGGCGAACTCGACTGTCGCTCCGACACACAGTACTGGTCACAGACTATCAGAATAACTGACCCAACAACAAAAGAATATTATACCTTGCAAGGAGTACTTTCAGATGGTTACACATATTACATACTTTATTACTCACTCATTAATTGCGTCTGTAATGATCACCTGGGTGTAAAAACAATTCATTGCCTTCTTGGTCTTATAGGGCCAGCAGTTATTATTTCCATTACACGTTCGATCATCGCATTGAATGGAACTACCTATATAAAAGTCTAGATTTACTTGCATGTATGATTGAAATGAGCAGTGAACGAGGAAGAATTTATTTCATGGTCTGGGACTGAGCTCAAGATATAAGAGCATGAGTCCATATTTCTGTCATTTGAACCAACGGGCCATTCGGTAAGTGACATGAACCATTCGGTAGTGACATGAACATTCGGTAAGGACATGAACCATTCGGTAAGTGACATGAACCATTCGGTAAGTGACATGAACCATTCGGTAAGTGACATGAACCATTCGGTAAGTGACATGAAATTTGTTGGGAGTTTTACAAACGTGTTCTGACGACAAATTTCGGAGGACTTTTTGTCAAAACATCTCATGGGGTTATGTAATAGTCATAACCCTTGGAAGAATGAAGTGTATTACTCTAGAGTAAACAAGACACATACACTATTCCGGCAGGAGTTTTCGAGATGCTGGCAAAGGAATAATCGGAATAAACTAAACGCATAAAGTGTGATCAGATAGAGAAGAAGAAAACCTACTGATGATGGATAATGTTGCCATGATTGATATTTTCATTAACTGCTTTATTAGTTGTCTCTGTTAGCAGGCAACTTTAGTGTCTTGGTCTGGAATGTAACATGATAATAGTGATTTAGCCAGTTGTCGTAACAATCAATACTTGACGGAATAATAGAATAACTGGACCAACATATACTCTTTGGACGGAATGATGTAATTGGTCAATAATTAGCTTTAGTTTCATTGCTCACATCATTTAGTACATACAAGTAATGATGAAGTGAATCTGTAATCAGCTAAGGATCGATTTTGACGATATATCTGTTCATTTCTTTATTTGCACACAGTCGCTGTTTTTAAATTTGCAAGCAAAAATGCTTGCAGACAACGCCCCAAACTGTACCGACCATCTCATGGGAAGTTGTGACTTAGTGGTTAATTAAAGCGCCCTCGAAGAAGCATGTTGTCCTGGCTACGATCCCAGCTAAGGACAACAGTTCTTTGTTTCTGAGATGGATGACATTAAATCCGTAAGTAAAATGGTAGCTGCTCCATTAAAACAAACTGGTTTGAGGTTGCTTATGATGATCGGGTTTGCAACGGAAAATTAAAAAGAACGATCGTAAATGAATTTTGTTCACATCATGATTGCATGTTTTCATACTTTCTGAGTTATTTTCAAGCTTCATCAACTGTGCAATAATCTAGACTGTAAACAGATCTGGCAGCTGCTAGTAGTTTGCAAGTGATTTGATGAAATGATAGTATTGCTAAACCTTTCATCTGGTGAACTTGATAAATATAGTCCAGTTCCGTCAAAAAGGTCATTGCTAGCGGAATGATGAAAATTACTTATTCATAATAGCACGTTGGAACAGATTTTGCGGTTGTAAACACTACTGTTAATAATATAAAAACAACTGTCAGTGTCACTGTCACTCCTTTTTTCCCTCTGATCACGTGATCACGCGATGTCCAGAATACTGAGATCTTGTCGTGATATTGCGTTACGAAACGTTGATTTTGATTTTGTTCCAGCAATCATGAGAAAACTGTACACAGTTCCAACAGTTATAGAGATTACTGAGTCAGACTTGTCAATAGCGTAACTTAGTTACGGTCTTGGAACCATTCTGTTCACAGACAATGATATAGATACAAACAGACCGTGGAATATTTAAAATGTATACTCAAACAACTGTTCACAAACTAACACTTTTCAATCTTACAGCAAGTTTTTAACACAATCCGGCAGTCGGCCAGATACGACTGTTTAAAAAGGTTACGTCACCACATATGAACAAAGTTTTGGAAGAATGAGTTAAGCAGTCTGACACAATCGCTCAAAAACTGAAAATTTTAAATCCCAAAAGGAACGCTTTGGGGCAGAATTAGGCATGCAGGTGATTAGTCACAGTCGTTCATACATTTGAATCTTTCTCAAGCTTCAGTCTTAAACGTTCGCACACTTCAACTCTTTTGTAACCCCGGCCTCATCCTGCCAGTCAGGGCAGTCGACGAAGAGTCCATAGGCCCACAGATCAACTTAGTCACGGAACTGTCAGAGAACTTGAACTGCCTCTTGTCGTAGAACTTGAGCAGGACGGGACTGTGTGGGTGCCGGCTCTGGATGTGCAGGAAATGGAGGGCAGGGTCGTATGAGGTGTTGCCACAATCTTCACACACGTACAACTTGGTGCGTCGTTCCTTGTAGGCGAAGGGCAAGACCTGGCCGTGCACCTTGCGTTCGTGCGACTCCAGGCTGCATCGCTGGGTAAAGGCCTTGCCGCAGTGACATTTAAAGGGCTTCACGCCTGTGGACAGAAAGACAATTGTTCTTGTTGTTTTGTTTTGTTTTGTTTTGTTTTGATAGTTGGTCAATGAGAGAGTGATTGAGCGAGTGAATTAGGTTCTCAATTAGTCGGTTAGTTCGTGAGGTTATTCGTTTTTTCAATCGTTCGTTCGTTCGTTTCAGGGTTTGCGTTGCAGAATGTTGTAACTAGTTAGTCAATTAGTTCGTTCTTTACGTTTGCACAGTGTAATATTTATTGTGTATTTAGATGTCAGTTAGTTAGTTAGCAAGCTGAATGGTTAGTTAGTTGGTAGGTTGTGTGGTAGCAACAGCAAGTAGTAGAATGTTTGTAGAAAGAGTAGCAACAGTTGCAACGAAAGTCGGTGGAGGGCTATTTTTCTACAAATAAACCACAGTAATCAGACAAAAAGAGACAATAATCTTGTTCACAGATTTTGTCAATCATTTACGATGTTAACAATTTTATTAAAAAGAAGAAAAAAGCGTATTCAGCATGTCCAATGGCTAATCATAATGACTGGACAGATTTAGACAAGGTTAAAATTTCTGCTATTTTTTTTAATTAAGGAAAAAGGTAGAACACTGAAAGAAACGACAAGACAATGACAGCAAACACACAAACACATGACTAAATCTCTTTGTTATTTGCGTGACTTTTGATGACTTCACCGGGCACAGAATCAACAGTTTGAAATATTTCCAATGGATGAAGCACAGGAACTTCTGACATTATTGTTATTTACACGTAAGTTATTGAGCATACCTGTATGAGTTCTGGTGTGCCTCTTCAGATCGAAAGTGTCGTTGAAGCCTTTGCGGCAGATGGAACAAAGGAACCTCTTCACCTCGTTATGGCATTTCAGGTGACGGGTCAGCAGTCGCTGGATCCTGAACCTTTTATCACACACCTGGCACCGAAATTCTCCCTCCTGCGTCTGAACTCCTGCACATTGAATAATGATATGATGATGATAATAATTACAACTACAACAAGAACAACAAGAGCAGCAACAACAACAACGATGATAATAATAATAATAATAATGATAATAATAATAATAATAATAATAATAATGTTATAGTGGAGATGAAGGTCATTAACCTAATGATGATGATGAAACCCGGCGATGACGACGACTATGATGATGATGGTGGTGATCTTTGGATTTAGGGATGTGTTTTTTTTAAGAGTGTCTTGGATTTCTGGCCATGATATGCATTAACAACTTTCTTTTCTGTCTGTTCTGTTGTTTGTTTTGTTTGTTTGTTGTTGTTTTCTGTTTCTTTTCAGGCTTTCTCAAATATCCGTGTTTTTCCTCCCAGTCATTTATATCTTTCCTCGCAAAAAAAATTCTTTCTCAGTCCATCTGACGACTGCAAGACCGCTGTACTCCTAGGCAGTGAGATTGGAATGATCGCTAGTGTGGGGTCTGTGGATAGGTTTGTAGCATCCACCATGACCATTTCAAAACCAATAGCATGGTAAGCAAAACGCTGTGTCTGGAGCATAGAACCATCTGCTGACCAAAGTCGATAAAGGCGACAGCTTAGTACGGAAATAAGGAGTAATCACTACTTATTCTTCCAAATTACCTGTATCTGCAGGCCTTTCACATGGCATGGAAGAGGTCGATTGGGTCAGGATGGGGTTCTTGAACCCATAACCGCCGTTTACCATCTCCACTGACGTCACTCCGGGACTCTGTGAAACATATGAATCCAGTATGACGTCATTTACTAGCAAGAATCGCCTTGTAGTAATAGTTGCAGCATCGCAGCAGTAAGAGTTGTAGTATTGTAGAACTAGTAGAAGACAGAATAAAAGTTTAAGTCTAAAGCAGAAGCAGTTGTAGCAGCAGGAGTAGTAATGAGAGGTCATAAGGTTAAAAGAAAATGTTATGATATGTGGTTTTGATAATTAACGGACAATATTCGGATCCCTCACATTTAGGTGACATTTGAATAAATACAAATGCAAAAAGTTTATAATGACAAACGAAATTGCTTATTTACACGTTAGCAATGAAGTTAAGTGCAGAGACAAATGTACTATAATGCATATGAACCAAGTGATGTTAAATTGAATTACTTGTTTCATACGTTCTAAGTGTAACCGCCAAGAGATAACGATTGTCGTTGACAAGGCGTCTGCTCCATTTAAATGGTTTCGATGATGATGATGATGATGATGTGATGATGATGATGATGATGATGATGATGATGATGAGATGTGATGATGATGATGATGATGATGATGATGATGATGATAACAGTAATAATAATAATAATAATGATACGAATACATAAACCTAACGCTACCAGCACCGCCATTGCATTACATTCGCTGCGTTCTATTCATGATTTAAGCGTAGAAAGCACTGCATTGCCGCTGCTTTGTGGATTTTTTCAAAGGGCGACTTTAAATCTCGCATATGTATGCAACATTCTCTTCCCCTATTATCGCCCGTACCACCCGAATGCCTCCATCGCAACTCGTCTCTATTTTTCCAACCCTGTTTTCGCTGGTAAAGAAAGGGAGGATGGATCTGATCGACTGGAGGTTATCTACCTGTATGTCTGCCTGTTTCCAAAGGGTATTTTTCAAACGTGAACAGCCAGTCCGGTCAAATAGGAAATTAAAAATTCACAGGTTTCAGTGGACAAGTCGGTTATTTGAATCGAATCGAGAGGAAATTTTGAATTTTTCGGTAAGCATCCTCGTTGGTAATTTAACGCAGTTTAAGAGGTTAATTTGTAAATAGTTTGACTCACGGGGAATCGTGCAACAAAAGCTGCTAGAAACAAGTGTGTGTGTGTGTGTGTGTGTGTGTATGTGTGTGTGTTTGTGTGTGTGTGTGTGTATGTGTGTGTGTTTGTGTGTGTGTGTGTGTGTGTGTGTGTGTGTGTGTGTGTGTGTGTGTATGTGTGTGTGTGTGTGTGTGTGTGTTTGTGTGTGTGTGTGTGTGTGTGTGTGTGTGTGTGTGTGTGTGTGAGATCAAGTAACTGCCAAGAAGAGACTGAAGTATGGCTTTACCAGCTTTGCTTATCTTTCAGAATGACATTATATTCCATTATAATCTCATGCTTATTTGCGTTTTCAATCTGTTTGATCCGCGGCTCTGTCCTCCCAACACGTCCACCAACGCGGTACCATCACGATATGATCACATTGGCAATCCCCCGTCACGAAAGGCAATTTCCCCAGATCCCATGCATGGTGGATCGTTAATTCAAATATGTGGTTTCTCCAATCGATAGCAAACGCGCCCAGACAAAGGACACGTGGCGCTATTGTAACTTTACAAACACTCTGGGCTGGAAAACAGCCTCGAAGCTAGGTGGATGACAATGCCGCTTTTGATGAGGTCTGCCCCTGCAGCTTTTCTATTTTGCTGTATCCGAGGTCAATCGTGTGATAGACTGAAGGCAGCTTTCAAAGATCGGAGGCTGTGTTCAATTACATGTGTAAAGCTAAAAACTAGTTTACATTTTGCGCGACTCTTTGTCCTTATCCCCCACCCCAACACCCACACACCCACACCCACCCACCCCTGTTTTTTTTTTTTTTTTTTTTTTTTTTTTTAAAGAAATAGCACAACGCGGTATCCGGTGGATCGCAGTACTGGACTTGACACCGTATCGTCCATAGATACGAATTTCTTCCGAGGATTAAGAGGAAAGAAGTCTGCACAAAGGATGAAAGAAAGAACCTTAGTGTGTTGCAAGAGGCGTTGAGAAGTATGTAATCTTTTTGGTATTTAATAGTTTGATAATAAATCCTTATGAAAATGGGACATTCCATTAAACGGTGGGAGAGCAAAGACGCATTCTTAAGCAGATTCACCATAAAGATGCGCATGTGTGCGTGCGATATCTTTATCTCCCCTCCCCCCCCCCCCCCCCCCTAGTAAGGTTACAAAATACTGACAACATTCTGAAAGCAACGGTGTCAGTTAGTTTCCCTTAGCGCATCAGAGTTCGGAGTTTTTTTTTAAGATGGATTCATCGCAATCGGAAATACTGTACACGCTGCACCCAACACTGCCAGCAATTGTCTGGCAGGTTCTCTGAACCTGCGCAAAAACCCAATGCGCTAGCAAGATGTTGAAATGGGAAAGGTGTGGGACAGGGATCTATGAAACACTAAGGTGACATCGCCAGATTGATGGAAACATTTAGATGGGCAGCAAACAGGCCAATTTATAATGTTGCGGATCGGGACAGAACTGAACACGATATATAAGATCGTGAGTTCTTGACTCTATCAGAAGAATCGACCAAACTGATCAAAAAGAATGGGGGAAAAAAAACGTTGCCTGTAGCCCGCCCGTGGGTTGAACCCACAATCCATGATTTGTAAACATGGCGCCCTAACAACTGAGCTAATGGACCAGAGATCTCAGTTATCAGAAATTAAAGACAGTGTAAATTAAGCGAATGTCCCGACAAACTGAAATTTGTTGTAATCAAGAACTGTGGCCAGCATAATCAAATGTAACAAATTTCCTTTAATACATAGAAATTATTTTTAGGAGCAAAATATGAGACTATTTTATACAAGGCTTCTAAACACATTAACTGGGCGAGAAATCTGAAAAAAAGAAAACACGCATAATTTTTAATGATTTAAAGTATAAGCAAAAATTCCATAATCCATGAAGTGGACTCACAACAGGAGATAATTGCCCGTGAGACGACGGTGACGTCATGGGGGACGGTGTTGATGTAGAATAACCATGACCCAACTCTGTATGTGACGTCATTCTCTCAAGTCGCCGAGGTGACGGCGTTGATCCCGATGAGAAACTCGACGATCCGGATGAAGTGGAGTGGGTGTCATCATCCATCTCGCAGTGTGGCACACCAAACCCCAGCGGCGTAGGTCGTAGGAGCCGGGGAGGCGTCATTCGGGAGTTGGGCGTCAGACTATACTTGAGACTTACAGGCAGGGCAGGGGTAGGCGAGAGGTTCTCGGGAATTCCCGTACTGTACATTGGTGCTGGGGGAAATGGGCAGGTACAAAGGGCAGTCTGGACGTGGAGGATGTGGGAGACATCAGAGGGGGCCCCGGTGGCTTTAAGGATGGCTGTGGTGTTGGGATAAGAGGTAACGAATAACGAGGAGTGTGCTTTGTCCAGTCCACAAACTCCGTGGAAGGAATTTTACCAGATGAAGACATTTCTACTTTCATTGCTGACGTCATTTCCATTTTCGTTGAAGTCGTCATTCCCGTCTTCATTGTTGACGCTGACGTTAACGTTGACTCCAATACACGGTTGAAACAAATCGCCGAGTTCGGACAATGAACAGGAAGTCTGTTTTTGAAGTCGACGTCATACTGAGGAACATACGGTCCATGGTGTGGGTTGCAGATCTCTTCCCTATGTTTGATCACATTTTCTACAGACTGCACTGAACTCAACTTCAAACATTCACGATTGCTGTGCACAACAACACTGGCCATGTCATTTCTATCTCGTCCGTCGCTCAGAAAACCAGACTGGTTCATTTTAGTGGATGACGTGAGATGGAGACGATCAGGATTGTCATGGGAAACTGTGGCAAGTTCTGGGGCTTTTGGCTGATGTTGCGCACTCTCGGCAAACAGCTCTTGGGGCAGCTTGATATAATCTTGTGTGATTGTGATAAAGCTTTGTGACTGGTTTGAAACAGGTGTATGCAGATTATCGTTCTGATGCCTGATGTCTCTTGTCTTTATTGTCTTATGCTCTTCCAGACCTGATCCAGAACGTTTGATCACACTGGTCGGAAGTGACGTCAGGTGATGTGCATGATAGAGAGAATTTCCGCCTGTGACTGCAGCTGAAAGTCGACAGCCATGGTGAATGCCAGATGATTCCATATGAGACTTTTTGGCGTCATCTGAAACAGACACACGAGAGAGAATGATCTTTCAGGGTGAAATATGAGCAAATTCATACACAACGCGCGCACACACACACACCACACACACACACACACACACACACACACACACACACACACAAACTCACAACACAACACACACACACACACACACACACACACACACGCACGCACGCACACACACGCACGCACACACACACACACATGTAAAATCAGTGCAATTTTGAATGGCCCTGCTATTACAAACAGGTGACTGCGAGTAACAAAAAAACAAATTTAATATCGACGTCTGTCTCACTGTTATTTCTTGATTGTGTTTATTTTGACCAATACACACTTTTGCCGTAGTTTCGGAAGTCGACGAGAAGGAACAAACAAGGGGAGGTGGGGGAAATGGGAAGTTGAGGTTAAAGCTTACGTTTGAAAGGGATTACTTCTTATTCGTCAAGGTCCCTTTCTGTGTTGTGTGTTGAAATAAAGCTGTGATTGATCAGACAAACATTTTGGTTCTGAACAATTTCTCACTGGCGTTCCATCTCTATTTCTCTGATGTCATTTTTCATCCCGTACTAGGCACTTTGCCCCCCCCCTCCCCATCCCGCCCCTCCTAATCCTTTGTTATTCCTGTACATATAAGACCTTACGGCAACATTTCCCTCATCCACAAACGGGGGTCTAAAAAGTGGTTAGACACCAATAAGAAAGAACCACGTTCGGTATGGTCACTTCACATATAATGCCTTGGTAACTGAAGTGATGCGAGTGATTCGTTGTCCCTTGGTGGCAGGGTCCCGGCCCCCCTAGTGACCATCAATTAGACACAGGCCACTGCCCCTCCTTTCGCTTCGTTTGTCCGGGCTTGCTTGTGAGCCGCCCTTTTGTCCTCACTGGCGGCACACCTAGAATGAAACTCTCTTCAATTTTCAACTATCTTTCTTCCGACTAGAATCCTTTCAGAGCATGCGGTAGACAGGCCGCAAAGGGGGTTTGGGAAGAATAAGCTTGGGAAGAGAAATATGAACGCTCGATTTCGGTGATAAGATGATCTGTGGCGAGGCTGTGTCGTAAAACTGACACAGTGGACATTATGGGCCTGTCCTGGTGGGACAGTAAACCCGATACTAACATACAAGATAAAGGCTGTGTCAAAGAGGAATTCACTTCTCGTTGGCTCGAATCATCAATAATCGCCTGCTTCAGCCACCAGAAGAGACCGTATGTGTTACTGTCTGTATTAGTTGCATCGCTTTTTGATGTAGGACTTAATGAAGTGAATAAAAAAAAAAGTTTGGTGTTTCCTTCGTCAATTCCAAGTTCTGTGCTCTCTACAGTACGTATGTGGCTCCTCTTTTAAGAAGCGTTCTCTTCTGTGTTGTAATTGCGGTCATATATAATCTTAGCATAACTGAATTAATGTGTTTTGTTGCCTATATTATACGTGTACGTGGTGATAATTTTGCTTTAAAACTCTCTGGGGCTCAGAAATAAATAAAACTTCGATAAATGTTTTACGGGGATACAAATGACCTCCCAGGGCATAGCTTTTCCATGTACGTTCATTTTGGCTTTCTATACCATTCTTACATTTCTGGATCAGAGCACAGTTTTCTCCATGTGACCATTCCACTGTCATAATCGCACGCTGGCAAATAAGAGGTGATAAATAGTGTGTTCTTCAAGTGGACTCGATTTTGTACGCACCCAATAATGCACAGTTTTAAGTGCGTTTAAATGAAGATGACTTGCAAAAATACTGGCTAGATAGAAATGTTGTGGGTTAACATACTGAAAAACGACATGTAAGGTCATAAATTATGAATCTCAAGAGCTATTTGAAATTCACGGATGTTATGATAATATAACTTTTTAACCCTTTCTTATAACAATGTAGTGAGATATTGCTTGTAAACCTGTCACCCAATCCGATTTTGTAAATGTTACTTTCAGTTCCTAGACATGTTTTCAAACATATGGAATAAGAATGCTGTGTTTTCAACAATTTCCTTCCAGTAATATGTGTGTATGTGTCTGTGTGTGTATATGTATGTACGGTGTGTGTGTGTGTGTGTGTGTGTGTGTGTGTGTGTGCGTGCGTGTGTGTGTGTGTGTGTGTGTGTGTGTGTGTGTGTGTGTGTGTGTGTGTGTGTGTGTGTGTGTGTGTGTGTGTGTGTGTGTGTGTGTGTGTGTGCATATTAATCTACGGATCATTTAACGTGTATGACGATTCACTAACTACCGTTGAGAAAAGTCACGTCAAAGATCGTTGACTGTTACTGAACTTTAATCGACACATGATTTTTCCGATCCTTGACCCCGGCGCAAAATTCGAATTCTTTGTAACATGACCATTATTGAACCCAAGGTCATGACAGCAGTCAATGTGAACACTTTTGAAATGGAAATGCAGTTATTCCGCAGGCTATACAAAATTTTGCGTGGTTCTGGAAAGGGGGGAAAAAAAGAGAGGGCAGAAGAAAGGCGAGCAGCACTGGGTTTCAGAATCAAACTAGAGAATAAAAAGAAGCAGTGAATCAATCTTCTGAAGAAAGGAGATTGGAAATAAAGGCGACTGGACTAAATGAAGCAGAAAAGTCACAAGGACAGCTGTTTGGGGCTCAGTTCACAGAAGCAGTTTTCGTCAGTGGTTTAACAAAAGCGATGTGAGAATGGTTTTTTGATGGTACTTCCACTCGATTTCTGTTTGAGGCGTTCGGTCGGCAGACTCAGGATAACTCGATTTCTATCGCCATATAGTTGATAGCGCGTTTGGGGAAATTGTTGACTTCCCACACAGAAAATAAGTACGGCTGTATTAAAAGACCTCTGATTCAAGAATTTGGTCACAGGGCTGTTACTTATTGGTTTTTGTTGTTTGTTTTTTTTTGTAATGTGTGTTTTTCGAAAGCTTATTCAAACAGAAACACACACAAACGCGCGCGCGCGCGCGCGCACAGACACACAGACAGACACACAGACACACTCACACACAAACACACACACACACACACACACAATACAGCAACACAACACAACACAACATACCACACCATACCATCAGTAACAATAACAACAGCAACTAGAATAACAACAACACACACCCACAAACAGCGCACAAACATAGCACATTCACCACCACCAACAACAACAACAATGATAACGACAGTACATATAAAGTTTAAAGGGTAATAGATCCATTAACCCCCACTGGAGCGAGAAGGATAACAACTTAAAATATTTGACATCCTGATCGAGAAAATATTGATATTCAAGTTCCAAATAAAATTAAATGACTTTTTATATATGATGACCAGAATTGTTTGGTTCGCGCGCGCGCACACACACATACACACACACACACACACACACACACACACACACACACACACACACACACACACACACACACACACACACACACACACACACACACTCACTCACTCATCACACACACACACACTTTGTTCTAATATTCCTTTAACACTGAACAATAGACATACTTTTGAGACGTAAGTATAATGCCTGCAAAATGCCTCATGGGAGGGGCGAACAAAGAAACCCCAATATCAATAAACAAAACAAACAAGCAAACAAAACCTGGGTAAACAAAAAATGCAATAAAGGTGTCGTTGTTAAGCTGGACATCAAAACTAATGTTCTCTTCAGTTACGCCGTTCCCACACATATCACACACCACACACACACACACACACACACACACACACACACACACACACACACACACACACACACACACACACACACACACACACACAACACACACACACACACACACACACACACACACACACACACACACACACACACACACTTAGATACTTAGATAACAAACTCAGGACTCCACCCTTTATGCAAAGCATTCGTAGGCGTTGATGACTGCTAATGGCTTCTTTGCCTCGGCGTTTTGCGACTTGCAACCTGTACGAAACCTTCAGTTGTACTCTGACGTTTGAAAAGCGGCTGAAAGGATGACTAGGATTCGTTACGCACTCGCGCGCTTATGTTCTTAAGTGTAAAGGTAATGTCAAAATTCTAACTGAGAATTTGCCAGATTCTGTCTGAACCGTGAGAGATATTTCACAAAATCTGCCACCAGTATCAAGCACAGCATGCTCTAACTAGAGGATACACTAACCGTCATGGTACAAGCCAACAAAGTTTAAGATTCGGTTCAGTCCAGAAAGTTTTATTACAATCTTTATAATAAAATTCACAGATTCGAAAAAGAAAACAATACCATATACACTTTGCTAATCAATCCAGACATATGCATTATGACACCGCCACAAACTCTGTAAGAAGCTACACTTAAAATGGTAATTTCATCTGTGACCTTCAAGTGTCATCAGACATGTTAGAAAATCTATGCACCATGACATTTTGGAACCGAAGAGAAGTGAGAGATACACTGCCTAACCCCATGAGGTCTGACTGACGAGGAGTTAGACCTCACACCTTCTAGGCTGATTGGATATGTTTGAGTCTCACTCACTCAATCCTTTTCGCTCCAGAATAAGGCGTCAGCCAATCTCCTCCTGCCATGACGGCCTTGACCGAGCTAAGATAGCTCATTTCATGTTTTCCAGGCTTCCTTCATCTTTTGCTGAATTGTGCATCGCCAAATTGGTCGGCTCCTTTTTCTTTTCCCAGGTGGTGCCCATGACAGAGCGGTGTCAGGGTATGTGGTTTTTGTCCCTTCTGAGGATGTGGCCCAGCCATCTCCGTCTCTTCGTCTTGATCTCGTTGACAGTACTCCTAAAGCCTGATCTGCCACCTGTTCGTTGAAAATGTATTGCTGCCATTACATTTTCAGAACCCGTTGTAGACATCTTCCTTCAAAGCCCCTCAAAGGACTCTCGATCTTGCATTTAGTCTTGCGGGTTCAAGTTTAGCTAAATGAAATATCTGGTTCACCCAGCTATGAATGGCTCCTGACCCTGTTCATAGTTGGGAAGTTACTGTTACCGTTTTTTTTTTAAAGCCCAGCCGACTGCATAGAGCCATATCAGGGTTATTAAGTTGGGAAGTAAAGCAGCGAGGGAGAAGAAACAAGCATCACTTCAGAACCTGGTGCTGACCCCAGAGTAATGGGAGAGTCTTTACCGTACTGCCAAAACCCCACTCCATCTCTGATTTCACCTTTACAGTGGACGTGGGACGCCTACCTTCACGAACTTTAGTCTGTCTGACTCACCACCCGCAATGTTCTTAGACCGAATACACGCCCTCTCTCTCTCTCTCTCACACACACACACACACACACACACACACACACACACACACACACACACACCAACACACACACACCACGCACACACGCACACACACACAAAAGACAATTCAAGGGTTAACTCCTATGACTGTGTTAGTCGAAATAGGACTCTCTTTCAAGGGGTTAAAATCACATTTGCTTAAACAAAATTTAAAGAGGTTCAGACCAAAGAAATCAGACCTCGCATAGTATTAAAAAGAGTTCCTCTCAGTAAATCCCAACCGATCTCCGTGAAATTGAAGGAGAAAAGCATCCCAGGTTACAAGGCAAAGCTACCAGGAGATTGGGTAGAGATCAAGAACGACCCCAGCCTTTGTTATGTAAAAGGTGATTGATAAGGGGAGGCCAGTCTAGTGGCACTGAGTTACCTACCCTGCCGTGCCACCTTGGGTTGGATTGCGGAGCCAGTCACTTTTGAACACTCGATCCAAAACGGGTTGGTTTGGTTTTCTTCTTCACACTCGTATGCTACTAACCTTCCTGGGTTACTGCATCCTTTCTGATTTGCACATTTATGAAAAGTTGTCATCGGAATGTTTTAATTCAAAATAAAGTAAGTCTAAACAAGATGGCCAAGCCATTACGTAATCTCCCTTTTAATTGAAAAAAAGCCCCAAGTATCTTTTTTTTTTAGCACACGCATTTACTGCTGAAACTTTCCATGCCGCTGAGAAATTTAAACAACGCAACTATTAAAACCACCAATTTTCTAATATTATCAGCACAAGTTCCTAAGAGAGTGCTGTTCACAGACCTTTCTCAAAAAGTGCTGATTTTAGACACTTTTTAGTCCATGTGACTTTACCTTGGTGTCTTACCTTTCAAACTTATACTTTCAAGACTGATCAGTGGTCCACACCACTAAAATGTTATACAGATCCATCCTTAAAGAGTTGAGAAAAACCCAGACATTTTTTGTCACAAATAGCTCTGTCTGTCCATTACGAAATAATCCCCCCCCCCCTCCCCCTCAATTTCATATTTTTTATGTTTTAATGAGACATTAAACAAGTCATTCTTATGAGTTAGGAAAATCTAACTGCTGCTTTGGTGTCCTGTTTTGCACCGATCCCCTGCCCATACACCACCTATATCTTCACATCGCCAATGCTGTGTGGGTGGATGAAAGGTGTGTATGTGTCTAAGTTACTACGTTAACGGTCTGGCCTGGTTGACTAAAGGTACAGTTCTTGTCTTTCACTCCGACTGCACGAGTTTGAATCCAGCTTGGGGAAACTGGGAGCGGTCTCCAGTCCACCCAGTTTGTTAATGGGAAAGAAGATGGGCACCGCCCTCGTGATGCTTGCCCAGAAAAAAAAAAAAAAAGAAAAAAGATTGAGGCCTTTGCCACCGCCTTTCTGTATTATTTCGATGTTATAGGACAATTTTTACTTTCTTCACTTCACTTGAATTAGTTACTTGCTTGCTTGGTTGGGTGGTCGGTTACTTTCGGCCACCGTTTCTATGTTAGCAGTCAAAACCTGCTTCACGGTTCGGTGAAGTGAGACTGGTGATTTTTTTTTTTTTCAGATAAGTGCCACAGCAATATACATTCAGACAAGCGATAAACACACATTTGTTGTGGAAACACAACTAGATCAGCGCATGTCACACCCACTTTATCTGATAAAACCAAAATGGCAAAACTCTTTGTCGCCGACCTTAACTGAAAGTGGTGGGGCAAGTTCCGTCTCCGGTTTGTGTATTATCCGCATTTAAAAAGGCTGATTCGCCCACTGAAATAGGAGTACTCTTTTTCAAGTTCTTTGGCCCCCACATTCACGCGCATTGTGTCAGTCTTAAATGATATGCATTATCCTCATTCCATTCTGGATCGCCCGTCTTGTTCCACTTGCCTGTATCATATATATAAAAGATCACTACATGCATCCTAGAAATAAAATGGAACAAGATGGTCAAACCATACTACGTCCCTTTTATTTATTTTCTTAATTTTTAAACACATGTGCGTATTTCTGAGTCTACAGATTTTTTTCCTTCATATATTCATTACATGGTACGTGTTTGCGCGTGCTTGCATACACACGCGCGCGCGCGCGTGCACACACACACACACACACACACACACAACACACACACACCCCACTGGCACACGCACATATGCATACCACTCTACCCGTCTTTCACATGTACGCACGCACTCATTCTGTCACTTGAAAAAGTTTTTCCATCTTCTATTTCACTATTCACCCCCCAATCTTTCCACTCCCCCCAGCTTTTTTCTCTCTCAAAATATACAGATAAACAGACAAGCAGGGTCCTTAGAAGTTGCGTTTGTAACCGGTATTGTGATGATAATGTGACATCGCGTGGGCGCGTAGGTAAGCGATATATTTTGTTGTGCGTCAGGGCATCTCGACAAACTGTCATGTTACATGGCCTTTAAAGTTCGGTATGCTTTTCAATTCCAAGACGAGCGTGTCTTCGCTCAGATGAATGGGTAAATACGTCGAACAAATAAATCATAGATTAAAAACTAAATAAATAACATAATAACATACCAAACGAATGAATGAGGCTAAAAATACCATTTGACAAAAATACGTTTCGCCGCCTCTCTGCAAAATGTTATGTTACATACATGTATTGCGCATTTTCGAAAGCTTCTGTGTCTTTCTGAGGTAAACACAGGAATGAGGAACCAAAAAAAAAAACACGAAAGAAGAATATGAACGCTATTTAATACAACAAAACAAGACAGGCGCAAATTTTCGGCCAACTAGCCTTTTGTCAAGCGTGAGATTACAAACAAACAAACGCTAGATACAAAACAGGAATGAGGAGATAAATAAAAAAAGCAATCAACTGAATAAATACAATGTAACACTATGATATCTTCACATAACAACGAATTGTGTCACGCGGGCACATGTGTGTATACTTTATGGTATATGTTGTCGTTTTAAACGAATAGATAGACAGTTAGATACATGAATAACTAACGAACTAAATAACATTACATAGAATAATCATTTCTGAAAATTGGTGAGAGAGGGGATAAAAACATGATCATATGTTTATGAAGAAAAAAGTGTGTGCGCGCAGTGGCAAAAAGTCTTCCTGACAGCGGCAGTAGGTGAAGGAATTCTTCTCTAAGAGAGAGAGCTGAGGGTGGGGGTGTGACTAACTACATTAAGAAACATAAACGAAAAGCAGCGCAGACGCTACTCACACAAACAACAGACCGCGCGCGCATATCACGCGCAAACATACGATAAACATAGAATAAACATGAACGCGTAAATAGTCTGTTATGTAATATGTTTTTGATTTTATTTTAGAGAAAAAAAAAGTGGCAGGGCGAGAAGAGTTTTCATTACAGGAACAACTGACAGAAGCAACACCAACAATAAATACACACACAGAGACTCACACACGCACGCACACACACACACACACACACACACACACACAACACACACACACACACACACACACACACACACACACACACACACACACACACACACACACACACACACACACACACACACACACACACACACACACACACAGAGTCGTCAACGCCAACGAACAAACAGAGCAAGCGACGCCCGTTTTTATTTGTGCGCAAAAGGAAACGGCGGTGAGCAGACAAGACAACAACAGTTCAGCTCTAGCCTTGTGGAACAGGCAAGCAGTGAATGTGGTCTGAAGGAGAAACAGTTGCAGCGTCCTCCTGACCCCCCCCTCCCACACCCTTCCCGACCTTCCGCTCTCCCTTATCCCGCCTCACACCACCCCACCCCACCCACCCCAGATCCTCGCCACCCGAATGCCGAAACCGGAGAAGCCTTTCTACCCCGTTCATATCTGCTCCTTTTTTTTTTAAACTCTCTCTCTCTCTCTCTCTCTCTCTCCTCTCTCTCTCTCCTCTCTCTCTCTCTCTCTCCTCTCTCTCTCTCTCTCTCTTCTCTCTCTCTCTCTTTCTCTCTCTTGTCTCTTCGTTTTCTTCCTCTTTCCTGTGATCTTCTTACTGTTCTCCTCTTGCCTCATCTTATCTCCTTGAGCGTTCCTTCGTTCTTCCTTAGGTACCCCTGTTCGTCTTCAGCTCTGTGTGTGGGGGTGGGTGGGTGTGTGTGGTTGGGTGGGTAGTGGTAAAGATCGTGTCATACCGACTAGATATCTCCTGCTCTCTCTCTCTCTCTCTCTCTCTCTCTCTCTCATACATATATATACATACATACATAAGTACATATATTCACACACACACACAACACACACACATACACCATATATATATATATATTTGTTATGTATGTGTGTGTGTGTGTGTGTGTGTGTGTGTGTGTGTGTGTGCGTGCGTGCGTGTATGAAGAGGTTCCGACAGACATTGAAGTTAACTTGATTAATTACATTACCAGATACCTGTGCGTACTGAAGATGTATGAAAAAAGTATAGAAACAAGAAGTTCTTGTATTGCTAAGAAAAATTTATTTTTTCAACTTTTAATACATTTTTTTTTCAACATACACGTTAATATCAGCATCATCATCCCTCCCTCCCTCCCTCCTGTCTGTCGTCTGTCTGTCTCTCTCTCTCGTCCCTCTAACTCCTCTTTCGACACCCCCATCCTCCTCCTCCTGTCGCTTTTTTTAAAGTAGACAAACAGTCTCACGATTGCTCACAGGAAGTGGCCTCTCCAGTTTCGACAGTTGATCCCCGCAGGGTTCATTCAGCCCACCCGCCTCTTCTCGGGTGGATCCACCCCATAAGCCGTTAGGCCTTTAAAACGGGAAACCTGAATCGAGCGCTGCCACTGTCACACGGCCAGGCGACCTTCTTTCTTGTTCTTATTCTTCGTCTTTCTTTTAACTTGGAGGATTAGATGTTGAAGTCGCCACGTTACTGTAGATATAGAGGCTTCTTTTCCCCCTAAATTTCGTGTGTATTCCCCTTGGAAATTGGATAGAAAGAAGCTGTGGTTGATCAGATCGACCGAAGTGAAAAAGTGTGTGTGTGTGTGTGTGGTGTGTGTGTGTGTGTGTGTGTGTGTGTGTGTGTGTGTGTGTGTGTGTGTGTGTGTGTGTGTGTGTGTGTGTGTGTGTGTGTGTGTGTGGTTAAATTTTTGCCCTCAGTAAAAAAAATTCTAAATCACTTATTTATCAGGATGTGATCAATTTGATTTCTTGTGCTGTCTCCTGGATTCGTCCAGGTCCATTTTTCTACTGGAAGATAGCTCAAACCAAGTGTTTCCTGTAGGAAATCATTTACTTGTGCTACTCAACAGGTTTCTTTCCCCTTTCGTTTGATGTGCCAAGGCCATGAGTTCCAACTATGTCGTCTACTTGTTTCTGCCCCATTTTATCATTACAATCTCCTATTATTATTGTAATATCCTGTGATTTACATTGAGCCTTGGCTGTGTGTTATTCTACTCAGAAGCTATCAATTTCTTCCCAAGTACTTGCGGATGTTGGTGCGTATACTTGGACGATGTTGATATCAGATGACTTGCCCTCCAATCAAAGTAGTAAAACGCGGTCTGATATAGCTCAATATCCTTTGATAGACTTTGACTAGTCATTGTCCATTATGATGCCTTCCCCTCTTTCATGTGTGTCCCCTCCAGAATACCCCTTTCACTCCCGCACCCTGTCCGCCAGCATCCTGCAATGTTAACCATGGGAGCAAAGCAAAACCTTAACCCATTGACTCCCTCAGGTTGAGGGTGTCAAAGGGTGAAGTTTTTGCAGTTTGTGGATGGGATGAGGGAGTCGAAGGGTTAAATTGTTTTATGCTTGCGTGATGTTATCATGCCTGCTCCCTTCCATCTCTCACTTCTCCTAGTTCGAAAATATTGATGTTCAAGTTTTCCATTTCTCTCAACATTTTCTAGTATTCTCTTCTGGAACATTGTTCTAACATTCTGTATTGTAATTGTTTCATCTTTTAATCATATTGCAATAGCCTGATGACGGTCTGGTCTCACCTGCACAGCGCGACTTCCACTGCTGGACGAACTTGCTCCAATGGAGCCCTTATTTAAGTTGTTCTCTTTTTCTTTCTTTCTGTCTGTCTGTCTTTTCGTTTCGTTTCTTTTCTTTTCTTTCCTTTTTCTTTTTCTTCTATGTGGCCACGGTGTCGTTGGGAAGATACGATTTTTGCATGGACTCTCTGCTAGCCTTTGTCGTTCCCACGACTACCCACAGGGCAGAGGGAGGCTGTTTTTTTGTCAGGATTTACTCCTTTAGCCTCGGTCTGTCCCGGGACAACCGCAAGGCAGTGGTGATTTTCTGTCGAAATTTTCTCCCTTAGCCTTGGTCTGTCCCAAGACAACTACAGGGCAGTGGAGCTATTACAATAGCTGGGGGTCAGGTTTGTGGACACTAGGGCATATCCACACACTGGTGGCCCTGCGTACCGCATGTCTGGGGGCCAGGCTTCCTCAGCATCCCTCGAAAGTTCAGCCAGAGTTCGTAAAGTGCTCAGTTACCGTGAGTCGCCACGGGGAGGCTACGTAGGGCTTGCTGATGAAAAGACTTCGTACTGACAGAGAGAGACTTACGCACTGTGCTCTCGTTTTCCAGAGATGCAAGAGCAATGCAATCCAGCAGTGCGGGCTGAAAGCTAGATGTGACAAAATACGCAGTTACTAGCCAACACAGAAGACGAGTCACAATATCCATTAAGACATCACATTAAGACTTTGAAGTCAATATTGCACGGTAATGCACTGATGACATATGCGCATATTTGGTTATTTGGGGGTGTCAATTTATAGGGCTAGTCCTCCAAAAACATGGGATACAACGGTGGCATTCATATGAAATATATGAACTGTAATGAAAATACACAAGTACAAATATAACGATATATGCAAATAAACAATCGTTACATAAATTAACAACATGTTAAAAGACAATTCTCATAATTGAAAAAAATAATAGAAAATAGCGACCATTAACGAGACTGAATTAAAAGAAAATGTATAGAAAAAAAAATGGAGACTAAATGAGGCTGAAGCATTTGATTTTGTCTTTACAAAAGAGTGTGTGGGTGTTTGGAATGATGTGGAGAGGTGGTGTCAAAGATGAGTAGGTCGTCAAAGGTGGTGTGTACCGGAAGAGACTAAAATTGGCTCTAAATCTCAAAGAAGTAGTTGACAGGCAAAAGTGCAAGGGTAGCAGATGCCAAGCCCATAGCACAAGCAGCTCACAGTGACCTTGATGAAGGGGCAAGTGGACCCAAAAATTGCCTTCCCGCACCTCAACTGCTCGATCCTGTATCCCCCCGTCATCCCCCCCCCCCTCCTTTTTTTTTTTTTTTTTTTTTCTTTTTCACCCCACTCCCATATCACCGCGTCCACGATAGCTGCATACCGCTCAAGCCGCGATATAACTTGATGTGGCAGATATTTAAAAAGAAATCCGCTCCCATCCTAATGTCTCAGAAAAAGGGAGTATCTTTGGTTAAACCGTGGTGAATGAGTGAGTGAGTGTGTGTGTGTGTGTGTGTGTGTGTGTGTGTGTGTGTGTGTGTGTGTGTGTGTGTGTGTGTGTGTGTGTTTTGTGTGTGTGTGTGTGTGTGTGTGTGTGTTGCATGGTCTTGTCTCTCAATCAATATTTCACTGTTTAGAATGAAATTGTCAGCTTGCATTTCTAAGCCACTTAAAGGGGTTGACCAACGAAGTACGCACATTTGGCAGATCCACTTTTAAATATTTACCCGAAATGTCTTAGAAGGATTTATATTACAACATTATAACCACGAGCCTTCTCTGTTTCTGGTCCGCTCTCCTGGAACAAACTTCCTCTCTCAGTCCGTCAGCAACCTACTTTTGTCTCCTTCAAGTCCGCTCTCAAAACTCACCTTTTCTCCTCTGCATAAAATCCTGACCTCACTCAATCCCCTCTGCAGCCTGTCTCCGCTCGGAAGGGAATCACATTGCAATATATAATTGTATATAATATGTTCTCTATAATTTTCCATTGTTTTTATTCTTTCTCCCCATTTATAGCCGTGTGGTGTGTGTGTGTGTGTGTGTGTGTGTGTGTGTGTGTGTGTGTGTGTGTGTGTGCGTGTGTGTACGTGTGTGTGCGTGCGTGCGTGCGTGTGTGTGCGTGCGTGCGTGTGTGTGGGGTTTCAAGCGCTTAGATTTGATTTTATCAAGATTTTGCGCTATATAAATATTGTAATTATATATTATTATTATTATTCCAAAGCATACAAAGAAAGAAGACCATCTACTTATTGCTTGACTATCTCCAAATTCGTCTCACAGAGAGAGAGAGAGAGAGAGAGAGAGAGAGAGAGAGAGAGAGAGAGAGAGAGAGAGAGAGAAGAGAGAGTCTGGCGTAACCTTTCTAACCGGACGAAACCTAAAGACATGAACGAAGGACGTTCAGAAAACACTCTCCCGCCCTAACCTCTCATCCACTTCCGGTTAACGGTTTCCATATCTTCGTAACGCATGCGCAGCGGCAGCCGAACAACATTCCACAGTTTTTCACCCTTTGCACGAATGATTATGAATGATCGGCGCGAAGGGACAGAGAGGTAAAAACGGGATGTTAAGGGGGGAGGCGAGAAGGGGAGCAGAGGAGAAAGGCGGACGGGTACAGAGGAGTGGGAGGGGGTGGGTGGGTGTAAAGATTAAGGAGATGTGAAGAGTGACAAAACACAGGAAGTCGTTAGCCCAACGATATAACACATGCTGAAAACCTAAACGCCGTCACACGACCGTGGCCATGGACGGATGGCACCTGCTGTTTGGTTTATGTGGTCATGCTGCCAGCTCGCCCTCGAACCATACATTTCCTTTTTAATAGTGTTGTTCACAAGTACAAGGCTTGTTTAGCCAACTAAACGCTGAATCTGGGACAGCATACATCAGTTCCTAATAGCGAAAAGAAAAACCTACCCAGCCTTGTAAAAGAAATGTTAGGGCTGGCTTAGACACCCCCCCCCCCCCCCTACAAAAAGTGCATAGAATACGTCATGTTTGTACAGCTAACAAGAAAATATGTCCTAGTTTATCCCAAGATCCACCCTCCCCCCCTTTCCATGCAAATAAGTAAACAAAAAATCGTGTGCATAGACCGAAATCTTTTTTTCTTAAAAGCGAACAAAAACATAAGACATTCACAATGTATCATAATTTGAATATGAACGTAACTGAAGAAAAATTGTCAATTCTCAGCATAGCATATGTTTATTTTCCTGGCAGTCTTTTGTCTTTGACCTTTGACGACTTTTGCTTAATATTAATAGTAATGATAGTAGTAGTAGAAGTAGTAGTAGTAGTATAATGATAATAATATAATAATGATATAATTACTTTTCTTCAGTACATGCCATGACTTGCAGCACGTTTCTTTTGCTGCAGTTTCTACATTTTCGGTGTTTACTGTATAAAACAGTAGGTTTTACTGTGGCAGTTGAAAAGCTGCAGAGCAAGTCGGCAGTATTTGTGACTGTTTCCTCTGCGTAACAACACAAGAATGACTAAACGCATATTCAGTTGGTTTTCTGATGGCCACCATCTTAAAAAGTTCACCGCCGGGTGACAACAGTTTGACATGCCTGGTAGTGAAACACACACACACACACACACACACACACACACACACACCAAAACACACACACACACACACACACACACACAACACACACACAAAACACACACACACACACAACACACACACACACACACACACACAAACACAACACACACACACACACACACACACACACACACACAACACACACACACACACACACACACAACACACACACACACACACAACACAACACACACAAACACACACACACAACACACACAAAAGAGTTTCTTAGTGAGGGACCCGACAGAGCGCCACAGTCAAGAAACGCGCTACATTAACAGATTATGAAGATTCCACAGAGCTTATTGTTACCAACATTGCTCTTATATTTGTGTTCATCCTGTATGAATGTGTTGTTGCCACAGACATGTACATAAAGTGAGTAGCGACAGAAATGGCTAAGGTAAGAAGAGAAGGCGGGAGTACCGCAAAAAGTGGCGTCCACACAAAACTCAACCGACCATCAGCATTGAAGAATAGAGCGTTGGCTTGTGGAAACGAGTGAGTGAATGAATGGGCAAACAAACCAGCACCTCGATGGAGAGAAGACAGAATGAAGTGAAAGAGGGAAGGCGCAATCCACCTCCTTACTCCTTTTCACCCCTTCACACCCAGCCCCAACCCTTGCCCTGCTAACGGTTTCCTGTCCGGAAGAGATTTCTGTCTGACCTTTGCTGTCTCGCTTTTGATCGATATTGGCTGCTATTGTGCGCACGAGACGCATACAGCAACGGAAATAATCTATCATCTGGTTTGTAATTCGTCTTTGGGGAAAAAAAAAACTTTTTTGAAGAAAGAAAGTAAGATGGCCAAGCCATACGAATAACCGCCATTCTGCTGCTTATTTTCTTTTCTGTTGTGCACATTTAACATTTTTGAAGAATAATTTTCCTTTAAAAATCAATTGACCGCCATGAACTTTTCAACAGCAGGCTTCCAAATACATTTAAAAAACCGCTAAAACTTGATACTAATTGATTGAAAAATAACTGAGTTATAAATACCTTAAAATGTTTTCAGTGGACTTTCTCCAGGCATAGGACCACGATTGCTAAGATTTTGTACATCCAGAAATATGCATTAGCCCACTAGAGACGTGATCCAAACATGATAAAGAAAATATGATAAGGAAAATTAATTATATTGAATGATATTTCATAACCGCCTAGGAATCCTTCGTGCTGTTGTAAGTAGGCCTACGTTTTCTTCTAATTTTGATTTTGATCTGTTACCAGTCTCAGTGAAACTTGAAGTATAACACGTTTGATAGCTACCCATGTTTTACCACATTTGATTGAATTCACATTTTCAAATAGCAGAGGGGAGAGAGAGAGAAGCGCAAAGATGTTCTCATTTCGGGCTACCCTTTACCTGCATTTTGACGTTTTAAACATTTTACCAGATTTGTTTGAATTCCACTTTCAAATTAATAGCCGCCACCACTTCAGAGAAGGATTTTCGCATTTCCTGCCACCCCGGTACACGTATCTGGTCGTTATGGTCTAAAGTCCACCATAGTACTTGTGCATTTGTCACTACGAAGCGAAAGGACATGCGAATCAAGTTTGGTGAATTTGTTTTCTTTTTGAAATCCATTGACAAACAGAGAAAAAGTCTTTGCTGAAACATTTACATCACAAACACACAGGCAGACAGACACGTATTCCTCGAGTCAGTATCTATCTATCTATCTATCTATCTATCTATCATATCTATCTATCTATCTATCTATCTATCTATCTACCTATCTATCTGACTCTACCTTCTCTCTTCTCTCTCTCCTCTCTCCTCTCTCTCTCTCTCTTCTCTCTCTCTCTCTCTCTCTCTCTCTCTCTCTCTCTCTCTCTGCTCTTGGGACGAGTTTCAGTGGGTCTCTCCCCAGTGTTTGAATTTGTGCTATGCGGACAAATCTTTGGTACTTAAATAGAATTATATCGTTGTTTATGTTCGTATTCTGCTGTAATAGAACATACACAGTTGTTGTAATTGTTTGACCGAAACTATGCAGGCTTTATGTTGATGCACAGTCTGCATACTTCATCTTCGGTGGATGTTAAATTGTAATAGTGATTAACTTCTTGATTGCTACTGTTGCGAGCATGTGTTATTGTC
>CM060310.1:75415127-75427627 GCA_030674185.1 Monoplex corrugatus | reverse complement strand
TCATTCATTGGTGTGTCCTTCTCTGGTGTGTCCTCCTCTGGTGTGTCTTTCTCGAGTGTGTCCCAGGTCGGGGAAGACAAAGCAGCAAGGGACAGGAAATGGGCACCGTTCTCATAATGCTGACTCCGAGAGAAGCTGAAGTCTATATCGCTTTATTCCCCTACGACCTCAAGTACATTTTTGCATCCATCAGTGCCAGTTTATTCTGTTTCAGTGTTTAATTTGCTCAAGAGCTCATAGTGGTGGCACAACTGTTAAAGGTCGTCTTGTTATGCCACAAAGTTCTGGGTTCGATTCACGGTTGGACAGAATCCCCCACCCCCCACCCCACCCCTCCACCGTCAGTGGTGTTTTGGGTGCTGATCTTTCAGATGAAATGATATGTAACCAAGATGTGTGCAGCACTCGTAAAGGTACCTATGGCAACAAATGGATTGTCCCTGACAAATTCATGTAGAAAACTTTCCCAAAATAGATATGGTATTACACTGTCGGTACGCACTCTTTCCGAATTTTACGAATAAAATCCGTTGTGACAAAGGTTTAAATAATTACAGATACCATGCGTTAGAGATTCCAAATCAAATGCTTACTCTGCTTTTGTGGTCTGACCAAGAGATTGTGGCAACACCATGGTGTGAGGCTCGCCACAAAGATTGCTGTGGCATCCCAAAGATGTTTCTGTACCAGATCCGAAGCAGCGAAATCTCGACCAGGGAAGAACACTAAAGCGATACAAGGATACTTTGAAGGCCAACTCATCAGTAGAAGTACCAACACCATCAATTGCAACATATTGCTAACAACAGAGTAAGCGGAAGACAGCAATGCAGTCAGGACAAAACCACAATTGAACAGCGCAGAACAGTTGCGAACAGCAGAAGAAAGGACCGGTGGAAGCAGAACCCAAGGCTGCAGAACTCCTTCCCATGCAATGCCTGTAGAAGTACATGTGCCTCCAGGATCTTGTATCCCATATGAAGACCCACACCAAGCGTTGAGGACCAGTATACCAAACCATCCGTCGGATCGACGGGAGAGTCCGTCATCATCACAGATTCCAAACAATCATGACAGTACTCACCTAGTCACTGGCAATCTTCTGCGAGAGAATATATTTTCGTTTGCAAACAAATACGTACATTCACTCTTGATCTTTGCACAAAACAACTGTGCACAAACTTACTGTTTTATATACAGCTGCTGCTTCTGTCTGTACCTGCTTTTGTTGTCATTGCTGCGTATTCATAAACGCGTTAAGCATATCTAATAGGCATGTGCTCAAAACCATTGGTCATGTAGGCTAGTCATCGCGAAAACATCAACATTGCAACTAAACAAACATCCTTGATTTTATATCCAAGTAGTGTAAGTGTAACATTCTCTCAAATTGTAATAATACTAAAAGCTAATTAAACAGAGAAATTACTGATTAGTTTGTCGATCAATTTCGGTACAATTATTGATTTTGTTTGATTGGATTGTCTGTTGGTCGACGGCTGTTTGGTAAGACAGTTGGTTATCGGGCATCATATAATACTGTAACATTTGTTTCTTTCACAGTATGAGTACTTGCAGGTAGATGGGCCCGAGCCCCAAGAGACGGAAAGCAGGGTTGTCTACCTTGTCACGTAGTGTTAAGGACAAACAAGCAAACAAGAATATATCTTTACACAATGAACTGTCTGGTGTTTAAAAAACACAAACGAAACAAAAACTTTTGATCAGACACCGCTGAGAAAAGCGAGATGGGGAGAAAGAAAGGTCCTATGATTATGACCCTTGCAGTGTGTTCTGCCGATATCCGATCTTTAGGCTTATTTACAGCATTCCGATATCAAACATAATCATGCTTACCTTTATCCAACTGCTCGATGAGCGATTCTCGCTGCTGCAACGGAATAGAGTCGATCCCACCAGCATCGTGACCACCGGCTGTTCCATCCACAGTTGTTTCCCTGCAGGTATCAGAGAGAGGGTGCTGGATTATCTGCCCTGATCTCCCTTGTGCCAGTGTGGGGGCCGAAGGAACAGACCTACGACAGGGGACATCAGTACTGTGTTCAGCAGCCACTGCCCACTGTCTGCTGCACGGTGAAGAAGGATGTCGGACGCTTCCGTCTGTGGTTTGGTCTTTACCTTTCCCATGAGACCATTCCTGGAACCCTGGTTTTGGTTCTCCGTCGAGCGTTTTCAGGTTTAGTGCTGTATCATCAGCAACACTCATGTTCAGTACTGAAACATCAACACTCCTTTTTGTATTCAAATTATCACCACCTCTCCTTGAGTTCATATTGATGCATCACTGGAACGTCTTGGGTCAAATGTTGAAGTATCATTGGAACTCCTTTGGCTAGATGTTGTAAGCATCATCAGTACTTCTTGAGTTGAATGTTGAAGCATCATTGAAACTGCTTGGGTTAAATGTTGAAGCATCATGAAAACTTCTTGAATTAAATGTTGAAGCATCGTTGGAACTCCTTGAGGTAAATATTGAAAAATCAGTGGCATTGTTTAGGTTCAGGACTGTATTTATTGTTGTAGCATCAAAAGCACTTCTTGTGTTCGTTACTAAATCATCAGCAACACTATTCCTGCAAAAACATGACAGCCGAGAAGGGAATGAAATACTGCTAGAAACTAAACTATTGGTGTGTGATAATTGTTCTTTAGCGTTATGCAAATGTTCCGTGACTTTAATGATATTACAAAAACTGTCCTTTGCATTTTCAATGGCAGTGGGTGTGCTGGATTCTGCTCGTTTCTGGAGGACGCCGTCAAAATTTGTGTCACTTGTGCAATTCTGTGTTATCTTAGGGTAATCACACGCCGAATCCACAGTATCTTCACCATGTAAACGGTGTTTGAAAGCACCATGTCCACAATAATCTTCACTGAGTCTTTGTCTAACGGATCCTGTCTCCTGAACCTGTGGGATGTTGTGTGGAGGATGCTGCTCCGTAAAATCATTTGAAGATGAACTCAGTAATTTGTCAGCATCCCTGTGACATGGAAAAGGACTGTGCCGGAGATCACACGGCGCTGAACAATGATCGTTGTGGATATCGACACCATGTTGATGGTTAGAATGATCGAGACAATCAGACTGCGCTGCTGCTGCTTGTTGAATTGATGGAGGCTGACGATGGCGCTTTAATCTCGGTTCTTCTCCATCATCCCCACAATTCACCCTCCTCTTACGTTCACTGTGACGCACCACTCTCAGACACTTAGGCATTATCAGAGTTTATTTCTCCGCAGCAAACAGCATAAAGTACAGAAGAGATTAATCACGCTTACTGAACATCAAGCATATTTACGCAGTCTTTCAGAGTCCCCTTTACTCTGATGCGGTATCGTACTTTCGCAAAATTCGGCTTTTCATTTTGTTCTAATCAGATACATTCCTGAAATCAGAACATCAGTGATGGCATTTCTGAATTGTGTAGTATATAAATCTCTCTGGGTCCATCATTACTACAGAGGATGGTAAAATCCCAGTGGCCGTGTCTTTTGACAGGCACTGAATAGAATAAGCAAAGCGCTGCTACTGTAAACACTTTTCCTTACAAATCTACCCTCTTAGGGCACTCCTTAACTCCCGCCACCCCGATTTCCTCGCGTGCAGCTCTGGTGAAAGTGCGCGCCTTAAAACGGGTAGCTGGCCCCTGAGCGCGGCGTACGGATACACTCAAGCTTGACGGCCACCCGTTATTCGCTAAAGGGTAGTGGAGTAGAGAAGGAATAAAGCCAACTACCCGCTACACAAGTAGCGAGGGAAAGAGGAACTCCACCCCCTAGCCCTCACCAGGGCCGCCAACAGCCAACAGGAGAAGAGAAAAAAGTGTATCGTCTCAACTCCATGCATACCCCAAACCGCTAGATAGCTACCCTGTCTCCACACACCAGGGGTGAAGGGAATGACCCAACAGGTAACAGTTACTGTTTGAGACTGCCGTCTCTACTACTGTTGTCCTCACTTTCTTGACACAGTTGTTGCTGTTGGGGAGGGGGGGGGGGAGCGAAAAGAAAAGAAATTGATAACAATGATGATAATGGTCATCACCATCATCATCATCATCATGATCACCATCATCATTGTTATCATGATGATGATCATGATGAGCAGTAAACATGTTGATGTGTCTTTCGATAAGTACTCTTATATACCAAAACGAATAAAGTACAGTGTATTACAGTGTCGTTCAGTGCAGCACAGTGCAGAAGAGTATAGCGCGGTACAATACGATACAATACAGGGGGGGGGGGGGGGGGGGGATAAATATCGTGATGATTTTCACAGAACCCTTTATCAGTCTTAAAGTCCTCAAAAAAGAAGGTACAGCATGCTTCCAAAAACAAGAGACAGTCTTCATCCAATAATAATGATGACGATAATAATAATTTCAGTCCATTCCATCAACGATATAGATAAGGTCAATCTATTCTAACAATCTCCTTTTCTTCAATACACCAATAATGATGATGACGATAATGATGTCAGTCCATTCCATCAACGATAAAGATAAGGTCAATCTATTTGAACAATCTCCTTTACTTCAATAAACCAGTAACAATGATGACGGTAATGATGTCAGTACATTCCATCAACGATGAAGATAAGGTCAATCTGTTCTAACAATCTCTTTTTCTTCAATAAAATCGTAACTTAACGCCCCTATTAAACCAGATCGTCCAAAAATAGAAAAGTCCCCAAACAGGGTAACCTCAGCGCCGAGTTGTTCAAGACAGACATAGAATGCTTATTCCATTCTCTAAAACCACACGGGAGATGAGGAAAGTACCAAATGACTGGACAAAAGGCACAGTCGTGAAGATTTCGGAGAACGATGCATGGAGTAACTGAAGTAACTGGCGCAGAGTGACCCTTTTGTCAGTTTCAAGTAAAATCCTTACAAAAATCATCACTCAGCAAAAGCAGTAAGGAAAAAACAGGCAAGTTTCCGGGGAAAGAAGATAAATCAAATATTCAGTCTGCGACCTATCATTGAACACTGCACAAGATGACAGAGACAGCTGTACATCAACATTGTGGACTTTGAGAAAGCTTTCGACAGCATGCGTGGGGACAGTCTATGGCGTGTACTCCAAGTATACGGGACGCCAGATTAGATCGTTTTTCTCATCAAAAACTTTTATGCCAACTTCACTTGCACAGTAGGACAGTGACTACAATTTTGATGTGAAGAATGAGTAAGACAAGGATGTGTAGTGTCAGCACTGCTCTTCAGTATGGCCCTAGACTGGCTGATAAGACGAACGGCTGAGGGCCAACAAAGAGTTATCGGATGGAACCTCTTCTCCTCTCTGGAAAATATTGACTTTGCAGACGACCTACCACTCTCTTCCACCTTCATCAGCACATGCTGGAGAAAATATCGTCTCTCAACGACTTCACACAACAAATAGGCCTAAAGATCAGCCGGAGGAAAACAGAGATGCTGACACAGAATATCGCAAACACCCTACCAATCCACGAAGATGGAACAGATCTACCCATAACTGAAGAGTTCATCTACCTAGACAGCATTATCAGACACGATGGAGGAATAGGAAATGACATCAGGAGAGTCCACAGCAAAACCAGAAATATCTTCAGAGTGCTGAACAACGTTGAGGTTCCTCCGTTACAGAACCAACACTAAGCTCATACTGTATAGAATTATGTCCTTTTGTTACATTTCAAAAAAGAGAAACTCGATATGAAAGTGCGAATGCCGATAAGAGAAGTGTGACGTCAAAATGTGTCTGTCGATTCAGCTACTCTCCGTTGTTCGCTTTTGAAGATTGGTTTGAGATTCACTCGATAATGAATCGAGAATATTTGTTTTTAGTTTATGCTAACACTGAAAATATATTTTAAAGCTTGATTTCGTTGTATGGAAATATGTAGAATCCTTTGGAACAATCTAGAAATGACAAGAAAAACGTAGAATACCGTAGAATGTTCCGGAAATCGTGAACAAATTTAATCTGTACAATGATTGCCTAGAACTACAGAATATTCTAGAAAGGGAAGGTTTCAGAAAGCGGCTATGATTGGCTGAAAATCTAGGAAAAAGCCGAGAATATTGAGGAACTTTCCATGTTATAAATAAAGCGTGACTGTGGGTCGAGAGAGAGAGAGAGCGATAAAAAGAATTGAAATGTAAGCCTGCTGTCAGAGATAGAGAAGTTGCTGGAAATCCGTGGAGTTGTGTGAAGATTTGAGGGCTGAAAAAGAATAATTCTGCAAACTAGCAATGGTACATCGGATGTGTGAAGTATTTACCCAGTTCCTGTGATGTTTTCTACGTTCTTCAAATAAAGGATCGTTTTCGTTTATTAACCTGGACTGGTGTATTTTGTCTCTGAGAAGAATGATCAACTGCTAGATCTTCACGAACCTGCATTAACTGCAAGACACTGCCAGCCACCTACAACTTTACATGTGACACCTTTCCATCCTGCTTGACTGCTCAGAATGCTGAGGGGTGACAGAAAGTGACCATATCAGACTATCGGTCTTCCACACAAAGAACCTCCAAAGAATCATGCCAGTCATCTGGCCCGACACCATCTCCAACCAACAGCTATTCGCACGATTCATTCAAGAGAGTGTGGGCACTGTCATCGCGAAAAGGCGATGGAGATGGAGTAGGCGCATCACTGAAGAGAGCAGGAAAACATCACCTGGAGTGATCTTCACTGGACACTAGAAGGAAGATTCAAGAGACTAAGACCCAAGAAGATCTGGTGACGAACAACAGGAGAGCGTAAGGGCCTGAAGCATACTTGGGGTAATACACGGAGACAACACAAAAAACAGACAAACGTGGAGAAGCTTGATTGCTGCCATATATGCCAGTGGCTTAAAAGGCAGCAAGTTAATAATAAACAGGACCTTAATAATGAAACATCCAGTTAAAATCACTTCCCACATTCACTTGGCTTAAACCCTTTGAGCATTAAGTAATTGTAACTTTATTCAAGAGTTCAAGTCTTCTTCATCTGAATCCAAAGTTCTTTTCCCAAGTCTCTTCAAATTCCAATACACCCAGAATAGATTTATGTAAAGTAAGGAGATGTTTTTGTTTTTGTTGTTGTTGTTGTTTTCAAATTGGAATGGGGGTGGTACTGTCTAATACGTGCTCAGTCTGATTTCTAATTTCGTGTCTGTTCTGTATCTTTGACCCAAATTTGTTAAACCATCCTTAAACAGCCGAAAAATCCTTGCCAGAATAATTGGAATGGCATACAAGCACTTTGAATCTCTTGTGAATCTCATCCCCTTCCATCTTCTTCCTCCTTCTCATCTGTATTCGTCTTCCTCCTTTTCTTTTGCTCTCTCTATCGCCTGCGTCTCCGTTTTCGTCTTGTATCTCATGTGTCTTCTTTTACCTCTTCATTCTTGTCTTATTTTTAGTCGTCTCCTTTTTTTCTCATCTGTTTCCTTCATCTTCTTGTTCTGAGTATTCCCTTTCCTCTTCTTTTTCCTTCTCTTTCTCCTCGTCTTTCTTTTCCTCTTTTTTTCTTCTTCCTTTTCTCTTTTATCTCCTTTTTCCTCCACATCTTTATCCTTCTCTTTTTCCTTCGTCTTCTTTTACTTTCTCCTTTTCCTTTTCGTTTTATATATCTTCCTCTTCGGCCCCTCCTCTTTCCCTTCAGTTCTTTTTCTCCTCCTTCTTTTCTGTCTCTGTCTCAGTCTCTGTCTCTGTTTCTCTGAGTGTGTGTGTGTGTGTGTGTGTGTGTGTGTGTGTGTGTGTGTGTGTGTGTGTGTGTGTGTGTGTGTGTGTGTGTATGTGTGTGTGTGTGTGTGTGTGTGTGTGTGTGTGTCCTTCTTCTCTCTTTCTCTTTTTCTTTGTGACCTCTTTTTAATCTACTACTATTTTTAAGAAAAGGGAGGTTAATTTGACAAGAAACATCCGAGGATGCTGGATGGGGCCCAAAGCAACAATGCCTCACCGTTGACCGGGCAGTCGTCACCTCCCAGCTCCCGATGCCACACTGTGGCGATCTCGCCAAGCGATGGGGGTTCTGTCTGTGAGCTGAATAAGCCTTTGGACCTGGTCAACATTTACCTTGCTTACAAACCGAATGGCGAGGTGGGGGAGATGACAAGTCCCGGAACACACGGCGCGCACCAGCCAGGTCCAGCCCTGCTGCTGGACTAACAGAGAAACGGGGTGTTCATACGATCGCATAAGCGGCCAGACATAATGCTCCAGGCAGCCTGTTCTGCTTTTCGGCTAGATCTGATATACTCCCAAACAGATCCCACGTTTATCCACCCCCCCCCCCCCCTTTTTTTTTTTTTTTTAAAGAAAATGGAGATTATTTTATATCAACCAGAGAGAGAGGTGTGTCAGTCTGTCTGTATTTCTGTCTGTGACAAAAGTGTGTGGACACCATTATGTCAGCTTTGTATGGGTGGATTTTTACCAGATTTTGGTCTAAGGTGTGAACGTTAAAAAATTAGAAGTTTAGAAGGTAAGGTACCAAGGTCAAGGTCATAGGGACTAAAAGAAGTGCCAGAAATCAGCAATTTTCGAAGAAGGTATGTAAAAAGCACTTTCGCAGAAACTTCTAACAATATTTTAAATCTGTTTTCGTTTTCTGAAAGTCTACCATTGCCTTCGCTGCACGTCAGTTTTCATTTCAGTTGGAACTTTGTCAAGGTCACAGAGACTATAGTGTCTACACCAGTTGTATCTTCATGATTACTCTGTCTGAAGCAAAAGTTGCTGTAAATTCTAGGAATCGACCCTGTCTATAAACTTAAGCACAAAAGTTATGTTCTATAATTATGTCTCGTTTTCTGCCTTGAAATATATCTGTGCACAACGGTTTGGCCTCAGCGGCGAATAGAATATCACTACTGTACACAAAATGTATAGTTTTCAGCATCTTTTAATTCAGACAGAAGGTGAACTTTATAAGAAACTGATATGCAATACTGAAGGGTAAAATTAGGTATTGCGGTCTCAAAGAACTTGTATTCTTACATAAGTATCAAAAGCGCTTCCTCAGATTTATAATAAAATTTATCTGAACTTTTTTTTTGATTCATGGTTTTACAGTAAACAGACATTAACAATGTGGTAACGAACAATGATATGAATTTATATGTAGGAAAAAATAATGTTGATATATGAACAACATATAACATATATTATATTCTATACATTGGACATTTAAAAATGAACAAAATTTAAGTACATGTCAGGAGAATTTTTAAACTTGTTTTTCAAATTTTATATTTTTGCTGTGCGATAAACAAATATCAACGAACAATGTGGTAACAGAAATGATACTTGTAATGAAAAATTATTCCATGCTTAAAAACAAAACAAAACAAAACCCCTTGATTTTTACCGCTTTGAATCTTTTTTGCTGTAGATGGGTCCCAAGCACGCAATACGCGCCATAAAACTTATTTTTACCGTGCTGGACCAAGACAGACCAGGAACGTTGTTGTCAGGACAAAAGAAATCATTGTAAGGCAGTCCATAATAATTAATAAAGAAGATTAGTAAAAGACAAGCAACGTTTATAGAACATTTTATGAGGAAAGAGAAAATAGAGCACCTGGTCACAACAGGAAAACTGGAGGGAAAGAGAACACCAAGTAGACCCAAGGAGAAAATATTGGACGGACCTGCAAGGTGGCTAGGGATAGAGAAGGTGGGAGGTGTACTTGCAGCGACAAGGGATAGACTACGTATGGAGGGCCATGATCGCCAGCGCCATGCGGCAGGGCACATAATGATGATGATGATCCCTAATCGCACTTTTGCGCTGGGACGTTGATATTGACCGACATGTTCTGGGTCTGTGCTCCTGAAGATGGTGCTTATCATGCAACATGTGACGTAAGGATTACTTTTTACGTGTATAAACATAGCCGCTGTCTTTGATCTTATTTCAAAACGAGACAAAGAATCATAAGGTGATCTGCTTTGAGAATCCGTAACACCTTTTTAAGTGGTGTAGGGTCTCAAGCTTTTCTTTTTTAAATGAAAAAGCAGCAGTGCTTTTCTTTTCCTCTCGTGAGACGAAAGATGATCTCACTTCGACAAAATGAGGTTCTTTGATTCTCCTTTGAAACAGATAGATCTATGCATATTTCTTAAGTTCACGCATATGGAAATGTTCGACTGCGATGAATCCCTCTTGAGCATCAACTTAAGTTTAGGTAAGCTTAAATCTAGTTCTGCTTTATCTTTCGACTGTATTATTAAAACGGGTAAGTCTGTAACCTGAGGTGCGAAAGGGAAGGCAGATCCTTAGACCAGCTGGCAGAGAGTTCCAAACTCTGTTCTGCAATTGCGGCGTTTTCATGCTTTCACACACAGAGACATTTAACTAATTAAATTAGAACGGCATGTAGACAGACATATATTGAAAAAAAAATGTTACATAAGGCACTTATAAAACTACTTTTGTTCTTACATTTGTATCAAAATGCTGTCCTCACATGCCCATCATTGCAGCACTTCTTTGTAACAACCTCCATTTGTTTCATTTTAAAACTTTCAGCGTTACGACCCAGAATAAGGTCACGATGAAGATTTACTGTCTACAATTATCAACAATCATGTTTTTTCATTCAAATCTACTTTTTCCCTAAGAGTTTCCCTATTTTGCTATTCCATTTTAGTTATTTCGTGTAAATACAACAGACCAGACGGATATCTGGTAACCTATCCTACAGCTGATGATTTTTCATTGCTGTGCTGTTTAAGTTCTCAGCTGAACGGAGATTTACAATGAGAACTGCGTGTGTTAGAAACGAATTTTTCTTTTCTTTCTTTCTTTCTTGTCTGCCTGCCTGCCTGCCTGCCTGCCTGTCCTTGCTTTTTATTAATTTTGTCTAAAAAGGGAAATTGTAGAACGGCTTGGTTGTCTTGTATTTCTGTTTCTCGTTCGACATCTTTTCTTCCCTCCTTCCCCCATCCTTCCATCTTCTGTTATTTTTTTCTTCCTCTTTGTGTTTCATCTTCTTTTCCTTCCTCTTCTCCATCTCTCTTTTTTTTTTTTGTTGTCTCTTTTCTTATTCTTTCTTGTCTTTTTCTTCTCTCTTCTTCGTCTCTTCTCTTTCTTCTCGTCTTCTTTTTCTTTCTTTTCGTTTTCTTTTCCCTTCTCTTCTCCTTCTCTTCTGTCTGTTTCTCTGTCTCTTTGTCTGTCTGACTTCTCTTCTCTCTCTCTCTGTTCTCTCTCTCTCTTTTCTTCTCTCTCTCTCTCTCTTCTCTCTCTCTCTCTCTCTTCTGTCTCTCTCTCTCTCTTTCTCTGTCTCTCTCTCTCTTTCTCTTTCTCTTCCTCTCTCTCTCCCTCTTTTTTTTTCTCTTCTCTTCTCTCTCCTCTCCCCCTTCCTTTTCTTCCTTACCTTCTTTTTCTTATTTTGTTTCTCTTCTTTTTTCCCCTCCTCGTATATCCTTCCGTTCTTCTTACTCGCTTTTATTTTTTGTTATGCTTCTTTTTTCTCTCTATCGCCTTTCTTTTACCCTCTCCTCTTCCTTTTTTAAACTTGGAGTTGTTTTTAATGTGGTGTTCGCCCTTATGTAGCGTTAGTGGTCGGCTCAGCAGTAAGCAGTAAGCAACATGAAATGAACTTTTCTGTCTTCTTTTTCATCAGCATCTCATCTGCTTCTTTTACTTTTCTCTTTCTGCCCCTCTCCATTTTTGCTATAAAAGAAAAAAGAAGTTGTGACAGATTTCGGATTTTTTTTTTTTTCTCTCTCACAAACTTCCCCGCGTGATTTTAATATTCTCCACTCTAGTCGCTGGCGGTTCTCCATATTCATCTTTGTATCTTGTCCCGTTTGCGTGCAAGGTGGAGAGATGCACCTGTATTTTCCCGCTACAACACACAAGGAGAATGGTGACCTACCCAGTGTTGCAGGTGTCCCGTATGCGTGCGTGCGTGTGTGTGTGTGTCGTGGTGCATGGTGCGTGTGTGCATGCGTGTGGTGTGTGTGTGTGTGTGTGTGTGTGTGTGTGTGTGAGGTGTGTTGTGTGTGTGTGTGTGTGTGTGTGTGTGTGTGTGTGTGTGCTGTGTGTGTGTAAGTTCGTGCGTGCCTGAAACAGTATATGTATGCGCATGTGTGTATGCGTGTGTGTGTGTGTGTGTATGTCTGTGTGTACAGAAAGGCGTGCACGTGTCTATGCGTGAACGCGTATTTGCCCGCGTGTTTGTGTGTATGATGTGTGTGTGCGCGCGTGTGCTGTTTCGAGTTCCTGATAAGTATTGTACTGAATTGTTCTGCATTGTACTAGTGTATTGCAGTGTATTGTACTGCTTTTGTAAATTTATGTGAAGAGATTGACTGCCAAGCACCGACTGCCAAGTAAAGGAAATATAGATGCATTGTCATGGCCCTAAAACAGGAAAAGGAGAGCTTTCTCCCTTGCTGTGATATAATAGATAGACACAGGCAAAAACAAAAAAACAAACAAAATAATAAAGCAAAACGAAACAAACAACAACAACAACAAAAAAG
>CM060310.1:75397627-75407627 GCA_030674185.1 Monoplex corrugatus | reverse complement strand
AGTATATGACAAAAGAAAAAAGCAGAAAGTCTACCACAGCGGGTTTGGTCGCTAGGGCACAGTCAAAGATGTTGAATAATCCTGAATCAACCGTTGAGCGACTGATCCGGTTTACTTGCTTATCCTCAAAATCAGAAAATTTGGAGAAGGTCAGAGATTGACAGGATAATCCGATGTTTTGTAGTTTCTTCCGCCAGTGGTTTGATATCAAACGGAAGACTTAAACGTGTGAACACTCCGTAGAGATTAACAGATTAAGTTAAATGCGGAGAAACGATTGGTGTGAGAGCGATCAAAACAGTTCATTCATGCTATACATGTTGAGTGTGGCGGTCTAGTTTATGAACTGTACTTTAGTGCGCTTGTTTGGTTCGTCCTAGTTTCTCACGTGCTTAAGTTCAGTGGCCGTAAAAAATAATGGTCAGCTCTGGCGACAGTCTTCCACTTAAATGTTTATGTTGGGTTTTTATTGAACAGAAACGACATTACAAAAACCGATCACACATACCTCCATTATATTACCAAAAATAAGACATAATAGTCTAGATGTTTGTTTATTTGAATCATGACCTCAAATTGAAGGAAATAAACACATACGCGCATCCCCACGCGTACACATGGATACACGTACGCCCGCGCACACAGATACACACAGACAAACAGACACACACACAGACAAACACACAGAGAGACACACGCACAGACAGACACACACACAGATACACACAGAGACACACAGACACAGACACAGACACAGACACAGACACACACGCGCACACACACACATACACACACACACACACACACACACACACACACACACACACACACACACACACACACACACACACACACACAGAAGCCAAGGAAAAATCTGAATCATTCTTCTTCAGATTTTATAAACAGTCTAGTGAAAAATCGGGGACAAGAAATTTAGATCGATTCTGGAAAGAGTTGCCTGTCTGTGTATGTCTGTGTGTTGTCATCATCTCAAAAAGGGAAAACTATTCACTAAAAGAGGGAGTAGAAAAAGTATGTTCACACTACTGTGGGAATAGAAGATGGGTTGCAGTGTCTTGACTATTGTAAACAATATAAAGAAAATTGGGTCAGTTTTCTACAGAGGGTTGGAGATTCAGTTTCAGTTTCAGTTTCTCAAGAACGTCTCCGCGCTCGGAATGAATTCCATATGCACTAACGTCACAGGTGCCATGTGTATGGTGATCATGGCACAAGCCTTAAGCCTGCACATAAACCCATGAACTGGCCAGGTCCTGAGGCCCTACCTAGGCTATGATTTACCAAGTCTGTATTTTGTACTGGTATTGTATCAGCCTATCACTGGAATAATCGTGGTTAATGTAAATGACATGTGTATCTGTATATCTTATCTTTAAAAAAAAAGGAACATACTTATGAAGTAAATAAATAATTAAAGGTCTGAATAATGATTAAAGCTCTGAACATTTATACAAAGTAAACAAATAATTAAGAGATGTGAAGAACAATGTTCTCTTGACCTCTATGAAACTGATTAAACATGTCAGATATGAGATAATGATTACACAGTAAATAAATTGAAAAGTTTTTCAATGACTGGTTACAAATGAGATTCTTTTTGTTTTGTTTTGTTTTGTTTTGTTTTGTTGTTGTTTACAAATTAAGAGTCTTTTATGACTATAAATGAGAGGCACATTGAAAACTAGTCCAATTCATTTGGTAGTATATTTCATTTCTAGACTTCATCATAATTTTGGCATCTCTGACATTGCTCTCTCCTGGTTCACTTCATATCTATCAAACAGAAAACAAACTGTTCTCATTAATGGCACTTACTCTCAACCTGCATACCTGACCTGTGGTGTTCCACAAGGATCTGTCCTTCGCCCTGTTCTTTTCACTCTTTATACCTCCCCCCTGTCCACCATCATCAACTCCCACTCTATAAAACACCACTTCTATGCTGATGACACCCAACTTCTAGACAGTGACACACCAGACAATATACAGCGCCTCTTGACTCGCACCACTGAGTGTTACTTGGACATTAAGAACTGGATGACGTTCAACAAACTTCAGCTTAATGACGACAAGACAGAAGCTATCCTCATTGGCACCCGTCAGAAACTTTCTCAGCTGCCTCCTCTTTCTCTCCCATTATGTAACACATCAGTCCCAATTTCTGATTCAGCTAAAAACCTTGGTGTCTGCATTGACTCTACCCTCTCCATGAACAACTTTGTTTCTCAAACTGCCAGATCTTTCTACTATCACCTCCATCGTATAAACCTGATCAGGAAGTATCTCTCTATGGAAACAACTGCAAAACTCGTTCTCTCCTTCATAATGTCTCGCATTGACTATTGCAATTCACTCCTGTCTGGTCTTCCTACCTCCACCATTCACATCCTGCAGCGCATTCAAAACAATGCTGCACGCCTTGTACTCAAAAAGAAAAAAGCTGACCACATATCTCCTCTCCTGGCACAACTTCACTGGCTCCCTGTATCAAAGCGCATACAGTACAAACTAGACACCATGTGCTACAAAAGCCTCAATAACGCAGCCCCCGATTACCTGTCAAGCTTACTTGAGATCTATGTTCCCTCACGTACTCTCCGCTCTGCCTCCGATCCTCTGACCCTTCGCTTTCCACGCACTAAGCTCAATACCTATGGTCCACGAGCCTTCTCTGTTTCTGGTCCACTTTCCTGGAACAAACTTCCTCTCTCTGTCCATCAGCAACCTACTTTTGTCTCCTTCAAGTCCGCTCTCAAAACTCAACTTTTCTCCTCTGCATAAAATCCTGACCTCACTCAATCCCCTCTGCAGCCTGTCTCCACTCGGAGGGGAATCACATTGTAATATATAATTGTATATAATATGCTCTCTATAATTTTCCATTGCTTTTATTCTTTCTCCCCATTTTAGCCGTGTGCGTGTGCGTGTACGTGTGCGTGTGCGTTGTGTGCGTGTGTGTGTGTGTGTGTGTGTGTGTGTGTGTGTGTGTGTGTGTGTGTGTGTGTGTGTGTGCGTGCGTGCGTGTGTGTCTGTTTTAGCGCTTAGATTTGATTTTATCAAGATTTTGCGCTATACAAAATAAAGTATTGTATTGTATTGTATTGTATTGATGCACCAATATTTTAATGTTTATATCAGTCTTTGGTTTACTTGATGGTTGTAGCTTTTTCTGTTAGAGGTAAATTTGATCAATCTTACTCTGACAGCATTTTGTAACCTGTCTTGTATCGTAGGGAAACTGGATTGTTAATGTAGCTTGACCATTCAGTTCTGCTGTTGTGAAAGACCACAACGACCTGATTGCCAGACAACCCACCGCTAGAGAATGTTCCTGCCCTTGTTGTTTTCTTCGTAACTGTTATATAAACATGAGAGAAAATCGGCTTTTGTATGATGACTGAAATTGGTCGGCAAACGTGGGCCTGTATGTGTGGAATCCGCAGGTGGAGCTCAGATTTTGTTCTGAGGGTGTGTGTGTGTGTGTGTGTGTGTGTGTGTGTGTGTGTGTGTGTGTGTGTGTGTGTGTGTTGTGTGTGTGTGTGTGTGTGTGTGTGTGTGTGTGTGTGTGTGTGTGTTGTGTGTGTGTGTGTGTGTGTGTGTGTGTGTGTGTGTGTGTGTGTGTGTTGTGTGTGTGTGTGTGTGTGTGTGTGTGTGTGTGTGTGTGTGTGGTGTGTGTGTGTGTTGTGTGTGTTGGTCACAATCTTGAGGGGCGATGGGGTGAGGTAGTTCGCCACTAATACATACACGCGCGCGTGCACAAACACACACACACACACACAACACACACACACACACACACACACACACACACACACACACACATACACATACACACACATACACACGCACAGAGAGAGAGAGAGAGAGAGAAATACAAATATTCAAACGTACAAACGTACATATTTTACAGAAGTGTATCGTACAGGTTTCACAGGTTTCATAAACTCAGTACACGGAGAGTACATATGAGTACAAACATTCATGAGCATGAAAAGCCATCAAGACTCTCGATACTCACCACCATTAGCACAACAACTATTGTTGAATAATCGACCCTTCGTCAGCTGCATATCAGACTGCACACAATCATAAATACATCTAAATGCGGTACTGTCGAGCGGGTCCCTACATACATACATACATACATACATACATACATACATATATACATACATACATACATGTATGCATGCATGCATACATACATACATACATACATACATACATACATACATACATACATACATACATACATACATACATACATACATACATACATACTAACATACATATATACATACATGCAAAGTTCCTTTGTTGGTATTTACAGATTTTAATACCTTACAACCACAACTTTTGCCACACACAAAATTCCGAACTTACAAATCACTTCCTAGTTCATTCTCTTGATTATTGATTTTCTTATTTCTCGAAGTCACGCTGTGATCTTTCTATGAAATGAGTTGGTTGTTTCTGTTCTTCTGGAGCTCATCAAGGCACTGTTCTATCACACGTCTTGTTTACTCTTTATACAAATGACTTATGGTACTGACAAAACAGCAACCATTATATATTCAGATGAATCTGCATTAGAAGACCTTTCTAATTCTGATAAAATGTGATTCAAGGAAGCTGAGATGTTTGGCACTTGGTGCAAACAAATCTACCTTGATCTAAATGTCACAAACACGAAAGAATTATTACCGTAATAGTAGTTGTAAGAAACTCTGGGGAGAGCCGGGCAGCATAAAGTCCTCAGAGAAACCCCTGTCAAGCAAGTGTTTCGGCGCTTTAAAAAATGAGAAGCATTATTCCCAGCCGTTTAAATAATGGGCAGACGATGTGAATGAATGCAGACCTTTATGCACAATCTCAAGAGACAAGCTAAATGTGAATGCCAACATTGATCTCATTCACGAGAAATATCAAGAACGAATTTACTTTTTACACAAACTTAGAAATTTCGATTTTCAACCTAAAATCATGCGTGTATTCTGTTAGTTCTATTGAGGATCTTTGCTGACATTATATTTCTATGTTGGTTCGGTAGCCTGCCAGTTAAAACGACACGACTGTTAAATGACGTTGTGACAATGTTTTGTAAGATCGTGGGTGAGATGCTAAAGAGTCTGTACCAACCGTATAAAAGAAAAGTGATACAAAAAGCGAGAACGGTTGCTTTGAAGAGCAATAACATCGTTGGACGTTACTGTGAACCGCTGCATCCATCAGGGTGCCCATTTCGTGCACTAAAAGGGAAGCTCAACAGAATAAAAGATAGTTTTGTGCCAGTTTTGTGCCAAAATCAGTTGTTCGTTCGTTCTTTAATTTAACGTCTGTTCACTATGAGTGATATTAGACGGGGGGGGGGGGGGGGGGGGGGGGGGGGGGGGAGGGGGGAATGGAGGATAGTAAAAGACATAAATAAATGGGTAAATAGAAAAATGGAACAAGATCTTAACACTAACAATTAACATTAACAATGTGAAGGAAAAATTTAACGCTAAAATACTAACTTCATAAACTTAAAGCAATACATTAACAGGACTGTGAACCAATGATTCTGAAATTTGAACTGATAAAGACTGATCAGAAATTACTTCTTTAAAATGAGTTTCAGAATAGTTTTCTTGTGTAAATATTTTTGGTAAAAAAGAACGTAGCATTTTGCAGTAAAATAAACTGTGAAACAGTGTGAATTGTTCTCCGCAAATACACTTGATATTTTTACAATATTTTGTTTTCAACGCGTTTAGCTGAATACGAAAATGAACAGCAACAATCGATCTCGAATGATATATGGAAGAATACTGCAATTTTTTACATAGATTTTGTAATGAAAGTTTTATCATTTGTTGTGTCACAAACTTTTCATTGAAATGTTCATGAAATCGAATCCATGAAGCTGATTCTAGCAAGTTGCAAGCTTCTTTTACGGAAGTTTTAATACGTAATTCTATAGTATTATCAGTGTTGTGTGCACCTTGTTTAGCTGCTCTGTCTACTACTTCGTTGCCATGAAGACCAACGTGAGACGGCACCCAGCATAAACTGATATCTATACCTTTTGTCCTTAAACGATGTATAAGATGATTTGCCTCAGTAATTAAGTCAGGTCTTGTGTCTGTATTAAAAGACTGTAAGGCATATAATACAGATTTTGAATCAACAAAGAGAACCACTTTAAAAAAGACAGGTTTAAGGTCTACTAAATAATGCAACGCTTGTGTAATAGCGACTAATTCCGCTGTAAATATAGATATATTTGGCCCAAGGAAAAATGACTTTTGTATTTTAAATTTTGGAACATAATACGCTGCTCCAGCAGATTTATTTTCTAAGACTGACCCATCGGTAAAAATATGGAGGTGGGTACGGTATTTTTCATCGACGTGTTCTCTTGCTGTGCATATCGAAATGTTAATGTTTTCATATTTCTTAGCATCTGTATAATCAATATCAAAAGTGGCTTTAAGCATTTCCCATGTAGGGATAGGCGTTGTGGATGGTGTCTCAGCTATTTCATCCAAACTTATGTTAGACTGTTTGACTAAGTCAGATACGTAAGTTGCAACAGTCATTTGTGATGAAATGTTGCTTGCTCGTTTTGGAAAGTCAACATCAGACCTTAGTTTAATTTCCTTGCTCACAAAATTGTCCGTTTGTGAAGTAGTTCTGATTGCAAACTTTGCTGTCGCTAGCTCACGATAGCTGTTCAGAGACAGAATTCCAGCAACTTTGTAAGTTTCCAGATTTGAAGCATGGGCTGGTACACCTAGTGCAATTTTAAGACTTTTGCAGTCTAAACTTTGAATCTTCTTTAGTAAATATTTGGGTGCACTGAAGAACACTTCTTGTGCATAAGATAATTTAGATCTTACAAGTGCTGTTGATAGATGGAGAAGTATGTTTGTATCCATTCCCCAGGGTAATCTACTTATTATCTTTAAAAAATTTAAGGCTTTTCTTGCTTTTGTTAAAATATAATCAAAATGGGCATTCCAGTTTAATTTCGATGTTATAAAGACTCCCAGAAATTTTACAACCTGTTTGTAATGGATCGCTTCACCATGCAGCCTGAAAGTAGGCAAGTTATTTAAAGTACCACCAGGATTAAAGAGCATCATGTTAGTTTTTTCTGCTGACAACGTCAAACCATTTTCTAACATGTAGTTTCCAAGACTATCTAGATCAGATTGATACAACTTCCTGATGTAATTCTGAGCTCTCTGGGGAGTTGTCTTTTTTAAAGTAATATTCATCCAGATGCATATATCATCAGCGTACTGTACCAAAACAGCACGATTTGAGAGTACTTTAGGAAGATCATATATAAGGATATTAAATAAAATAGGTGCTATCACTGAACCTTGAGGAATTCCCATGTCAAGAGATCGTGAAGAAGAATAACTTGTTCCCACTCTTGCTTGGATTGTTCTATTGGCTAGATAGGACTTAATATAATTATACATATTGCCAGATAGACCAATAGATTTCAACTTGTACAATAAACGTTTATGCCAAACTTGATCATAAGCTTTTTTCACATCAAAAAATGTTGCTAAAAGACTTTTTCTACGGGCAAATTGTTTTTTTATCTGAGTTGCAAGTTTAACCAGGTGCTCAACTGTGGATCTCCTTTTTCTGAAACCTGCCTGGTTTACCGGAATAACGTTATTTCTATCACAGTAATGTATAAGTCTGTTTAGGATCAATCTTTCCATTAGTTTGCTCGTATGGGACGTCAAAGCAATAGGTCTGTAACTGTTTTTATTGTTTTTAGGCTTTCCTGCTTTTAATATGGGTATAACAACAGACTTTTGCCATACCTGTGGTACAGTTCCACTCACCCAGCACTTCTGAAAAATTTTATGTAAGAAAATAATATAATTTTCTGGAAGATGCTTAATCATTTCATTTGAAACTGCATCGACACCTACCGAACTCCTTTTGTTGTGTAGAGACAAGATAGTGTTTTTTAGCTCTTCTAAGGTGATCGGAGAATTAAACCAGCGATCATTCTGAGATAATGGATCTATGAAGATAGGGTTGTTAGCTGCCGTTTCTCTGTAGTGTTTGCTGTTAGGAGACAACCCGTCTACTTTACTATTTTCAGCAAAGAGTTCTACAAAAGTTTCAGCTTTGTCCATGTCAGAAGGAAATTTGTTACATGTATCAATCATTATTGGACACGTGGGTAACTTGGCCCCGTTTTTCATTTGATTCATTTTTGTCCAGACTTTATGGAAATCCTTAAAATCAGAAATTTCTTTGGTGCAGTATGATGCCCAATAATCTTTCTTTGCTTCAGCAATGATTTTATTACACTGGATGTTAGCTTTTTTCATTTCCATGTGATCGTCGGGTTTTCTGCTTTTGATGTAGATTTTGAATTTATCTTTTTTATACTGAACTGCTTTCTCACATTCCTCTGTCCACCAAACATTACCCAAACGATTATTGGACTTATAAGTTTTGAGTTTCGGGATGGAGAGGTCCGCAGCAGCTAGAACTGACTCTTGGAACTTAGAAAACATAACGTCTACATTTTCACTTTCATAATGCTTATATTCTTGATTAGCAAGAGCAGTCCGAAACAAGGACCAATCAGCGCGCACGTAATTATATTTTGGTATGATGTCAGGAGTGCTGTCTTTCATCCTGATGTTGTCATAAGTTATTGTTATAATGATAGGTAAGTGATCACTTCCCAAAGTATCTTTGTGAGTGTCCCAGGTACAGCATGGTACTAATTCTGGTGATATTAGTGACAGATCGATGGCTGTTGCCCGGTGTTTGGAAACATCAGGAATTCTAGTGACACTCCCATCATTCAAAAGGTAAAGCGCACTGTCAACTATATTTTCTACTAAACGATTGCTTGTAACAGTACAACAATCTTTTTCCCAAAACGGGGAGTGGGAATTAAAGTCTCCACCTATTAGCCATCTACCGTGCTGCAGATCCGGAATCGTATGCAGCCATTCTGTGTTGTGGTCATTTGGACCTGCTGGCAGGTAAACTGACAAAACGTTCAGGATGAAAGAATTACTGAATTGTACTGTGGCCGCACAAGCGTGTAAGTCTTCAGTTGATGTAAAAACTGGGGAATTAAATATATGATACTGCAACTCTTTAAGTATATATATCGCAGTGGCTACCTTCTTCCCAGGATTTCCCAAGTCATATATCGGAGGATAATAATAATTTTGGAAATTGGGAAGTTTGGTTGGGATAACATTAAGCGACTGCAAAATTAAAACTTCACACTGATTTGATGAGAGAAAATGTTCCAGGTATGCGGAATTGGTGGAAATAGATCTACAATTCCACTGCAAAAATTTGATTTGTGATTGTTGGCGCAATTTCATTGTTGGCTAGTCTCTTATGTTAAATTATTGGTTATCTGTTTGATAATCACGAAGACTTTGGTTTTCTATGTACGATAAAAATGGCCAGAAAGAAACCATTAATTACTTAGGCTACTATTGAAAGGTAGAACAAAAATGTAAGTAAAACTATGGGGAAAAGTCCTTCTAATAGAGATAAGAGGTGATTAAGAACAGAAACAAATTACAAATAAATGAAACAATGGTATACACGCCGTCAAATGTACGGAGATTATAGTCTGACTGAGTCCTTATAGTCTGACGAATTGTCAGAGATGATGTGGAAAAAGTCCTGTGACAGGAATCGTTGATAACTGTAGATCTACTAAAACATATCATATGGCAGCCACCACGGTTCGCAGTTAGCAAAATGGTGGAACCGTCCTAGGGGGAATCTGGAGGAGTGTAGCCGTGAAGAACGTGATCGTGTTGTTCTCCTAGGGGTCTCCCAAAACAAATCTCGAACGTGTCGTCCAAGGTTCCCCGCTATCACGCTGCTTCCTCTGGCAGTGGGGTGTATGTTGTCGTATAGAAAGTGCTGGTTAGTACGGAGGTTTTCATGTGAAACAAAAGAAATGTTTTTTATGTCA
>CM060310.1:75382627-75392627 GCA_030674185.1 Monoplex corrugatus | reverse complement strand
ATACCTAAATCTGAATGGTACTTCTCTTTTTATAATCTAAATGAAGGAAAAGTCACGAACAGCAGGGTTAGATCGACTCGAGACTGAACCATAAGTCTATCTGTGTCAGTGTATTTTGTTACGCTCTCGAAGGGAAAAGATTTATCGCAAGAAGAGGAAGAGAAAATATATCATTTGTCACATTTTGTGCTGACAAGAAAAGTATATGCTACACGAGTTGCATTGCTTAGGAAGTTGTACGCTCCGTGAAGAAAATGGAATACGTTTTGTACCCGACATTAGAAAAGTCATGAACTGATTTCAGTGAAATGGATGGAACATATCTCAAGCCTATCGTTAAGGCTACTGAAGTGTGAAAGATGGGGAGGTGGGGTGGGGTGAGGGCAAAAAAGTGAACAAACTTACAAACAAACAAACAAACAAACAAACAAAAGGAAGCTCACAAAAAGTCTATTAATATATCGAGATGGAGACGGAGGATAAGACAGATTCATTACTTTCAAGGAAAATAGATAATAACTGATTCATATCTGGTTTGAGAAAAAGTTTTTTGCACGCCGCCTTCTGTTCACCCAGCTTTAAATTTTACCTGACCCTGTTCGGTGGCGAGGGAGAGGAGATGGTTATCACCCTCATAATGCTGGCCTTTAGATAAGTGAGGACTCTATCACTTCATTTGCCTACGATCATAGCCTTCAGAGAAAACATATGAGCCTGTCATAAATATTCATAAGATACCAGAAAAACACGAAAAAAACAAAAAAGGAATAAGAACACGTATTTAATACAACAAGACAAGACAGGCGCAAATTTTCGGCCAATTGGCCTTTGTCAAGCGTAAGATCACAAAAAAACAAACAAACACTAGATACAAATTTTAGGAGAAAAAGACTTTTCTCACACTGGAGGGAGCAGCAGGGAAGTTTCAGTCTTTTTCTCCTAATTTTTGTATCTGGTGTTTGTTTGTTTGTGGTCTTACGCTTGACAAAGGCCATTTGGCCGAAAATTTGCGCCTGTCTTGTTTTATTGTATTGAATACGCGTTCTTATTCTTTTTTCGTGTTCTGTTTTTCTGGTTCCTGTTTGCTCGAACCGGGCAGTCACATTTGTTTTGGAATTCATAAGATAGGCCTTTCTTTTTTCTCTTTTAACCACAGCTAGGTAGATGATTGTTATTGCGGTTTGACCATTTTACGTCCCTTATTCCGACTGAAAAGTTTGTTATATACGTATGAACGGCGAACGTCAAAATTCTTGTTAGGCTCTGGTTGACTAAGCGCCAGTAAACCCCCTTTCCAGAAGTTTATTATTACAGACTTAATCCATGAGAGCTTAGGGAAGGATTTGTTCTGTTTGTCTCTTTTCTTTCTTTCTATCTTTCTGTTGCTTTGTTTTTTGTTTGTTTTGTTTATCTGTCTGTTTTCTTAGCATGGCAAAGACAAGAACTAAAGTGGAACAAACACTCAAGGGAAGAGGGAAGGGGCAGACCATAGCAGACATGAAGAAGGTGCACGGAAAACAAGATGAAGAGACTTGGGTGGACATACATGTAGGCCCAGTTGAAGTGAACTGCCCAAAACCCAGTGCGCTGGACGAGTGCTGGATTGGCCCTAGGCTCTCCATGGATCATTTAGGAATGACGTGTTTTTTTGTTTTTGTTTTTTAACTTCGTTTTAGCAAACTACTTGCTTTTCTGCGAGTGCGCGTATTCATTTTTGTCTTTCTTTTCTTTTCTTTCTTTCATATCATTGTCTGTCTGTCTGCCTGTCTCTGTCTGTGTCTCTCTCTCTCTCTCTCTCTCTCTCTCTCTCTCTCCACACCACACACCACACACACACACACACATACACACACACACACACACACACACACACACACACACACACACACAACACACACACACACACACCACACATACAATAAAGCACACTGAACTTTGTCTGCGTAGACCAGGAAAAAGCACCTGACAGAGTAAATAGTTTATGGAAAGTGCTAGAACAGTTCAATGTCAAAGGCCAGTCTTTTGACAACATCAGGGCCATCACCACGAAGACAACATCAAGCCATCTACACGAAGACAACATCAGGGCCATCTACACGAAGACAACATCAGGGCCATCTACACGAAGACAACATCAGGGCCATCTACACGAAGACAACATCAGGGCCATCTACACGAAGACAACATCAGGGCCATCTACACGAAGACAACATCAGGGCCATCTACACGAAGACAACATCAAGCCATCTACACGAAGACAACATCAAGCCATCTACACGAAGACAACATCAGGCCATCTACACGAAGACAACATCAGGGCCATCTACACGAAGACAACATCAGGGCCATCTACACGAAGACAACATCAGGGCCATCTACACGAAGACAACATCAGGGCCATCTACACGAAGACAACATCAGGGCCATCTACACGAAGACAACATCAGGGCCATCTACACGAAGACAACATCAGGGCCATCTACACGAAGACAACATCAAGCCATCTACACGAAGACAACATCAAGGCCATCTACACGAAGACAACATCAGGGCCATCTACACGAAGACAACATCAAGCCATCTACACGAAGACAACATCAGGGCCATCACCACGAAGACAACATCAGGGCCATCTACACGAAGACAACATCAGGGCCATCTACACGAAGACAACATCAAGCCATCTACACGAAGACAACATCAGGGCCATCACACGAAGACAACATCAGGCCATCTACACGAAGACAACATCAGGCCATCTACACGAAGACAACATCAGGGCCATCTACACGAAGACAACATCAGGGCCATCTACACGAAGACAACATCAGGGCCATCTACACGAAGACAACATCAAGCCATCTACACGAAGACAACATCAGCCATCTACACGAAGACAACATCAGGGCCATCTACACGAAGACAACATCAGGGCCATCTACACGAAGACAACATCAGGGCCATCTACACGAAGACAACATCAGGGCCATCTACACGAAGACAACATCAAGCCATCTACACGAAGACAACATCAAGCCATCTACACGAAGACAACATCAGGGCCATCTACACGAAGACAACATCAGGGCCATCTACACGAAGACAACATCAGGGCCATCTACACGAAGACAACATCAGGCCATCTACACGAAGACAACATCAGGGCCATCTACACGAAGACAACATCAGGCCATCTACACGAAGACAACATCAGGGCATCTACACGAAGACAACATCAGCCATCTACACGAAGACAACATCAGGGCCATCTACACGAAGACAACATCAAGCCATCTACACGAAGACAACATCAGGGCCATCTACACGAAGACAACATCAGCCATCTACACGAAGACAACATCAGGGCCATCTACACGAAGACAACATCAAGCCATCTACACGAAGACAACATCAGGGCCATCTACACGAAGACAACATCAGGCCATCTACACGAAGACAACATCAGGGCCATCTACACGAAGACAACATCAAGCCATCTACACGAAGACAACATCAAGGCCATCTACACGAAGACAACATCAAGGCCATCTACACGAAGACAACATCAGGGCCATCTACACGAAGACAACATCAAGCCATCTACACGAAGACAACATCAGGGCCATCTACACGAAGACAACATCAGGGCCATCTACACGAAGACAACATCAGGGCCATCTACACGAAGACAACATCAAGCCATCTACACGAAGACAACATCAGGGCCATCTACACGAAGACAACATCAGGGCCATCTACACGAAGACAACATCAGGGCCATCTACACGAAGACAACATCTAGGGCACATCACACGAAGACAACATCAGGGCCATCTACACGAGACAATCAGGGCATCACACAGACAATCAGGGCCATCTACACGAAGACAACATCAAGCCATCTACACGAAGACAAACAATCAAGCCATCTACACGAAGACAACATCAAGCCATCTACACGAAGACAACATCAGCCATCTACACGAAGACAACATCAGGCCATCTACACGAAGACAACATCAGGGCCATCTACACGAAGACAACATCAGGGCCATCTACACGAAGACAACATCAGCCATCTACACGAAGACAACATCAGGGCCATCTACACGAAGACAACATCAGGGCCATCTACACGAAGACAACATCAAGCCAATCTACACGAAGACAACATCAAAAGCCATCCTACACGAAGACAACATCAGGCCATCTACACGAAGACAACATCAGGGCCATCTACACGAAGACAACATCAAGCCATCTACACGAAGACAACATCAGCCATCTACACGAAGACAACATCAAGCCATCTACACGAAGACAACATCAAGCCATCTACACGAAGACAACATCAGGGCCATCTACACGAAGACAAACATCAAGACCATCTACACGAAGACAACATCAGGGCCATCTACACGAAGACAACATCAAGCCATCTACACGAAGACAACATCAGGGCCATCTACACGAAGACAACATCAAGCCATCTACACGAAGACAACATCAGGGCCATCTACACGAAGACAACATCAAGCCATCTACACGAAGACAACATCAGAGGCCATCTACACGAAGACAACATCAGGGCCATCTACACGAAGACAACATCAGGGCCATCTACACGAAGACAACATCAAGCCATCTACACGAAGACAACATCAGGGCCATCTACACGAAGACAACATCAAGCCATTACCGAAGACAACATCAAGCATCTACACGAAGACAACATCAAGCCATCTACACGAAGACAACATCAGGGCCATCACACGAAGACAACATCAAGCCATCTACACGAAGACAACATCAGGGCCATCTACACGAAGACAACATCAGGGCCATCTACACGAAGACAACATCAGGGCCATCTACACGAAGACAACATCAGGGCCATCTACACGAAGACAACATCAGGGCCATCTACACGAAGACAACATCAGGCCATCTACACGAAGACAACATCAGGGCCATCTACACGAAGACAACATCAGGGCCATCTACACGAAGACAACATCAGGGCCATCTACACGAAGACAACATCAGGGCCATCTACACGAAGACAACATCAGGGTCATCTACACGAAGACAACATCAGGCATCTACACGAAGACAACATCAGGGCCATCTACACGAAGACAACATCAGGGCCATCTACACGAAGACAACATCAGGGCCATCTACACGAAGACAACATCAGGGCCATCACCACGAAGACAACATCAGGGCCATCTACACGAAGACAACATCAGGGCCATCACACGAAGACAACATCAGGGCCATCACCGAAGACAACATCAAGCCATCTACACGAAGACAACACATCAGGGCCATCTACACGAAGACAACATCAGGGCCATCTACACGAAGACAACATCAAGCCATCTACACGAAGACAACATCAGGGCCATCTACACGAAGACAACATCAGGGCCATCTACACGAAGACAACATCAGGGCCATCACCACGAAGACAACATCAGGGCCATCTACACGAAGACAACATCAGGGCCATCACCACGAAGACAACATCAGGGCCATCTACACGAAGACAACATCAGCGCCATCACACGAAGACAACATCAGCGCCATTTACACAAACTGTGAGCGCACACGCACACCAACAGGATCGCGCTTCTCGTGATAGCACAAGCGGATGGATAAAAGAGAAATGAAGATTTTTTTCCCCCTTGATCACAGTTTGTGTTTAATTTGAAACCAACCAACATGTTCGTATCTTCAAACATTTGAGCAAATGGAAGTTCTTCTTGTCCAATCATAGAGTATGTGGTGTTTAGATCATTTCTGCGCTAAGTACAAGTACAGATTTATGGATAAAACAGAAATCTGTTTAACCTTATCGGAATCAAAGTGATGCCGGGGATCAAGAAACACAACCCAGAAACTCGTGAAAATAGATGAGAACGCGTACCTTATCAACAAAACAAGACAGACGCAAATTTTCGGTCAACTGGCCTTTGTCAGAGATTTGACATGAAACGTGATATCTTGTGAAAAACTTCATACATACGAACAAAATGCAATCAGAAGACTAATATGAAACCTGAATCAAAATGACTGCCAGCGTTTAAGCAAACATAAACCAGAAACAGATGAAAATAGAACGAGAACGCATATTTGATCAGCAAAACAAAAAGCGCAGATTTTTTTACCAATACATAATTATATCCCATGCTTGGCCGAAAGTTTGCACCTGTCTTGTTTTGCTGTTTAAGACTAATAAGTTTCTGCTCGAATCTGTCGCTTTTTTACACCCTTGTTACAATGAGAGTATGTTTTGGGTATGTGTGTAGACAAAGGTTAGAAAACGGGGCAGGAGAAGTATAAAATAAAATACGTTTAAACAAAAACCGACACCTACGAAAACTTTTCCCAAACTGTTTAACCGTGTAGGCGAAAATCGTGAATAGGTAAAATGTCTGTCTGCTTGTAGTTCAAGATTTCAATTACGCAAAACGTGTCGACGAGTAGGTCCCATTAGTCAGGAAAAGGCAGATTGTTTTACCACTTCGTACGTCTACTTGCTTGCTTGCTTGCTTGCTTGCTTCCTGCTTCTTGCTTGCTTGCTTGCTTCCTGCAAACAAAGGTTCGTGGACTGTCGATTTTTGTCTTCCCAGCTCGTGATAAGCGCAGTCGCCATTTTCTCCCATCATAAACTTGATCACCATTTTCGCATTTTATTTTTGAAAAAAAGTGTGACTTCCAAAAAAACACTTTGTTATAAGCTCGATTTCCATTTTCCCGATTTCGTAATAACGATGATTCCCATTTTCGAGATAAACACGATTGTCATTTTACAGTTTTGTGATAACCTTGACAACTAACTTCGCACTTCGAACAATTGTCGCTTTGCAGTTTCATTTTAGGCGTGACTACCAACTTCACAAGTCCTTGTAAGCGCGAGTATCATTTTCTCACTTCGTTGCCATATTCCCCACTATGTAATAATCACGAATGCCAGTTTTCTCATTTCTTTGTAATTATGATTGCTGCTTTTTCCGCGTTTTGATTTGCTGGGGGGGGGGGGGGGGGGGGTCCGCTTTTTGATAGGCACGAATGCCAGATTTCCCATTTCGTAATAAAAATGACGGCTAGATTTCGCCCATCTCATAATAGACACGATTGCCTTTTTCCCACGTAGTAATTAGCTATTTGGTGATAAGCACAGGGACCTTTTTACCACCTAGTTCCCACAGCTCCTTCCGTCTACTCCAGTCGCCACTCCACTTTAGAATCTATTACTGCCTTGATTACCACTATCTTACCCCCTCGGCTCTACCTTTGTCGCGAAGGATTAATTATGAAAAGAAACTTTTTTTTTTCGTAAGTATTACCAACAAACGAAATGAGACCCGTGAGAAAATCAGCTTAAAACCACAGTGAACAGCGTTTGCAGGTCTGGTGAAACATTATTCGGAAGATCCCCCCTCTGTAAGACGGAGAAGAAACTGTTTTGGGTTGCTTTGTCACTGTTGGTGATGGTGGTGGGGTTTTAGATGTTGTTTTAGGGGAGTGGGGACCTCCGGGCTCTTTTTTTTCCCCTATACCCTCATCCTCCAGTTTTTGGGGGTTTTTTTTTACGCTCCCTCTTCGAATTTTTTGGTGTTTGGTAGGTTGATTTTGGTTTGTTGGTTAGTATGAGTGTCTGACTGGTTGGTTGGTTGGTTCGTTCGTTCGTTCGTCGATTGATTGGTACGATTAAGTTTTGTTGGCTGGTCGATTGGGTCCTTTGAGATTTTAAGATAACCATGTCCCTGTTTTGGGGTGAGTAGGGGTGAAAGTACTATACATATACACACAAGCAAGCGAGCACGGGCACGCAAGCAAACGTTTTAGTTAGACAGATTGTTTCGTATAGACCATTGAAAATATCTGTCTCTCTGTACAGAAAATTCGTGAGCAAATATTTCTCAGCGGTCCGTCTTTGGTTGTGGTGAATGTGTATGCTTGATTAGCGCTGATATAGTCTGTGTCTGTGTCTGTCTGTCTCTCTCTCTCTCTCTCTCTCTCTCTCTTCTCTCTCTCTCTCTCTCTGTCTGTCTGTCTCTCTCTCTTCTCTCTCTGACAGTGACCCACTTTTCATCAACCATGAAATCTTCTCTGTCTGTCTGTCTCTCTCTCTCTCTCTCTCTCTCTCTGTCTCTCTCTCTCTCTCTCTCTCTCTCTCTCTCTCTCTCTCTCTCTCTCTCTCTCTCTCTCTCTCTCTCTCTGACAGTGACCCACTTTTCATCAACCATGAAATCTTCTCTCTGTCTGTCTGTCTGTCTGTCTGTCTGTCTGTCTGTCTCTCTGTCTGTCTCTCTCTCTCTCTTTTTCGTCTCTCTCTCTCTGTGAGTCTCTGTGTGTTGTGTGTGTGTGTGTGTGTGTGTGTGTGTGTGTGTTGTGTGTGTGTGTGTGTGTGTGTGACAGTGACCCACTTATTCTTGCGCTGTTAGCAGATATGAATCCAGTTCTGAACACGATTTATGTTTAATGTAGCTGCTTGATGTTTCAATGCGGTTGCCATAGTCCACGATGTCAGTCATAGTAACCAAGATACACCAACATCTCTCAGAAAAGGTTTCTTACTTGTTTATAAATAAATCTGTGCAAATCTGCATCCCTTCCAGGAGATCCAATTGTCTTAGTTTGAATATATGAGGTCCTGATTTTTGAGGATAACCGTGGCCTTACACAATGAGTTGCCAAGGTAGTTTATTTTGATTTGGTTTGGTTTTCTATTATGTACAAATCTGAACTGAATTTTGATTTCTTGCTAAATTGTTGCAAATGTGTAGTGCTGTATAAATAATTCATCCTGAAATTTTAATTTACGACGGTCATACGTCAAGGTCAAACTCAAAGCAAAACGTGTATGCCTCTGTCAGCAAGGATTTCTTCGTTGTTCATATACGAATTCTGACCAATTTTGGATCAGATACCCAGTCATGCGCACGTTGCCAGATGCACAGGATCCAAATGAACATAGCCTAATACCATTTTCATATAATGATATTTTTAAAACGTACAAAGAATTAAGTACTTTTATCGCGGCTATCCACCAACTGATGTGAATTAATTTGATGCTGTTGGAAAGCATATTGCTAAAGCATTATTTTATTGATCAGTGGTTTGTTTCGGTAATGCGCAGAAGGCACAAGGGGAGTTTATGAATTGAGATTATTATGATTTCATTACCTCGTTTGTTCTTCCTTTTATTCTTTTGATAAAAGTAAATATTACCAACCGTGCTAAAATTGCTGAGTGTAAACTCGAGTAGTTTTCAGTAGGTCTACTGTTTTGCTTTTCTCCGTTCCGAGATCGTCGGCAATTAGAAAAGCGTATAACAGAACCGAATGTGTTTTATCTCCGTTTACATGAAGCTGATCGATGGATAGTGTGGTTTTACTGTCTTGTTTCTGTTCGCCTTTGTGTCTACACACGTAAGTTCACTCTTTTTCCTCCTTCAATTTCTAAACCTCGCTGAATGAACTCGCAACTGAAAGTAAGTTTTCTAGATGGTTTTGGTGATTCTCTCTCTCTCTCTCTCTCTCTCTCTCTCTCTCTCTCTCTCTCTCTCTCTCTCTCCTCTCTCTCTCTCTCTCTCTCTCTCTCTCTCTCTACCCCCCCCTCTTCATATATCACGATCAACCAGTAATTCTATAAGTTCATAAAAGTTCTCCACTCTAAGCCTGCTCACAAAATATTTTTTAGTACCATCCATAATGATATTCATGAAAATCTAGAACTACGTACATCACCACGCCAAACAAACGAAGAAATGCATATATCTCATCAGAGACAAACGAAAAAAATCGCTTAAGAAAGCAACATATGATCATATCTACACACAAGGATTTAAGATATACATATATCATCATCCACCTCATCCCAATCCTTTCAAGAGAATAAAAGACCATACAAGATAACAAAGCAACAGATACAAGAACAACACGTGTCCTAAACATACATGTGCAATATACCGCCGGTTCAATCGGCC
>CM060310.1:75365127-75377627 GCA_030674185.1 Monoplex corrugatus | reverse complement strand
TAAGGACAAACAACGCTATATAAAGAGAAGGATGTAAGGACAAACAACGCTATATAAAGAGAAGGATGTAAGGACAAACAACGCTATATAAAGAGAAGGATGTAAGGACAAACAACGCTATATAAAGAGAAGGATGTAAGGACAAACAACGCTATATAAAGAGAAGGATGTAAGGACAAACAACGCTATATAAAGAGAAGGATGTAAGGACAAACAACGCTATATAAAGAGAAGGATGTAAGGACAAACAACGCTATATAAAGAGAAGGATGTAAGGACAAACAACGCTATATAAAGAGAAGGATGTAAGGACAAACAACGCTATATAAAGAGAAGGATGTAAGGACAAACAACGCTATATAAAGAGAAGGATGTAAGGACAAACAACGCTATATAAAAGAAGGATGTAAGGACAAACAACGCTATATAAAGAGAAGGATGTAAGGACAAACAACGCTATAAAGAGAAGGATGTAAGGACAACAACGCTATATAAAGAGAAGGATGTAAGGACAAACAACGCTATATAAAGAGAAGGATGTAAGGACAAACAACGCTATATAAAGAGAAGGATGTAAGGACAAACAACGCTATATAAAGAGAAGGATGTAAGGACAAACAACGCTATATAAAGAGAAGGATGTAAGGACAAACAACGCTATATAAAGAGAAGGATGTAAGGACAAACAACAATATATAAAGAGAAGATGTAAGGACAAACAACGCTATTAAAGAGAAGGATGTAAGGACAACAAGCATAAAAGAGAAGGATGTAAGGACAAACAACGCTATATAAAGAGAAGGATGTAAGGACAAACAACGCTATATAAAGAGAAGGATGTAAGGACAAACAACGCTATATAAAGAGAAGGATGTAAGGACAAACAACGCTATATAAAGAAAGATTAAGGACAACAAGTAATAAAGAAAGGATGTAAGGACAAAAAAAAAGCATATATAAAGAGAAGGATGTAAGGACAAACAACGCTATATAAAGAGAAGGATGTAAGGACAAACAACGCTATATAAAGAGAAGGATGTAAGGACAAACAACGCTATATAAAGAGAAGGATGTAAGGACAAACAACGCTATATAAAGAGAAGGATGTAAGGACAAACAACGCTATATAAAGAGAAGGATGTAAGGACAAACAACGCTATATATAAAGAGAAGGATGTAAGGACAAACAAAGATGAGGAAAGTTAGGAGGATAGGCAAACAGTAAGAGATAGACACACGCTATAGAGATGTAAAACATATAAAAGAGTAAAGAACACTATATAGAGAAGTAAGGAAAACAACTTTAAAGAATGGACACACATAAAAGAGATGTAAGGAAAATAAGAGAAGATAGACACATAAAAAGAGTAGAACAATATAAGGTGTAAGACAAACACTATATAGAAGGAGTAAGCACACGCTATAAGAGAGAAGACAAACAAATAAAGAGAGTAGGCAACAACATAAAAGAGGATAGCACAATATAAGAGAGTAGGCAAACTTATAAAGAGGATGAGACAAACACTAAAGAGAGTAAGAAAACTATATAAGAGATAGGACAACAAATAAGAGGTAAGATAAAAAAAGTAAAATAAAAGGATAAGACAAAAAGATATAAGAGAAGGTTAGGCAACACTATAAGGAAGATGTAAGGAAAACACGCTTATAAAGAGGGTAGGACAACACTATAAAGGAAGGATGTAGACAACATTATAAAAGATGAAGACAAACATAAAGAAAGTTAAGACAACACTATTAAAGAAAGTAGACAAAACTATATAAAGAGAAGATTAAGAAAAAAAAAGTAAAAAAAGATTAAGGAAAAAAGTAAAAAAGAAGAATGTAAGGAAAAAGAAAAAGAAAGAGTAAGGAAAACAAGGAAAAAAAGGTAAGAAAGAAGTAAAAAAAAGATTAAGGAAAAAAACGTAATAAAGAGAAGGATGTAAGGACAAACAAGCTATATAAAGAAGGATGTAAGGACAACAACGCTATATAAAGAGAAGATGTAAGGACAAACAACCTATATAAAGAGAAGGAGTAAGGACAAACAACGCTATATAAAGAGAGGATGTAAGGACAAACAACGCTATATAAAGGAAGGATGAAGAAAAAAGTAAAAAGAAAGATGTAAGAAAAACTATAAAGAAAGGATTAAGGAAAAAAGTAAAAAAAAGATTAAGGACAAAAAGTAATAAAAGAAGGATGTAAGGACAAACAACGCTATATAAAGAGAAGATGTAGAAAACAACCTATATAAAGAAAGGATGTAAGGACAACAACGCTATATAAAGAGAAGGATGTAAGGAAAACAACGATATAAAGAGAAGGATGTAAGGACAAACAACGCTATATAAAGAGAAGGATGTAAGGACAAACAACGCTATATAAAGAGAAGGATGTAAGGACAACACGCTTATAAAGAGAAGGATGTAAGGACAAACAACGCTATATAAAGAGAAGGATGTAAGGACAAACAACGCTATATAAAGAGAAGATGTAAGGACAAACAACGTATATAAAGAGAAGATGTAAGGACAAACAACGCTATATAAAGAGAAGGATGTAAGGACAACAACGCTATATAAGAAGGAGTAAGGAACAGCTATATAGAGGATTGGACAAACAACATAAGAGAAGGAGTAGAAAACATATAAGAGGGAAAGACAACAACGATAAAGAGAAGAGAAAAACCTATATAAGAGAGATGTAGGACACAACGTTAAGGAGATGTAAGGACAAATATATAAAAGAAGAGAAGACAACACGCTTATAAAGGAAGATTAAGGAAACAAAAAAAAAAACTATATAAGGAAGTGAGGAAAACAACGTATAAGAGAAGGATGTAAGAAACAACGTTAAGAGAAGATGTAAGGAAACGCTATATAAAGAGAAGATGTAAGGACAAACAACGCTATATAAAGAGAAGATGTAAGGACAAACAACTATATAAAGAGAAGATGTAAGGACAAACAACGTATATAAAGAGAAGATGTAAGGACAAACAACGCTATATAAAGAGAAGATGTAAGGACAAACAACTATATAAAGAAAGGATGTAAGAAAACAAGCTATATAAAGAGAAGATGTAAGGACAAACAACGCTATATAAAGAAAGATGTAAGGACAAACAACGCTATATAAAGAGAAGGATGTAAGGACAAACAACCTATATAAAGAGAGGATGTAAGGACAACAACGCTATATAAAGAGAAGATGTAAGGACAAACAACGTATATAAAAGAAGGATGTAAGGACAAACAATATATAAAGAGAAGGATGTAAGGCAAACAACGCTATATAAAGAGAAGGATAGTAAGGACAAACAACTATATAAAGAGAAGGATGTAAGGACAAACAACGCTATATAAAGAGAAGGATGTAAGGACAAACAACGCTATAAAAAGAAGGAGAAGAAGGATGTAAGGACAAACAACGCTATATAAAGAGAAGGATGTAAGGACAAACAACGCTATATAAAGAGAAAGATGTAAGGACAAACAACGCTATATAAAGAGAAGGATGTAAGGACAAACAACGCTATATAAAGAGAAGGATGTAAGGACAAACAACGATATATAAAGAGAAGGATGTAAGGACAAACAACGCTATATAAAGAAGGATGTAAGGACAAACAACGCTATATAAAGAGAAGATGTAAGGACAAACAAGCTATAAAGAGAGAAAGATTTAAGGAAAAAAAAACAAATAAAAAGAGAAGATGTAAGGACAATAATAAACGTTAATAAAGAGAAAGAGATTAAGGAAAGAAAAGAAATAAAGTATAAAGGATTAAGGACAAAAACTATATAAAAGAGGACAAACAAGCTATATAAAGAGAAGGATGTAAGGACAAACAACGCTATATAAAGAGAAGGATGTAAGGACAAACAACGCTATATAAAGAGAAGATGTAAGGACAACAACGCTATATAAAGAGAAGGAAGAAGGACAAAAAAACGTATATAAAGAGAAGATGTAAGGACAAACAACGCTATATAAAGAGAAGGATGTAAGGACAAACAACGCTATATAAAGAGAAGGATGTAAGGACAAACAACGCTATATAAAGAGAAGGATGTAAGGACAAACAACGCTATATAAAGAGAAGGATGTAAGGACAAACAACGCTATATAAAGAGAAGGATGTAAGGACAAACAACTATATAAAGAGAAGGATGTAAGGACAAACAAGCTATATAAAGAGAAGGATGTAAGGACAAACAACGCTATATAAAGAGAAGGATGTAAGGACAAACAACTATATAAAGAGAAGGATGTAAGGACAAACAACGCTATATAAAGAGAAGGATGTAAGGACAACAACGCTATATAAAGAGAAGATGTAAGGACAAACAACGCTTATAAAGAGAAGGATGTAAGGACAAACAGTATATAAAGAGAAGGATGTAAGGACAAACACGCTATATAAAGAGAAGGATGTAAGGACAAACAACGCTATATAAAGAGAAGGATGTAAGGACAAACAACGCTATTAAAGAGAAGGATGTAAGGACAAACAACGCTATATAAAGAGAAGATGTAAGGACAACAACATATATAAAGAGAAGGATGTAAGGACAAACAACGCTATATAAAGAGAAGGATGTAAGACAAACAACGCTATATAAAGAGAAGGATGTAAGGACAAAACAACGCTATATAAAGAGAAGGATGTAAGGACAAACAACCTATATAAAGAGAAGGATGTAAGGACAAACAACGCTATATAAAGAGAAGGATGTAGGACAAACAACGCTATATAAAGAGAAGGATGTAAGGACAAACAACGCTATATAAAGAGAAGGATGTAGGACAAACAACGCTATATAAAGAGAAGGATGTAAGGACAAACAACGCTATATAAAGAGAAGGATGTAAGGACAAACAACATAATAAAGAGAAAGGATGTAAGGACAAACAAGCAATAAAAGAAGGATGTAAGACAAACAACGCTATATAAAGAAAGGATGTAAGACAAACAACGCTATATAAAGAGAAGGATGTAAGGACAAACAACGCTATATAAAGAGAAGGTGTAAGGACAAACAACGCTATATAAAGAGAAGGATGTAAGGACAAACAACGCTATATAAAGAGAAGGATGTAAGGACAAACAACGCTATATAAAGAGAAGGATGTAAGGAAAAACAACCAATATATAAAGAGAAGGATGTAAGGACAGACAACGCTATATAAAGAGAAGGATGTAAGGACAAACAACGCTATATAAAGAGAAGGACGTAAGGACAAACAACGCTATATAAAGAGAAGGATGTAAGGACAAACAACGCTATATAAAGAGAAGAATGTAAGGACAAACAACGCTATATAAAGAGAAGAATGTAAGGACAAACAACGCTATATAAAGAGAAGGATGTAAGGACAAAACAATGTTTATAAAGAGAAGGATGTAAGGACAAACAACGCTATATAAAGAGAAGGATGTAAGGACAAACAACAATATATAAAGAGAAGGATGTAAGGACAAACAACGCTATATAAAGAGAAGGATGTAAGGACAAACAACGCTATATAAAGAGAAGGATGTAAGGACAAACAACACTATATAAAGAGAAGAATGTAAGGACAAACAACGCTATATAAAGAGAAGGATGTAAGGACAGACAACGCTATATAAAGAGAAGGATGTAAGGACAAACAACAATATATAAAGAGAAGGATGTAAGGACAAACAACGCTATATAAAGAGAAGGATGTAAGGACAAACAACGCTATATAAAGAGAAGGATGTAAGGACAAACAACGCTATATAAAGAGAAGGATGTAAGGACAAACAACTATATAAAGAGAAGGATGTAAGGACAAACAACGCTATATAAAGAGAAGAATGTAAGGACAAACAACGCTATATAAAGAGAAGGATGTAAGGACAAACAACGCTATATAAAGAGAAGGATGTAAGGACAAACAACGCTATATAAAGAGAAGGATGTAAGGACAAACAACGCTATATAAAGAGAAGGATGTAAGGACAAACAACGTATATAAAGAGAAGGATGTAAGGACAAACAACGCTATATAAAGAGAAGGATGTAAGGACAAACAACGCTATATAAAGAGAAGGATGTAAGGACAAACAACGCTATATAAAGAGAAGGATGTAAGGACAAACAACGCTATATAAAGAGAAGGATGTAAGGACAAACAACGCTATATAAAGAGAAGGATGTAAGGACAAACAAGCTATATAAAGAGAAGGATGTAAGGACAAACAACGCTATATAAAGAGAAGGATGTAAGGACAAACAACGCTATATAAAGAGAAGATGTAAGGACAAACAACGCTATATAAAGAGAAGGATGTAAGGACAAACAAGCTATATAAAGAGAAGGATGTAAGGACAAACAACGCTATATAAAGAGAAGGATGTAAGGACAAACAACGCTATATAAAGAGAAGGATGTAAGGACAAACAACGCTATATAAAGAGAAGGATGTAAGGACAAACAACGTATATAAAGAGAAGGATGTAAGGACAAACAACGCTATATAAAGAGAAGATGTAAGGACAAACAACGCTATATAAAGAGAAGGATGTAAGGACAAACAACGCTATATAAAGAGAAGGATGTAAGGACAAACAACGCTATATAAAGAGAAGGATGTAAGGACAAACAACGCTATATAAAGAGAAGGATGTAAGGACAAACAACAATATATAAAGAGAAGGATGTAAGGACAAACAACGCTATATAAAGAGAAGGATGTAAGGACAAACAACGCTATATAAAGAAAGGATGTAAGGACAAACAACGCTATATAAAGAGAAGGATGTAAGGACAAACAATGCTATATAAAGAGAAGGATGTAAGGACAAACAACGCTATATAAAGAGAAGGATGTAAGGACAAACAACGCTATATAAAGAGAAGGATGTAAGGACAAACAACGCTATATAAAGAGAAGAATGTAAGGACAAACAACAATATATAAAGAGAAGAATGTAAGGACAAACAACGCTATATAAAGAGAAGGATGTAAGGACAAACAACGCTATATAAAGAGAAGGATGTAAGGACAAACAACGCTATATAAAGAGAAGGATGTAAGGACAAACAACGCTATATAAAGAGAAGGATGTAAGGACAAACAATGCTATATAAAGAGAAGGATGTAAGGACAAACAACGCTATATAAAGAGAAGGATGTAAGGACAAACAACGCTATATAAAGAGAAGAATGTAAGGACAAACAACGCTATATAAAGAGAAGGATGTAAGGACAAACAACGCTATATAAAGAGAAGGATGTAAGGACAAACAACGCTATATAAAGAGAAGGATGTAAGGACAAACAACGCTATATAAAGAGAAGGATGTAAGGACAAACAACGCTATATAAAGAGAAGGATGTAAGGACAAACAACAATATATAAAGAGAAGGATTTAAGGACAAACAACGCTATATAAAGAGAAGGATATAAGGACAAACAACGCTATATAAAGAGAAGGATGTAAGGACAAACAACGCTATATAAAGAGAAGGATGTAAGGACAAACAACGCTATATAAAGAGAAGGATGTAAGGACAAACAACGCTATATAAAGAGAAGGATGTAAGGACAAACAACGCTATATAAAGAGAAGGATGTAAGGACAAACAACGCTATATAAAGAGAAGGATGTAAGGACAAACAACGCTATATAAAGAGAAGGATGTAAGGACAAACAACGCTATATAAAGAGAAGAATGTAAGGACAAACAACGCTATATAAAGAGAAGGATGTAAGGACAAACAATGCTATATAAAGAGAAGGATGTAAGGACAAACAATGCTATATAAAGAGAAGAATGTAAGGACAAACAACGCTATATAAAGAGAAGGATGTAAGGACAAACAACGCTATATAAAGAGAAGGATGTAAGGACAAACAACGGCATATATAAAGAGAAAGATACCAGACTGATAATGATATATAAAGAGAAGGACGCCAGGATAGACAACGGTGTATAAAGAGAAGGATGGAAGTACAGACGACGATATTTAAAGATAAGATGCCAGGACGGACAACAGTATATAAAGAGAAGGACGCAGGACAGACAACGGCATATAAAGAGAAGGGATGGTAGTACAGACAACGATATATGAAGATAAGGATGTAGGACAGACAAGGTGTCAGAACAGATAACGGTATGTAAACAGGATGTGAGGACAGACAAGGTGTCAGAACAGATAAACGGTAGTGTAAACAGGATGTGAGGACAGACAAGGGTGTCAGAACAGATAACGGTATGTAAACAGGATGTGAGGACAGACAAGGGTTCAGAACAGATAACAGTATGTAAACAGGATGTGAGGACAGACAAGGGTGTCAGAACGATAACAGTATGTAAACAGGATGTGAGGACAGACAAGGGTGTCAGAACAGATAACAGTATGTAAACAGGATGTGAGGACAGACAAGGTGTCAGAACAGATAACGGTATGTAAACAGAAGGATGTGAGGACAGACAAGGGTTCAGAACAGATAACAGTATGTAAACAGGATGTGAGGACAGACAAGGGGTCAGAACAGATAACAGATGTAAACAGAAGGATGTGAGGACAGACAAGGTGTCAGAACAGATAACAGTATGTAAACAGAAGGATGTGAGGACAGACAAGGGTGTCAGAACAGATAACGGTATGTAAACAGAAGGATGTGAGGACAGACAACGATATATAAAGAGAAGGGATGGTAGTACAGACAACGATATATAAAGAGAAGGGATGGTAGTACAGACAACGATATATAAAGAGAGGATGAAAGTACAGACAATGAATATACAGAGAAGGATAGAAGTGCTGAGAGCAATATATACAGAGAAGGTTGAAAGGATACGTAGCGGTATATAAAACCGTTGAATTGGTTATAAACCTCAAGCTCTCGCTGGTCGTATTTTATGCTCCCGCTTATAGCGTTTGTCACCGTTATTATGGGTCTTTTTTTTCCCATCACATGGCCTCTGCGGTGTTGTAGACACACGTAAATCCAGAGTTATTTGCTAAAATGGTGTATCTCGAAAGGAACAATGAAGGCAGATATACCATTCTGGTCGGAAACCCCGTTATGCAAGTTTTCAAGCGCCCAGTGACAAAACTGAAACTGAATTCTCTTCTCTCTCTCTCTCTTCTCTCTCTCTCTCTCTCTCTCTCTCTCTCTCTCTCTCTCTCTCTCTCTCTGTCTTTTGTCTCTCTCTCTCTGTCTGTTTGTCTCTCTCTCTCTCTCTCTCTCTCTCTCTCTCTCTCTCTCTCCCTGTCTCAGTCTGTCTGTCTGTCTCTCCTCTCTGTCTCTTGTCTGTCTCTCTCTCTCTGTCTGACTGTCTGTCTGTCTCTCTCTCTCTCCATCCCCCTCTGTCTCTGTCTCTCTCCCCTCTTTGTCTGTCTGTCTGTCTGTCTTCTCTATCTATCTATCTATCTTCTGTCTGTCTCTGTCTCTCTCTCTCCCTCTCTCTCTTGTCTGCCTGTCTATCTTTCTACCTGTCTCTCTGTCTCTCCATCTATCTATCTCTCTGTCTTTGTCTCTCTCTCTCTCTCTCTCCTCTCTTTCTCTGTCTCTCTCTGTCTGTCTGCTCTCTCTCTCTCTCTCCCCCCCTCTCTGTCTCTGTCTCTCTCTCTCGCTCTGTGTGTGTGTGTGTGTCGTGCGCGCGCACGTGTGTGTGTGCGTGCGCGCGCACGCGTGTGTATGTGTACGTACGTGTATTTGTGTGTGTGCGCGCGCGCGTTACGTTCTGAGCTGTGAGAATAAATTCGAGGAGGGTCTTCTCAAAGTATTCCGTTATGTGTGAGTGGAGCAGGTTGACAGTTCCCACCGCTACGGGCGATTGAGCTTCAGTGCTTGCCTGTTTGAAGTTAAGAGTGTTTTACTTGTTGAGAACTGGAGTTGTGATGTGTTGTGTAGTGTGTGTGAACGCTGCTGTACTAACACCGCTTTGATGACGTCATCCGTCCTTTGTTTTTGTTTTTGGTTTTGTTGTTGTTGTTGTTGTTGTTTGCGTGCGTGTGTGTGTGTGCAGGTGCACGCGCGCGCTCGTACGCGTGTTGTGTTTTAGTCTTGATGATTGGGGGGGGGGGGGGGCTGAAGAGGGATGCAGTATTTTGTGGGAATATCAAGCAGAATTGGCCAAGCTAGGACAGCATTCAAGAAAATTAAAAGCGCACTTACAAACTAATGCCTATCAATTGGAATCAGGAAGCGAGTTGTTCAGTGTTATACAGAACCAATACTGTCGTACGGATGCGAAGCTGACCGATCAACAAGCAAAGTCAAGAACAAGGCTGAGGCAGCTGAAATGAGGTTTCTAGAAAGAATATTAAGAGTTCCATCGACAGAAAAGAAAACAAACGAGACAATCTTGAAAGAAGCAAATACAAAAAGAACATCAATAAAGAAAGATTAGGAAACAAGCAATACTTATTAGACATTTTATTAGGCAAGAGAAATTTGAGCACCTTATCACAACAGAATAGCTAGAGGGAAAAAGAGCACCAGGTAGTGCCAGGGAGAAAATATTAGTTTCACGGAGTGGATGGGGATAGAAAGGGTAGGAGATATACTTGCAGCGACAAAAGATAGATTCGTATGGAGGGCCATGATTGCCAACGCCATGCCGCAAAGCACATGATGATGATTATAATGAGTGTGTGTGTGCAAGTGTCGCCAATTATCGAAATGTGTTTTTAGAAAATGGAAAAAGTGGACATTAATCGTATATTCTCACTGTATCTTCGTGCTTTCGTGGCCCGCTCGACGATTGAAACCACAATCCCCGCGTTTTGACCATGGCGCTCTAACAACTGAGATAATAGGCCACTCAAAAAGAAAAAAATAACTGGCCCGCAGAGAGTTGAACCTACAAAACCGGCGTGATGAGCTGGTAGCTAAGCGAATAGGCCACTTAACTCTTGACTCCCGCACTTTATCCGTCCTTCACCCTACCCACCAGCTTCTTGCAGGAAGCTGAGAAATTAATGGATAGCGTGAGGCAGTCAAAGGGTTTAGTTTTTGCTTTGCCATCATGGTTGACAATACAGAATGCTGGCGGACAGGGTCCGAGAGTCAAAGGGTTAACGTGGGGAAAAAATACCACAACTGGTTTGACTGACCCGGAGTGTGACTGCTCACCGAATACGCGAACACACATCAGTGCACATATGCACGTACAAACGTCCGCCTACTAATATACAGTCACAAACGGATATAAACACAACATATGGACGCTTGTGCACGCACTCAAAAAAAAAAACACGCTGTGATAAACCGTAGCCGGCACGCACACACAAACACACACACACACACACACACACACACACACACACATACACACACACACACACACACACACACACACAAACACACACACACACACACACACACACACACACACACACACACACACACACACACACACACACACACGCACACGCACACACACGTGTGAGTGTGTGTGTGTACATGTATTTGTTGTGAATTATGTACACACCCACTAGCAAAGTATGCGCAATGCACATCTACAGATGGACATATAAACGTCCATACGTATATGCTTGTACACACACACATGTGCGCGCTCACTCACACATACACGCGTGCAGGCACCCCCGCAAGCACACGCACATACACATATATACATGCACACACACGTACATACACACAGGTTGCAGTGCACATTGCAGAATCGCTGTTACAGGCGCGTACAAGCCTTGTTAATCTGTTGATAATGATGAACACAGTTGGACAAAACGAACAAATAATTATACGTGAGGTAAGCTATGCGTCCATATGCGTGTGTGTTGGTGGTGTGCTTTGTTGATGTTATTTTTGTTTAAATCCCAGCCGACCGCGTAGAGTCGTATCAGGCTATAAAAGTTTCAAAACATACAAATACTTCAACAGGAAAAAAAAAAGTAAAAGCAAATTAAGTGTATGTATCAGTGCATTCGTGCACATAATCTAAGGAGATGCTCCTGGCGTTGACCATTCCCTCCAGTTATTACACAGGGGATTTTAAAAAAATCTGAAAACAAATTTATGCATAACTAAGGACACTATAACATATATTAAAACGGGCCTCAATTACCTAAAATTGCCTCCGTATATCTCATTTCCCTAGAGCCAAAAATGTCCTCATTGTACGTACCTGATAATCACTACTAGGAAAAAACACGTAAGACTTTATCGAACACATACAGGTGAATGGACCAGAAAGGCAGAAAATGATAAGAAGTAATGTCAGAAAGAAAAGGAATAAGGAAGAAACAAAGAAAGTGACAGAAAAGAGGAAATTTCTAGCACAGAATTTCCAGAAGATGGATATACTGTTTAAACTGAAAGAGCCCCCGGTGAAATATATTTTCGTGCGTGCACGCGTTAGCGTACACTTGCTTATTTTGCTGTTGATTTATTTGAACTTTATTCTCAGAGAGCACAGAATAATTCCCTCTCCCCTAGTCTGTCTGTCCGTCGGTGTTAACAAATGTACGCACAAAACAGTGTCT
>CM060310.1:75350127-75360127 GCA_030674185.1 Monoplex corrugatus | reverse complement strand
CTTACTGTCTGTCATCCAGTTTGAGCGTGCTGTCTGTCATCCAGTTTGAGCGTGCTGTCTGTCATACAGTTTGAGCTTGCTGTCTGTCATCCAGTTTGAGCATGCTGTCTGTCATCCAGTTTGAGCGTGCTGTCTGTCATCCAGTTTGAGCGTGCTGTCTGTCATCCAGTTTGAGCGTGCTGTCTGTCATTCAGTTTGAGCTTGCTGTCTGTCATCCAGTTTGAGCGTGCTGTCTGTCATCCAGTTTGAGCGTGCTGTCTGTCATCCAACTTTGAATATTTCAGATACAGTTATTCTTAACTTGTATAGTAGAAGGAGTTTTGCGTCAAAGACAAAATTCAAACATTTGTTTGTCGTCTGTAAATGACTGACTGGAAATAGAATGTCTTTTGGTCAATAAAGAAAAGGAGCTGGGTTACAATACGAACAGAACAGGGCCAAGGACTGAGGAATAACAACATTGTATTGATAAACAGATGGCACCGTGCTGGTTGCAGAAAATGAAAAGGACCTACAAAACCTTGTGAATATGCTAGAAATAGAAAGCGAAGGTAAAGGGTTGGAGCTAAACAGCAGGAAGACTGAAGTCATGGTGATCAGTAAAAAACATGAAATCCCCTCATGCAAAATAACAGCAAACGGCACAACCTTGAGACAGGTTGATAAGTTTAAGTACCTGGGAACGATCATTTCACCAGACGGCAGAAGCACATCAGAAATAGCCAGCAGAATCGGCCACGCCAAAACAGCATTCAAGAAGATGAAAAGCATTCTTACCAACAAATGACATCAGGAAGAGAGTTCTTGAATGTTATATAGAACCAGTACTGTTATACGGTTGTGAGGCGTGGACAGTCAACAAGCAAAGCCAGAACAAGATTGAGGCAGCCGAGATGTGGTTTCTAAGAAGAATGTTGCATGTAAAGAAAACAAACGAGAGAGTCTTGATGGAGGCAGACACAAGAAGATCATTCATAAGGAAGATTAGGAAAAGACAGGCAAATTTGTAGGCCATTTCATGAGGAGGGGGGAAATAGAGCACCTGGTCATGACGGGAAAGCTGGAGGGGAAGAGAGCACCAGGTAGACCCAGGGAGAAGATACTAGACGGACTTGCAGAGTGGCTGAGGACAAAGAGGGCGGAAGAGATGCTTGAGGCAACAAGAGATAGAGACAGATGGAAGGCCATGACCGCCAACGCCATGCGGCAGGGCACCTAATGATGATGATGATGATGATGATGGCGATGATGATGATGATGGTGATGATGATGATGTTGCTGTTATACATTTGTACCCGTTCAAGCAGGGCTATGGCATTTACATGGATAAAAACACTTTAATTTGAATCTTCTGTGTTGTTGTTGCTGCTGCAGCTGTCTAAGCGCTTCTGCTATTATTACTTCTATTGCAATAATAATGCTATTTAAAAGGCGTCAAAGCTTGATTGAAGAATCAAACAAAGGTGCACACTCTCATCATTCACCAACAGTGACCAAATCTCCAGTGCACAAAGCACGCACACTGGGAGGGGGAAGACAGGAGGGTGGAGTAGGGCTTGTAACCTCTGACACAAGCCGTCATCTTGCCTCTGTCTTGTCTGTCTCTTGTCTCGTCTCTCTGCTCTCTGTCTTCTGTCTGTCTCTGTCTCGTCTCTCTCTTTCTCTGTCTGTCTGTCTCTCTCTGTCCTCTCCGTCTGTCTCTCTCTCTGTCTCTCTGTGTCTCTATCTCTCTCTCTCTCACACACACACAAACACACTACACACACACAGACACACACCGCACGCACGCACACACACACACACACACACACACACACACACACACACACACACACACACACACACAGAGGATGCTAAGCTAGGGTACACTAAAGCGAGCTTGAGGAACGACCCTTGACTCAAGTTGTCGTGTTCTCTGTCACACAGGTGTATTCTCTCTTTTTCTGTTTCTCTCTCTCTCTCTTTTTTTTTTTTAACCAGTACTTTAGAGAGGCAAGAATGCTAATTGGGCCTCAAAGGGAGACACCTGGGAAATGAACCTGTCTCTTCAATTATTACTGTTAGTGTTACGGATGTACTTTGTCCATGGTCAGTCATGACCGAAGGAGGGCCTACCTGTTAGTAGTACTTTTGTTGTTACTGCTTCTTTTGTTTTTGTTTTTGTGTCTAATGTTGGCCTCAGTATTTATTTTTATTATGTTCAAGAACTATCAGAGTGCGTTGTGATCCCACACATGCTGCAGCACAATTGCCATTCGATTTGGATCTAGAGTTATCACGCAGAAATCATAAACGTTTCATTATGCCTTGAAGAAAAGTGTCTGAAATGACAGTAATGGAAAGGTTTGTGTGAACACCGGGAGTTTGTTTAAGAGTTTAAGAAAAAAAAATGGCCTTCAGTGTGTAAAATCAGTTGTACGGATACGGACGTTGTGTGTGAGTGAGAGAGGGAGTGTTTGTGTGTGTGTGTCTGTGTGTGTGTATAATGCATGTGTGGTGTGTGTTGTAAATGTTATGTGTGTATATGGAGTACGTGTGTGTGGAAGTGTATGTGGAAGTGTGGTGTGTGATATGTGTGTATGTAGGGTGTGTATGTGGGTGTGTGTGTGTGGGTGTGTGTGTGGTGTTGTGTGTCTGTGCTGTGGTGTGTTGTGTGTTGTGTGTGTGTGTGTGTTGTGTGTATTGTGTGTGTGTGTGTGTGGGTGTGTGTTGTGTGTGTGTGTGTGTGTGTTGTGTGGTGGTGTTGTGTGTGGTGTGTGTTTTGTCTGTCTGTCTGTGTTTGTGTGTGTGTGTGTGTGTGTGTGTGTGTGTGTGGTGTGTGTGTGTGTGTGTGCTGGCGGTTGGGTGGAGTGTTGAGCTTGTTCAACAAATTGCCGTTCCACAAAACGCGGTTTGGCAAAGTATCTTTCACGTAATGTCAGAGATCATGCTGAAGGACGCAAAGAAAAATTGAGGTCAAGCTTTTCATACTGGAGAGGGCAGACGGAAGCGTAGGTGGGGAGGGGGCTGGCTGGTGTGTGTCTTTGCAGTTCGCCCCTGCCACGTGATCTCATTCAGCGTCTCCACCCGACTCGATTTTTCATTGAGAGAAGCTTCTTTTGCCAAGCTACTACCTACGCATCATCTACATAACAATCTGATCCAGGACACGCTACCTCCCACCCGCCCCAGGTCCCTCACCCCTTCCATCCCTACTCCTCCTCTTCCCTACCTCTACCCACCCTTCTCAACCTTTCAAGTCGCCACCCTCTTCTTCTTCCTCATCCTCGCCCCCCCCCCCCCTTCGTTCGCCTTCTCCTCCTCTTCCTCCTCTTCCGCATCGTCTTGTTTTCCACAGTCATTTCTAAGCATGCGTCATCTCATTCACGTCTTGGCGCTGGGAGAACATCTGCCCCCTGCCCGAGGAAGGAACTGTGAACTGACTAATAAAGCTGGAAGACGCGGAGATGGTGATATTATAGCAGCGTCTTCCATTTTGATGGTATTTTTTCGTTGTTGTGGTAGTGGTGGTTGTTGTTTTGCAGGTCAGCAAGCTCTGGCGAGTGGGGTGTTTGAGGGGTGCAGAGAGGGTGAAAACTGGGTGAGAAAGGGGAAGGTAAGACCGACTCCTGGAAGGAGGAGGAGGTGAGGGCAGGAGCTAAGGGGCAAGGTTGTCTGGGTTGGGGTGGGTTGGGGGTAGTATGGCTGCCGCATCTGCAATAGTGAATTTTGTCACTGTGTACCCTCAAACGTTTCGTCTTCGTTCCTGCTTCTGCAGGACCCTGTCGCATACTCGTTAAAGGACCAAATGGAAAGCAAACATCAATTCCTATGATGCTTTTATAGGTGGATATGGGAAAAGAGGTTTTTGAGGTGGGAGGTCCAGTTCAAGGAATGTGAAGAGGGATTCCTGCAAGAATTGGATATCACAACAGGTAGATAGAAGGCAGATATTTATCATTACATATTCTGTCAGGAAATCTTTTACAGGAGAAGTGGCCGTGACGGGGGTGGGGGTGGGCAGATTTATTTGTAATAAAAAGAAAAAGCACATGAAAATACAAACTTATTTCAAATTCTGTAACCTAAAACTGTGTCTTTGAATTATGCCCGCCTTCATAATGCTGACCCCGAGAACAATTTAAGCCTCTTTCCGTTCACTCCTTTACAACCTCAGCGTTATGGGATAACATTTTCCGCTTATTTGTGTGTGTGTGTGTGTGTGTGTGTGTGTGTGTGTGTGTGTGTGTGTGTGTGTGTGTGTGTGTGTGTGTGTGTGTGTGTGTGTGTGTGTGTGTGTGTGTGTGTGTGTGTGTGTGTGTGTGTGTGTGTGTGTGTGTGGTGCTGATCTTTAAAAAGAAATAATCAAAATAACAAAGAAAAAAATTTTAACACCACTTCGGATCTCAGCAGAACTTTATTCACCACAACCGTTATGGCAAGGAGGGGTATGAACTTGATATGGGCAGACACACACACCACACAGTCAGAGAAAGAAAGAGACAGGTACACCACCACACACCACGCGCCCGAACGCACGCACGCACACACACACATACACATACTCTCTCTCACTCTCTCTTTCTCTCTCTCTCTCTCTCTCTCTCTCTCACACACACACACACACACACACACACACACACACACACACACACACACACACACACCGTCTAATATCACTTATAGTGAAAAGACGTTAAATCAAAGAACGAACCCACAGACACGCACACACACACACACACACACACACACACACACACACAACACACACACACACACACACACACACACACACACACACACATACACACACACACACACTCACACACACACACACACACACACACACACACAAAGCATAAAGCAAGAGTGAAGGTATCTCTCTCTGCCCCAGCCAGATAAGCAAGCGGTGCGGTCCTCTGTCACTTCAGTGAATCACTAGGCTGTAAATCCCCGTGTAACGGAAGTGTCCCCTATCTTTCTGTCCCATCTGCAAAATCACCCCCCCCCCCCCAATCCTGTCTTCCTTCCCTTTCCACCCGACACCACCCCGTCACGCTTCACGCTTCTCCAGCCACCCGGAACGAACACGGGCAGTGGTAGTATCAAAGACTGCCCGCCAAGACAAAACGAACGAACATCATTTGAAAGTAATATGTAAGGTTTGTTTTAACCTGATGCTGCCTGCTTACTTAGTGTCTCGGAAAGTACGAGTAACAACATACTGTGACTGTGCCAATCGTCTTGCGTTATCGTCAGCTTTGTTAATTAATTACTGTGCTCTGATTGATCAAGCACATCTTAGCAGTATATGGAAGAGAAAGAAAACCTTCAGAGCACTGAAGAGAAACGAAATATTCTTTTTAAAAAAATTGGTGTTTTTTTTTTGTTTTGTGTTTTTGTTTTTGTTGTTGTTGTGTTTTTTTTTAAGATGCAAATTCAGGCCTGCCTGACAAAAAGGTAGAGCAGACTTCTTCCAACATTCGTATTTTCATAATATGTACTTTGTTTTGCCCACACTGTGCAGGCAGTATGTTGCTGCACAGTCTGCATACTCCGTTTTCGTTGGGTATACATGCTGGGCGTTTTTGTTTCCATGAGCCATCGGACACTGACATAATTTACAGGATCTTTAACCTGCGTATTTGACGTTCTGTGAATGTATGCAAAGAGGTCTCGCTTCTAATAGGTCTACAGCATGTTGACCTGGGAAATCAGAAACATTTTCCATTTTTCATTCTTTTACCAGCCAGGCGGGAGGTACCCCAGCAGGATCGAACCCAGACCTTTCGACTGAAAGTCCGACGTCTTACCCACTCGGCTATCGCGCCCGTCAACCTTCTAGATAAATATGACTGCATGGATTTGCACAGGTGCGATTTAGTCTCAAGCAAAACTTTGTGCATGCATAAGCGAAAACGTTTTAAGGCTAAAACATCATCAAGAAAAGTTTACTACATCACTTCCCTGTGGGCCAGATGGAGCACTCTGGAGAGTGGCTTTGGGGCAACAAAGAGAACTTGATGAAAACTACACTCTTCATTAGATGGGACTGACTATTTCAAGAAAAACCATACTCCAAAGGGAGGGGGGGGGGGGAGAAAAAAAAAAGAAAAGAAACAACCTCTGCTATGACTTCAGTGGAATTATATGACAACCTTTACCTTTCTTACAAATTGATTGTGCAGTACTGACCTTCCAGTGTTATGAAAGATTTGAGTCAAACCGTTATATTTTCAATTATCAGACAGTTTTGACTGTTTTGATTAGACATTAAGACTAGAACTGGTATTACACACACACACACACACATACACACACGCGCGCGCGCGCGCGCAAATACATACCCATCCCTATCATTCCTCTCATGCATACCATCTGATTGGGGGGGGGGGGGAGGGGGGTCTACAGAACTTTTGTTTCCGCCTTTCGTAAGCCAGCAGATCAAACAGAGGAGTACTGTCTTCAGTCTGTAAGCGATACGTGGAGGGAGCGCCGTGTCTGCCCTTAGAAATCCTGTCCCTGTAATTGTTGCATGTCTCTTGCCCCCTTCGCACCCCCCTCCCCTGCTCAATACGCTTACACGCGCATTCATGAGCGCGTATACACACACTTACGCACGCATTCACGTACATTCGCGCGAAAGAACACACACACAATGAATTCCAACGAAATGATCAAAATGTACTAACAGTCCCGCCTTTTCATACGAAACATACAAAACTACGATAACAGCAACAAGAAATACCCATACATTCACGAGAACAACAAAAAGAACGATCAAACACAAGCAAAAACAGCAATAACAACAACACGCACAAAGTAATAAATTGATAAAACCTGAGTTTTTGAAATTTCATATACTCCTGAACATGTGCTTCGATTTGGTAGATTGACCAAAAAATAGCACGACCAAAAAATAGCCTAATAGTAATGGCTATGGATTGCATCTATTTACACTGCAGACACTTACGGCTTTCCATTGGGGTAGGTTACGCGTTCCAAATTTGTAAAGATCCGCCCATGAACAGACAAGAAAGCTTTGTCCATAGACCGCGTACATAAGTGCACACACACACTGACACATGTCATATGCGTTCATTCACCCATTCGATTGCCATCCAGGGTGGATCAGAGAACCGAATAAAGCATCGGTTTCTCACAATGTTTTAAAATTATTGAAGGCTTCTTCAAAAAAAATTTCGCTAGTCCTCGTATACTCTAAGAGTGGTAGGACTTTAAAACTCACTCAACTAACTAACTAACACATGTCATATGCACAGAGACAGAGAGAGAGCCTTTGCCCAGTTGATGTGAATCATTCGGAGGGAGAGGGCTGAGAGAAAGATACGTTCGGGTGATTGGGGGATAGCTGTGAGCAAGAGAATAATGGCTTACTCTCTTTGCTTTGAGGAAAGGTAGAAGGTTCTGATCGAAAGAAAGAAGATTTGAAGGCCGATACATAAGAGAATGAAGCGGGGGGGGGGGGGGGGGGAAGCATGCAGTGTAAGAAGCTACTCACATACGGTAAGCCATTTCTTAGTCTCGCTTTCAAAAAATCGTTAAAGAAAATGATAAAGATCGACACCGCCATGTGACTGGAAACTTTTATAGGGTAGTTCTCTGCTAGTTTTAAGTAATTATGCGTACAGCCTGTCTAACCACCCGCGTTTACGTGAATGCTGAAAAAGGAATTCCATTTTTTAAGGTCACAGTGATAAAAATCAGTAACAAAATGCAGATTCTGCCGGAGCTTACCTAGGAGTATAGGTATTTGCATCACAATTAAGTCTAAACTTACCATATTATCGGTACTTTCCAGCACCGACTTACACATTCAGCCCGATGTAAGCCTACCTGCTTGCTACACAAGACGTAGATGTGATCACTTGAAGATTACATAGTACAGGATAGTCATTTATCACACATTACAGTGTGTGTGTGTGTGTGTGTGGTGTGTGTGTGTGTGTGTTGTGTGTGTGTGTGTGTTATGTGTGTTTGTGTGTGTGTGTGTGTGTATGTGTGTGTGTGTGTGTGTGTGTGTGTGTGTGTGTGTGTGTGTATGTGTGTGTGTGTGTGTGTGTGTGTGTGTGTGTGTGTTGTGTTGTGTGTGTGTGTGGTGTGTGTGTGTGTGTGTGTGTGTGTGGTGTGTGTGTGTGTGTTCAACTGTTTTATTAAATCTTCCGATGATTAAGATGATAGTTCCTCTGACATTTTTTTGGACAAAAGCCCGGTTTTGTATGGTATGCTTAAACTCCTACCAGTCACCAAGAGACTTATCTGGGATCAAGGGATCAGGAATCAAGTTCTTCAAGGATCGACGTCGCCTTTATACAGTTACTTTCTGCGACAAAATTGTGCGTGGTGTCGTATTTTTCTATCTCCGGGGGGAAAATGCCGCTGTCACAGAATCATATTCTGTTACAAAACTTGTGCATAGCATTATCATTGTCTGTCTACTTCGTCGTTCTTCTCCACAAGCTTCTTTTGTAAACCTTAAATCACCCTCAACATCCACTGAAATGATCATTGCAATATGAGAATATAGAATGAGACCTCACACCGTCTACATGTCTGTTGCCCGGTAATCTTTCAGTCCCTTTGTATGACGGCCAACTATGTTTTTATCCCACCCACCAACCTCACCCGTGGGGATGCCGGGGAACTCTTTCAGTATAAATACATGTAGTATCCCCACTTTCTGGAAATTCTGTGCCAGAAATTTCTTCTTTTCTGTCACTCTCCTTGTTTCTCCGTTGTTCCTTCGCTTTCTGTCATTTCTTCCTGTCATTTTCTGCCTTGCTGGTCCATTCACCTGTATGTGTTCGATAAAATCTTACGTACTTTTTCTTAGGATTAATAATGGGGTACATGTACTAAATGCATATTTGGCTCTAGGGAGGTGAGATATGCGGATGCAATTATGGGTAATTTATACCTGTTTTGATGTTTTGGTGTCCTTAGGTATGCTTAAACTTGAATTCGGGTGTTTTTTTTAAATCCCTGTGCGATAAATTGGAGGGAGTGGTCAATGCCGGATTATGTGCTCGAATCCTTTTGATATGTGTTCTTAATTTTCTTTCCTCCCCCCCTGTTGAAGTTTTGTATGTATGTTTTAAAGCGGTTATAGCCCTGGTATGGCTTTATGCGGTCGGCTGGGCTTTAAACAACAATAACAATAACTATGTTTTCTGACGAATCTGCGATGAACGTAAACTTACAGGGCAACGGGCAAAGAAAATCTTACGTTTTCTTTGTTTTAATCGATAAATTCAGTGCTGAGAATGTGCGCTTTGATTTGATTTGTATAATCAAGATTTCGCGTATCATCGTCGTCATCATCATCATCGTCATCGGTACTGCGGGAAAACTAGTGCTCGACTTTTCTGACTTGATAATTCCAAAAGCATGTTGCTCTGATTGACTAGGATCAGAATAAAAGACCAGATGTAACTTCTTGCCACCCCCAAAGACAAGCTGTAAAGTACTCCCTCTCGGCACCTCAGAAGAAAATAGCACTACAGGAGAGAAAAAAAACACCAAAGGAGAAAAAAAAACACCAAAGGAGAAAAATAATCAGCGGATGTTTTTTTTTTCACTTTTTTCTCGTTTTTCTGGCCTCTGCTTAAGCAAAAAGCCGAAGACGTGCGTTTAAATGCTACGAATGGAGACTTTTTTAATCGAAGTAATGGTACAATTGTGGCATTGTATGCTTTCATGGCTGGCGAGGAAGGCAAGATGTCACGCTGGGAGCTGCATGCATATCAGTTTACATAACGGCTGTTCGCGATTCATTCTTAATAATGAGAATACGGATGCAATAAACATGAACTGTAGTAAGATATTGATTTCATATGTCAATCGCTCAACGGGAAAAACAAAAAGCACACAATCACGCTCACTAAGTCATATACACACACGCGCTTATGCATGCTTACACACACACACACACACACACACACACACACACACACACCACACACACACACACACACACACACACACACACACACACACACAC
>CM060310.1:75225127-75345127 GCA_030674185.1 Monoplex corrugatus | reverse complement strand
TGTGTATGATTGAAATAAAAGGGTCTAGTCAACCATCATTTCTCATGTCTCGAGTTCAAATCCGGTTTGCAAAGCTTAAAAGTGGTTTGACAGGCGCGATAGTCAAGAGCGTTAAAACTCAGACTTACAGTCGGAAGATCTAGGTTCGATCTTGCCTAGGTATCTTTTGCTTGGTGGAAAGGTGGAGATTTTTCTGATCTCCCAGGTCAGTAAGCAAGCAGACTTGTTAGTGCCTAAACCCTACTGTGTGTATACTCACACAGGACATCCAGTCATCATCATTATCATGTGTCCTGCCACATGGCGTTGGCGATTATGGCCCTCCATATGCATATATCTCTTGTCGCCGCACGCACTTCTTCCATCCTCTCTATCCTCAGCCACCATGCAAGTCTGTCCAATATTTTCTCCGTGGGTCTACCTGGTGTTCTCTTTCCCTCCAGCTTTCCCGTTGTGACCAGGTACTCTAATCCCCCTTTCCTCATAAAATGGCCTATAAATGTTGCTTGTCTTTTCCTAATCTTTCTTATCAATGATCTTTTTGTGTCTGCCTGCATCAAGACTGTCTCGTTTGTTTTCTTTGCTGTCCATGGAACTCTCATCATTCATCTTAGAAACCACATCTCGGCTGCCTCAATCTTGTTCTGCCTTTGCGTGTTGACTGTCCACGCCTCACAACCGTATAACATTATCGGTTGTATATAGCTTTCAAGAACTCTCTTCTGTTAATTGATAGGCGTTTGTTGGTAAGAACGCTTTTTATCTTCTTAAGTGCTGTTTTGGCTTGGCTGATTCTGCCGGCTATTTCTGATGTGCATCTGCCGTCTGGTGAAATGACCGTTCCCAGATACGAGGGTGAGTCAAACAGTAATGCCTTTTTCTTTAGTACAGGAACAATTACCGACACAGGAACATGTATCATACATCAAAATGAAGCTGGTCCTCTGGGGATCACATCCCTACTTCTCAACATAGTCACCGTTTCTCTCAATAGCAATGTTCCACCTTCCAATGTATCCCTGCCTCGTAAAATTCTGTTGACTGTGCTTGGAGCCACGTCTTCACTGCAGTTTTCACTTCCTCGTCACTGGCATAATGTTTGCCTCTCAAACCCTCTTTCATGAGGCCGAAGAGGTGATAGTCTGAAGGCGCCAATTCTGGTGAGTATGAATGATGCGGTAAAGTTGTCCACCCGAATGAGGCGATTGTCTCCCATGTCCTGATGCTTGTGTGTGGTCGAGCATTGTCATGCAGAAGGAGGACATTATCGGTTTGCAAGTTAGGTCTCACTCGTCGGATTCTTGTTTTGAGCCTAGTCAAGGTCTTAATGTATGCCTCAGAGTTTATTGTTTCTCCTCTTGGCAAGAAATCAACCAGAATGACACCTTGAGCATCCCAAAAGACAGTCGCCATGATTTTTCCAGCTGACTTTTCCGCCTTGAACTTTTTGGTTTTGGTGACCTAGGGTGGCGCCATTCCATTGACTGCCTCTTTGATTCCGGTTCATAATGGTGAATCCATGTTTCATCACCGGTAACGAGCCTTCCAAAGAAGGTGTTGTCTCTTTGACTTTGTTCAAGAAGTTCAGTGCAGGCGTTGACCCGATCAGTCTTGCGATCTGTAGTCAGCTCTCTTGGTATCCAACGGGCTCACACTTTTGAAAACCGAAGTGATTCAGCAATGTTATAAGCACTTCCATGGCTCACTTCAAGGTTTTCTGCCAACTCTTCAAGAGTTATGCGCCTATCTTCTCTAATCAGAGCATCTGTTTTTGCTTTATTGGCAGGATTCACAGAAGTGGACGGATGGCCAGAACGGGGTTTATCGGCTACGCTCGCAGTTCCCACCTTTTCGTCATTCAGACGACAGACCCACCTGCGAACATTGCTATAATCTAAAGTATTCTCCTTATACACATTCTGTAATCGTCTGTGAATGTTCACAGGGGTTTCCCCTCAGCAACAAGGAATTCAATCACTGCTCTTTATTTTTGACGCAGCCTAAGGGGGCAGCCATTTTGAATTTTCCTCACGAGTCTATGAACCGGAAACATGCCAAACAAAATATTTCAGTCCGTAACACTTATAATCATTTGTAACTGAGCAACATTTCAGGTAATTTTATCAAAAACTTCGTCTGATATAAATAAAAAGGCATTACTTTTTGACTTACCCTCGTGTTTAAACTTATCAACCGGTCTAAAAGTTGTGCCATTTTGCTGTCATTTTGCATGAGGGCATGTCATGTTTTTGTAAATGAACATCTAATCTGCACATTAAAAACACTGTTAAGTCATGTCTGTGTACGGTGGATTATGGAAACATGAAAAAATCCACATGCATGCCTACAAAGATGGAGTATGTAGACTGTGCAGCAACGTGCCACTTGCATAGTGTGGTAAAACAACGTGCATATACGCGTCCGAGAAAAATCGGAACGCTGAATTTTTGTTCTTTTGATGGTTCGCTCTCTGCCCGTATTAGAGAAAACAGTAGTGCGTTTTTGCTTAAACTTGTGTGCGTAGGGGGGTGGGGTGGGTGTGGGTGAGTGGATAAAAAAATTTTTGACCACCTAAATGAACTGTTATCTAAGATCATAAGAAACAGGAATAACTATTATCCGGAAATACTACACATTGAGAAGGATTTAATATGACGCCTAAGTGTAACAGAGTTCACTTTTCTTGTGCTGGAGATATCTTCTGCGTATTAAGTTTTCTGCCTGTCATGTTGTTTGTTATTTGTGTTCTTGCATTCACATCCTCCTTTCACAGACTGTCGAGCTTAAAACTGCTAAGAACCATGAAACCTTATGGACAAGACAGAGTGTAACAGACTGCTTTCTGTTTTATCAAGACAGAAAATGAAATCTAATACCTAATATATTCAGTTTTGAATGTCAAAGTTAAAAAGAAACATTGAGTTTACTTTTTCCCCCGGCTGTAGCGGTCGTACTGAGCGAAGAAAGAAAAAGAAAACAGCTGTCTATTTTGCCAAAGCAGAAACTGGAACTCTAGTCAGTACCGAAGACAAAGTTAACAGTTTAGCCTGCAGTGAAACATCTTGTCTGTCTTGCTAAGATAGACATTGAAATTCTAGTACTATTTTTCGAGAACACTGGAAGAGTCGAACATTGTCGACTGTATAGTAGCTGACAAACCTTTTGCTTTGACAAGATTTTGGGGACAACGTACTCGTAGAATGAATAAATACGTAAATTTTGTCTGTTGTCTCATACTGAAATGTCAGTTGTAATGTAAAGATCAACTGTTATCTGTGGAAAGGGTGAGAAAATAGGGTTGGTTATGGATAACTTAGTCATTGTAAAAAATACATACACATTGTTGAAAGAAAATTGTTTAGTCATAGAAATGCCTAAAACCTTGATGCAATGAATGGATGAGGTTTTTAAGAACAAAGTACAGTGGATACTAACTTTTATTTCTTTAAATGTGGATTACCATGGTACAAGAAAGCGAACATGAGCAGGTGGAAAGAAAGCCGCAAAATAGGTCAGCGGCAATGAAATACGGCTGTCAAGACGCTAGATGGTAGTTAACTCAAAAGCCCCGTGCACCGGTCTGATATGTCAGAAGCTTCCTGTTAAAAAGTAACCCAGAGTAACTTTCATTTGGTTTCTTTCTTTGTCTTGTACTTACGAAAAATTTGCATTGATTTGAGAAAGCGCAGAGTAAAATGAAAGCCGTTCTTCTGTTCTGTCAAGATAAAACCTTGGAATTTTTGTTTTGTTGTTTTTGTTGTCATTGTGCCTTTGTTTTTTGAAAGTTTGACTTTTTGTTTTGATAAAACGGGGGTACCGAAATGTTTCATTTTACTTTCTTATGAAAACTGGAAACACATGAAAATGAAATGAAAACAAACGCGTATTCAATTAACAATACAAGACAGGCGCAAATGTTCGACCAATGGGCCTTTGTCAAGAATACACAGAAGGCAACAAAGAAACAAAGTAATAAAATCTAGGACAAAATCAACAACAGCAGATCGTGTTAACTTCCCTGATTTTTCGCTTAGCGGGAAAAAAAATGTTTTTTACATACATATATAATTCAACCACTGTCTTTGTGAAGTGAGTAATGTAATGCACAAATTCAGGCTATTTATCATCTTTGATACTGAAATGAATAAATATGCATATCGGTTTTATCGCACTGAAAGAAAAAAATCAGTCCTGTGGAGACTTGTTAATACTACACCGGTCCCGTTAGAAAAATTTAGAAAGGAAAAAAAAAAACACCTCTCAAAATAAAAGCGAGCTGAGAAGTGCAGGGAGAAATCTGATCCTACAGAGTCCGTTTGTTAATGCACCAGGTACGGCAAGTAATTGCATCACGATGGGTTGTCTCCCCATTCACAGACACAGCTACGACCCCTGCTGGCTGACGTCTAATGTAACGACATCCGTCATTGGCTGGCGCGACCCACATGATCCGTGAAACTCTCGACTTAGAATATAGGTGTATCTTCCATTCACTGCGATGGCAAGAGAAAAAATCATGAAAGGCATATCAGGTTGAAAAGACTGGCTGGCTGGCTGCTAAAGATGAAAGAAGAGCCTAGAGAGTCAAACCATAATGTCCATCTTCGTTCTCTTTGTAAAAGTAATGTACGACTATCGTCGGATTTTATGTCAGTTAATATGCAGTTTTCCATTGTGGCCGATGAGCCCAATCCTGAAAGCACACATCTGGGGAAAGAGAAGGCAATGAAAAAGACACAGCTGTAGGAATTGCTTCTGATGCTGTCCTGCGCTTCGGATTTCGCCAGATACTTGGAGCTGGAGAAAACTTCTGTTAGAGCAATCCAATCTTTTCTGTCCTGTGCATAAGATCCAGTTCTTTAAAAGGATGTCACAGTGCTTAAAGCTGTCTTTGATACAGTTCTTGTAACACTCCTCCCCTATATTATGTGGCCCATGTCCAAGCACAGCACACCAGAGTTGGAATGTATGCGAGAGCTATCCAACCAAACAGATGGCGATACTTACTGAAACGTCTGTCCATGTCTCTGATCCAGATGATGTGGCCTGTCCAGTTTAGTTGGATTTTCAAGATCGACGTTTACGTGCTGGCCAAAACCGGCCTTGTTCAAGACATCCAGTTTCATTGCCCAGGTTAGCTATTTAATGCGTATGAGTGACCATAGTCATACAGTATTAACTGATCCACAAAACAGATGACACATGCTATCAAGTACTCTTCCTCTCATGTATCCTATATGCTCTTCATGCCCTTGGGAATGACAAAGTTCCATCCCTGACCAAAACGTTCTTTTGCATATTGGAAGAACTAGAAAAGTAGTCCTCCAGTGGATCCCCGCTCACTGTGGAATACTGGGAAGCGAGACTGTAGACGAGGTAGCAAAAAGAGGAGCATCAGACAATAACGTCAGCTACAGCGAGATGAGGAGTATCATTAAAACACTCCTGAAGCCACGGACAGAAGGGGACGACAACCACCTGCTGTTCAGTGAGCATCCATTGGTCTGATGAGGCTTCGCACGGACCGCAACCGGTGAACGCTCATATGAACCGCAAGTTCAAGCTGACGCCTTCACCAACCTGTCCCTGCCGTCAAGAGGACCAGACAACTGAACATATATTGTGGCGATGTCGTCTCTGTCAATTGGAGCGACAGGCGACATGGCCAACTGCAATCTATCTGGTCACCAAGCTCCATGACAATCGGTAGAAACTGAGAAGAAGAAGGGAAAAAAACAGAAACAATCTTATCTTTACATGTGGCCTGACCATGTAGATGGCGAACGAAAGAACAAGAAGAAAAACAGTATCAACAACCTTCCATTTTTCGTAATAGAAATCAAGAAAAGAACACAATTACAATTTCGAAAGTAGACAACTACATCTGTTGCTTTTACTAATTACTTTTCCTGCCTTTGTACACGGTTTTCATGATTGTCACCATGTTTTAGATACCACGTTTATTCCATCATGATATCGCTGCCGATCGGCATCAATACGACAATATGAAGTATGAGCGAAAAGCTGAAAATGTCTTGCAAAGCTTAACTTAACCACATATCACAACGATAATGATAGGCAATGTTACGTGAGAAGATTGTTAATAACAAATTTTATGAAAAGCAGTTATGTGAATGAAAATTATTTGAAAGTATTAAACAGGATACGATAACTAATATTTATAGTACAAAATATACAGAAGAAACACAGTATCCTTTACACAACGGACATCTAATTCGAAATAACGGTCATGGTATGTAACAAGCCCTTGCAAAATAGCTGATTTTTTTTTCTTTGCCAGCATGCATCAATTCTTTATAGGACATTATATGAGGCAAGACAAATTAGAGCACCTATTCACAACAGGAAAGCTGGAGGGAAAGAGAGCACCAGGTAGACCCAGGAGAAAATATTGGACGGGCTTACAGAGTGGCTGAGGATAGAGAGGGTAGGAGATGTACTTGCAGCGACAAGGGATAGATCTGTATGAAGGGCCATGATCGCCGACGCCATGGGGCAGGGCACTTGATGATGATGATGATGATGATACATTAGAACAAAGGAGTAAATGCCAGACAGCGTGACGGACAGACAGTTTGCGTAATAACAATGACCCATGAAATTGTTCGTTTTATACAGTTTACTTGATAGTCAGGAAAAAAGATCTATTCGGTGTGTTTAGTGTTTTTATGGTTAAATAAGAAATTTTATTCGAATTTGGTTGTTAAAAAGGTTAGCTGTTAAACATCTGAAACATCTTTACACAACGTTCACATATTTTGTATCGCAGTATGCCAGAAATGAGTCCTGCCCATTTAATTAACTTGTGCATTTCTTACCAAAGAGCCATACAAGAATTACCAACCAGAAATCTTTGCTTACACATGTTCTGTGTGTATACAAACACGCACACATTTCTCTCTCTCTCCTCTCTCTCTCTCTTCTCCTCTCTCTCTCTCCTCTCTCTCTCCCACCACACACACACACACACACACACACACACTCTGTCTCTTCCTCTCTCTCATTCTCTTTTCCTCCCTCCCTCCCTCCCTCCCTCTCTCTCTCTCTCTCTGTCTTCCTCTCTCTCATACTCTCTCTTCCTCTCTCTGTCTCTTTCTTCCTCTCCCACTTTTTTGTCTTCTCCCCCCCCCCCCCCCCCCCCCTCCTGGTGGTGTAAAACTGTTTCTCTTTTACCAAGAGGACCAGACAAAGGGGAAACAACATGACAGAGTTCATCGTTATTAATGAAGTCTCGTGCTCCAGTCTCTCTGACCCACAGAGCCACCCTCCTTGCCACCCACAAACTTTTTCTTCTTTCTTCTGCCCCAGTTTGACAGTCCCTCCTGCCGTTTTCCATTCGAAATCCAACTGAGGACGACACAACACACTGATAATTACTTGCTGGTAAAAAACAACAACAACAAATAAACAGAAAGCTGTGGTTTCTTGGATTGAAAAGAGCTAAAGAAAGGGGATGGTAGGGAGTGTGTTTGTGTGTGTGTGTGTGTGTGTGTGTGTGTGTGTGTGTGTGTGTGTGTGTGTGTGTGTGTGTGTGTGTGTGTGTGTGTGTGTGTGTGTGTGTGTGTGTGTGTGTGTGTGTGTGTTTTCATGCATACCTTCGATGGCGAACAACAATTCGGATAGCAGAATAAACTTCCGCCTAGTTTTCGTTAGTCTCTATTTTGATATATTTTGTATGAATGTTTTTCTCCTCTTGCTTTCATCAGTCTATATTTTAATTTGATTTGATATCCTATTCCTCTCTTTCTACCCTTTCTCTCTCTCTCTCTCTCTCTCTCTCTCTCTCTCTCTCTCTCTCTCTCTCTCTCTCTCTCCTCCCTCTCTCTGCCTCTCTCTGCCTCTCTCTCTCTTTCTTTTTTTCTTTGTTCTCCCCCACCCTTGATTGATGTATAACTGTCTCTCCTTTACCAAGAGGACAGGACAAAGAAATAAAGGGGAAAAAACATGACATAATTCATCGTTATCAATGAAGTCTCGTGCTCCAGTCTCTCTGACCCACAGAGCCACCCTCCTTGCCCTAGTTTGACAGTGCCTCCTGCCGTTTTCCATTCGAAATCCAACCGAGGACACACTGATATTTCTTTCTGGTAAAAAATAAATACATAAACAAATAAACAAAAAGCTGCGGTTTCTCAAATTGAAAAGAGCGAAAGAAAGAGGATGGCATGTGTGTGTTTGTGTGTGCGCGTGCGTGCACAGGCGCTTGTGTGTCAGTATGCGTGCTTGTGTGTCTGTGTATGCGTGTGTGTGTGCTTGCGCGCTTGTGTGTCTGTGTGGGTGTGTGTGCACGCTCATACATACATACGACGGCGATGAGATAACTCGCAAAACAAAAACAAAATACAGCAGGTGTTTGGAAGGGAAGAGTGGGGGTGGGGGGTCGGAGTGCATTTGTCTCTCATGATGTATGTTCCTAAGCACAAACAATATTTGGCAGGAGAGGGAAGAGGGGCGGGTTGCTGCGTTCTGTAAAAGAAACACAGATTCAAGAGCAATTGGGATGCCAGAATGAATTTTCGCCTTGTTTTCGTTAGTTTCTTTTTTAACATATTTGTGTATGAATGTTTTTCTCCTTTTGCTTTCATCAGTCTATATTTTCATTTGATTTGATATCCTATTGCTTGCTCTCTCTCTCTCTCTCTCTCTCTCTCTCTCTCTCTCTCTCTCTCTCTCTCTCTCTCTCTCTCTCTCTCTCTCTCTCTCTCTCTCTCTCTCTCTCTCTCTCTCTCTTCTCTCCCTCCCCCTTGAATGGTGTAAAACTGTCTCTCCTTTACCAAGAGGACAAGACAAAGAAATAAAGGGAATAAAAATCATGATACAATTCATCGTTATCAGTGAAGTCTCGGGCTCCAGTCTCTCTGACCCACAGAGCCACCCTCCTTGCCACCCACAATCTTTTTGTTCTTTCTTCTGCCCCAGTTTGACAATGCCTCCTGCCGTTTTCCATTCGAAATCCAACCGAGGACGACACAGCACACTGATAATTACATGTACTTGCCGGTGAAAAAATTAAACACATAAACAAATAAACAAAAAAGCTGTGGTTTCTCGGATTGAAAAGAGCTAAAGAAAGGGGATGGTAGGTTGTGTGTGTGGTGTGTGTGTGTGTGTGGTGTGTGTGTGTGTGTGTGTGTGTGTGTGTGTGTGTGTGTGTGTGTGTGTGTGTGTGTGTGTGTGTGTGTGTGTGTTGTGCGTGTGTTAACACATACCTATGATGGCGATGAGATAACTCGCGAAACAAAAAATAAATAGCGGCAGTTGTTGGGCAGGGGTATGGGGGGAGGGAGCGTCAGAGCTCATCTTTGTTTCATTATGCATGTATGTTCCGAAGCACAAACCGTATTTGCCCGGAGAGGGAGGTTGGAGGGGGGGGGGGGTTGCTGCGTTCTGTAAAAGCAAACAGCCTCAATGAGCACTCGGATAGCAGAATAAAATTTCTTCTTTTCGTGGTCAGTTTCTATTTTGATATGTTTCAGTATGAATCTTTTTTCTTCTCTTGCTTCATCACAATCTATATTTTAATTTGATCTAATATCTTATTTCTTGTTCTCTCGCTCTCTCTCGCTCTCTCTCTCTCTCTCTCCCCTCTCTCTCTCTCTCTCTCTCTCTCTCTCTCTCTCTCTCTCACGCAAGCATGAAACCACGACCTCATTCTTTCAAACACACATGCGCGCCTGCGTGCACATATTTTCTCATCCTCTCTTAGCACAATACAATTTCGTAGCATTGTTTGTGTTCGTGTTCGTTTTGTGTTCATGGTTCCTCGTTCTATATATATAAAAAAAAAATCACTATCCAGACCACCACGTAAAGTACAGTGATGGAGATGATCGTGATGATTCTGCTGATCTAGTCCACGAACACGGCTACGTGTTAAAAATCATTGCCATCAGAATGTTAACACTCAAAATGTTTTTATTGTTATTGTTGCCTGAAAGTTTTCAATCCATTGCCAACTAATTTAGATCTGTCAGGTATCGGGGAAACGATTTAAATTAACTTCTCTTCTAGTATCGTCAAAGAAGTGGTGGAGTTCATTGTTACTGTTATTTTTGTTTAAAACCCAACCGACTGCACAGAGCCATATGAGGGCTTTATCCGTTCAAAAGACACCATACTTCAACAGGAAGAAAGGAAAAGGAAGTTAAGTACACATATCAATGCATTTGCGCACATAATCTAAGGAGATGCCTCTGGTGTTGACCACTCTGTCCAATTCATCACAGAGGATTTTAAAAAAAATACCTCAATACAAATGTAAACATAACCTAAGGACGCTAAAAGTACACACAAAAGGGCCTAAATGACGTACAATTGCTTCCGTATATCTCAATTCTCTTAGCCTGAAACTGCACTTAATACACGTACCAAATTCTTAATATAAAACTGAAAGAAACTGAACTGGCTACCATAACTTAGTGGTTTCGTTATGTATCACCTAATGCCACTTTTTTTTTCGCACATTGTTTTGCCCACACTGTGCAGGCTGTATGTTGCTACACAGTCTGCATACTCCATATATAGTAGGCGCGTGTGCTAGATGTTTTCATGTTTCCAAAAGCTACCGGACACTGATATGACTTACATGACCTGTAACCTGCTATCTGATGTTCTGCGTGAAGCGGCTTTAGGCACTGACAAGTCTGAGAAAAATCTTCATCCTTAACTTTAAACACCGCGCTGGAGGTGCCTGGGCAGGATCGAATCAACACTTTCCCGTTGGCAGTCCACTTGATCATCGCACCCATCGCAAACAGTTTAAGTTCATGGTGACTTCATATCAAAATATGATAATGAACTGTTTATTCCATTGAGTGTGTGTTCTTTTTTTTGATCATTGTTATCGCTAACATTGTTGATGACTCTTTAATTATATCTGACGTGAAATATTGTTCACATTTACTCACTAAATGGATGTTGCCTGCGGGTTCGTTTATCGTTGTTGTGGCGTCTGTTCATGTCGTTTACTGCTTCAGATTGCTTATCATCATTCACTGTTCTCAGTGATTTTATATGAAGTTTGAAGCATGATCAGTTTAGTTTGAAAAAAGAAAACGATCAGTGCAGTGAATGAACAAGACATCCTTTCCTTGACAACACACACACCACATGAGCGCGCGCGCATACAGACTTTCTCCTTCCACCCTATTTTCTTCCTCCGTCTATTGTCTTTTTCTCCATAAACACTGCATGTGTATACACGCGCTGTCGCGCGCATGTATTTACTCAATTACTCGACGAGTGTATGCTTTCTCTCTCTCACATCAAAATCTCTACCTAAAAAGAACGAGATACAGCATGGTGACGTGTAGACGCAGAGACATGCAGACAGTTAGACATTTTGACACATAGACACAGAGACGTAACAGACAATGACAAACATAGACATGGTCCTGCACACGACACTGAAATCCATACACTGTGACATTATCGGCTCGGTGGCATATCGACACAGAGATATAATAAAAAGATGACAAACGGACGTGGTCCCGCACACGAAATGAAAAGTATCAGTGTACATACTGCGATATGATCAGTGCTACGTACACTGATCATGTCACAAGTGAAGAAATCAGCAAAGACCATTGAACAGCATACAGGTCCCTATCTTCTCGTAACGGTGAAGAAAAGAAAGTGCAGATGGTATGCCCACTTTACATGATCTGGTGACCTTGCCAAGACAAGCAGCTGTGTGAAGGAAGGGGAGACGTGGAAGCAACGGTAAAAAATGCGCAGACAACATGGAATAATTGACGCAAATGTCATATTTAGAGACCCAAGCCGTCGCACATACCCGCCAAAAGTTAGAATAGGCACGTGTTCAACTCGCTTATGTTGCTCCACGACAACTCACGCTAGAACTAAGGGAGACTAGCAAGGCAAGGCAGTTTAATAATTTCAATGTTTACATTCATGTAATCAGGTAATTTCAGGGATAAAGTTTACGGATTTACAAAAAGGCACAGGCATGCATGTACACACACATACGCACGTGAGAGAGAGAGAGAAAAAAAGAGAGAGAAATCCTACAGACAACTTTTTTTAGACTACTATTTCTAGTACAAACAACAACAGCTGTGAAAATTGTGCCATAAAAATCAACGACAGCCAGACGACGGTTATGTCAGCAAGAGGCCTGTTTCTTACACACTAAGTAGATGAGGTTTCCGAGATACATTAGTTAAAAGCGTTTCTTTGTTCCATGTACTGGCTAGCGTAATTAGGTATTCGCTAGGCAAGGCTACGTATTACTGAGGTGATCTTTTTGGCGAGGTGAAGATGACGGTCGTGCAAGTCGCCTTTGTATTTGATGACAACTCCGTCTTCTATTGTGAAATAAGCGCTACACATTGACTGAAATCTATTTTCGCCTCGCATCCGTTTCATAGCACTTTTTTTCCCTCGCCCTCGCCACTCACTGTTTCGCCACTTGGGCGCGGGTGTGACAGTGTGTAAGAAACTGGTCCCAGGATACCAAAATCAAACGGTAACGGTAACAACTTCACCAATTTTCAGAATTTAGATACTTGGGGTCCCCCGTGGGGATTCGAGGAGCTCTTTCAGTATGAAGAGTATTCCCTTTTTCTGGAAAGCAGGTGCCAGAAATTTCGTCCTTTCGTATTATTCGCTTTGTTTGTGCCTTTTTCGTGTTCTATCCCCTCTTCTTTTTAATTTGTCTGCCCTACCAATCCGTTCACTAGTACATTTCAAAGAATTTGTTGTACGTCGTTGTCTTTTTTCCCCTCACCTGAGTCGGAAGTATCGGACTGTACGGCAATATCATTTTGTCTGCATAGTGTGAAACGGTAAACGAGCATTCACGCACTGGAGCTAAAACAAACATGCTTCAAATAGATGCACTAGCCATTGGAGACATGACCAAGCTCGAACGCAGAAAAGGGTACTTGCAAAGCTTACTTACAGAGTCCGTCTGTCTGTATGTGCATCAGCCTCCCTCTGTTTTAATCTGTCTGTCTGTCGTTCTGTCTGTCTGTCTGTCTCTCCGTCTGTCTGCACGCATCTGTCACAGATTTATGTATTTGGATGTCAACTTTCTCCTCTTATATATGTTTGTTGACTTTACTTGTAAATATTTTAAAGAATTCATAGTCATGATATATACGCTCGTATGTGTGTATATATATATATATATATATATATATATATATATATATATATATATATATATATATATATATATATTATATATATTGCATTTATATATGTCAACCGATATTCCATTGTGCAATTCTTTAAACGGAAATTCCTTGAAGAAGAGAACCTTCTTTGGAGGCACAAAAAAGCTTATGTACCGAAGGCAGAAAAAAATGCACTGGTAAAATCGATACAAGAGTCCAAAAGGCCAGTGCTATGAGTACCAGCTTCTTCTCTTCTAAAACACCCAGGTATTCCTATGGACAGACATGTTTCAGACCTGGATTTAAACAGAAAAATTGAAAGGCAGATCACAACTTCCGAGATGAAATTTTTCGTAAGAGCAGCAGACAAGACCAGAAGAGATATGATTAAAAACAATGAGATTCGAGAAATGGTTGGAACAACACCTGCCAATCATTACGTCGTAAAACAGGGGTTTGGCCACCTGACCTGACCAGGATGCTAGTCAACCAACCAGCCCTTCGAGCCTACAACATTTTAGAAACAGAGGAAAACTGTTTTGGAAAAGAGTGGCAGAATGGTTAAAACGTTCGCCTGCCCATGACTTAACTCGAGGTTCCAGAATTCGTTTCCCGGAGGGGCCTCGACTTTTCTCCTAAGTTTGACCGGAAAATAATATTGGATGTCTAGTCCTTTGGAAGAAGGCCAAAAACGAGTTGTACCCGTGTGCCTTGCTGGCCTGCGCACACATAAGATCCTTCGGAAGTTGAAAATCGTGAAGAGCAGGGCATCCGCCTGGCTCTCCTGATAAAAACGAAAAACGAAACAAAAAAATATCATCCCCACCCCCAACCCTCTTTGAGGCCCAGTTAGCCTTCTGCCTGTTTCAAGTCTTATTTTAAAAAGAAAAGAGAGAGAGAGAGAAGAGAGAGAGAGAATATGTGTGTGTGTGAGAGAGAAGATGACAATTTATCACACAGGGAATCAAAAAAATATACTTGAATACAAATTTAAACATAACTAAGGACACTAAAACATATATCAAAAACAGGCCTTCATTGCCTAAAATTGCTTTCGCATAACTAATTTTCCTAGAGTCAAAAATGCATTTAAAACATGTACCCAATTATCAATCCTAAAAGTGCAAGACTTTATCGAACACCTACAGGTGAATGGACCAGCAAGGCAGAAAATGACAGGAAGAAATGACAGAAAACGAGCAAAGCAAGGTAGAAACAAAAGAGAGTGAGAGAAAAGAGGAAACTTCTCGCACAACATTTCCAGAAGGTGGGAATACTATCATAAATTTTATACTGTAAGAGCCCTCGGCGTGTCCACGGGGAGGGGGGGGGGTTATTAAAGGATACCATCTTTGATACCATTTATTAAAAGATACCTTCTCTGAGGGGTCTGGCCGGCATAGGGGTAGAGCTTCCGCTGTTCAGTCTGACTGCATGAGTGCGACTCTTGTTCTTTCTGGGTTTTCTTCTTCTTGATATTTTTGTTGTTGCTATTGTTATTCTTTTCTTTTTCTTTTGCTGTTGTTGTTGATTTTCTTCTTCTCATTTTGTTACTTGTTGTTGCTGCTGTTGTAGTTTTTCTTCTTTTGGTTGTTGTTACTGCTCCGTTTCACTTCTTGCTGTTGTTATTGTTGCTGTCCCGCTTCTGGCTGTTGTTATTTTTGTTGTGATGATATTGGTGGTTGGTGTTTTTTTCTTGTATTTGTTGTCGTTGATGTTGGCTTTTCGGATGTTATTTTGTTGATTGTTCTTTTTCTTGCTGTTGTTATTGTAATAGTGGGTGGTGGTTTGCTTCTTCTTGGTGTTTTTGTTATGATAATAGTGGTATTTTTCCTTCTTCATGTTGTCCATGTTGTAGTTTTTGTTATTTCCTTCTTCGTGTTGTCCATGTTGTAGTTTTTGTTATTTCCTTCTTCATGTTGTCCATGTTGTAGTTTTTGTTATTTCCTTCTCTGTGTTGTCCATGTTGTAGTTTTTGTTATTTCCTTCTTCATGTTGTCCATGTTGTAGTTTTCTGTTATTTCCTTCTTCATGTTGTCCATGTTGTAGTTTTTCTTATTTCCTTCTCTGTGTTGTCCATGTTGTAGTTTTTGTTATTTCCTTCTTCATGTTGTCCATGTTGTAGTTTTTGTTATTTCCTTCTTCATGTTGTCCATGTTGTAGTTTTTGTTATTTCCTTCTTCATGTTGTCCATGTTGTAGTTTTTGTTATTTCCTTCTTCATGTTGTCCATGTTGTAGTTTTTGTTATTTCCTTCTTCATGTTGTCCATGTTGTAGTTTTCTGTTATTTCCTTCTTCATGTTGTCCATGTTGTAGTTTTTGTTATTTCCTTCTTCATGTTGTCCATGTTGTATTGTATTGGCATCCATCTGTCTCGGGAGACAATGGAGATTGCGCCTTGGAAGTCATTCTGCGGTGGAATTGCAGCGCCGGATGTGGCTGTTGAGCCCGATCCTCGAACGGCAGGTCCTCTTGCAGTTGCTGCACGTGAAGGCAGTGTTGTCCGAAGTTGCTGACCCTGCTCTCTGGCGTCTGCGTGCTCTTCTTACTTCCCACTGCTCCTCTCACCTCTGCTCGGATGTCTTGATGGCCGAATTGATGGCAAGTTTCCAGCTGCTGCTGTCTGCTGCTACCACTTCGAAGCCTACTGGTGCAATGCCACCTGCCTTGAGGTCTCGCTTGCACACATCTTTGTAGTGGAGTACGGGCCTTCCGTGGGTCTGTAGCCAGTGCAAGCACGCCATACAAAATGTCTGGGTATTCTGCCATCTTGCATGCGGGTAACATGGCCAAGCCAACGCAAGCGTCTCTGTGTGAGCAGGGCAAACATGCTGAGAGTTCCTGCACGTGCTAGGACGTCTTTGTTGGGGACGTGGTCCTGCCATGAAATGCCAAGAATCTGAGGCAGCGTAGGTGAAAGGTGTTGAGCCTGCGTTTTTGACAGGAGTATAGAGTCCAGATCTTGCATCCATACAACAGTGTGCTCAGCACGCAGGCTTGTACACTTTAGTCTTTGTTTGATGGTCAGCATGGAGTTTTCCCACACTCTCTTTGACAGGCGGGCCATTGCTGCTGATGCCTTGCCCATCCTTGAGTTCAGCTCGATGTCCAGGTTGAGACTGCTGGAGATGGTGGAACCAAGGTATGTAAAGTCTTAAAACAAAGTCGAGAGTGCAGTCATCGATGGAAATGCGGGGAGCCGAGCTGACATCTTGACCAGGACGTTGGTCTTCTTTATGCTGATCACGAGGCCAAATTCTTTGCAGGCATGAGCGAAATGGCTTACATGTATTAGCTCTTGGAGGGTAGCCTCAATGTGTGCCGTCAAGGCGGCATCGTCAGCAAACAGCATCTCTCTAATGAGGACTTTTCGCACTTTCGTCTTTGCACGGAGGCGTACGAGGTTGAACAGGCTGCCGTTGCTCCCGGTGTGAAGGTAGACGCCTTCTTCGGATTGACTGAAGGCATAGCGCAGCAGCAGGGAAAACAGGATGCCGAAAAGTGTCGGGGCGAGGACACACCCCTGTTTGACTCCACTTTTTGATGAGGAAGGGGTCCGAGGAGGAGCCAACGTACTGGACGGTGCCTTTCATGTCCTCATGAAAGGATATGGTCATCCTCAGGAGCTTGGGGGGACATCCAATTCTCTGCAGGAGTGTAAACAGGCCTGTCCTGCTGGCCAAATCGAACGCCTTGGTCAGGTCTATGAAGGCGATGTACAGAGGGCGTCTCTGCTCGCGGCACTTCTCTTGCAGCTGCCTCAGAGAGGATATCATGTCGATCGTCGATCTCTCAGCTCTAAACCCGCCCTGCGCCTCTGGGTAGACGCGTTCTGCAAGCAACAGCAGTCTGTTCAGTACGACGCGAGCGAAGGTCTTCCCGACAATGCTTAGGAGAGATATTCCGTGATAGCTGTTACAATCGCTGCGATCGCCTTTGTTCTCGTAGAGCGTGATAATGTTGGCATCTCGCATGTCTTGAGTCACAGTTCCTTCCTCCCAGCACTGTAGCAAGAGTTCGTGGAGATGATCCAGGAGGCTGGTATGTTTGCCTGCTATGATGACCTGGGGGTGGGGGGGGAATGCCATCGTTTCCTGGGGCTTTGCCGCTGGCTAGCGAGTCGATGGCCATGCTGAGCTCCTCGGTGGTGAGTGGGTCGTCGAGCTCTTCCATGACTGGCAGGAGGCTCGTGTTTTCCACCGCTGAGTCTGTAACAATGGTCTCCGTCGAGTATAGCTCTTGGTAGTGTTCTGCCCATCTCCCCATTTGCTTCGCACGATCGGTGATGATTTCGCCTGTGGTAGATTTCAGCGGGACGATCTTGATGGCACATGGACCAAAGGCCTTTTTCATACCCTCGTACATGGCTCGACTGTTGCCGTAGTCGGCGGACAGTTGGATGCTTTGACATAGGTTCTGCCAGTAGTTGTTGGCGCACTGTCTAGCAATCCGTTGAGCGTCGCTTCTAGCCCTCCTAACGGAGGAAACTATTTTTTCACAGGGGTCTGTTTGTAGTTGAGTAAGGCATTTTATTTGAATAAGATGGCTGGCTCAGGGTCCACAATTCCCGCTTCAAACCAGCCGGGATTTCTCTGCTCTCTCTTTCCAAAAGCGCCAACAGCAGACCTGTATGTGGCATCATGGATGTGTTTCCATCTCTCTTCCGTACTGCTGGTTGGGCAGTTGCTAAGGCCTTGGATAGCGTCTGCAAGCGTTCGCGTAGTTCAGGGACTGATGACATGGCTGTGTTGATGCGAGGGTGCCCTTTCTGCTTTGATTGATGGATTCGCTTAGGTTGAAGACGCACCTTGCTGGCAGCCAGAGAGTGGTCAGTGTCGCAGTCAGCGCTATGATAGCTGCAAGTAGTGAAAACACAATTCAGCGATGGTCTTTGAGTGATGACGAGATCCAACTGGTGCCAATGACGAGATCTGGGATGCCGCCAGGACACTCTGTGGCTGAGTTTTGTGGGGAAGAAAGTGTTCGTGATGCAGAGGTCATGAAAGGAGCATAGCTCAAGGAGTTGTTGCCCGTTCTCGTTAAGTTTGCCGACGCCAAAGTGGCCGATGCATCGGGGCCAGGAAATATGGTCTGAACCAATCCGAGCATTAAAATCACCGAGTAGGTACAGGTGTTCTGAGGTGGGTAGCTTCTTGATGACGGTCTCAAGCTCCTCGTAGAACTCGTCCTTCGCCTCTGCTGAAGAGCAAAGTGTGATGTTACGTCTCCACTGATGGTGAGGAGTACTGGACGATGGTCTCTTCCATTTAACTGCCCTACCACCTCTTTTCTGATGAAGTTATGTGTCGTTGGTGCTGAAAGCCAGGCCTGGTGTTGTCTGCCAACAACATGAGTAGAAAGTAGGTGGGTCTGTGGTGTCGTTGACAAGAATCAGGTGGTTGTCATCTTGCCAGGATTCAACTTCTAGTTGTCTAAGGTCTTGTATTCCGAACTCTGAGACCAACTGTAGAAATCTCCAGTGATGAGGAAGCCACTGTCTGTGACCTGGATAATGTCAAGAGACAGCATCTTGTCTTGTAGCAGTAATAATTGATAATGTTAGTGTGCTGCCTCCCTCGACGGTCACAGTGAAAACATCTGATATCCAGGAAGTGTTCCAGTTCCTCTTTCTTGTTTACTCTTTCTGCGCTACAGTGCATGTTTTTGACATTGAGGATCTCTCTAGTCTTGTTAAACTTTCGGCCAGTCACTCTCCTTGTTCGTCCCCTGACGCTACAAGACAAAACGAACTGACCTGCAGTCGCTGAGGGTAGACTTCTTTGAGGCACAGGGCCGGCGCTGCACGTGCCTGGTGGATCATCACAGGGCCAGCACTATTTCTGTCGATCCTGTCTTCAAGTGTCATGATGCCTGAAAGTGCATTGTTTTATGTTCTGTTAATGTACACTATATGGCCCAACGCCGCTGTCTTTAGTACTCGGAAGTTTCTGATAATGGCTACCCGGCCCTTCAACTTCTAGCCAAAACATCTGCCTTGGAAATACAGATGGGAGGAAAGATTGTTCAGTGCGGATGCCCACTCCAGGATGCACACCTTCCTCTGGCCCCTGCCTCACGCAGATCTGTATGACCTGGTTAGACCTGTCAGGAGCACAGAACTCCCGCCGACATAACTCTCGGAGTTGCCAAGCCGTCACAACCTCATTGCGACAGGTTGTTTCTGTCTTCTCGTTTTCTTTCTTCGTATCGGTTTGTTTTTCTTCTTGTTAGTTTCCATTTCTTCTTGTTACTTTCCATTTCTTCTTGTTAGTTTCCGTTTCTTCTTGTTAGTTTCCGTTTCTTCTTGTTAGTTTCCTTTTCTTCTTGTTAATTTCCTTTTCTTCTTGTTAATTTCCTTTTCTTCTTGTTACTTTCCATTTCTTCTTGTTAATTTCCATTTCTTCTTGTTAATTTCCTTTTCTTCTTGTTAATTTCTTTTTCATCTTGTTAATTTCCATTTCTTCTTGTTAATTTCCATTTCTTCTTGTTAATTTCCATTTCTTCTTGTTAATTTCCATTTCTTCTTGTTAATTTCCATTTGTTCTTGTTAATTTCCTTTTGTTCTTGTTAATTTCCTTTTCTTCTTGTTAGTTTCCATTTCTTCTTGTTAATTTCCATTTGTTCTTGTTAATTTCCATTTGTTCTTGTTAATTTCCATTTCTTCTTGTTAATTTCCTTTTCTTCTTGTTAGTTTCCATTTGTTCTTGTTAATTTCCTTTTCTTCTTGTTAGTTTCCATTTGTTCTTGTTAATTTCCATTTCTTCTTGTTAGTTTCCGTTTGTTCTTGTTAATTTCCATTTGTTCTTGTTAGTTTCCGTTTGTTCTTGTTAATTTCCTTTTCTTCTTGTTAATTTCCTTTTCTTCTTGTTAATTTCCTTTTCTTCTTGTTAATTTCCATTTCTTCTTGTTAGTTTCCGTTTCTTCTTGTTAGTTTCCTTTTCTTCTTGTTAGTTTCCGTTTCTTCTTGTTAATTTCCATTTCTTCTTGTTAATTTCCTTTTCTTCTTGTTAATTTCCATTTCTTCTTGTTAGTTTCCGTTTCTTCTTGTTAGTTTCCTTTTCTTCTTGTTAGTTTCCGTTTCTTCTTGTTAATTTCCATTTCTTCTTGTTAGTTTCCGTTTCTTCTTGTTAATTTCCATTTCTTCTTGTTAGTTTCCGTTTCTTCTTGTTAATTTCCATTTCTTCTTGTTAGTTTCCGTTTCTTCTTGTTAATTTCCATTTCTTCTTGTTAGTTTCCGTTTCTTCTTGTTAGTTTCCATTTCTTCTTCACGTTTTCTTTCTTCTTGTTGTTTATGTCGTCAGTTTGTTTTTTTTTCTTCATGCTTATTTTCTTTATTCTTGTAGTTTTCTTTCCTCTTATTGCTGTTTTCATCCTTGTTTTTGGGGTTTTTTTTTCATTTTTTGTCTTCTTCTTTTCTATTTTCTTGTTGTTTTCTTTCCTCTGGATGTTTACTTTCTTTTTGTTTTCTTTCCTCTTCTTGATTTTTCTTTTTGTGTGTTAATGTTTTCTTTCTTCTTGTCGCTTCCTTTGTTGTTTTTTCCCTTGGTTCTTTTTTTTTTTGGGGGGGGGGGCTTTGTTTTCTTTCTTGTTTATTTCTTGTTCTTTTCATTCTTCTTGTTTTTTGTTTGTTCGTTTTTTTCTTACTAATTTCTTGTCTTCGATTTTCTTTTTTCTTTTCTTTTTCTCGATTGTTTCGTCTTCTTGCTTTTTGTTTCTTCTGGTTGTTTGTTCTCTCGCTGTTTTTCCTTTTTTTTTTGCTGTTTGGTTTTGTTTATCTTGGGATTTTTGCTGTTGTTGTTGTTGTTGTTGTTCTGTCTTCTTGTCGTATTTCCTTCCTTTACCGTTTCCTTTTGTCTTGTTATCTTTCACTTTGTTTTCCTTCTTCGTGTTTTTCTTTCTTCATGTTTTCTTTTTCTTGTCGTTTACTTTTATCTTGTTCTTTTCTACCTTTCGTCTTCTTGTTTTTATTTTTTCTTGTTGTTTTTTCTGTTTGGTTTGTTGTTTTTTTGCTGTTGTTTTCTTTGTTGTTTTTGCTGTTGTTTTCTTCTTTTTGTTTTCTTTCCTCGTATGTTTCTTCCTCTTGTTTTCTTTGCACTTCTTGTTGTTGTCTTTCTTCTCTTTTCTGCATTTTTCTCTGCTTTGTTTTTTTTTGTTTGTTTGTATGTTATTTTTTCTTGTTTCTTTATTTGCTCTATTTTTTTTTCCTCTCCGTATTTTCTTTCGTATTGTCGTTTTCTGTAGTCTTGTTTTCTTTCTTGTTGTGTCTTTTTAATTTTTCTTGTTCTTCTTTTCCCTTCTGGGTATTTTGTGCCTTTCCTGGTGTTTTCTCTCTTCTGTTGTTCTTTTCTTTCCTGTCGTTTTCTTTCCTTTAGCTGCGGATGTTTTCTTTTTCTTTTCTTTTTTTTTCTTGTCGATTTCCTTTTTCCCCTCGTCTTTTATATTATTTTGTCTTCTTGCTCTTGATTTCTTTCATCTTCTTTTGTCCGTCTTCCTATTGATTTATCTCTTCTAGTTTTTTCCTTGTTGTTCTTTTCTGTCTTATTTCCTTTTCATTGTTGTTGTTGTTACCTTTTTCCTTGATTTCGTTCTGCTTGTTTTCTTTCCGTTTCCTTTTTGTTTCCTTTCATCTCGTGGCTGTTTTCTTTTCTTTTTGTTGCTCGTTTTCTTTCTTCTTTGTTTCTTTTCATATTTCAGTTCTCTTTCGTTCTGGATATTTTTGTTGTTGTTGTTTGTTTCTTGATGTCTTTATTGTTGCCCGCGATTTATTTCTTTTTGTTCTTCTATTTTTCTCCTTGTTCTTGTATTTCTTCTTTTTTCTTCCCGTTTTCTTTCTTCTTTTTAAGACCTCTTCTTCTTCTCCTTCTTCTTCTTCTCGTTTTCCTTCTGTTTATTATTTTCTTCTTGTTTTTTTTTTTTTTCTCGATTCTTTCTTTTTATTATTTTCTTGTTTGTTGTTGTTGTTTCTTCTTTTTCGTGTTTGTTGTTGTTTTCATCCTTCTCAGTTTTGGTTTGTTTTGTGATCTTATCTGTTGTTTTTATTTTAATGTTGTTTTTTTTTCCACTGTTGTTGCTTTCGTTCTTCTTGTTTTCATTTTTCTTCGTGCTTTCTTTCCTCTTGATTTACTTTATATTGTTGCTTTGCCTTGCCTTCCTTGCTTTGCTTTTTTCTTTTTTTTTAAGGGTGTGTTTTTTCTTCAATTTTCTTCTTCTTTTCCCCCTTTTTGTCTTATTTGGTTTGTTGCTTTCCGTCTTCTTATTTTCTATCTTATTTTCTTTCTTCTTTTTGTTGTTGTTGTTGTTGTTATTTGTTTGTTTGCTTTTTACTATCCTTTTCTGATCACCGTTTTCTTTCTTCCGTTTTTTCTTTATTTTTCCCCTTTTTATTTATTTCTGTTGTGACATCTTGTTACTTTCTTTCTTCTCGTTGATTTCTTTTTGATGTTTTTTTTTTCTTGTTGTTTTCTTTCAAAAAACTCTTCTTTTTGATCTCGTTGATCGTATTTTCAGTTCTTTTCTTATCTTGTTGTTTTCTTCTTTTTACCTTTTCTCATTGTTTTCTTTTTTCTGTTGATCTCTTCTTTCTTTTTGTTTTTGAATTCTTTTTCCTTGTCTCCTTTTTCTTCTTGTTTTTCTCTTTGATGTCGTCATTCATCTTCTTGTGCCTTTTCCTCTGTCATTATTGTTGTATCTCATTGTTTTCTTCTTTTATTCTCCTTGAATTTTTGTTGTTTTTTTTTCTTGTTTTATTTCTTCATTAATGTTTTATTGTTGTTTTCGTTCTAATTGTTACGTTTTCTTCTTTCTGTTTTCTTCCTTCTGTTTTCTGCTTTTCATCGATTGTTCTTTTCTTGCATTCTTTTTATAATCTTGTTGTTTCCTGTCCTCTTGTTCTATTTTTCTTGGATATTGTTATTGTTGTTGTCTTTCCTTTTAGTATTTGCATTTTTGTTGTTATTGTTTTCATTCTTCCAGACATTTTCTCTCCTCTGGTTATATTACTTTATGTAGCTTTTATTGTTGTACCTTTTTTGATTGTGGCATTTCTTCTTCTTCTTATTTTTTCTTCTTCTCCTGCTCCTCTTTTTTTAATTTGTTTGTTTTTGGCTCTTATGTTTGTTGTTTTGTGTTTGTTCTATTGTTTCTTCTTTTTTAAATTTCGGTTTTTTTTTCCTTCGTTTGTCTTTTATCTTTGTTCTTGTTGTTTTCTGTCCTTTTTTCTGTCTTCTTGTTGTTTCTTTCCTGTAGTTTTCTTTCTGCTCATCGACATCTATTTTTTCTTATTGTTGGCTGTTTTTTTCGTTCATTTTCTGTTTCCTGTTTCTTCTTCTTCTTTTTCTTCTCTTCTTTCTTCTTCTTTCTTCTTCTTCTTCTTTTTCTTCTTTTCTTCTTGATTCTTGTATTCTTCTTGCTGTTGGGGGGGGGGGGTGTTGTCTTTTTCGTATTATTTTCTTCGTTGTTTTTTCTTCTTGGTGTTTTCTATTTTTTCTTTTATCGTTATGTCTTTTTTTTCTTTTTCTTTTTTTTTTTTTTTTTGTTTGTTTTACTTCTTCCTGTTATTTTCTGAATACCTGTTTTTGTTTATTTCTTTTCATCGTTTTCTTCCTTTGTGATGTTCTCGTTTTCTTTCCCTTTTTTTGTTATTTTCTTTTTTATTGTTTTTTTTTTCTTTTTCTTGTTATCTTTTTGTTTTGTTCATATCATTTTCTGTCTTCCTGTTGTTTAGGTTTTTTCTCCGTGTTTTGTGGCTTCACGTTTTCTTTTTCATGTTGTTTCTTCCTGCCGTTTCCTATCCTTGTTGTTTTCTTCTTTCCTTGTTTTATTGTTCTTGTTATTTGTTTCTAATTATTTTTCACGCCCTTTCTGTCTTCCTGTTGTTTTCTTTCTTCTCGTCGTTTTCTGTCCTGTTCGTTCTATTTGTTAATTAAGCTCTTTCTTTCTGTTTTGTTGTATCTCCTTTTGTTTTCTTTCTTCTTTGATGTTGTTAACTTACTTGTGCTTTCTTCTTCATGTTATTTCATATCGTTTTCTTTCTTCATATCGTTGTTTTATAACTTGTTTTTAATTTTCTTTCTTCTTCTTGTTTTCTTTCATTGTTTCTTCTCATTCCTGTTCTTTTCTCTTCTTGTTTTCTTTCTCGTTTTCTCTTCTGGATTTCTTTCTTGTTGTTTTCTTTCCGTTGTTTTTTCTTTCTTCTTCTTGTTTTTCTTTGTTTTCTTTTCGTCGTTTTTTTTGTTATTTTTTGTTGTTGTTGTTTTGGGGGGGGGGGTTGTTCTTATTTTCTTGTCGTTTTCTTTCTTCGTTTTTTTCTGTATTTTCGTTTTCTTTCGTCTTGTTCTAATTCTTTTATTCGTTATGTTCTTTCTTCTTAGCCTTTTTTTTGTTGTTATTGTTGTTCTTTATCCTCTCATTTTTTCTTACTTCTTGTCCTTTTGTTGTTTTCTGTCTTCTTCCTTCTTTTCTTTTTCTCTCGTTTTCTGTCTTCCTCTGTTCTTTTTTTCGTGTTGCCTTTCTTCGCCCGCTGTTTTCTTTTTCTTTTTTTTCTTTTTTTTTCGACTTCTTATTGTTGTTGCTTTCCGTTTTTGTTTTTGTTTTTTTCTCGTTTTTTTTTTTTCCGGTTGTTTACTTTCTTCATATTGTTTCCTTTCTTGTTCTTCTCGGATTCACCTTTGTTGTTTTCTTTCTTTTTGTTTTACTTTCCACCTTTCTTGTTTTTCATGTTTTGTTTCTTCTTCATGTTGTTTTCTTTCTATCTTTTTGTTTTTATGTCCTTGATTGCTTGTTTTCTATGCTCATGTTGTTGTCTTTCCTCTTGCTGTTTTTTCTTTTTTTTTTTTATGTATGTATTGTTTTTGTTTGTGTTCTCGTTGTGTTTTGTTTCTTTTTCTCTATTGTTTTTTCCTTTTTTCCATTTTTTTTATTCTTGTTATTCATCTTTGTTTTCTGGTCGTACTGGTTTGTTTTTGTTTTTGTTTTTTTGTGTGGGTTTTTTTTTGTGGTTGTTTGTTTTTGTTTTTTTCTGACGTTTCTTGTCTGTCTTTTGGCTGTTTTCTGTTTGCTCGTTCTTTTCGGTCTTCTCGTTGTTTGCTATCTTCTTTTGGTCGTTTGCCGTCTTCTTAATGCTGGGGGTTTTTTTTTTGTTTTTTTTTTTTTTTGTTGTTTGTTTCGTTTTGTTTTTTGAATCTCCTTCCGTCGTCTTTTCGTCATTTTCTCTCTTCTTTAGGTCGTTTTCTGTCTTCCTCTGGTCGTTTTCTGTCTTCATTTTGTCCTATTTTGTGTTCTTTTCGTGTTTCCTGTCTTCCTCTCGTCGTTTTCTGTCTTCTCGTCGTATTCTGTCTTCTTTTTGTGTTTTCCGTCTTCCTCTTGTCATTTTCTGTCTATGTGTTTTCTGTCATTTTTACGTCGTTTTCTGTCTTCTTTACGTCGTTTTCTGTCTTCTTTACGTCGTTTTCTGTCTTCTTTTTGTGTTTTTCGTCTTCCTCTTGTCGTTTTTTCTCTTTCGTCGTATTGTGTCTTCTATATGCCATTTTCTGTCTTCTTGTTTGCTGTCCTTTTCATGTCGTTTGCCGTCTTCTTTTCGTTGTTCCTCTTCGTCTCGTTGTTTGCTGTCTCTTTCTCTTTGTTTGCAATCTTCGTCTCTTCGTTTGCCATCTTTTCATTGTTTTCTGTGTTCGTCTTGTCGTCTGCTGTCTTTTCGTTGTTTGCCGTCCTATTTTAGTTGTTTGTCATCATCTTCTTGTTTATTGGCCTATTTCTTAGTTTTCTTGATTTTTCCCAGTCGCCGTTTTTGTTTGTTCGGTTTTTTCTTTCCTTGCTGCTATTGCTTTTCTTATTGGTGCTTTCTTTTTATTTTCTTCGTCTTTATTGTTGTGGTTTTTTTTCTTTTGTTTGTTCTTCGGGTTTTGTTTTTATTGTTTCTTTCTTTTGGAGTTTGTTTTTTTTTTTATTTGTGTTTGACGGTAGTCGTCGTTTTGGTCTTTCTTTTTCGGGGTATGGGGGGGGGGGGGGGGTCCTCGTTTCGTTTTTCATGGGGGTTTTTTTTTGTGTTATTTTTTCATATGTTTTCTTGAGATTTTTTAAAACTTTCCTTCGTCGTCATTTTGGTTATTCTGGACTGTCTTCTTGTCGTTGTCCGTGATCTTTTCCTTGTTCTTTGTCGTCTTCTTGGTTTTCTTTGGAAATTCCAAGTTGATATGTAACCTGTAACAAACAAACAAACAGAAATATACATCTTTCGGTTAGGTACACGATTCAGAGAAACATCTGCTCACACACATCTATCAGTAACAATAACAATTCTAACACATTGTGGCCTGTGTGACTTTGACCTTCGGGTAATTCCTTCCAAACTTATCTGTTCACTTCTTCATAATCCATACTTTTCATCCAGATTTAGTACTTATTTACTTTCTGCCACAGTCATGTAGTGGGTTAAAGGTTGGAGGAAAAACGGACCTACAAAACCTTGTGAATATAATAGAAAGCAAAGGTAAGGGGTTGGAACTAAACAGCAAGAAGGCTGAAGTTATGGTGATCAGTAAAAAAAAAAAAACATGAAATCCCTTCATGCAAAATAACAGCAAACGGCACAACCTTGACACAGGTTGATAAGTTTAAATATCTGGGAACGATCATTTCACCAGACGGCAGATACACATCAGAAATAGCCAGCAGAACTGGCCAAGCAAAACAGCATTCAAGAAGATGAAAAGCATTTTTACCAACAAATGCCTATCAATTAAGATCAGGAAGAGAGTTCTTGAATGTTATATAGAACCGATAATGTTATATGGTTGTGAGGCGTGGACAGTCAACACGCAAAGCCAGAACAAGTTGTGGTTATTGAGAAGAATGTTGAGAGTTGCATGGACAGCAAAGAAAACAAACGAGACAGTCAGGCAACATTTATAGCCATTTCATAAGGAAAGGGGATTTGGAGCACCTGGTCACAACAGGAAGGCTGGAGGACAAGAGACCCAGAGAAAATATATTGGACGGACTTGCAGAGTGGCTGAGGACAGAGAGGGTGTAAGATGTGCTTGCAGTAACAAGGGACAGATGCATATGGAGGGCCATGTGGCAAGACACTTGATGATGATGATGAATGTCATGTAGAACGGCAAAGAAGATCCTCCACTCCAGTCTGTTCTGGGTCGGTCTGTCTGGTGCCCCAGGTTCATTTCAGGCCAATGATGTCTACTTTCATTGCTCCTTTCTAGGTGTTCTGGAGTCTTCCTTTCTTGCATCTTTCATGTAGTGTTCACTGAAGGGCGGTCTGGTTGACATTTTCCATTTCTCTTCAGATCACGGGCACATGCCATCTCCGTCGCCTTTTCATGATATGTCCGTCCTTTCTTGAGTGCACAGAGACATTTTTTTCCTAGTTTTCTTTTTTCTTTACAATTATTTGTGTAAAGCATATTTACAATTGCATCACAGGATTTCAACTGTGGAAAAATAAAAGTCAACGGTATTCTTAAAATACAAATATTTACTAACTGCAATCGTTTTACAAACATGAACATGAAAACACGAATAAGGTAAATAGAGAACAAGCTTCTGACTAAGTTGTAATTGAGTGGAGATGGTGTTAGACCAGAAGATTCGTATCATTCTTCGGAGGTTCCTTGTGTGGATGATTAATAGCTTAGTAAGGTCGCTTTCTGTCAGTCTCTAGCATTCTCATGTGAACTCTTTCTACTACCAGAATGTCTTGACTTTGCAGACGACCTGATAAACTCTCTTACAAGCAACAGTAGATGCAAGAGAAACATTTCAACACCTTTGCACAAGAAGTTGACCTGAAGATCAGTCAACACGGAGCAGTGATGATGACATTAAACATTCCACATCCCTCACCAATTCAAATACAGTAGATGGAACAGAACTTCTCTCAGCTGAAGAGTTTTTTTACTTGGGCAGCAAGGGCAGAGGGCCAGGCAGCAACTTCAAGATTGAAAAACAGTTTAAAATGCTGAACAACGTATGGAAGCCCCTTTCAGTACAGCATCAATGCCAAACTGCTGTACAAGATCTGTGTGGTGTTTAAGTTTTTGTTTTTATTTTCTATCGAATCTTACGGCTGAGAATGCTAGAGGATGAACAAGAAAAACTGTGAACTGTTACAATCGTAAAAGCAGACTGTGCAAACTGTTGCAGACCCTAAAGATACGGATGAAGGGTAACTTCATAATTCCGACGAATTAAGAAAACAAGCGAGAGCTTTCAGTTGAAAAGTTCGCGATATTTAGATCAGCTTCTTCCGGACAAATCCTAAGAACAGGACACTTGCATGGCACTTTTAAGTGGAAATAGTTCCTACAATAAGCAAATGATCGCAGACTGCTTCAGTTCTTACCTTGGGTAGCAATTCATTTTAGAGCTGACAGTTTCAAGTCGTGTTGAGAGTTGAGAGTTTCCTCTGACCATTTCTCGTCGTAGCTGTCAAGTCAGCAGTCCACAGCTGTCACTTGTGGTGCCGGGGTCAGTTTACTTTAAGACAAAAGAAATGTTAAAAGGTTCAGTTTACCCCTGTGATGACGGCATTCTGCACAAATGTGTAACATTAAAACAAATCCATTAAAAGGTTCAGTTTACCGTGGCCGAGGATGCTAATCTGCACAGATGTTTTACCTATTTTCAGCAGGTTGCCTGGCTCACTTCATAGATCCATAGACTCGAATCTGATGTTTTGAGTTCAGTCTCAGCCCACAAATTTAAAATCTTGCCTGTTTGCTACCCATCTTTACAAAACTAAACATTCCGGTGGTGTCAGCTTTTCGTTTCATAGGTCCTTGTCCTCTCCTTTCATTTCAAGACATTACCAGTGTAAAAGCTTCCGCGCAGGCCCAAAGAGTCTGTTGATAGCGTTTAGATGAAGCACGTGTGAAAGTATCAGAGAGGAACCAATCTCTCTTACCCCAGTTCCATTGCAACAATAACTGTACCAATATAGCAGCAGCAGTTCACGAACTAGGAATTCTATTGATTGTGGTAGCTACTGTTATTGGAGTAGTAGTCATTGGTGGGAGCAGTGACAGTAGAAAGGGCTATTAGTATAAATCAGTACTTCGAATTAGTAATTCTATGTAGATCTAGTAATTGTAGAACTTCTAGCAGTAGTAACGGCAGTAGCAATAGTTATAGTAGCAGCAATAGTTATAGTAGCAGCAGAATTTATAGTAGCAGCAGAACTATCAGTAAGGCAGAAAGGCAGAAAATAAGGAGGATGAGATGACAGTCAAGAACCTTGGCGTTGTTCTTGGTTCTCAACTGTATGCAGCGATCCATCACCCAAACTTGTCAGTCTTGTTAATGTTAACTTCGATGTTTTGGTTCTTTTCGCCATTATCTTTCAACTTCATCATCATCATCATCATCAGGTACCCTGCCGCATGGCGTTGGCGACCATGGACTTCCAACCATCTCTATCTCTCGTTGCCCCCAGCATCTCCCCCACCCTCTTCATCCTCAGCCACCTTGCAAGTCCGTCCAGCATTCTCTCCCTGGGTCTACCCGGTGCTCTCTTTCCCTCCAGCTTTCCCGTTGTGACCAGGTGCTCTAAATCCCCCTTCCTCATAAAATGGCCTATAAATGTTGCTTGTCTTTTCCTAATCTTCCTTATCAGTGATCGACTTGTGTCTGCCTCCATCAAGACTGTCTCGTTTGTTTTCTTTGCTGTCCATGGTACTCTCAACATTCTTCTGAGAAACCACATCTCGGCTGCCTCAATCCTGCTCTGGCTTTGCTTGCTGACTGTCCACGCCTCGCATCCGTACAACAGTATTGGTTCTATATAACATTCAAGGACTCTCTTTCTGATGTTAATTGACAGGCATTTGTTGGTAATAATGCTTATCTTCTTGAATGCTGTTTTGGCTTGGCCGATTCTGCCAGCTATTTCCGATGTGCATCTGCTGTCTGATGAAATGACCGTTCCCAGGTATTTGAACTTATTAACCTGTGTCAAGGTTGTGCCATTTGCTGTTATTTTGCAGGAGGGGGTTTCATGTTTTTTTACTGATCACCATGACTTCAGTCTTCCTGCTGTTTAGTTCCAACCCCTTACCTTTGCTTTCTGTTTCTAGTATATTCACAAGGTTTTGTAGGTCCCTTTCATTTTCTGCAATTAGCACGGTGTCATCTGCGTACCGAATGTTGTTTATCATTTTCCCTCCGACCTTTAATCCAGGGTCTTCTTCTAGATTTCTCATGATGTTTTCGCTATATAGTGAAAACAGATCTGGTGACAAAACACAACCCTGTCTGACTCCTCTTTTGATGTTTTGAAAAGAGCTTATATTGTTTTCTATTCTCATTGCAGCTGTTTGTTCCCAGTACATATTCCTGATTATTCGTAGATCTTTTCCATCGACATTGAGTCTCTCCAGTTGGTTGATCAATTCTTCATGTCGTACCCGATCGAAAGCCTTGGTATAGTCAACAAAGCATAAATACAAATCCTTATTCATCTCAACTGACCTCTCTATGATAGTTCTTAGGATGTATATGGCATTAATAGTTCCTTTCCCCTCCACAAATCCACACTGTTCTGCTATTTCTCTTTTGATTCTATTCCTTGTCCTCATCATAATTATTCTTAACAGGATTTTTGTTACATGACTCAAACTGATTGTGCGATGGAGTTCGCATTCTATAGCCCCTGTCTTCTTTGGAAGTGCAATGAAAATTGATTTTGACATATCTTTGGGGATTTTTCCTGTGTCATAAATTTCATTTAGGAGGACTGTTATTTTTTCTATGCCAAATTCCTCCAGGGCTTCAATCATCTCTGTAGTAATGTTGTCTGGTCCTGGGGCTTTTCCTGGGACCAGACAACATTACTTCAACAGCATCTAAACTTGCGACTTCTCTTATCTTGTCTCGCATGGATTACTGTTACTCTCTGCTCTTTGACTTGCCTCCTGCTTCTGATGCATGCACCCTAGCAGATTCAGAGTTCTGTGGCCTGTCTTGCCTTCAGTAAAAATACGCATGATCATATCACTCCCTTGCTTCATTTTCTGCACTGGTTGCCTGTTTCTCAAAGAATTTCATACAAAACCAATACATTATGCTTGAATTGTATCAATGGTACTGTACCTATTTATCTTTGTGACCACCATCGAATGTACACCCCTGCCCGACCTTTCCGTTCTGTTTTTGATACTAGTTTACAAATTCCTCGATGCAGATATTGCACAGTTGGTCGCCGTTCTTTTTCTGTGTCTGGTAGATACATTTGGAACGATCTTCCCTCGTCTATTCTTTAGTTATATACTCTGTCTTCCTTCAAGTCTCACTCGAAGACACACATATTCTGTCTTCCTTCAAGTCTTACTCGAAGACATACCTTTTTGTCCAGCAGTGATCTACGTCTCTACGTGCCCACCCTTTTGCCCCACTCCCCTCCCCTCCTCCACCTCCCGGTTTGCCAGTGCTATGTACCTTAAAGTTTCGGTCATCGTTGGGTGATTGCTATGTGAACTGAGTTGCATGACTGCTTTAATTTGATATTTCTGTCAAGATCTGGTGCCTTAGAAATGTCAATATTATTGCCATTGTTATTATGACAGAAAGCAAGGGGCAAGGTGGAAACAAAGAAAGTGACAGAAGAAAATTTCAGCACACAGTACTTAGAAGGTTGGGATACTATTTCTCCTAAAAGATCTTCCCGCATCCCCAAGGGGGGTGGGGTGGGAAGGGAACATGACTTCATGATCATCGTGGTACGTTCCTGTTTAGTAAATTTATCTTCATGATTGTAAATTTTCGTAATGATTTAATCACATGCCATAAAAAAGTTACAGTAAAAAGGAACCTGATCATCATCTCTCGTTAAGTGTTTATGTAGTATCAACAAGTTGACTACCTGAGACATCAGACGACCGTTTCCTGTGACATATTTCAGTTGAACTGTATATGACGTCATGTCCACGAACAGTTGACTGCATTCGGATGCTGACATCACTGTGTACCCTCCGTTCCTTGTGCCAGTTTGGGGGGGGGGGGGGGGGGAAAGATTAGCTGTTTGAGCGATTTACAGCTGACAGGCATGATAGTCAAGTGGGTAAAACATCGGACTTGTAATAAAAGGTCAGGGTTCAATCCTGTCTGGGTACCTCCCACCTGATTGATAAAAGGTGGAGATTTGTACGATCTCCCAGGTGAACATGTGTGCAGACCTGCTAGTGCCCAAAACCTTGCGTGTGTACACGCATGCAAAACAAATAGCCACGTTGAAGATCCTGGAAGCCATGTCAGTGTCAAATGGCTTAAGGAGACACGAAAGCACCCAATGTGCCACCTACACATTGTGGGTAAAACATCGTGCATACACGCATTTGAAAAAATAATCGAAACGCTACCGAAAAGAAAAGAAAAGATTTAAAGTGAAGTAAAACAGTATACACTGTGAGACTTTGCTTTAACCCTTTGACTCCGACACCCTATCCACCAACTGCAAAAACTTAACTCTTTGACTCGCTCGCATTATCCGCCAATTTCTTGCAGGAAGCTGGTGGATAGGTTGAGGGAGTAAAAGGGTTAAGCTTTTGCTTTGCTAGCACAGTTGACAATGCAAGATGTGGTGGACAGGGTGCGGGAGTCAAAGGATTGTTAACTGTTTTATTTTCGTAGCTTTCATATCACATTTGTTTCACTGCAGACTTTCTACAAAAAATATTTGAAATGCTATTTGAGTACTTGTACAAGTACGTTTCCAGACAGAACTATGTGTCATTACTGCTGAAATCAATTGTGCTGAACGCATTTAGCTGCTTAATTGTAACGAGTCGTGAGACCTGTAAGTGAAGTTCTTCAGTTCTTGAATAAACGATTCGAAAAATAGGATAATTACTAGATACATGATGCATACTGATATAACATATTTCACTGACGATGACTATTCCGCACTATGTTATAATGACTTATTTACATTATGCAAACAGTCCATCTAACGACGAGGGGAACATTTTTTATATAGCCTTTTTTTTCCCCATATATGTGGATTTGTTCTGCTGTTGTTCGTGTGGTTTTGTTCCCCTATTTCTTTCTTTCTATCTTTCAGTGCTGTCCATGGAACTCTCAGCACTCTTGGAAACCACATCTCGGCTGCCTCAATCTAATGGACAGCAAAGAAAACAAACGAGACAGTCTTGATGGAGGCAGACATAAGATGATCATTCATAAGGAAGATTAGGAAAAGACAGCAACATTTATAGGCCTTTTATGAGGAAAGATTGGAGCACCTGATCACAACGGGAAAGCTGGAGGGAAAGAGAGCACCAGGTAGACCCAGGGAGAAGATACTGGACGGATTTGCAGAGTGGCTGAAGACAAGGAGGATGGAAGAAGTGCTTGAGGCAACAAGAGATAGAAACAGATGGAAGGCCATGATCGCCAACGCCATGTGGCAAGGCACCTGATGATGATCTTTCAATGCTGTGAAATGTTCAGATTTTTTAAACATGCATAATTCATGTGTTAACAGCAGACATTGAAAGAAGGATACAGGCAATGGAGATGAGATGCTTCCGCAAACTCCTTGGTATCTCATACAAACATCATATAACCAATAAGGAAGTGAAAACCCGAATCGAAAACGCCATCGGGCCGTATGAAGACCTCCTGACCTCAGTGAAAAGACGCAAACTGAGGTGGTACGGGCACATCAAACGATCATCTGGACTGGCCAAGACCGTCTTGCAGGGTACAGTTCAGGGAGGGAGACGAAGAGGCAGACAGAGAAAAAGATGGGAAGACAATAATTATCAGAGAGTGGACTGGCCTTGAATGGAATATCATTCTGCGGAAAGCTGAGGACCGTGAGGAGTGGAGAAAGTTGGTTGCAAAATCTTCAGTGGTGCCCCAACGGTCAACCAGACTACGGGACTGATGATGATGATGAATTCATGTGTACTTTTTTTCATACGAGAGAGTGTTCGATTAGATCAACATCTTTTGACTGGAAGTCAGAGAGAGCTGACCAAGTCAAGCCATTTTACGGTCATTTTTTTTACACTGGTGCGCATTTTGGCCGATGTTTATTAAGTATACTAATCAAATGATTTCAAAGAAATTTTCAGCGACGAGTTTTTCATTTCAAGAATAAAAAATACAAACCAGTTTTAATTCAGATCGGTTCATCAGTAGCCAAGATATGAATACTTAACTGTTTCTACATTCTTAATTGCAGCGGCCCAGATAATGATCATGTGTATTTGGAACTGAGACCATGAACTATGTTGAATGTATGGACTATTCGATAAACGACTGAGAGCTCCCTACTGCTATTTTGTAAACGTGTCTTGCACGTCATGACCTTGACCTTTGACCAGTCTAATAAAATTTACGGGAATGTTTTCCTACTGTGCAATCTTGGACGTGGGAACAGACTTTTTTTTTGTTTTGTTTTGTTTTTTGTTGGTTGGTTTTTTTTTTTGGGGGGGGGGGGTGTCATGGGGGAAGGTCCTGTTCTTAGCCCTGGAATACGACGTTATCTACCTGACTTTAAGATTACCGCTCACACCTTAAAGATACTGGTCTGGACCGTAATGATGGTCAACAGCAGCTGCAGGAGGGACAAAACGAAAAACGCAACTACTCAGAATTTATGACGTGGACAGTTCTGGGTTCAGGGACAATCGGCACAGGTTGCTTCGCTCGTTTCTGCTGCTGCAGTATTAAGTTCTGTCTCTTTCGGTCCCACTATGATGGTTTTCTTCTGCAGTAGGTGGTACCAAAGGTTATTCAACAAGCATCCACTTCTCCCTTTGGTGTTACTGTTGGATAGTTAAGGTGACGTTGTTACTGATAGGTAGTAAAGGTGATGTGATATTCAGATCTAGGCTTAATGTAGTAAGGTTGTCCTATAACCTTGAGGTCGAAAGGGAGCGAGGTGATAAACACTCATCTTTTCTTGGGGCCAGCATCATGAGGATGATACCAGTCCTTCTTTCACTGCCGTTGGACACATGGAGGGAGGAGGACACGTGGATATCCTTATAATGGACTTTGCTAAGGCATTTGATAAAGTCAGCCATAGCCTTCTCCTTTATAAGCTCCATACATACGGTGTTCAAGGTCATACCAACAGGAGGATAGCGAGCTTCCTGCAAAACGATAGCGAGCTTCCTGCAAAACAGACGACAGGCAGTGGTTGTGAATGGGTCGTGCTCATCGTTTGTACCAATCAGATCCGGTGTGGGATCAGTGCTGGGACCATTCTTATTCCTAGCCTACATCAACAACCTACCCGACAATCTGACTACAAACAGCAGACTCTTTGCAGACGACACTGCAGTGTACAACAGGGTTAGCTCTGCCCAGGACCAAGCTCAACTACAGCAAGACCTCCAACAGCTCGCTGTTTGGTAGAAGAGTTGGGACATGCAGTTACACCCTGCAAAGTGCAATACCCTCCCTGTCACACGAAAGCGACGGCCACTACAGTGCGAATACCATCTCCACGGCCACACCCTGGAAGTTGTAGACTCAGCGAAATATCTTGGAGTCATACTGCAGAACAAGATGGATTGGGACGATCATATCAACTTCATCTGGACCAAAGTCAACCAGGTCCTGGGATTTCTCAGACGCAACCTGCAAATCAGCTCTCCTAGCATAAAGGCTAAAGCCTATAAAACGTTTGTTGGGCCTCTGCTGGAATATTCGGCATCCGTCTGGGAACCCTATGTGAAACAGCACAAGGTGAAGATAGAAAACATCCAGAGTAGGGCAGCCCGCTTTGTACTGAACCGTTAACAACGCACCGCTAGCGTTACCACCATGCTGGACATTCTCGGATGGATGTCCCTTGAGGACAGAAGAAAATAGCAAGGCTGTCCATGTTCTATAAAAACCAAGAACTACTTAGTCAGCTGCCCGAGGTTGAAACAACAACTCCAACCTCCCAAGAAGAGAATGCGACGAAGTCACGACCAGCAGTTCACACAAATAGCTGCAGATACCGACTACCGGTTGATGTCGTTCCTCCCAAGAACAGTTGTGGACTGGAACTCTCTCCCCCAGGAGATCGTCGATGCCAAGACCCCTGACACATTTGTGTCACGGGTCAACAGGCTCCTCCAGTAAACTTCTCCATACTTTGTCTCGTTGTGTGAATGGATGAGTGGAAGGATGTTGCGGGCTGAGTTGCCTACTGCAACCTGGGGTCAGCTAGTCCATAGTAATGGATGAAAAGCGAATGTGGTAGCCTGCTGACAGCTCCGCACATAGCTTTTACCTTGTTTTTTGTTTTGTTTTGTTTTGTTTTTGTGCAGGCTAATGAGTAGGTAAGGTAGGGGTGGGGGGTGTCACTTTGTAGTATGAATGCGAGTTATCTCGTGATTAAGAAATTACAAACAGGAAACAGAATTTTTTTTAACAGATCTCTGAAACTCTCGCAAACCTGTGCAGTAACACTGAAAGGTCAGAGCTCAACTTTTTACACCAATTTAAACCACAAAATTCCTTGACAGATCACATTCGTCTAATGTCGCCCACAACTTTTTTTTCAACTTTGCAGGTAGTCCTAAAACTAGCATCACGATTTATCAACGTGTACGGTTAAAACTGGGGGGAAGTGTCGGAAGCTCCGCAAAATTCGCCTGAAATCAGCAGAATACCTTCCAACAGCACAGACACATTGTTTTGTCAACATTAAACAATATTTCAAAGATACTATAGGGGAAAACTACACCGACACAACACAACACACACACACACACGCCCGCACACACAGATAAACAATTTGCCTCATCGGTTACACACACAACATTACGAAATCGCAGCAGTATAATGGGTTAGGGTAAAACTTGCCACATAACCGTGAGATGTAACAGCAGGAGACTAATGTGGTAGAGATCAACTTTCTTGGTGCCAACATTATGGGGGCAGCATGACAGTATACAGATATCTGACCACACACGCGCGCGCGCACGCACACACGCATAAGAAATTGGCATAATTTATTTTTAGCAAAAGAAACACTATGAAATCAGTGGGCAGGTGAGCAGCCAAACTTTGACTAGCAAAATTGCGAACTGTCTAGGATTAAGAGATTTAAGCTAAATTTACCAGGCCAAAAAAAATCGTCCTTTTTCTTTTTTCTTTCATTTCCTTTGGTGCCCACGATCTTGAGGATGATCATTCCGGCACATAAAGGGGGGGTGTTGTAGACACAGTCCATTCGTAAGCTCCGAGCTACAGATTATCATTTGCCAAAGTTCACTATTAAAGACCTCAACAATCTCCCCCCCCCCCCCCCTTCAAGATTGATCTCAAATACCCAGCCTACTGCAACAGAAAGTGGCTTACCTCGTTAGAAGTTCTGAACAGCCTCCAGTTGCTATAAAATTCAAACTTGAAACACGGCTAAAGCTAAATCCAGCAACATCGAACATCGGGTGAGTGGTACAAATGCAACATCACTTCCGGCTGCCCGCTCAGAATCGTTACATGTGATTCAGGTAAGTCAAGCGGGGGTGGAGATGGGGATGTGCACGTGAATCAATGAAATGCGAGCTGAGCTCGTGTTCTCAGGAAGGCAAGGAAATTAAATATGCACGAACACACACACACACTCTCTCTTTCTGTGTCTGTCTGTCTGTCTGTCTATCTGTCTGTCTGTCTGTCTTCTCTCTCTCTCATCACATACCCCACACGCACATACACACACACACACACACACACACACACACACACACACACACACACACACACACACACACACACACACACACACACACATTATTTTGCTGGAATTCTTTTTTGTAACTTTATGACGTGGCGTAAGTTAGAGGTGTCAGGAGTTAAAGCCTGAAACTCTTGCTTGATAGGGATTCTCCTCTGAGGATCTTCTGCCGTCTGGCTGTTCCCCAGAGTTTCTTACTAACGTGGCGTGTACGCTTGACGTGTTCCTCCCCCTCCCTTGTTTGTTTTTGATGCTTCCTTTACTTCCTTCTTTCCTTCTGATTCTATATCTGTAATTTATGTTTTGCTAAATAGAATATTAACAAAATGCTAGCGCTCTTGTTATTTTATTTTTGTTTGTTCTTATCGTTAGGGGTTGACACGTGCTTATTTATAGATGTCTGCCTTTTTATTTTGACTGATTAGAATAATTTGTTTCACATTTCATGAGTTACGGTTCTCTCTCTCTCTCTCTCTCTCTCTCTCTCTCTCTCTCTCTCTCTCTCTCTCTCTCTCTCTCTCTCTCTCTCTCATTCATATGCTCGTATTTTGTGAGTACAGCAGACAGGACTAGTTGTAAGATAGGTCCTGTGGGACCTAATGCTATTCTCCTTGATTGATAAAGTTTTTGAAGTCTGTCTCTACCTCCCTCCCTCATTCACTAACACACACATACACAACAACACACTGTGTTGTGTGTGTGTGTGTGTGTGTGTGTGTGTGTGTGTGTGTGTGTGTGTGTGTGTGTGTGTGTGTGTGTGTGTGTGTGTGTGTGTGTGTGTGAATGAGTGAAAGAAAGTGTTTGTGTTGGTTTGTGCACGTATGATTCGTGAAGTTTGCAGGCTGGTTCGTTGTCTTGATAAAATCATGGATTCAAGATCTGATAGGCCTGTCTCTGCCTCGAGAGCAGACCCAACATGCAACATTAAAAAAACTGGTCTGTTGTTGGCTGCCTATCTTAGTGTTTCTATCTTTCTAGTGGTGTCGGCTTATGTGTTGCATAGATCCCTCTCTCCCTACCCTCTGTTTCAAGACTTTGCCAGCACATAGGGTTTGAAGGGAGGGGGTTGTTTTGAATATGTAATTGTTCTGTAAACTATAAAATAACATTCTGCTAAATAAAGTAATCTAAATGCTTCACACACACACACACACACACACACACACACACACACACACACACACACACACACACACACACACACACACACACACACACACACACACACACAATGAGAAAGATACTTTTCGGGAAAGGACGAATGATTTACGGGTAATAAGATTGTGTAGACCAGAAAATTTTAACTTTTTCACTCTGCGGGAAGCTGGTGGATGGGGTGAGTGAGTGAAAGGGTTAAGGCTGGATATCTTTACTTCCAATTATGCAGGTATCATGTTTTCGTGTTGTGAAGGAGGCCGTTACTAAACACCTTGTGACACTAAGCCCTCACCATACGTTTGTGTCGGTGTCTGTGTTGGGAATACTGTTTCACTTATATTGCCTCTTTTAGCTAGAAAGGATAAATTGTGTGGCTTTATTTAGAAAGTGGTGTTTTTGTTTTCGTTTTTATTTTTTGGTTTTGTTTTGTTTTTGTTTTGTGTTTGTTTGTTTGGTTGGTTGGTTTCTTTTTTGTTGTTTTTGTTTTGTTTTGGGGGGGTTATGGTGGTTCCATTTTCTACGCCACTTTTTTTTTCTTTTGCTCAATTTTATGATGATTATGGTAATGAGGATGATAATCATACTGCTTGGATCGGGCTGCATTACAGGGCCTGTACTCTACGCTCACTGTCATCACATATCCTGCCATCAACCAGGGATAAGGCATACAGACACCTGCGGCATTAGTCAGGAGATCCGAGCAACATCACAGTGATGCTTCCGTGAAGTTGATTAAACTCGACTGTGTGGTCCCAGTCTTCCTGATGAGCCCAAAGCACACTCACCTCTTGGTAGGAACCGGTTTGATTAAGAAAGATGACCAGCGTGTGTGGGTTGGGTCCTATACATAAAAAGTGACGCAGACTGGCGATACAGCAAACTTATGGCCATATTGTCGACCTCAGCATCAATTCTTTCCTGTTTTGTTGGATTAACGCTTTGATACCTGCAAATAACGTTGAAACAAACAATTCTTATCAAGAAACACCCATTAGTGCTGGGTAGGACCCAGAGGAGTAATGCCTCGCCACTGTTCAGCAATCACCTGCAATTACAACAGACGACCCCAAATTCCAGCCTGCCATTCAAACAAACTAACAAACAAACACACACCAGTCGCTATGGCGAGGGGCTACAGCAACGGACTGACGACTGAGAGGGTACCCAATGCTGTACACCAAGCGGTAACCATTTCGCTTAACAAAGGGAAGGCTTCCCATTCGGACCCAGTATTCAGCTACCATGTTTACAAGCCCAATGCCAAGTTGGGGATATGACAAACCGTGGAACATAGCCACAAAACGCACACCAGTCAGGTCCAACCCAGCCTCCGGACCAAGGAAGAATGAAAGGGCCCTTTAGAAATAACTTTGAAACGAATTGAAAATTGTTGCTTAATAAATAAGAGTTTGATCCCATCTGTGTGTTATTGACCAGACGGGGAGCTTTTCTCAAGTCTATCGTTTTGTTTCAATCGTGTGCATTTGTAATTGTAAACTTATTCTATGAGATTTATCTGTAAGCACATCGCTTATCACTTTCTGTTTGTTTGGATTGTTGTTGTTGTTTTACTAATAACGGACATTTCACATAAAATTGAACTAAAGCTAAACGAATGACACAGTACTGTTAGCTCTGTAGGTTCAGAAACTCGTTTCATAGCAAGGCGATCATGCTCACAGAGTGTAACAGTGGTAGGTTCTCTATGTCTTTGGTTGGGGGACGCTTGACCTTTGACTGTCTCACTAAGTTATTTCTATCCCAGCTTGAGTTCTATGCCTTTTTTTTATATGAAACATGTTCAAGAGGGATTCATTTCACTGGAACAGTTCGGTTTACGCTGCACCAAATCTGCCAGGAGTAGACTCCTAGAGTCTGCAAAACCTCTTGCGACGGCAATCTTCAAATGTAGTCGAAATTAAGACGCTATATCAAGCACCAAGGTACTATATGAAGGTGGTATTACCTGAGCGACTGGCACATTAAGATATGTCTTTGTGTGTTTTATGTTGCAAGTGTGATCTGAAATTGACTGGTGTCACTATAAAAGCTCTACGTTATGCCTCCTCATGGTGACATGCGGTAACTGAGCACCTCATGGACTCAGGATAAATCTTGAGGGACTCGGAGGAGGTCTGGCCCCCAGACGTGCGGCACGCAGGACCACCGGCGTGTGGATACGCCCTGGTGCCCACGAACCAGATTCTCATGCTATGGGTAAATAGCTCCACTGCCTTGTGGACATCTCGGGAGAGAATAAAGCTAAGGGAGTTAACCCTGAAAAAAATCACCCTACTGCCTTGTAGGTTGTCGTGGGAATGACAAAGGCGAGCGGAGAGACCGTAAAGAAACCGATGGAAGGCAATGAGAAACCACCATCGTATTTTCCCCAGGATATTCATGGATGGACAGACAAAAAGAAAATGAAGATAACGACGTAAATAGGTGCTCCTGTGGAGCACCTTCGTCCGGTAGGGACCGTCATGTGGTGCAGGTGACACCAGACCGTCAGCCAGCTACTGCGACCAAACCCAAACTCAAACTCAAAAATACCAAAATAACAACATGGAAAATCAGAACACTGTTGCAGAAGGGAAAATTAGACAATATCAAAATGGAAATGGAAAGGCTTAACATTAGTATTTTAGGACTAATTGGAAGTGAGATGGAAGGGGGGCAGGCATGATAACATCAGGAGAATACACTGTGATATACTCTGGTGGTAGTTCACATGAACGAGGAGTAGGCATCGTAATGGACAAAGACAAATCAAAAGCAGTTAGGGGATACTGGGCTGTGTCCGACAGCGTTTTGCTGGTCAAATTGGGAGGCAAACCATTTTATATCAACATCATTCAGGTGTATGCACCAACATCCGCAAATACTCAGGAAGACATCGACAACTTCTACGAAGTATTAGAGATGGCCAAGGTCCATTGCAAATCACAAGAAGTTACAGTAACGATGGGAGATTTTAATGCCAGTGTGGGACAGGATAGGGTGGAGGATATAGTTGGACCTCATGGCCTTGGTACACAAAATGAAAGGGGAGGGAAACTTGTAGAATGGGCACAGATGAATGAATTCATAGTAGGAAACACCTGGTTTGAGCAGCCTAATAGAAGAAAATGGACTTGGATGAGTCCAGGAGATAATACCAAAAATCAGATTGTCTACATCCTGATTAATAAAAGATTTAGAAATTCTTTACTGTCGGCAAAAACACTACCAGGCACAGACTGCAACAGTGACCACAATCGTGTAGTGGGAAGATTTAGACTGAAATTAAGGAAAAGGAAACAGACCAAAAGCAACATCAAAGTAAATCTTGGACTCTTAAAGACAGATGAAGTGATACGTCAAAAAGTTAATGCTACATGTTCAAAACAAATTCAGTGCTCTGGAAGACGTTGGTGACAGTGAGGAACAATGGACAAAGTTGAGAAGTTCTATAAATGAAGCTTGTGAAGAAATCCCTGAGGCAGATAGAAAAGCAAAAAAGAACTGGATGACAAAAGAAATTTTGTGCTTGATGGAGGAAAGGAGGAAGCAAAGAGAAACGAGGAGAATACAGGAAGATAAACAAAGAAATCAAGATAGGTGCAATGAAGCTAAGGAAGCTTGGCTGAAAACAAAATGCAAAGAAATAGAAGACCGACACAAAACGGATCCTCAGGGTATGCACAGACGAATTGAAGAAATAGTTCACTGGAAAAATACATGCACGTCAACTGGTTGCTTAAAATCGAAAGATGGCACGCTTATCCTGGAAGAAGACAAAATATTAGACAGATAGGGAGAGTACATTAAAGACCTTTTTGAGGATGACAGAAACGAAGAACACATTATGAAAAAGAACTGTATGACCTCCACGTCACTACTCAAACGCTGCTCATTTCGGTACTTCAATATACCCCCAAACCCACCAGAATAAGGTCTCATGAAAGTTGGGTGTGAAGGACCACAGAAATTGTGACATTTTCTTCACCCAGTGCAAAGGTGATAGAATGGAGATTTTATTCATGACACCCTGGAGTTCCATTTAGATGTGTGACTATACTTCCATTCATTATCCTAATAACATAAAGGCTTGAGAGATATTGATACTTGCAGAGGTGGTCAGGAAATTTGATCAACATCCCCAGTGACACTTCTGTGAAGTGTCTGAGATTGGACTGTGTGGTCCCAGTTTTCCCACTCAACTCTGGGTAACAGCTGGGGTTGGAGCGTAAAGACGGAGTTCTGATAGGACACATAGGATTCGAACGTGGAGTTCTGATGGTGTTGATGGTATTCGAACCCACACCCGGTTCACGCCCTCTCAGTCGTCAGTCCGTTGCTGTAGCCCCTCGCCATGGCGACTGGTGTTTGTTTGTTTTGTTTGTTTGTTTGTTTGTTTGTTTGTTTGTTTGTTTGTTTGTGAGTTGCAGGTTGGAATTTGGGGTCGTCAGTTGTGACTGGAAAAAAAGTGAACTCTTTGTTGCAGTTACATCTAACACCGGTGCTGTCTTGCCTGTCTGTCTGCCCGTTGCTTGTTCTTCCTGAGAGCCCAACCTCTATTTTTTTTAACACCAGCACTTCCTTGCATTTCTGCTGAAGGCCCTTCATCAGCTTCGAAAGCGATTTCCTCCCATGCCTCTAAACAGCCGCCTGTTTTCCCCTCTTAACCCTTACCAATTTCACTTCCTCACTCTTTCCACCAACTTCGCAGACCTGAGGGACAGGGCGAGGAAGTGTAGGGTTAACCCCGTCCGTAGCTCAAAAAAAACGTCTACCACGACTAACAGAGTTCTCCCCCCTATATTTTGGCTTGGGTGTTGCCTCACCACGTTGGAAGCTCTAACTGGTCGTTAACATTGCAGCCGCTAGCTTCCTGCTAATATTACTGTATTCCAAACAGCCACGATTGACAACAAAGGCCCCCCTTCTTCTTCTTCTTTTTTTTTTTTATTTCGCGTGGAAGAGCTTGATCTCCAACGCACTTTTTCTGTGTGACTAAAACCACACGTGCGCGTGCACACACGTGCATGCACACATTCACACGCACGCGCGCACACATTTACATGTACGCAAACACATGCACGCACACGCGTGCACGTGCATTCACACGCACACAGTCACAACATACGCACACACATATATATATACGCGCACACACACACACACACACACACACACACACACACACACACACACACACAATTCTTTGTTGTGTGATTCTGCTTAAGGTCATGGCCCTCCCCGAATCTGACATGATGACACGCAAACGACCGTTTTCTTGCCGCGTGTGACAAGGGACGACTTTCAGTTAATTCAGCACTCTATCCTTTCCATCTTTTCCTACTGACTTTACGTTCAGGGCCTTTTGTGCTGCTAGCTAACAATCAGAAGCGGCAGGGTACCTGTGGGGTTGTATCGTTGACATTGAGCCCAACCTTCTTTTTCTCTTTCTTCCTGGTCTTTTTTTTGTGTGTGTGTGTGTGTGTGTGAGGCGGAGAAGAGACAGATGGAGGGAGAGAAAAAAAATGTCAGAGAAAATGATGCGTTATGTTCCGACAGAAATTACTGGCTAAAAGCCATTTTTCAAACTTGCCGCTGCTAATCTCACATCAGATACAAAAGATACAAAAGAAGAAATTCGGAAAGACAGAGATTTCAAGTGGTCTGAAATGAAATAAAACGACAGACAATCAAGACGTGCTGACAAATGAAAAATAAAAAAAATAAAAGAAACCAAGCTCCTCAGACCATTACTGTGGTCAAAGCCTTTTCTGGTGCTTAAAAATAATCCATTTTCAGTCAAAGCCAAACATCGGACTTTTTAGTGGAGCACGGAGAACTGAAGTTGTTTGGCGAGCTGACCACATTTCATTTTGTTGTTGCACAATCTGCATCTTTGTTGGGCGTGCATGCTGGCCTTTTTCATGCTTCCATAAGCCACTAACGTGACTTATAGAATCTTTAGGATGCGTATTCCATATTCTGTTTGTGTATACACAGGCAAGGGTTTTAAGCACTGGCAGATCTGCACACATACTAACTTGGGAATTTGGAAAAATCTCCACTATTTACCCACCAGGTGGAGATTTCAAGGTGGATTGAACCCATTACCTTCCACCTGGAAGTCCGATGTTTGCCCACTTGATATTTACGCCCATCGAGATTATGTAGTCTGAAATCACAAATGTGAACAGAAAATGAATAAAAGCTTGCTTCCTTCTTCTGCCTCGGAGACATGGCAAACTAACTGCAAGAATGAGGGTTACGAAAGGAAGGTGTCTACGACGGATTCTGAAAGGTACATTGGAGCAACGCATCTCCAACGGAAAGGTGACCATACGAACAGACACCGATCAGACGTCAAGACAAGGAGATGGAGATGGCTAGGCCATGTCCTCAGGATGGACACCATAGCGCTGCTTTGTCATGGGTACCACCTTGGTCAGTAAAGAAGCAGGGGCAGAACGTCAACGGGTACCTGGCAGTGCACACATCAGCAACCGATGGATGAAGCCGGAAAGACATAGCATGAGCTATGCAAGCTACTACAAAGTTGTAGAACAGAAATATTATCATGCAAAATAGAACTACAAAATTGAATTGATCACGTGTGTTTGTGTCTGTGGTTTAGTTAGCCCCACTGTATGTGCATGAAAAAAGACAAGCGAGGAGATGAGGTGGTGCAGGTGAGTACGCGTACGTGCATTGTGTATGAAAGTACGCGTATGGGTAGGGGACAATTGAAAGGGAGGGAAGTCGTGATCTGTGGACATATGCGAATAGTAGGCCTAGCACAAAAACGTCCAATTGAACAGTTTGTGAAGAAAGCAAACAGAGCTGAAGGAAGGGAGAGAAGAATGAAATGCTACTTTAAGAAGCTGGAGCCACGACTGTTTCCCTTTGATAATGCCACGGCTGCATCGAAAAAGTTGGCTCACTTGAAAAAGTTTGACTCGCTTAGTTCATTAATCGAATGAATAAATCGACGGGCACGGTAGTGAAGTGGGTAAAAATGTCAGACTTCCACTGGAAGATCAGGAGTTTGATCCTGTCTTGTTATCTCCCGCTTTGGATGGAGTTGTTTTTTTAATCTCCCAGTTCAGCAAGTGAACAAACCTAAACCCCCTTTGTGTGAATATGCAACTAGAATATTTATTACGCACGTTAAAGATCCTAGTCATGTCAATATTCGACGGTTTAGGGAAACATTGAAATAACATGCATATCCACCGAAGACGAAATATGCCGACTGCACAGTTGTGAGCCAAAAACAACATGCATACCTGCATCTGAGGAAAAAAAATCAGAACGCTTTTTTTTTAATCAGATAAATGAGACAAAAAAACAAACAAACGTTAGGGCTTTCTTGCGAGAAAATTGCCCTGAGAGAAACACAATATTTTGTGAAAGACGCTGTGCGCGTGCGATTCTCTGTAACTACACAAACCAAACAGCATTCTTTGAGGCAGACAGCGTTAAAAACAATTTTTGGAAACGCTATAAAAAAAAAAAAAGTTGGGGTTGATGTGGAGAAAGAAAGATTCTAGGTGACCCTGCATGACTGCTTTGCCTAGTAAAGATCCTCCACAATGAAGGCCCTGTGTACTCTTAAAACAGGTGACGATCGTTTCGTTCTGCTGGCTGGGAAAAAAGTTTCCGATTTTTCATTGTGCTTTACTATTCCTTGAACAGAACGTTTGCATAGCCGTGCTATATGACCTGAACGTTGCTTGCTATACATATAGGCCTATATGCTATCTCTCTCTCTCTCTCTCTCTCTCTCTCTCTCTCTCTCTCTCTCTCTCTCTCTCTCCTCTCTCTCCTCTCTCTCTCTCTCTCTCTCTCTCTCCTCTCTCTCCTCTCTCTCTCTCTCCCTCCTACTCACTCACACACGCGCGCGCTCTCCTCTTTTTCTCTCTCACACACACACTGGTGTATACTAGGCTCTTTTTTCTATAGTCTATTTATCAGTCTAAGTATCTGTATGTATGCTAGTGTGTGTGTTTGTGTGTGTAGTTATACTACTGTGACAAGAGAGAGCAGGTAAAAGAAAACGTAGATCTGCATTGTTTACATTGAACAAGTCGGCCTATTTAGCATGCCACATGCTGTAGCGGGATTTCATAATATGGCAGCTCGGCGGCTTCGTTCATCCTTATACTGGCTGTATGCAGATGTGTGTCTAATATAAAGAGGTCTGTGATTAAACTTGGAACATATCGTGATGTACTCCATGAAAAATGCTGTTTTAGGCACTTTTTGGGGGTCTGTGTGATCATGACCCTGGTGCCTTACCTTGCAAACTTGTCTCACTCGGCTTTTCTCGACTCATCAGCGGTCCATACCTTTGACCCAAATTTGCTAAAGATCTATCCATAAAGCTGCGAAACTCGAGTCCATACAGTTTTGTCACCATTACCACCACCACCACCCCACTCGCACGCGCGCGCGCGCGCGCACACACACACACGCACACACACACGTCGATTAAAATAAACTTTGTTTTTGATTGAGTTGGATCCATTTTTACGTCGGCATCCGCCTGAGGTGATACGACCCGACGGGGATAACCATTCCAGGGAAGTGGGGCAAGGGGGACTTATCTAAACCTATACTGACACTATTCTGCCTCAAACGTCCAAAGGAGACTCGTAGACATTCGCAGACATGTCACCACTTTATTATTCCGGAAACCCAGAACAAATTTAAGGGTAGGAAAAAGGTGTGGGGATGCCTAGAGCTGCATTCTAAACCCTAAACGAAGAACGCTAACTTCTCCAAAACACAACTCACGAACCTTATCAAGGGAAGCAACTCTACGTCCAGAAAAAAAATCATAACAAACGAAAATGTCTTTTAAGCGAAACCTCGCAAAAAAACCCAATGTTTTCAAATACGATAAATCAAACCACCAATTTAAATTATCTAGATCGAACTCTCTGGTTACAGAACAGATACCACGACAATGATTTTAAGATGCGACAGTGAGAAGGCCAGTTTTAATGCAGCTCACCCTGGGATTTGAACCCACAACCATTCGCATGTGAATCCGACGCTCAAACCAACTGATCTTGTTCTTGTTTTGTATTATCGCCCCAGTGTGTTTACGATTATTAGGGACTGTCTTGAGGATGAACCGTGTCATATAATTAAAGAAACCAATTGAGTTAATGCCCCTTTATAAACACAATCTGCCAAGGTAGATTACTCTTCTATCTTCATTTATCCTTGACACAAATTAGGCCTACAGTGCAAAGTTCTGCATACTGTTACGTAAGAAGGGTTTTAACGGATTTGTTAACTGAGCGAGCAAGAAAATGTCCGAGGCTCATCCAGACGACTTTCGAGTGGTTTCATGCACTCAACTGTCTCTGTTATTAGGCCTTATACCCGTTAGCATCTATTTATTCAAGAAATTGTTTCCAAATCGGTTCAAGAAACTGAACAGTCTATCCAGAGCTTGGTTTATAGACAAATCAATGAGAGGAATTCATGCACAGTGCACCGACCTGAAGACTGATCTCTACAGTAATTTCCAGGACTTAAAGGTAAGTCTTGTATTTCTGAGTAGTAATCAGGCTTTCGTGGACATACTTTGAATAGGTAAATCAACCTCTCGGTGCAGAAATTGATCGATAAACAGGCGAACGAAACCACAACTGATCCTAATTTGGACATGCGCAGTTCGACCACAATACGGAATGCCAGAATCTCTTCTAATACCTTGCTGCTTAGCAATATTCTATTGCAGTATCAGTTCTGTTTATAAAAGGAGCAAAAATGTAAATGCAATTATGTATACTGTCAGATTTCAAACATTAATAATTAGATTCTACATCCCAGCAAGATGGAGGTCATTTTGGTGGTTTGCCGCACTTAGATTTGGCCTGAACTTTCTTTAATGCAAGCTTAATATCTAATGATTAAAGGTGTGATGGGGTTCGAATGAAAGATTAGGATATCAACATTCTAATCGTGATCTCCTGGGTCTACCTGGTGCTCTCTTTCCCTCCAGCTTTCCCGTTGTGATCAGGTGCTCCAAATCCTCCTTCCTCATAAAATGGCCTATAAATGTTTCCTGTCTTTTCCTAATCTTCCTTATGAGTGATCTACTTGTGTCTGCCTCAATCAAGACTGTCTCGTTTTTCTTTGCTGTCCATGGAACTCTCAACATTCTTCTTAGAAACCACAACTCGGCTGCCTCAATCTTGTTCTGGCATTGCTTGTTAGTTGTTGAATGTCCACGCCTCACATCCGTACAACAGTAGTGGTTCTATATAACATTCAAGAACTCTTTTCCTGATATTAATTAATAGGCATTTGTTAGTAAGAATGCTTGTTTAACTAATAGAATTTCCTAATATTATTGAGAATCACTGAACCGGGGAAGTAATTGTACTCAAAATCGTTTGAGAAGAAAAAGACGTCTGTTACACCCCGTTGGGTGTGCACGGCTACAGATATATTTTGATAGCATGGAATACAATCTTGCCTGTATGCAAGGATATATTATGATAGCATGGAGTACAAAATCTTGCCTGATACATGCAAGAATATATTATGATAGCATGGAATACAGTCCCGCCCCCGAGGATTTTTCAAGTTGGGGTCTTTCAGTCTGGTATCAGTGGTTTGTGTGAGCTGTTGTTAGAGGACTCTGGTGGTGATGTCCTCATGGGTCTGGCTTTGTGACTGAACGATTACTGTTGTTAGTAGGGGACTTAGTAGGCCGTGTCCTTTGTAAGTTGGATCAGAACAGGCATTATTGAACTCCACCAAAGTGGTGCAACAGCTGTACAGGATCTCTTCTGATGGGTGGCACCATAGTGGATTGACATCTCCGGCTCCGGTGGACTTCCTGGTACTGAAAACACGCGACTACATCCCAAACCGAATCGGCCAGTGATTGGTTAATATTTTGGTTGATGCGGCAAACATATTGCTTGTACATATGTATGAACCATGACCTGAGAGATCAGAGTCACAAGACCGAAAACCTAAAAACAAATATCCACCACGTGCATGGCGTCATATCTTGAATGTATATATATTTTCTCCTCGTAAGTCTGGAAGCACATCTTTCCCGCATGATTGGGTCTGGTTGTTCCAACGGCTAGATTTATCCCGCATTTTTTCTCATTATTTCTTCAGCAGTTTTTTCCAGAGTGATGGTAAAGAAGAGTTTAACATGCCTTTTTCGATCATGCAACTCTGTTCCTTCAGGTCATTCAACTGGATAAACTAGGGACTGGTGGTGTGTCATGGATCTGGAAGAAGTGGCACAGGATCAATGTCACTGAGGCAGTACAAAAGTTGGGAAGTTATATAAATCTTTTCTCATTGATGATAACTTGCAAAATTGTGTAAATCTCTGTAATCTGTAATCTCTGTTTCTGATATAACGCAAACTGAAAATGCCATAAGACAGCAATGCTGACTCACACAACTGCCACACTGCACAGTGAACACCAACTGAGACTACACTGATGGATAGTAGAAAAAGCATGGAATCTCTTGACCGATGTTTTTTGTTCTACCACAATAGGGGAGAGGTGTAACCCCCCAAAATGCACAGCTGTACACACCTATCTTTGTTTTTGCTGATGTTTTAATGGTTATTATCATGTTATCATTGTTTTTACTGACACTGTATACAATGTCAGTCTTGGTTCTCTCCAGTTACAGATTCAGTCAATAACATTTCCACCTTGGAATAAATTTCAAATTATTGATGTCATGTAATGGAGAAGATCCGTTGATTATTTACTGTAAAGGAAAATTGATTCATATTGACGTGTTTGTCATGTACGTATGTAAATCAGTCTATATAGGAAAATATAGATATGAGCAGTGATACCTGTGTTGTGGGCTGTGTTTACTAAATTTAGGCAGTAGAACAGTTCTAGTTAGTTACATATGGAGGACACTAATGATTATGACTGGTTAAATTTGAAAGAGCTCATGCAGTTTTCACAGTTTGAAAATCATAGGCAGTAGAACAGTTCTAGTTAGTTACATATGGAGGACACTGATGATTATGACACAGATTGAAAATCATATTACAATATCTTAACATGATGATGATGATAATAATAATGAGTAGAGGCCACAGCATGAGCTGCAGGCACCAGACTGTGTATGTGCCATACTGGTCTATTACTTGCAGGCTTTCTTCTGCCATTTGCTTGATTTCCTAATCCCTTTTTGTATCTTTCAGGGAGTCATCCTACCGCCTTTGGATTGCTTTCAATGGTTTTTCCGTAATGTTAGAATGGATTGGCTGGCGATAGTAAACTTTACTGTTGCAACTACTTTACATTTCCTTTGTGAGAGGCTGTGTGATTTTTTCGATTTCAGATTCATCCTAGATGAGGCAGCTAACTCGTCTAGGGATTTTGTGAATTTCCTGTTCTTTTGTGGAAATAATAGTAAAGAAGATAATGTTAAAAAAAATTTTCATTAATGTCAGGAAATCATGTCATTCACTCATTATGAAGGACATGTTTTGTGTCATAATGGCAAAGGTAGAAATACTGGCATAGTCAAGTTGTCTCATACCTTTTTTCAGATGGAAATAAAGATACGAAACTCATCTGTGTGAGTGTATGTTTCTATGTGTATTACTGTTTCAGTGTATATATTATATTTCAGTGTGATGGAAAGGTACCCCACATCCTGGAGGTGGGAGTTGGGCCAGGTATGAACTTTCCCTTCCTGCCTAAACAGTGTACCCTGAGTTGTTTGGATCCCAATCCAGAATATGAGCCGTACATCGCGCACTATCGAAGCAGTATCCTGGCATAAAGATGGACAAGTTTGTTGAAGGCAGGTCATGGTATTATGTAGGTAGGCGGACGAGTGTATGTGCATGTGTGAGGGGGGAGAGGGCAGGCTGACAACTGGGTGGATGTAGGTGAGTTTGTAACTGGGTGAATATCAATAATAATGATAATTTTAATAATTATGAAGGTATATATATTGTTCAATACTTCTAATTCTAAGCAAACTTCTTAATGTTTTACACTGTACAGAAACTGCGCTGTAAAAAACAAAAGGTAAAAAAAATCAAGCATATAAGCATGACACGATGTAGAATAAGAGAGAAAAAACAGTATAAACTCATTTGAAAAATTCATATGCTATGTCATGTGCTGTAGTCATTAGTTAAATACACTTCCCAGTCCACAATTAAAGTCACAAAACAACATGCTCTCGCACATAATGAAGATCCTAAAGAAAATAAATTATTCAGCCAGTAGGCCTACTCACACACACTCACACACCACACACACACACACACACACACACACCACGCACGCACACACACACACACACACACACACACACACACACACACACACACACACACACACACACACAGCTGGTCACTCACATACTCCAGTAATCTACTACATAAAGGCTAGTATCCCACTATCTGAACAGCTTAGTTATTAGGGAAAAAAAAACACCTACAGACAACAACTAAAATGTATCCAACTTGGCAATTCTGTCTGACACACAACAACTTAATTCTGAGCACACCTGGTGGCCCACGGTACAAAGGCTGAATTAAAAGTCTTGACATTTTGAAAAACAGTAGTAAAGTCCATTGTCGTGCTGTACATGCTCACGCAATCAAAACATGCATAAAGCACTCGTCCGTCACGCAACCGCACGCTCTCCTTTCAAACAATGGCACTAGACAGATCACAATGTTATTTTTACATTACTATTAACTTTCATACATCACACAACATTCATAATCACGCACCTTCACATTAACTTCTTTTTTCTCCTCCTTCTTCTTCGTCTCCTCCTCTTCTTCTTCTCCTCTCCTCTTTCTTCTCCTGCTCCTCTCTTTTTCTTCTCCTCCTTTCTCTTCTTCTTCTTCTCCTCCTTTTTTTTTCCTCTTTCTTCTTCTTCTTCTCTTTTTTCTCCTTTTTTTTCTCCTTCTCCTTTTTCTTCTTCTTTTCCTTCTTTTTCGCCTTCTTCTTTTTCTACTTCTTTTCCTTCTTCTTCTTCTCCTACTCTTTCTTCTCTTTCTCCTCTTTCTTCTCCTTCCTCTTCTTCTCCTTGTTTTTTCTTGTTCTTTTCTTTTCTCTTTTTCTCCTTCTTCTTCTTCTCCCCCATTTTCGCCTTCTTCTTCTTCTCCCCCTTTTTCGCCTTCATCTTCTTCTCCTTTTTCACTTTCTTCTTCTTCTCCTCCTTTTTTGCTTCTTTCTTCTTTTTCTTCTTCTTCTTCTACTACTTTCTCTTCTTTTTCTCCTCTTTTTCCTTCTTCTTTTTCGCCTTTTTCTCCTTCTTTTTTGCTTTCTTCTTCTTCGTCTCCTTCTTCTTTTTTTTCAAAACTGAGCTCCAATGATTGAAGAAAAAGCAACAGTTCTTGCTCTCAAGGTGGCTTTAGGCGAAGTGTACAGCAAACCCATTCTACCCAAGTCACCAACTTGGGTGAGCTGTTTTCAAAACTCCACATCATACCACACATGCGCACACAAAAATTCCTTTCGCACACGACACAAAAAATACGTGCACACATCACCCCATGCACACGACACAAAAAAAATGTGCACACATCACCATGTGCACATGACATCCCCCATCCCGGGGAAAAAATTGTGACAGCAATTTTTTAAATAGCTACTGCTTAACAGGGAAATCATGTAGGCCTACATGTCAAAATGACAAGTAAGCATGTATGCAACCAAATCAACTCGTGGATGTTTAACATAATTATACAATAATCAAGACATCCACCAAAATATGATACTGGTCAAAAACTACTCAATTAATTAGATACCCAGCATAGCATAATACCCATGTATAAAATAGGGCTTCCCATAGAACATATCACAATCTTTCACCAAAATAGGACATTTCATGATAATATATGACACACATTCACATATGCCAAATAGTGATAATTTCAATGTCAGAAAACTTCACCACATGAAACCACGCAATCAGCACCAATCAAATAGTTATACTTTTGTTCACCATACAAATTGTTTCATGTTTCAGTCTAACAATATTGATGAAACATACAAATTCAATAAACCCATCATCAATTATCTTATGATGAACTAATCCCCGGCAAGAGATTTGTTGGCCGCCCCCAGTTATGATACCAAAACCAGCTGCAAGCACATTATGAAAGCTCTGGATATCAACACACAGAGCTGGGAACACACAGCAGCCAACTGCAACAGATGGAGCAGTGTGCTCCTGAAACAACTCAGGTCGGGGGAAAAGAAAATCCAGACCTTGGCTGAGAAAAAGAGAACCAGGTGGACAGTGAGCTCCTGTGAAAGCAATCCCACGGCCAGCATCCATACTTGCATCCAGCATCGCAGAGACTGCCTTTCTGGCATCAGCCTTGTCAGCCACAGCCGACACTGCTCCAGAGGCATCAACTCAATTCAACACGACACTAGAGCCCATCATCCATAGTTGACACCAACTGACGGAAGCCTACAGGTATACAGATACAGATGTATATGAAGTTATCTATAGATATATGGAGAGAGATAGAGACAGAAAGACAGAAAGTGTGGGTATGTGTTCCGCGTGGGGACGCTGGGAGTTCTTCCGGTATGAACAGCATAGGCCTACTCATCTCCTGGAAATTCTATGCTAGAAATTTGCTCTTTAGTGTTACTTTTTTTGTTTCTGCCTTGCTCCTTTGTTTTCTGTCATCTCTCTCTGCCTTTTCCTGCCTTGCTGGTCTATTCACCTGTATGTGTTCTATATATCTTATATATAGATGGGCTAGTTAATAGAGCCATGGACTCAAAATCTGTTATCTTGAATTCAATCCCAGCCCGCATCATTAGAATCTGGCCTGTTCGCTGCCCATCTTAATATTTCCATCATTCTAGTGGTGTCAGCGTAGTGTTTGATAGGTCCCTTCTCCCCTCTTCCCGTTTCAAGACCTCACCAGCCATATGGTTTTGTGCTGGTTGAGGAAATCTGTTAGATAATTGATAAATTGGGCAGACTGGTCAAATCCTCGGAGTATGTGTGTGATGGCAGTGATATGTGTAATTAATTTTCTTTTCCATTTTTTTTTCAGAGTCAACGAGGTATTGTGTGTTTTGACATGGTTATACTTATAGCCTTGATGTGGCTCTGCGGAGTTGGCTGAGCTTTAACCTTATTAATGATAATAATAGATAATGTGTGTGTGTGTGTGTGTGTGTGTGTGTGTGTGTGTGTGTGTGTGTGTGTGTGTGTGTGTGTGTGTGTGTGTGTGTGTGTGTTTAACACCAAAAAAATAAAAACTCGAACCCACAATCTACCTTACACTACTAATTATAGTTCACGTATGTGATCAAGATGAAGTCCATCACTTCCTGGCACTGCTTATAATTGTTGTTTTGTAAGCTGTCACATACAATGCCTATCACTTGATACCATAGTTGTGGATCTCTGTATTATACATACCCATTTCCTGAACCAGGCTGATAAAGCTTGCGTCTACAAAACGAACGCACACACAAGGACTGCCATCACCAATTATTCACCATAGCACATTTTCGATGCAGAAGGAAAGACTAAAAGGAGAAAGCACCTCTGCAGACTCCCTCAAGAGATAAAGCACCTCTGCCTCCTCTTTATATCGTTCAAAAGAGAGGGGTTCCCATGGAGTCCCAAAGAATGTTAGCAGAAAAGCACAGTCGAAGGAAGATGACCTGCCAACTCCGGAACCTGGAACTCCGGAATAAGGCAAAACACTGAAAGTCAACAGCCAGGCCCCAAGTGTGATACACTGTCAGCTTCCTCAAAGACTTATGGATTGATGGAAAGGGGACGAACGTTCTGCGAAGGTAAAATTATTAAAGGTGACCTGCGGACATGTGACATGGACATTGTCAATATTCAGAGGCAAACAGCTATCTTCCAGCGGTGATGAAGGCCCATCACCGAACTTGGTAGGAACAAAGAAAATACAGTGTACAGAACAACAGTACTCACCCCTTCAGGGCATCAAGCCAACTACAGGGATAAACGATTGACAGAACCAGACTTCAGAAACAACAACCTCAGCCTTTTGTCAGAGATGACTGCCTACATATCTTACTTCTGTGAGACACAAAACAGGTAACTGATTTTAAACAAATCCATAAATTTATTACTATTTGGATGAACGCGGTATTCACCCACATTTTCCAGTGCACAAGAAACATGAAACGCACTTCATCTGAAGTAGGTACCGGCAGCCAAAACATAAATTTCTGAAAAGGTTATTAACACTCATATTTCTGAAAAGTACAGAAAAAATAAGCACAATGCAAAAAAAGTAAGTCTCTAGCTGTATTAGGTCCAGAGATAACACTTTGAAAAAGGCAGTTTACGTACGTTTTCGCCAATTGTGAAATGTAGCAAGTTTGCAGGAACCTAAGTTTTCCAGAAGTCCTTAGACAGAGAATGTCATTCCTGATTTTAACAACATAAACTACATAAAAAGCAAGCATACAAGCAGATCTGTTTATACATTTACACAGCAGTGCTGCAAACTTCATAAATATACCATTTTGTCAATGTTCGAAATTGCATGACAAGCCATTTTTGCACCCGCATTACACAAAAATAAGAAGACAGAATTGGCTAGAGTTTACTATTTCTCAGAATGAATGTTATTGTATGAAATTTAAATTTTGGGGGGCAGCGTAAAGTGACAAAGTCATGAGTTATATGGCTCCAAAAATGGCAAAATATCTCATCTGAACGATGGAAAAAGCATGGTTCACGTACCAGACCAAATTAAAATGCACATGTTTCGCTTATTTTTTGATGGATTTCCTTGAAATTTTGCATGTGAATAAAATAGACAAAACGCTATCGGTAAATTATTTACAAGCTTAGTTATATTCAAGATGTAAGATATTTTGTATGCATTTGCACCCAAATAATGTGAGTGCCCATGTGTCGGGCAAACTTAAAACAGACATAACTCACATTATTTATTGATGGAATCTCCTGAAATTTTGCATGTGAATCAAATAAAAGTTACAGCTTCATTCTTTACAGGCAAATGTTGCTAATATATGAGATTTTAAGATTTTGTATGCAGCCTTGGTGCACTTTGAACAGCATAGAGAATCTTGCTACTTGCCGTCGTTTCTCCAATGAGGACCAGCCCAGTGTGACCAGCATGCTGCTAACATTAGAAGTGTTCCTATATCTGTTGAGGACGAAGCGTGCAGCTCGTCTTTGAACGATTATACGATTAAATTCACCAAAAAATAAGCTGTTTATGCATCCGCGGATGCCATCTGATATATGTAGGAGTCCTCAGATATTCTTCTTCAAAGTTTGCCAATATTCCGACCTTTAGAAGACTAACAAACTAATGATCTTATAAAATAAATATTATGCAGGAATGAAGGACAGGGTTTCGACCTGTCAACTGTACTAATTTGCATGAAGGTAGTCCTGTGTGACCCGTATAATTTAAGTTGCCGTTAACTGGTCACCCCAAGCATTGCCGTATGGGTGCATTTATAACAAAAACAAACAGCACAGATCGATAGAGGAAAGAACAATCATTATCTTCATGATAACAACTTTGTCATTCATGTTCATCTGTAAGAATATTTGATTGATAAACATACATGTGCAATTTTTCCACTGACTGACACAATTCCCGCATTGCTGAAGAGAGGCTGCCGGTACCTATCTGAAGTAAAGCAAGACTCCCCACATATCTTTGAACTCTGCAAGCAGCCATCCTTGACAACTTCCACAGCACACATGGTCTGAATGACAAACACTAGCTGTGGGAATGTAAGGGGAAAACAAAAGAAAGGGAAAAAAAACTACCTCTGAACTAACCAAAATAACCCTCCAAGCTAAGTCAGTGGCACCAGCAAAACCAGCCACCAGTCCAAAGTACAGTGTTGACCAAGTGCAAGAACCAGTCAAACATATCTAAAGAAACAAACAAACCAGTGAATGGGGTTGATATATCGCTGTGACAGTGTACAATACAAGAACACATTTTTCTTCAGTGTGAACACGTACACATACACTCATACAAAGACATACACAGTTGCACACATACACATACATCATACACATACACATACACACGCGTGTATATACACATATACACAGATTCATACGAACACCTACCCAAGGATACCAGCTGGTGAACAATTATATTCAGGAACAAAACTGTAAACATTTCAATGAAGCATACATTTTATAACGGTTTGAAACATTTTGGAACATGGTCAGTATGTTAGTATTGTCAGGCACTTTCTACGGCATTATCCCAGTATTCTAGTGTTAAGATTGACAAGCTGGTTGGAGATAACTGATATTGTATGTGTGTGTGTGTGTGTGTGTCACTGTGTGTGTGTGTGTTATGGTGATATGGAAGAGGGAGGGGGTAAATCATAGGTGTATGCTTGATGCATGTGTACTGTTCCAATCACTTCTCCATTGTGGAGACAGTGGAGATTTTTTATTTCACAATGTTTTTCTATTCTGCGTGCTTGCACCATGTGTGACCTCATCTTAATCAGTGTCTGAACAATATTAAACAACAGTCAAAGTTGATCCCTCAGTATTTATGTGTGTGCGTGTGTGCGTGCGTGCGTGCGTGCGTGCGTGTGGTGTGTGTGTGTGTGTGTGTGTGTGTGTGTGTGTGTGTGTGTGTGTGTGTGTGTGTGTGTGTGTTGTGTGATTTTTCTATGTAATAAATCAACAGCACAAGATTCATACTAGGCCTGATCAGTATGCTTGTAACTGTGCATTCCAGTTGCTGATCATCCAGGGGATGGGATAGTAAACTAATCCTTGAAATTTTGCAGTATTCTGGGGCTGTAATTATCCCTTCAGCTTTTCTCCGCCTCCATAGAAACACAGACACATCAAGCTAATCCTTCAAACCCAGATTTTAGCCATTTAAAAGAAAATGTTTTCCTTTTCAGGAATCTCAAGGAGGTATGTGTTTTGTGTATGTAAGAGAGAGAGAGGGGGGGAAACAGGAGGTGTATCTGTTCACGCATGTGTCATCATACAAATTTTCTTATCACCATTATCGTGTCGCATGGCGTTGGCAATTATGGCCCTCCATACAAGTCTGTCTTTTGTCACTGCAAGTACATCTCCCACCCTTTTTGTCTTCATCCAGTGTGCAAGACTGTCCAGTATTTTCTTCCTGGGTCTACCTGATGCTCTTTTTCCCTCCAGCTTTTCTGTTGTGACTAGGTTCTCAAATTTCTCTTGTGTCATAAAATGTCCTATAAATGTTGCTCATCTTTTCCTGATCTTCATTAATGTTCTTTTTGTGTTTGACTCTCTCAAGTCTGTCTTGTTTGTTTTCTTTGCTGTCCCTGGAACTCATTAACATTCTTCTTAGAAACATCATTTCACCTGCCTCACTCTTGTTCTGACTTTGCGTGTTGACTGTCCACGCTCCACATCCATACAACAGTATCAGTTCTATATAGCACTCAAGAACTCTCTTCCTGATGTTAATAATTGATAGGTATCTGTTGGTTAGAACACTTTTCAAGTCTCTTGAATGCTGTTTTAGCTTATCAATTCTGCTGGCTATTTCTAATGTGCATCTGTGATCTGGTCAGATGATGTACCCAGATACCGGTATTTAAACTTATCACCTTGTCTCAATGTTGTCCCATTTGCTGTTATTTTGTATGAGGGGATTTCTTGTTTTTCACAGCAGGAAACATAACAATTTATGGTTGCTTAATGAAATCTTTGTAAATATTTTAGATTGTGTGTGGGTGTTCTGGTTGTATTTTAAAGGCTTTTCAGGGCATGTGAATATATTTGATTCTAGTGTTTTATACTGGTATTTGCTGCAGCAGATAAGGGTTGTTATTGTTAATTACATTGTTGTCATCAGGTTTGCTGAGGACATGGGAGAGTTTGATGACAACACCTTTGATGCTGTTATCGTCACCTTCACACTGTGTACCATTCAGCAACCTCGTAAAGCCATCAGAGAGATCAAGAGAGTTCTGAAACCTGTAAGTTTTTTCAGAACTTCAGTATGAACGTTCTACAACTAGTTTTTGGTGTTATGTCTTGTTTGTTTTTGCAAATCCATCTTGTGCATCCTTGTGTGTCAGTGACCCCACTCTTCTCATTTCATCTCTTCAAACACACCTCTGAACCCATTAATTAAGACTGAAGTCATCTTGAAAACAAGAGTATGAAGCTGAGACAATTTTTCTTAATGCTAAGGTAGTGAATGAGAAGAGGGACGTTAGTAATGTTGTGATGGAGTTCCCTTTCTTATTGAAACTGCTTGGCAGAACTGTACAAGATGCTTTTTTTCATGATATATCTTGATATCATCTAGGCCTAAGAGATACAGACACCTGCAGCGTCAGTTATAAAATTTGAGCAACTGTACCTTCAGGGACACATTTGTGAAGTACATGAGAGTCGACTGAGTAGTTTCAGGTATCGGAAAACATGAAAATAGAATAGAACGCATATTTGATATAACAAGACAGATGCAAATTTTAGGCCAAGTGAAGGCATAAATATGCGACACTAAAAAACAAATAACAAACAACTGATACAAAAATTAGGGGGATAACAGCAAAACTTGCCTACTGTCTCTGCAAAAATTAGGGGGGAAATGGTTAAATTTCTTCGCTTTTCGACAAACTGTCTCACTGAGACAGCAGGGAAATTTAGCTGTTTTTCCCCTAATTTTTGTTTTGTTGTTTGTATGTTGTTGTTGTCGTATGTTTACGCTTACAAGGCCAATTGGCACAAAGTTTCATGGGCTTTCAGTTTAATGAATTTCAGCCAGTCTCTGAAACTGTGATTGCCAGCATTCGGAAAGAAGTATCATTCAGATCTTGTGAACTTAACCAGCCTCTCTTTTCAAACACTTCCTTTGCTTCGTCCATTCATAACACTTAACACCTTTCTTCTCACTGGATCTGTCCCATATTCTTTTAGAATTGCCATTGTTTCACCTCTGCTAAAAAAAAAAAAAAAAAAGAAAAACAATCTCACTCCCAACATTGTCAAAAACTATCATTCTGTTTTCAGTTTCCCATTTATTTCAGATATCCTTGAGGGTGGTTTTAGAACAGCTGAATGATCATCTCTCAGCCAACAGTCTTAATCCTTTCCAAGTTGTGCATCGTTTTGACCACATCACTGAAACCATTCTCATTCACATTGTGGGCGATTTGTTGCTTTCAGCCGACTGTGGCTAAATGTCCATACTTGCTCTTTTAGATCTTTTGCCAGTTTTGATATAATTGACTACCCTTACCTTCTGTCTTGTCTAGAGGAGACATTTGGAATCCAAGATTGTGCTTTTTTTATGATTTCTGTCACACTTGTCTGACCACTTTCAGTGGTGAGTCCGAATCTCAACCAGTTAAATCTACATATCGGGTCCTCAGGGTTCTGTGCTTTGGCTAGTCCTCTTCACCTCTGTATTTCAGCACTTGCCAGTATCATCAGTCAGTACAATATTAAATATCATTTCTGTGCTGACTCCTGCCAGCTTTACAACAATGCATCTCCTGAAAATTCAACTCTTCTTTCAGAAACCAGAAAAAACACGAAAGAAGAATATGAACGCGTATTTAATACAATAAAACAAGACGGCTTTTCTCACATTGAAGACAGCAGCAGGGAAGTTTCAGTCTTTTTCTCACTTTTTTGTATCTAGTGTTTGTTTGTTTGTAATCTTACGCTTGACAAAGGCCAGTTGGCCGAAAATTTGCGCCTGTCTTGTTTTATTGTATTAAATACGCGTTCATATTCTTCTTTCGTGTTTTTTCTGGTTCCTGTTTGCTTGAACGCGGGCAGTCACATTTGTTTTGGATTTCTTCTTTCAGAAGCATCAAACTGCTATATTAAAATTCAGAACTGGATGACACAGAATAGACAACAGTTCAATGGCGAGAAGACTGGAGCAATGCTTATTCCCACCAAGCTAAAAATTTTCCACTGTAACAGTTTGTTCTATCCAGCTAGCTGACAGCACTTTTTCTTTTCTGATTCAGTCAAGAGCCTGGGCATTGTTCTTGATCCCAACTCTGGACAGAAGTGCATTGCCTAAATCTGTGTGTCCTTCAACTGTCAACTGTGGTGATTTGGTTCTGTTCAGCAGTATCTTTTAACTGAAATAGCATCAAAACTTGTTGTTTCTCGTATCGTGTCTCATATCGATTGTTATAACTCTGCTCTCTTGTTTGCCTGCTTCATCTTTCCCTTGTCTCCAGTGTATCCAGAATTCTGCCACTCTTTTTGTCCTTCGTAAAAAAGAAGCATGATCATGTTGCTTCCTTGCTTTGGTCTCTCCTCTTGTTGTCTGCTATGTACAACATGTTCTGCTAAAGCGTATTAACACTTTTGTATCTGTTATCTCTGCGACCATGTCCAAATGTACGTCCCTACCAAGCTTCTCCGTTCTGCCTCTTATACTATTTGTTTACAAATTTCTTCGTACAGATGTTCCATGGTCAATGGCCCTTCATACAACTGGAATGATATTCCCCAGTCTCTTTGACGTTTACAATCTCTTCCTTTAAATCTAACTTGGAGACATACGTGTTTGCCCTCCTTTGCCCCACGCCTTTCAACCCACTTCCCTGCTGTCCTCCCCCTCCGACTACACGTGTTCTTCATACTCTTTAGTTGCTTTTATCAGTGTGAGTGAATATTTGAGTGAACAGTGAGAGTGTGCACTTTGATTTGATATGTACATAGAGATTTAGTGGTTTGTAAATATCATTATTATAGTGGTAATGATTTTATGCATTATGTGATAAATACATGGAGACATTCCTTGTGTTGAGTAAAAAATCACTTGTATCTGAATCCAGAACACTGAAGAGTTCTTCAAGAGATAGCTGTATTTTATGCTGAAACTGTTGTCTATTTCTTATTGCTAGGTAAATTTAAGTACATTGTAACTGCCCCAAGAAATTATACCTACTTTTCCTGTACTTGGCAATCGGCTCATGGCAGTCATTCTTATCTTATTGCTGCAGGTAACTGATGTCGTCTAACCAGTGAAATGAAGTATTGTTACATGAAGGAGAGAGGGATTTTATGCTGTACTTGTCTTTATCGTATGGCTGGCTGTTTTCAAGAGTTAAATTATTATCATGTGCACAGGGTGATGTGTGCACATGTTGTTTTTTTTATGTCGTGTGCACGGGGTGATGTGTGCACATGTTTTTGTGTTGTGTACGCAAGGAATTTTTGTGTGCACAATGTGTGGTGTGATGTAGAGTTCTGAAAATAGCTCACCCAAGTTGGTGACTTGGGTAGAATGGGTTTGCTGAACACTTCACCTAAAGCCGCCTTGAAAGCAAGCACTGTTTCTCTTTCTTCAGTCATTTACTGGAGCTCAATTCTACCACACGTGTATGTAAAGTTTGACACGATGCTAGTCATTCTATATTTTTATTTCATGTGCAGTTGAAGAGAAGATGAAGGAAAACAAGAAGAAGGAGGAATAGGAGAAGAAAGAGAAGAAGGAGGAATAGGAGAAGAAAGAGAAGGAGAAGAAGAAAAAGAAGGAGAAGAAGAAAAAAAAAGGAGAAGAAGAAGGAAAAGAAGAAGGAGAAGAAGTAGAAGAGGAAGGCAAAAAGAAGGAGAAGGAAAAGAAGAGGAAGAAGAAGGAGAGGAGGAAGAGGAAGGAGAGGAAAAAGGAGAAGAAGAAGAAGAAGGCGAAAAAGAAGGAGAAGAAGAAGGAGGAGAAGAAAGAGAACGAGAAGAAGAAGGAGAAGAGGAAGAAGGAGAAGAAGGAGGAGGAGAAGAAAGAGAACGAGAAGGAGAAAAGGAAGAAGGAGAAGAAGGAAGAGAAGGAGAAGAAGAAGGAGGAGAAGATGAAGAAGGAGGAAGAGAAGAAAAAACGTTAATGAGAAGGTGTGTTATCACGAATGTTGTGTGTGATGTATGAAAGTTGATATTAATAAATGTTATCTCTTCCTAATTAGGAGGAGGGGGAAAATAGTCAAAATAACATTGTGATCTGCCTAGTGCCTTGGTTGAAAGGAGAGCATGCGGTTGCTTGACGTTCGAGTGCTTTATGCATGTTTTGATTGCATGAGCATGTAGAAGCATGACAGTGGTGACCCCAACGTGTAGAAGCATGACAATTATGTTTACTATGATGCCGAACAGAAAATTATCTGTATATTATATTCTTTATGTCTTAAGGGTGGATTCTTTTTCTTCTTGGAACATGTGGCAGCGTCCAGGCCCAGTACGTTACGCACCGTACAAGAGTTGCTGAGCTTGATTTGGCCTTTTATGTTTGAAGGTTGTAGTCTGGTTTGTGAAACAGGGAAGTGTATTGAAGAGGCAGGATTCACTACCGTTCAGCAAAAGCATGTAAGGATGAACTTATTTTCTGTTCTGAGCCCTGGACTTTCAGGTGTTGCTATAAAGTGATTCTCCCCCTTAAGCCCTTGACTCCTTCACCCTATCCACCAGCAGTCAGGATTGTCAGACGTGACAGCAAAGCACAAACTTAACCTTTTCACTCCCTCACCGTGTCCACCAGTTTCATGCAGGAAGCTGGTGGATAGGTTCAGGGGCTGAATGGGTTAATTTTTTTGCAGCTGGCAGATAGGGTGCGGGAGTGAAAGAAGTATTTTGAAAATCCTGAACCAGGCCATCTTTTTGAGCTTTAGGAATTGCAGGCAGTGCAATGTATCTTGTACACAATGATCATGCACTCTCTGTCTCTGTCTCTGTCTCTCTCTGTCTCTATCTCTCTCTTCTCTCTCTGCCGCCTTCCTTCCTCTATCTCTCTTCTTCCTCCTCCTCTGCTTCTTTTCCTTTTTCTCTCTCTCTATCTGTTTGTCTAATAATAAAAGAAATATAAAGCTGTAAGTTAATATTGACAGCAGTCGCAGAACTTGCAGTCTGAGAGCTGAACTTTCTGTGACATAGAAACATGTTTTAACAAACGTTGAGCTAAAAAATCTGGCATGTAAACTGAGAGGTTACCTTAATCACCTAAACTAAATATGGACATTCTGTAATTCCATCATAATAAAAAAAACCATGCCTACCATAAGTGTTTTGTTTCTTGTATATAAGTAATTATGCTCGATACATTGTCATCTAAGTGATGACTGTTTGTACATGTCTACAGAGACAAAAGGCTTTTGGGTTGTTGTTTTTACCAGTATATGATGCCAGTGGTATCGCATGCTGGTGTTGTTTTTGTTTTCTTTTCTTTTCTTTTCTTTTCTTTTTCTTTTCTTTTCTTTTCTTTTTTTTTTTTTTTTCTTTTCTTTTCTTTTCTTTTCCATTTCCCCTTTTTGAACCAGTAAATATGACAGACACACAGCCTATTTATTTGTTAGAAGCATCCAAACAGATTAAAAGACACAGACTGGTTGTCATAAGCAGAGACAAAGGATAAATATTTATTGGTTTGGTATATTATATCAGCATTATTATCATCATCTTTACATAGCCTACATACTTTTACTTTTTTTGTGTGCTTGTACAAGGAGGTGTTGGGGGACGTGAAGCTGGCAGTACAAGAGGTCTGGTGAAGATTCATGTTGTAGATGTGAGGCATTTCTCCGTCTGTCCTGTAACACTATGGTCTTCCTCTAGATTTGAAGTTCCACCATGGTCTTCCTCTAGATTTGAAGTTCCACCATGGTCTTCCTCTAGATTTGAAGTTCCACCATGGTCTTCCTCCAGATTTGAAGCTCCACCATGGTCTTCCTCTAGATTTGGAGTTCCACCATGGTCTTTCTACAGATTTGGAGGGCCACCATGGTCTTCCTACAGATTTGGAGTTCCACCATGGTCTTCCTCCAGATTTGAAGTTCCACCATGGTCTTCCTCTAGATTTGGAGTTCCACCATGGTCTTCCTCTAGATTTGAAGCTCCACCATGGTCTTCCTCTAGATTTGAAGCTCCACCATGGTCTTCCTCTAGATTTGAAGCTCCACCATGGTCTTCCTCCAGATTTGAAGCTCTACCATGGTCTTCCTCTAGATTTGAAGCTCCACCATGGTCTTCCTCTAGATTTGAAGCTCTACCATGGTCTTCCTCTAGATTTGAAGCTCCACCATGGTCTTTCTACAGATTTAAAGCTCCACCATGGTCTTCCTTTAGATTTGGAGCTTCACCATGGTCTTCCTTTAGATTTGGAGCTTCACTATAGTCTTCCTTTAGAATTGGAGCTCCCCCACGGTCTTCCTCTAGATTTGGAGCTCCACCATATTCTTCTTCCAGATTTGAAGCTCCACCACGGTCTTCTTCTAAATTTGAAGCTTCACCATGGTCTTCCTCTAGATTTGAATTTATCTGATGTTGTAAGCTTGAGAGCTGACTGACTTGAGCAGCATCCTAATCAGATGGCCAGAGCACATGATCCACTGCTGTGTGATGTAAAAAATTATCATGGTTTTTGACAGCTGTTGTTCCAACAATCTCTCAGATCTGTTTGTTTTTAATTATGTCTCCTTTTGTCTTGTCTGTTGCTCTTCTGAGATATCTCTCCTCACGTGTTGTGATCTTTTCTCAAGTGTTGAGTTTTATGTCCAAGTCTGAGGCTGAAAGTCGGTGTAGGAACAAAGGCTGTACTGATAAGTCTGGCTTTTGTTTCTGTGGGGAGGCTTGGTTGTTTTAGGAGTGAAACTTGGTAGCTCACAGCATTTGCCTTTTTTACTCTAGTCTGTTTTTGATTCTAGTCTGTTTTTCTGTCCAGTTTTCCATCTTCAGTAAATAAACTTTGTAGGGATTTGAATACTATATGACGTTTTTGCCCTTTGTTCCTGATGTCCAGTCTGTCTGGTGGTCACCTCAGTAACGTAACCTGTTTTTGATGGTAGTGGCTTTCATGTCGTTTTCACATCTGTTCTTGTGTTTTTGTGGTTGGGTTTCTCATAGAGCTCTGTCACCAATGAATAACAGTTCCTTAGAAGCCTCTGGATTGGGGTTTGCATCTGAAGTCCTTGTAGCTGATGACACTTAGAACTAATTGGAAAGTCCATGGTGGTCCTGACAGCACTTTTACTATTTGTATGAATTGTTCATGTATTGTCAAGAAGCTGGCCCTTAGATACCGGTATTCCATCTGACATTAAGACTTTCCAAAATTTCATTCTGTTTACATAATCAGATGCCTTTTCCTGATCCACAAAGATGAGGGGAGTTAATAATAATAATAATTACAATATTTATATAGCGCAAAATCTTGATAAAATCAAATCTAAGCGCTGAAGCAGACACACACGCACGCACGCACGCACGCACGCACGCACACACACGCACACACACACACACACACACACACACACACACACACACACACGCATGGCTATAAATGGGGAGAAAGAATAAAAGCAATAAAAGCAAGAATAAAAGCAATGGAAAATTATAGAGAGCATAGCATATACAATTATATATTATAACCATGTGATTCCCCTCCGAGCGGAGACAGGCTGCAGAGGGGGGAGGGGGGGGTTGAGTGAGGTTAGGATTTTATGCAGAGGAGAAAAGGTGGGTTTTGAGAGCGGACTTGAAGGAACAAAAGTAGGTTGCTGACGGACTGAGAGAGGAAGTTTGTTCCAGGAGAGTGGACCAGAAACAGAGAAGGCTCGTGGACCATAGGTATTGAGCTTAGTGCGTGGAAAGCGAAAAGTCAGAGGATCGGAGGCAGAGCGGAGGGTACGTGAGGGAACATAGATCTCAAGTAGGCTTGACAGGTAATCGGGGGCTGCGTTATTGAGGCTTTTGTAGCACATGGTGTCTAGTTTGTATTGTATGCGCTTTGATACAGGGAGCCAGTGAAGTTGTGCCAGGAGAGGAGATATGTGGTCAGCTTTTTTCTTTTTGAGTACAAGGCGTACAGCATTGTTTTGAATGCGCTGTAGGATGTGAATGGTGGAGGCAGGAAGACCAGACAGGAGTGAATTGCAATAGTCAATGCGAGACATTATGAAGGAGAGAACGAGTTATTTCTGATATTCACATGCTTCCTCAAAACTTGGCAAAGTACAATAAATAAAAAAAGCATTTAAGAACCTCTTCCTTTTCTGAATCTAAACTAGCCTTTTGACTCCCACATCTTATTCACCAACTGCAAAAACATAACCCTTTGACTCCCTCACCCTATCCAAAAGTTTCCTGCAGGAAGCTTTTGCTTTATTATCACTGATGGCAATACAGGGTGATAGTGGATGGGCTGCAGGAGTCAAAGGGCTAGGCTTCATTTAAAAATGGCTCCTTAATGATTCTGTTATGTTCCAAGATTTTGGTGAATATCTTCCTTCTCTGGCACACCTCTCACTACTTTTACCCCAGTCTCACAAGAAGAAATTTTCAACACAATCAGATCCATGTCGTTCAAAACCTGCGAACTGGATCCTCTTCCAGGTTCTCTCTACTCCGATTGTCTCCCTACTCTCCTCCCATTCATCACTGACATCATCAACACTTCTTTTCAAACTGGAACTGTCCCAGATTCTTTCAAGTCTGCTATTGTTCACCCTCTCCTCAAGAAACACAATTTAGACCCAAATGAACTGAAAAATTACAGGCCTATCTCTAATCTCTCTTTCTTGTCAAAACTCCTTGAAAAGGTCGTCCTCAACCAGCTGAATTCTCACCTGTCTGCCAACAATCTCCTCAATCCTTTCCAGTCAGCCTACCGCCAGTGCCATAGCACTGAAACTGCCCTACTACACATTCTCAACAATCTCCTCCTTGCAACTGATACTGGCAAAGTCTCTCTCCTCACACTCCTTGATCTGTCTGCAGCCTTCGATACCATTGACCATGGTATTCTCCTTTCTAGACTTCATCATACTTTTGGCATCTCTGACATTGCTCTCTCCTTTTTCACTTCGTATTTATCAAACAGAAAACAAACTGTTCTCATCAATGGCACTTACTCTCAACCTGCATACCTGACCTGTGGTGTTCCACAAGGATCTGTCTTTGGCCCTGTTCTTTTCACTCTTTATACCTCCCCCCTGTCCACCATCATCAACTCCCACTCTATAAAACACCACTTCTATGCTGATGACACCCAACTTCAAGATAGTGACTCACCTGATAATATACAGCGCCTGTTGACTCGCACCACTGAGTGTTACTCGGACATTAAGAACTGGATGACACACAATAGACTTCAGCTTAATGACGACAAGACAGAAGCTATCCTCATTGGCACCCGTCAGAAACTTTCCCAGCTGCCTCCTCTTTCTCTCCCATTATGTAACACATCAGTCCCAATTTCTGATTCAGCTAAAAACCTTGGTGTCTGCATTGACTCTACCCTGTCCATGAACAACTTTGTTTCTCAAACTGCCAGATCTTGCTACTATCATCTCCATCGTATAAGCCTGATCAGGAAGTATCTCTCTGTCGAAACAACTGCAAAACTCGTTCTCTCCTTCATAATGTCTCGCATTGACTATTGCAATTCACTCCTGTCTGGTCTTCCTGCCTCCACCATTCACATCCTACAGTGCATTCAAAACAATGCTGTACGCCTTGTACTCAAAAAGAAAAAAGCTGACCACATATCTCCTCTCCTGGCACAACTTCACTGGCTCCCTGTATCAAAGCGCATACAATACAAACTAGACACCATGTGCTACAAAAGCCTCAATAACGCAGCCCCCGATTACCTGTCAAGCCTACTTGAGATCTATGTTCCCTCACGTACCCTCCGCTCTGCCTCCGATCCTCTGACTTTTCGCTTTCCACGCACTAAGCTCAATACCTATGGTCCACGAGCCTTCTCTGTTTCTGGTCCACTCTCCTGGAACAAACTTCCTCTCTCAGTCCGTCAGCAACCTACTTTTGTCTCCTTCAAGTCCGCTCTCAAAACTCACCTTTTCTCCTCTGCATAAAATCCTAACCTCACTCAACCCCCCTCTGCAGCCTGTCTCCGCTCGGAGGGGAATCACTTTGTTTTAATATATAATTGTATATGATGTGCTCTCTGTGGTTTTCCATTGGTTTTATTCTTGCTTTTATTGCTTTTATTCTTTTCTCCCCATTTGTGGCCATGCGTGTGTGTGTGTGTGTGTGTGTGTGTGTGTGTGTGTGTGTGTGTGTGTGTGTGTGTGTGTGTGTGTGTGTGTGTGTGTGTGTGTGTGCGTGCGTGCGTGTGTGCGTGTGTGTCTTTTCGGCGCTTGGATTTGATTTTGTCGAGATTTGCGCTATATAAATATTGTAATTATTATGTATGCATGTGCGTACGTATGTATGTATGTATGTATGTATGTATGTATACGCTTAGATTTATGTATGTATGTATGTATGCATGTATACGCTCAGCTTAGATTTATGTATGTAAGTATGTAAGCATGTATGTATGCATGTATACGCTCATATGTATGTAGGTATGTATGCATGTATACGCTCAGCGCTTAGATTTGATTTTATCAAGATTTTGCGCTATATAAATAAAATATATTTTTATTATTATTATGATATGGCTGGGAAGGGATAGACCTCTGTACATGTTACTTTCTTTTTCCACATGGGCATCGCAACTGCTCTCTTCCAGTCATTTGGACCCTGAGTTACTTTAAAGCTCTTTGGAATATGATTCTAAGCCACTTGATTCCAGTATTTCACAGCCTCATCCATGATGCCATCCGTATTTGCAGCCTTGTTCTTTGGGCTGGTCTTCAGCTCTCTTCTGATTTCTCTTTCCAGGATGTTTGCTTCTTTGTTTTCTAGATGTTTTAGGATGAACTAGGACTTTGATGTTTCTTTGATCAGTAGGGTTTAATAGTTTTCTAGATGTTTTAGGATGAACTAGGACTTTGATGTTTCTTTGATCAGTAGGGTTTAATAGTTTTCTAGATGTTTTAGGATGAACTAGGACTTTGATGTTTCTTTCATCAGTAGGGTTTAATAGATCTTTGAAATGTTCTTCCCATCTTTAGTATAGTTTTGTCTTCATCATACAGGTTTCTGTCTGTGTCATTAGTGACTGTGGTTGAGAGAGAATTTGAAAAGAATTAGGAGACAAACACAAAATGTCCTCTTTGTGGGAGGACATTATGTGTTGTATTCTAATTCTTTTCAAATTGTTGTATTCTAATTCGTTTTAAATTGTATAGGCCTACTTCATTCTGCATTTATTCAATGTTGTCCGATTGTCCTCGGTATAATTCATTCTAACGCTGTGGTGCATTCCAACATTATCATTGAAATCAAAGCATGTCATTTTTGTTGTTTTTGTTTGTTCTGGCTTTTTTAATCTTTCTTTTTCTAAAAGGCAGATTATATCATACAGACCAGAGTGATGATGTCAGTCTAAGACTCAATGCCAGAGTGTTTGACTACTTGTCATCAGAGCGGCAACTTCACATGTGCACATCTTATAAAGAGTTTTTGTAGCCAGTGGTGTTGTAAGCATTTTTTTTTAATGACTTCAGTCACATCCACTATTTGGACCACTTTTGCTTTGAGGAGTTTGGGTTTTTTTATGCTGATATTGAGGAGGGTTTTTTAATGCTGATATTGAGGAGTTTGTTTTTTTTATGCTGATATTGAGGAGTTTGTTTTTTGGATGCTGATACTGGGGAGTTTGTTTTTGGATGCTGATATTGAGGAATTTGTTTTTTTTATGCTGATATTGAGGAGTTTTTTTTTTTTTTTATGCTGATATTGAGGAGTTTGTTTTTTGATGTTTCTATATCCTCTATTTTATTGGTCTTATTTTTGAACTCTCAAACACCCTGTATTCTCATTTATCCAAGAAGTAGCATATCTGTCAGTACATTATATTCAGAGAGAACAGTTAAAGTGTTTTCTCTTGAATTTAGACTTTGCAGTATGTCTTGTTCTGTTCCTGCTTTTGTCTTCATTGAATAAAGAATAATGCATTGTTTTAATATTTGACTAATTTATTTTGCCATAACAACCAATCCAAAATGTGTATTTACTTCCCTCTTGTTCCCAATGCTTTGGTAAGTATGTTGGGGAACACTGTGCCTAAAGAAACTTCATTTAATGAACAGCACTTTTAAGCTGATGGTCTCAGATACCCAAGCTGTTTTTCAATTTTCTCATAATGTAGGTTTGGAACACATATGTCCAATTTCCATTAATCGGCTTTCAGAGTTTCAGTGTAACAAAGCTAAAGATGCAATAAAAATGGAGTGGTTTTTGACTATCTCGCTACGTGTGTGGGTCTGTTGGTGGTGACTGACTGGTTTGTTTGTGGGGGGGTTTTCTGTCTTGTCTTTCACACTGCCTCAGTGGAATTATTCCACGTTGCTCATTGTAGTTCCCTGATTTTTTTAACCCTTTGCCTTCCTCAGCCTATTCACCATTATACAGATAGGCTAAAGAGTGAAAGTCTTTAACATCTTATGGACAGTGTACAGAAGAACTTTTTCTTTCTTTTTTAAACACGGGTCCATACGTAAAAGACTTCTGATTTGGGGATTATTTCTACAATGCTGGAATAACTTGGGACAACTGGAGTGTCAAAGATGGCCAGGAGTTCCATTTTGGATGACACCGCATCAACAGGTTTGCACTTTATTGTCCCTGCTATATCTTGACGTCAGCTAGACCCATGAGATGCAGACACTTGCGGTGTTGGTCAAGATATTTGAGCAGAATTATTACATTAAGTGAATACATTTAAGTCGACAGTGAATGATTTTACACAGTATATCATTATCAGTAAGGTGTGGAAAAACAAATGAAATTTCTGCCTGATCTGGGGAGCACCACAGTAAGCAACAAGACTCCTATTTTTCAACCACATTACACAAACATCCACAACTAAAATCTCTATTTCATTCAAATGTTTTATTTTTACTAGCAGTGTATTGTCACAAACTGAACAGATCAATGCAGACTTCAAAACTGCCACCAGAAAATCATCTGAAGAAAACACTGTCAGTCCAGGTGCGATGGGTAGAGCATGTCACCCGCATGAAGGAGCACCACATGCCCAGGCGCCTATTATACGGTGAACTGGTACATAGCAAAAGAATCAGGATGTCCCAGAAAAAGGTATAAGTACACTGTCAAAGCCAATATCCAGTGGTGTAGCATCAAACCGAGGCAACTGAAGGAATATGCTGGAGATCACTCATGCTGGCGAGCTACAGTCCACACTTTTCTCCAGCAACTTTGCTGATGCCCTGCGCCAACGACTCATCGTTGCCAGAGAACGGCGTCACAGAGGATCCCAAGCAGTGACCCAGACAACTGATGTCCAGTGCCCCCCAACTGCTCAATACTGCGCATTCCGCCTAGGACTGCAGAACTTCCTCTGAATGAGTTTGCAGTAAGGACACGTCATCTTCTGATGATGTTTTATTCTTTTTTCTGTCTTTCACGTGTTTGTCCTTTTGTTTTCCTTCCTTCCTTCCTTCCTTCCTTCCTTCCTTCCTTCCTTCCTTCCTTCCTTCCTTCCTTCCTTCCTTCCTTCCTTCTTCCTTCCTTCCTTCCCTCCCCTTCCCTTCCCTTCCTTCCTTCCTTCCTTCCCTTCCTTCCTTCCCTCTCCTTCTCTTCCCTTTCCTTTCCTCCTTCCTTCCCTCCCTTCCTCCCTTCCCTCCCATCTTTCGTTCTCTCCTTCCAACCCTTCCCTCCTTCCCCTTCACACTTAGCATTTGTGCCATGATCGTTTTGGATTTTCCCCATCACAATGCGAAGTGGCGACAGTGTATATGGAATTCATTCCGAGTGCGGAGATGTCAATTTGCGTCTCTACTGATGGTGAGGAGTGCTGGACGATGGTCTCTTCCGCTTAACTGCCCTAACGCCTTTCTTCTGATGATCTTATGTGTGTCGTTGGTGCAGCAAGCAAGCCTGGTGTTGTCTGCCAACGGCATGAGTAGAAACTAAGTGGGTCTGTGGGGTCGTTGACAAGAATCAGGTGATTGTCATCTTGCCAGGATTCAACTTCTCCTCGTTGTCTAAGGTGTTGTACCTCCAACTGTGAGACCAGCTGTTGGAAGTCGCCAGTGATGAGAAAGCCACAGTCTGTGACCTGAAAAGTGTCAAGAGACAGCATCTTGTCTCGTAGCAGCAGTTAATTGATAACATTGAGAATGTTGCCTCCCTCAGTCACTCTGAAACGTATGATACCCTCTCATCTTAGAGGGCTCTCCACCTACTCGCCTCCATACCTGCTTGTAGATATGGTTTATGTGTACAGCAGATGTTGACGCTGTTCTCATGTAGGTAGTGTTGCAGTTCCTCTTTCTTGTTTACCCTTTCAGCATTTCAATGCATGATTTTGAAATTGAGGACCTCTCTGGTCTTGTTAAACTTTCGGCCAGTCACTCCCCTTGTTCGTCCCCTGACGCCACAAGACAAAACGAAGTGACCTGCAGTCGCTGAGGGTAGGCTTCTTTGAGGCATAGAGTCGGCGCTGCACGTGCCTGGTGGATCATCACAGGGCGAGCACTATTTCTGTCGATCCTGTCTTCAAGTGTCATGATGAATAACGGTGTGTAGTTGTTAATGTAGCCTACACTATATGGCCCAACACCGCTGTCTTCAGTACTCGGAAGTTTCTATCAGGGCTACCCAGTCCTTCAACTTCTGGTCAAAACACCTACCTTGGAAATACAGATGGGAGGAAGGATTGTTCAGTGCGGATGCTCACTCCAGGGTGCACACTTTCGTCTGGCCTGTGCCCCACGCAGACCTGTATGACCTGGTTAGACCTGTCAGGAGCAGAGAGTTTCCGTCGACATTGCTCTCGGAGTTGCTAAGGCACACAAGCCATCACACCACGTCAGTGGGTCGTGCATCATTGCGATAGGTCGTTTATTTCTTCTTCTCGTTTTCTTTCGTCTTGTTGGGGTTTTTTTTCTTCTTATTAGTTTCATTTTCTTCTTCAAGTTTTATTTTTCTTGTCGGTTTCCTTTTCTTATTGATTTCTTTCTTCTTGTTTTCTGTCGTCTATATATTTTTCCTTTATGTTTGTTTCTTTATTCTTGTTGTCTTTCTTTCTAATGTTTTTTGTGGGTTTTTCCCCCCTCATTTCTTTGTATACTGGTTTTTCTTTTTCTTGTTTTTTTCTTTCCTTTGGTTATTGTTTAGTGTCTTATTGTTTTCTTTCCTCTTCTTTTTTACTTTCTTCTTCTTGTTTTCTTTCCTCTTCTCTTTGTTTTTATTCCTCTTCTCTTTGTTTTCTTTCCTCTTCTTTGTGCTTTCCTTCTGTACAATGTTGTTTTCTTTCTTCCTGTTGCTTCCTTTCTTGTTTTTGTTCTTTTCTTTTCCTTGTTTTCTTTTGTTGTTTTCTTTCTTTCTTTTTCTTTTTTTTTTTAATTTCTTCCTCTTGTTCTTGTCATTCTTCATGTTTTCTGTCTTGTTTTTAATAACTGTTCTTCTAGTTGCTTTTTTTTCTTCTTTTTTTTCATCTTCTTGGTTTTTATTTATTTATTCATGTTGTTTGTTCCCTTGCTGTTTTTCCTTTCTTCTTGCTGTTATGTTTTGTTTTCCTTGTTTTTTCTGTCTTCGTGCTTTTTGTTGTTGTTGTTGTTGTTGTTGTTTTTTGTTTTGTTGATGTTGTTTTTTGTTTTGTTTTGTTTTATTTTGTTTTGTTTTATTTTGGTTTTTTTTTTTGTTTGTTTGTTTTTTTTTCGTTTCCTTTCCTCTTGTTTTCTTTCTTATTTTTGTTTTCCTTTTCCGCGTTTTCTTTTTTCGTATTTTCCTTTCTTTTTTTTCTTTTTTTTTTTTTTTTTTTTTTTTTTTTCGTTTATTTTAATCTTCTCCTTTTCTGCCTTTCGTCTTCTTGTTTTTATTATTTCATTTTGTTTTATCTCTTTGGTTTGTTGTTGTTGCTCTTGTTCTTTTCTTTGTTTTTTGCTGTTTTTCATTCTTCTGTTGTTTTCGTTCTTCGTGTTATGTTTCTTCCTCCTGTTGTTGATGTTGTAGTTGTTGTTTTTTTGCACTTCTTGTTGTTGTCTTCCTTCTCTTTCCTGCCTGTTTCTCTGCTTTGTTTTTGTTTTTCTTTTTTCTGTTTCCTTTTTTTGTTCTTGTTTTTTCTTCCTCTTCGTTTTTCCTTTTTGCTGCGTTATTTTAGTCTCTCTTGTTGTGTCTTTTTTCTTGTTGTTCTCTTTTTTTTTTTGGGGGGGGGGGGGATGTTTTACGCCTTCCTGATCTTTTTTCTTGTTGTGTTTTCTTCTTTTTGTTGTGAATTTTTTTCTTTCTTCTCGATTTCCTTTTTCCTTCTTGTCTTTTATTGTTTCTTCTTCTTCTTTTGCCTGTCTTCCTGTTGATTTCTCTGTTCTAGTTTTTTCTTCTGTTTTTTGTCATTTTTTGTCTTGTTTTTTTTTTTTTTTTTTTATGTTGTTACCTTTCCCCTTTGATTTCTTTTGTTATTTTCTTTCCATCTTCTTTTTCTTTCTTTCCATCTCGTGATTTTTTTTTTCCTTCTTGATCGTTTTCCTTTCATGTTTTGTTTCTTCATTTTTACAGTTTTCTTTTGTTCTAGATGCCTTTCTTGTTGTTCTTGATTTTTTTTCATTTTCTTCTTGTATTTCTTTCTCGTTGTTTCTTGCATTTCTTCTTTTTTTTTTTTTTTCTTTCTTCTCGTGGACATTTTCTTTCTTCTCGTATGTTATATTTTCTTTCTTCTCGTCGGTTTCTTTTTTTTTTTTTTTTTTCTTTGTTTTTCTGTCCTTTTCTTCTTTGCTGTCCTTGTTTTTCTTCCTCTTTTTTTTTTGTGGGTTTTGACCGTATTGTGGGATTTTTTATTACCGTGTATTCATTCTTCTAGAAATTTTCTCTTGTCCTGTTGTTTTATTTCTGATTTTGATCATTAGTTTGTTTTTTATTTTAGTTCTCTTTCTTCTTGTTGTTGTTTTCTTTCTTCTTCTTGTTTTCTTTCTTCTTGTTATGTTTTTGTTGTTATATCGTTGCTGCTGTTTACTTGATTTCGTTCTTCTTGCCGATTTTATATTTTTCGCTGTTTCTTTATTTTATTTATCTTATTTCATTTCATTTCATTTTGTTTCATTTCACTTTATTTTATTTTATTTATTTATTTTATTTATTTTATTTTATTTTATTTATTTTATTCATTATATTTTATCTATTCATTTATTTATATCATTTTATTTTGTTTTGTTTCATTTCATTTCATTTCATTTTATCTTATTTCATTTTATTTTATTTATTTTATTTATTTATTTTATTTCATTATATTTTATTCATTTCATTTTATTTTATATCATTTATTTTGTTTGTTTCATTTCATTCATTTCATTTTATCTATTTCATTTATTTTATTTTATTTTATTTTTTTTATTATTTATTTATTTATGCCATTTGATTTTATTTTTGATTTTATATCATTTGATTTTATTTATCTTATTTTATTTATTTCATTTTATTTGTATTCTTGCTCGCTTTCCTTTCTTCTGTTGTTTTCTTTCTCGTCTTTTGCTTTCATATGGTCTTTTCTTTCTTCTTGATTTTCTGTCGTTTTGTAATCATTTTCTTTCTTCTTGTTTGTTTGTTTTTTGTTTTTGTTTTTGTTTGTTTTTTTTTTTTGTTTTGTTTTGTGTTTTTCTTGTTCTTTCTTTTTGGTGTCATTTCTTTCTTCTTGTTGTTATTTTCCCCGTTTTCTTTCTTCTTTTTGAGATTTCTTCTCCTGCTTCTTCTTCTTCTTCTTCTTCTTCTTGTTCTTCCCCTTTATTATTTATCTTCTTGTTCTTTCTTCTTTCTTTTGTTTCTTTCTTTTTGTTTTCTTTGCTGTTGTCGTTTCTTCTTTTCGTGTTTGTTGTTGTTTTCTTATTTTTAGTTTTCTTTTTTTTTTTTTTTTAGTTTTGTGTGTGTGTGTGTGTTGTGTGTGTGTGTGTGTGTGTGTGTGTGTGTTGTGTGTGTGTGTGTGTGTGTGTGTGTGTGTGTGTGTGTGTGTGTGTATGTGTGTGTGTGTGTGTGTTCTTCTTTGTTGTTGTCTTTCTGTCTGTTCGTTTGATTTTGTTGTTGTTTTTGTTGTTGTTTCTTGTTCTTGGTTTTGTTTTTCTTTGTTTTTACTCTTCTCCGTGCTTTCTTTCCTCTTAATTTAGTTTCGTTTTCTTTATATTGTTGCTTTGCCTTGCCTTTCTTGCCTTGTTTTTTTTTTTGTTTTGTTTTTTGTTTTGTTGTTGTTGTTGTTGTTGTTGTTTTTGTGTGTGTTTTTTTCTAGGGGAAGGGGTCTTCAGTTTGTTTTCTTTCTTCTTCTTTTCCCCCCTTTTATCATCTTGGGGTTTGTTTGTTTTTTTTGTTTTTTTGTTTTTGTTTGTTGTTGTTGTTGTTGTTGTTGTTGCTTTCCGTCATCTTCGTGTTTTGTTTTTCTTTTTTTCTTTTTCTAATCTCGTTATTTTCTTTCTTCTTGTTTTTTTACTGTCCTTTTCTTGTCGTCGTTTTCTTTCATCCATTCTTCTTAATTTTCACCCGTTTTATTTCGGACTGTTTTACCATCTTATTATTTTCTTTCTTCTCGTTGATTTCTTTCTTTACGATGTTTTTCTTCATGTTGTTGTTTCCTTTCCTCTTGTTTTTGTTCTCGTTGATTTTTTTTCCAGTTCTTTTTCTTTCTTGTTATTTTCTTCTTCTTACCTTTTCCTGTTATTTTTCTTTCTTGTTGATCTCTTCTATCTTTTTGTTTTTGAATTATTTTCCCTTGTGTCCTTTTACTTCTTGTTTTTCTCTTTGATGTTGTTGTTCATCTTCTTGTGCTTTTTCCTCTGTCATTGTTGTATTTCATTGTTTCATTCTTTTATTCTTCTTGAAATTTTTTACTTGTTTTTTCTTGTTTTATTTCTTTATTAATTTTTTTTTATTGTTGTTGTGTTGTCTTTCCTTTTGTGTTTTTGTATTTTTTGCTGTTATTGTTTTCATTCTTCCCGACATTTTCTCTCGTCTTGCTTTATTACTTTATCTTGCCTGTTTTCTTCTTCCTGTTATTTTCTGAATACCTGTTTTTGTTCATTTCTTTTCATCGTTTTCTCTCTTTGTGATGTTCTCGTTTTCTTTCCCTTTGTTGTTGTTTTCTTTTTTATTGTTTTTTTTTTATTGTTTTCTTTTTCTTGTTGTTGTCGTTTTGTGTTTTGTTCATATTTTGTATCTTCCTGTTGTTATAGTTGTTGTTTTTTCTCCGTGTTTTGTGGCTTCACGTTTTCTTTTTCGTGTTTCTTCCCGCCGTTTACTTTCCGTGTTATTTTCTTCTTTCCTTGCTTTCATTCCTCTTGTTATTTCTTTCTTATTATTTTTCTTGCCTGTTTTCTCTTCCTTTTGTTTTCTTTCTTCTCGTCGTTTTCAGTCCTGTTCGTTCTGTTTGTTATGCTCTTTCTTTTTGTTTTGTTTTCTTGTGTCTCCTTGTTGTTTTCTTTCTGCTTGATGTTATCTTACTTGTGCTTTCTTCTTGGTGCTATTTCTTGTCGTTTTCTTTCTTCATACCGTTGTTTTATAACCTTTTTTATATATCTTTTTTCTTCTTGTTGTTTTCTTTCATTTTAGTTGTTTCTTCTTCTTCTTCTTCTTCTTCTTCTTCTTCTTCTTCTTCTTCTTCTTCTTCTTCTTCTTCTTCTTCTTCTTCTTCTTCACACACACACACACATTGGTGTAAACTAGGCTCTTTTTTCTATAGTCTATCTAAGTGTCTGTATACTAGTGTGTGTGTGTGTGTGTGTGTGTGTGTGTGTGTGTGTGTGTGTGTGTGTGTGTGTGGTGAGTGTGTGTGTGTGTGTGTGTGTGTTCGTTCGTTATTTCTTTTAACGTCTGTTCACATATGTGCTTTTAGACGTAAAAAAAAAAAAAAAAAAAAAAAAAAGTGGAAGATTCTACGAAATCATAAAGACAGTTTAACATTAATTAACATTAAAAAAAATTTTTTTTTTTTTTTTAAATTATAGGACAATAGAAAAGCAATCATAACATTAGAACGATCAGGCTTGAAAAGATTGCTCAGGGCTGTATGTGTGTATGTTACCGCGCGCGCACGCGCGCGTGTGTGGTGTGTATGTGTGTGTGTGTGTGTGGTGTGTGTGTGTGTGTGTGTGTGTTGTGTGTGTGTGTGTGTGTGTGTGTGTGTGTGTGTGTGTAAGTGAGTGTGTGCACGTATACGCATGCGCATGCAACGAGCGTATCCCGTGCTGGGTTATGACAAACCATCTGTGATTATCTGGTGGGGTAGAGGGGTAGAAAAGGATAATCTTACCGAATAAAAACATTGTAACAGTCAAGGAGTAATGATAAAACTAACAAGCAAACAAACAGAGGTAGGTGGGAGTTACAGGTATAAAACCAATCGGTCTTAATCAAAGAAAACGACCTACAGGACTGTGCAGTAAATGCCTAGCAAAGTATAAATACAAAGTGAAATCAGTGTGTTTCTGTTTCAATTTTGAAAATGATACAGGGAAATAAGGTCGCATTCGCTGACAACACAAAAGGTGTTTAACTGTTATAGACTCATAACAGACACATTTGATGGTATTATTGAACTTAATCCGAAGTGAGTCCAGATATAATCTGTAAGCTAAAGTTATTTCTAGTCTTGTAAAACCCTGGTAATTTACGATGAAGGGTCGATAGTGACATTGCGCTTTTACTTTCTTTTCTAATATAGCATTCATTTCATGTTCAGAGAGTCGTAAATCAAGTTTAGTACTGTCTACTCTATTCATTGCTGCACTTTTAGCGATTCTATCGACTCGATCATTATCTATTATACCACAGTGTGATGGAATCCAACAAAAAGTAACGTGAGTATTATTTGTTATTAAACAATGAATTAAAAAGTTTATCTCAAATATTAACGTACTATTTACTTTACATTTGCAGCTCGTCAGGGATTGTAATGCAGATTTCGAATCTACACATAATAAAATACTAAATATAGCTATGGGTAGATCTACTATATATTTCAGTGCCATTAGGACGGCAACTAATTCAGACGTGAAGATTGAGTGTCCCTGTCCTAAAGAGTAAGCCTTTTCTACTTTTAAGTTTGGAATTATAAAACCAGTGTGTGTGTGTGTGTGTGTGTGTGGGGGGGGGGGGGGGTAGTTATACTATTGTGACAAGAAAGAGCACGTAAAAGAAAACGTAGACCTGCATTGTTTACACTGACCAAGTCGGCCTATTTAGCATGCCACATGCTGTAGCGGAATTTCATAATATGGCAGCTTGGCGGCTTCGTTCATCCTTATGCTGGCTGTATGCAGATGTGTGTCTAATATAAAGAGGTCTGTGATTAAACTTGGAACATATCGTGATGTACTCCATGAAAAATGCTGTTTTAGGCACTTTTTGGGGGTCTGTGTGATCATGACCCTGGTGCCTTACCTTGCAAACTTGTCTCACTCAGCTTTCCTCAACTCATCAGCGGTCCATACCTTTGACCCAAGTTTGCTAAAGATCTATCCATAACGCTGAGAAACTCGTGTCCACACAGTTATGGTTTTGTCACCATTACCACCACTACCACCCCACTCGTTAAATCGCACACCCCCATCGATTAAAAAAAAAGAGAAGAAGAAAAAGAAGAAAAAAGAGAGAGAGAGAGAAAAAAAAACCGGTAATCTCCCTTCATAAAAATACGATATGCCAAGATAGATTACTCTTCAATCTTCATTTATCCTTGACACAAATTACAGTTCAAAGTTCAAAGGTCTGCGTACTGTTATGTAAGAAGGGTTTTAACGGACTTACTAACTGTGCGAGCAAGAAAATGGCTGAGGTTTATCCAGACGACTTTCGAGTTGTTTCATGCACTCAACTGGCTCTGTTATTAGGCCTTATTCCCGTTAGCATCTACTTATTCAAGAAATTGTTTCCAAATCAGTACAAGAAACTGCGAAGCAAAACGATCATAGCTTGGGTAACAGAAAAAGTAATGAGAAAAGTTCATGCAAAGTGCACCGAGCCGAAGACTGATCTGTTCAGAAATTTCAAGGATTTAAAGGTTAGTATAGTATTTCAATTGGTAATCAGGCTGCGGTTTCGTCCAAGCTTAACGTCAAAATCAATCAGTGGTGTTGTTTCTTATTTTTAATTTTGTTTCGGTTTCAGTTTCTCTATAACAGTAAACACTGTGTGGGACCCGTACAAAGAAGGACAGATCACAAAAATTGAGGCCGTGCAACGAAGATCAGCACGTTTTGTTTTAAATCGCTCATAAAAGAACCGCTAGCGTCACTAACATGTTACACCCCTCGGATGGATATCTCTACAAAGCCGACCTAAGATCGCAAGGCTCACTATGATAATGATTGTACAAAATTATTAACAACATGGTCCAGGTGGATTTTGGCATAATACACAAATCCCAGGAATCAAAGTTGAGAGCACCAAAGGAGAGGGACAGAAGAGCACACTCAAGGCAGCTTGCTAGACTTCAGTGTTCACGGGATTACAGACTGTATTCGTTCCTCCCGCGAACCATCCCTGAGTGGAACGAATCTTTGAAGCTGTGGTTGGAGCCGCGTCTCCTGGCGTGTTCACGTCGGGAGCTCGCATACTCCACCAGTAGTAGTAGAAGTAGTTTTTTTTTGTTTTTTGTTTTTTTTGTTTGTTTGTTTTGTTGTGCGTACCCCCCCCCCCCCCCCCCCCCCCCGTGTGATAGTGTCAGAATAATCAACGTGCTGATTGTGGACACTGAACAACAAGAACAAGAAGAACAACACGATTTATCATCTCCATCATCGTAACTCCCCCAGCACATCATCAAACACGAAACAAAACAAAACGAGAAAACACCACCACATAGGACAAGATAAGCGCAAAAGTTTGGCCATTTCTCAAGCGTGAACAAAGACTACAATACAAAGGCTGAATAAAAACAAGTACAAAAGTTATGGGGGGACTTATTTAGCCAAAATTTTGTGCTTGTCTTGTTTGTAGATTCTATTAAATACACATTCTGAATTTCATGTTTTTCTGGTTCCTGTTTGCTGGAACACAGGTACTAACATTTGTTTTGGATTTCTCACCTCCACAGCAGTTCAACAAATTATATATATTCTGCCTACAACATTTATCTTCACCATTCCTCCAATCCAGTGCCTTTAACAAATCCAACAAGTTATGTTGGTGGCAGGTAGAAGATGTCATGTTGTTTGAAGGTTAATTTCAGTGATGTGGTTATAGTTGGTGAGTTTAGTTTAGATAGAATATGAGGGGTGGGGAGGCTGGAGGTGTTTTCCTAGTGAAAACTAGACTTTCCACTGGATTTTAGTGTGGTGTGTGTGTGTGTTCATTTTGTTTATTTAAATAGTTTTAAGATTTCAGATGAATATGCATATTTCACTAAGATGTAGCTTAGACTTTTCCAGAACATAAAGTTTTGCACAGGCATAAATAGTCTGTTATATAACTGGTGGCAGATTTTTTGGGGGAAAGCACATGGAATCATCTGAATCCCATTTGATCGTACTACAAACTTACTACAGACTAGACTCTTCCAGTGACAAACTGACACAGACTGATACAAAGACGTACATAGAACCCATACATCTGGGAAAGGCTGTCTCCTAGGAAATGAAATGACCGGTGGGTCACAGTTTGAATTTCTCAAGATGATGTATCCACACTCAGAATGAATTCCATATGTACTAACATCACAGGTGCCATGTGTATGGTGATCATGGCACAAGACTTAAGCCTGCACACAAACCCATGAGCTGGCCAGGTGAGCACAGGCAGCAGGTTGTGGTTGGTCTTCAGGTAGTAAGTTTAGCTTGAAGTAAGCCAGGCTTGCTGGGACAAATAAGCATTCCTGTACCTACGGTGATGTTACTGTCACGACAGGTTGGGATGTGGCAATACTACACCTAAAAATATACCCAGTGTGTCCCATGACAAGGACTATAGGGGGGATAAGGGCCCTCCCTAAAAAGCTCATGAGCTAAGGATGGTGTAACACTACAGGGCAAAAGGGTTGGTGAGACCTCGAAAGAAAAAAAAGAAGGCAAGGTCAGTTGTACCAGGCCTGCATTTGCCTTCTAACAAACTATGGTACTGTGCAAGAAAAACAGCCTATATGAAATCCATGTGCTAGTTAGGTCCTCAAGACCTTGACAGCAATAATGCTTGTTATGTACAGGTTTTAGACCTTATGCCCCGATCATTTTTGATTCTCTATCACATGGCAATATTGGCATTGGTGGTGTCAGTGCATATGAATGTTGGTCCATTAGCTCAGTTGTCAGATCACCATGCTCACTATGCAGGGTTAGTGGATTTAAATTTCCTTTCAGGCAGACCAAGATTTTTTTTTTTTTTTTTTTTTTTTTAGGCTGGTGGATTCTTTTGATAAAGTGCTGTGCTGAAGATCTGATATCTTGAGTTCAGTCCCAGACTGCATCATTAGAAATAACCTAAGTTCGCTTCCCCATCATTCTGGTGGTGTGAGCTTAGTGTTTCATATGTCACTGTCCCCCACCCTCCTCTTCCCATTCCAGGATGGTGCCAGTGCATAAGATTTTACACTGCTCAGGGAGACCACCACATAAGTGTTATTCAATTTCTGTGTGTGTGGGGAGGGGGGGGGGGCATGTGGGATTTGAGTGCAATGAATCCTTGAACAAACTCCAAACAAGGATGGAGTACATTCTGAGTGTGGAGTCGATGTCTTGAGAAACTAATACTGAAAGCACTGCTGGCAGTAGTATGAATACTATGGTGAAAGGTAATAATGTGTTGTGGTATTTTATATAGCTGATGTAATACAGTGGAGTCCATCTACAGTGAAATTCAAGTGAGATGGATATATTATATATATATGTCTTCATAGCTATAACTTATAAGGAAGAAAAATCGTGGCTTTACACAATGCTGATTGTTTATTACCTTGCTTATCAAGTTGAGATACTATTCATAACACAGTTTTCAATGTCCACTGATATTGGAGAAATCTGGCACAGTTTTCTGTCACTGATCCAATACCATACATGCACTAACTCAGCGTTTAATGCTGAGCAGTTGTAGCTGTTGTGAGAGTTAGTTTGTATGCATGCAGTCAAGATAATAACATTAAGCTTTGCTATGGAATCCACTATATGTTTTTTTACAAAAATTTGTAATACTGTACCATTTTTTTCTAACCCGTCTATCTTAATAAGAAGAGAAGGTATAGAAAAACAAATGCTCTATATGACAAATTTTGTAGAGGGTACAAAACTAGATTAATATTTAAGGCCATTTCTTATGTTTATCATGACTGCATAGTCAAACAACTGTTTTTGACTAACCCTATCTTTGCCCCTATCCCTTAGCTTTGGATTGGCAATCATGATGTAACCTATCCCAGTAGTGAGGGTGTGAGGTTGGGCTTGTGTTAGGACTAGGACCAGTTAATCATGTTTCCATGTAAAATCCCAAAGAGAGCTGAACTGCGTCATCATTAGGTGTATTTTTTTTTTCATATGGAAATAGAGATAAGAAGTTCATCAAAGGCTTGACTGTGTGAGTACGTGTTTCTGTGTTAGTATCAGTGTATGATCAGTGTATATGATTTATTTCAGTGTGATGGAAGGGTACCCCACATCCTGGAGGTGGGAGTTGGGCCAGGCTTGAACATTCCCTTTTCTGCCTAAACAGTGCACCCTGAGTTGTCTGGATCCCAATCCAGAATTTCAGCAGTACATCATGCGCCTTCTAAAGCAGTATCCTGGCATAAAGATGGACAAGTTTGCTAAAGGCAGGTCATGGTATATACATGTATGAAGTATATGATGTATATAGGCAGATGAGTGTATGCACATGCATGGTGGTGGGTTAGAGGGCGGGCTGACAAGTGGGTGAATGTGGGTGAGCCAGTGGCTGGGTGACTGTCAATAATAATGATGGCTACCTGGTTGAACCTGGCTCTCAGTGACAAAAAAGCTACTTACTGTGTAGCTTTCATCGGCGATCCAGTCGACTTCTTCAGCGCAACTGCTGGGTTGAGAACTGGTTTCAGTGCGCACCGCCGTGAGCGAACTCACGACAGTGCGACTGAATAAGTGAGGAGTACACCGATGGCAGGTTGTGTTGGCCCCGGTCAAGGTTGAGGGTGGGGTTCCTTGCGGCGATGTAAACTGCCTCCTTACTCCCCTCTGGAACCATCTTGCTTCTTTGTCGAGAACTTGCACATTGTCCTTTTCAAAGTGGTGTTGGGTGTGGGTCAGATGTTCTCCACTGGAGAGGACTCACGTTTGTGTTCTTTTAATCTTTTGTGCAAGTTGCGCTCAGTTTCGCCAATATAACAATAGTCACAGTCCTGGCAGTCTATCTTGTATATCACCCCTGATGTGTCCAATTTGTCTGTTTTGTCTTTGGGGTGGACTAACTGGCTTCTGATGGTGTTGGTGGGCTTGGCGTGGACACTGACTCCCAACTTCCCGATCTTCCTGCTGAGAGCCTCAGTGACGCCGCTGACGTATGGCATGGAGACGTGCCCTCTCGAAGAGGTTGGCTGTTCAGTGGAGGGGTGGGGTATGGTTTTCTTGCCCCCTGGAATGTCCCAGGCCCACTTCTGGTATCCTGACACACTGAGTACTTTTTTGATGTACTGCACCTCTTCTTCTCTAGCGGTGTCGATAGAGCAGATGGTCTTCGCTCAGTGGGCAGGGTGCGGATTACTCCAAGCTTGTGTTCCAGTGGCTGGTAACTGTCAAATTGTAAGTACTGGTCCGTGTGGGTCGGCTTTCTATAGACGGAGGGTGTTGGTTGTTGAGATGGTTCGTGAAGTCTTCTACCACCGATCTTTTCAGTACAGTCATAGTGTCGTCCATGTAGCAGCCCCAGTAGCGTGGAGGAGTGTGGAACGTCGCCAAAGCTTTCTCCTCGAAATTTTCCATGAAGAGGTTGGCGATGATGGGACTCACGGGAGACCCCATGGCTGCACCCTCGGTCTGTTGGTAGAAGTGTCCTTCAAAGGTGAAGTAGGTGGTGTTGAGGCAGCAGGATAGCAGTTCACAGATGTGTTCCACTGGCAGGTTGGTGCGTTGCCGAAGGCTGTTTTGACCTGTAACCTCCCCCTGATGATGTCAATGCTGTCCTTCACAGGGACACTGGTGAACAGGGCTGTGACATCATAGGACACCAGAATCTCATCAGGTTGAGGTACAAACTTCGACAGCTTCTTCACCAGGTCTGCACTGTTTGCAATGGAATGTTCTGTCTTTCCTACCAAAGGCGAGAGCATGTCTGCAACGAAGCGAGCCGTCTCATACATCAGGGATCCTCTAGAGGCGACAATGGGACGGAGGGGTACATCTTTCTTGTGCACTTTAGGCAGTCCGTAGAACTTGGGCACATCAGTAGCTGATAATAATGATAATAATGATAATTATGAAGATGTATGTACAGTTCAATATTTCTAGAAACAAGGTTTATACTATACAGAAAATGTTTGGTAAAAAACAAAAGGAAACACTATATCGAGCCTATAAGCATAACACGATATAGAATAAGAGAGGAAAAAACAGTATAAACTTATCAGAAAAATTCATATGCTATGTCATGTGCTGTAGTCATTTGTGAAATACACTTCCTGCTCCACAAATAATGTCACAAAACAAAATGCTCTCAAGTCTCATACAGAATGAAGATCTCAAGTAAATAATTTTTTCAACCAGTACTCGCTCACACACCACACACACACACACACACACACACACACACACACACACCACACACACACCACACACACACACACACACACGCACGCACGCACGCACGCACACACACGAGCTGGTCACTCACATCTCAGTCAAATACTCCAGTAATCTACTACATCATAAAGGCTAGTACTCCATGATCTGAACAGAAAGAAAACACAACAACAAAAATGTATCCAACTTGACAATTCTATCTGACACACCACAACTTAACCCTGAGCACACCTGTTGGCCTACAGTACAAATGCTGGTCTAAAAGTCTTCACACTTTAAAACAAGCAGTTAAGTCCAACATATGTGAAAGTTTCAGTCCTTCAGAGTACTCTCCTCTCTACCAATCGCTGTGTTGTAGTGGTTAGCGCAACAGACTACTGACTGGAAGGTTGTGGGTTTGAATCCCATCAGTCCCTTCAAAATCATTGTGGGATTTTTCAGCTCTAACTGGCTCCTACCCAGAGTTGGGCGTGCTATGGGCTCATTGGGAAGATGGGACCACACAGTCGAGTCTCATCCACTTCACGAATGTGTCATTGAGGGTGTTGCTCAAATCTTCTGACCAACACCGCAGGTGTCTGTATCTCTTCGGCCTGGTTGACGCCAGGATGTATTATGATAGTAAGCGTAGAGTACAGCCCTGTCACAAAGTCTCAATCCTAGGTGGAACTTCATAGCATCATGATTATCATCCTCATCGACATCATCATCATCACATTGTAAAAACTGCTAGCTTCTGTGGCCATTAAGGTGGCGTAGAAAATGGGACGGGTTGAAGGTGAGCACAAAGGTAAACTCCCCGAGTACTTTCCTCTCTTCAAACACAGTTTTACCTTCCTCATCGAAGAGTCAGACATTTTTTGATAGTCTGATCGAGATTTACATGGTAGCAAACTGTGATTTTCCTCTGTTCATAGAAACTTGCCTGCCAGGTTTTGGTTTTGAATGGGAAACAATTGGAAGTCGTATGGGGATAAATCAGGACTATAGGGTGGGTGAGGGAGAACTTGAATGGATTGCTCTTGTAGATAGGTCACACTGACTTTATGGGAACTTGCGTTGTCAAATAGAAGTTTTTTGCCAGTGCCTGCATTCAATTGCTGCCCATGGATGGACCGTTCAACTTTGGGCAAAACATTTTCTACGTCATCGGCAACAATCTGTCCCTCGATGCTGAGATCAACAAGCACATTGGCATGGCTGTAGCAACCTCACGCTGACTTACTGCTCACATCTGGGAGATCCCAAAGCTGACAGCTCTAATGAAGATGGCGGTATAGAAAGCCTGCATCATAGCACTCTGTTGTATGGCAGCAAAACATGGACAACATGATTATGCCAAACAAGAGAGGAAAGCTGAACAGCTTTTACTTGCGATGCCTTCGCTGCTCTTCGGCATTAAGTGGAATGACAAAATACCAAACACCCAGATCCTAGCATGCGCTGGTCTCCCTGCCATGTACACACTGCTCAGACAATGCAGGCTGCGCTGGCTTGGCAATGTGCGCTGGTTGGAAGATGGACATATCCAAAAGGATGTCCTTAATGCTGAACTAATCTCCTGCCCCAGCTACAAGACCAAAACCAGCTGCAAGCACATTGTGAAAGCTCTGGACATCAACACAGAGAGCTGGGAAGACACTGCAGCCAACTACAACAGATGGAGCAGTGTGCTTCAGAAACAACTCAGGTTGGGGAAAAAGAAAATCCAGATCTTAGCTGAGGAAAAGAGAACCAGGTGGAAAGTGAGCTCCTGTGAAAGCAATCCCATGGCCAGCATTGATATGTGCATCCAGTGCCACACAGACTGCCTTTCCTGCATCGGCCTTGGCAGCCACAGCCAACGCTGCTCCAGAGGCATCAGCTCGACTTGACTCGACACTAGGGCGCACCATCCATAGTCGACACCGACTGATGGAGGTCTACAGGTATATAGATATATCTAAAGATATGTATAAAGATGTGTACATAGAGAGAGACAGACAAAAAGAGAGAGATTGTGGGTATGTGTTCCGCATGGGGATGGTGGGAGTTCTTCCAGTACGAACAGTGTAATCATCTCATGGAAATTTTGTGCTAGAAGTTTGCTGTTTAGTGTTACTCTTTTTGTTTCTGCCTTGCTCCTTTGTTTTCTGTCATCTCTCTCTGCCTTTTCCTGCCTTGCTGGTCTATTCACCTGTATGTGTTCTATATATCTTATATATAGATGGGCTAGTTAATAGAGCCATGGACTCAAAATCTTTGATTTTATCAAGATTTTGCGCTATAAAAATATTGTAATTATAATTATTATTATTATTGTTATCTTGAATTCAATCCCAGCCCACATCATTAGAATCTGGCCTGTTCGCTGCCCATCTTAATGTTTCCATCATTCTGGTGGTGTCAGCTTAGTGTTTGATAGGTCCCTTCTCCCTTTCCCTGTTTCAAGACCTTGCCAGCGCATAGGGTTTTGTGCAGGCTCAGGAAATCTTAGAAAATTGTTGGTTTGGGTGGAGCGCATATGGAGTTGTCTGAGCGCGGTGAATCCCTCTTGAAGTAACTCCAGTATATATCTTTGCATGCTTTCTGTAAGGAATGATAATTGGGTGTATGTATTAACTGCATGTTTGGTTCTAAGGAAATGGGATATGCAGAAGCAGATTTAGGTATTTCAGATCAGTTTTAATATACCTTTTAGTGTACTTAATTATGCTAAGTACGTTGTATTCAGGTTTGTTTTTCTAAATCTCCCATTGATAAATTGGGCAGACTGGTCAAATCCGCAGAGTATGTGTGTGATGGCAGTGATATGTGTAATTAATTTTCTTTTCCATTTTTTTTCCAGAGTCCACAAGGTATTGTGTTTTGAAATAGTTGTACTTGTAGTCTTGATATGGCTCTGAGGAGTTGGCTGGGCTTTAACCTTAATTATGACAATAATAGATAATTGTGTGTGTGTGTGTGTGTGTGTGTGTGTGTGTGTGTGTGTGTGTGTGTGTGTGTGTGTGTGTGTGTGTGTGTGTGTGTGTGTGAGTGAGAGAGAGAGAGAGACCGAACAGATAACTCGAACCCACAATCTACCTTACACTACTAATTATAGTTCACATATGTGAACAGGGTGTGAAGTTTGTCACTTCCTGGCACTGGTTGTAACAGTAGCTCTGTCAGCTGTCACATAGAATATCTATCACTTGATACCATAGTTGTGGATCTCTGTATTATACAGACATACCCACTTTCCCAACCAGGCTGACAAAGCTTGCGTCTACAGCGCGTACGCACGCACAAGGACTGCCATCAACAGTTATTCACCATAGCACATTTTTGATGCAGAAGAAAGACTAAAAGGAGAAAGCACCTCTGCAGACTCCTTCAAGAGATAAAGCACCTCTGCCTCCTCTTCATGTTGTTCAAAAGAGTGGGGTTCTCGTGGAGTCCCAAAGAATGTTACCAGGAAAGCACAGTTGAAGGAAGATGACCTGCAAACTCCGGAACATGGAACTCTGGAATAAGGCAAAACACTGGAGGTCCACAGCCAGACCCCAAGTGTGATGCACTGTCAGCTTCCTCAAAGACTTAAGGATTGGTGGAAAGGGAATTGATGTCCTGTGAAGTTAAAATTTTTGAAGGTCACAAGCGGACATGTGACATAGACATTGTATTCAAAGGCAAACAGCTGTCTTCCAGCGATGATGAAGGCCTATCGACGTAATTAGTAGGAACAAAGAAATAGTTTATGGATTTGTTTAAAATCAGTGCTCCTGTTTTGGGTCCCACAGAAATAGGATAAGCGGGCAGTCAACTCTGACAAATGGCTGAGTTGGTTGTTTCTGAAGTCTGGTTCTACCAGAAGTTTATCCTTGTAGTTGGCTTGATGTCCTCACCCACATTTTCCAGTGCACAAGAAACATGACACATTCTTCATTTGAAGTAAAGCAAGCTCCCCACATATCTTTAAACCCTGTGTGCAGCCATCCTTGACAACTTCCTCAGCACACATGGTCTGAATGGTAAATACAAGCTTTGGGACTGTCGGGGAAAATCAAAAGAAAGAAGAAAAAAAAAAGGGGGTTAGGGGGGAGTGTATACCCAGCTGCTGTGCCAAACTACCTCTGAACTAACCAAATCAATCCTCCAAGCCAAATCAGTGGCACCAACAAAACTAGCCACCAGTCCAAAGTATAGCATCGGCCAGGTCCAAGAACCAATCAATAAAAAAAAAAATACCTAAAGAGCACAAATGAATGGGGTTGATATGTCACTGTGACACGGTACAATGCAGGAACACATTTTTCTTCAGCATGAACACACACATACATTCATACATAGACATACGCAATTGCACACATACACATACACATGCATGTATGCACACAGACACAGATTCATACAAACACCTACCCAGGGATTCAAGCTGGCGAACACACATGTTCTGGTGCAAAACTGCAAACATATCAATGAAACATACATTTATAACAGTTTGAACATTTTAGAGCATGGTCAGTATGTTAGTATTGTCATGCACTCTTTACAGCATTATCCCAGTATTTTAGAATCAAGATTGACAGGGTGGTTGGAGATAACTGATATTGCACAGGGATGTGTGTGTGTGCGTGCGCACGCGTTATGGTGAGATAGAAGGGGGGGGGGGGGTTAAATCACAGGTGTGTACTTGATGCTTGTTCTAGTGACTTCTCCATTGTTGAGACAGTTGAGATTTTTTTCAATTTTTTTCTATCCTGCGTGCTTGCACCATGTATGACTTCATCTGATCAGTATCTGAACAATATTAAACAACAGTCAAAGTTGATCCCTCAGTATTTGTGTGTGTGTGTGTGTGTGTGTGTGTGTGTGTGTGTGTGTGTGTGTGTGTGTGTGTGTGTGTGTGTTTTTTTTATATATAATAAATCAACAGTACAATATTCATTCTATGTCTGATCAATATGCTTGTAAATATTCTTCCCAGTTGCTGATCGTCCAGGGGATGTGATAGTAAACTAAACCTTGAAAATATTGCAGTTTTCTGGGGTAGTAATTAAATTATCCCTTCAGCTTTTCTCTGCCTCCATAGAAATACAGACAGACCAAGCTAATCCTGCAAACCCAGATTTTAGCCATTTAAAAAGAAATATGTTTTCCTTTACAGTAGTGTCAAGGGGGTATGTGTTGTGTGTGTGTGTGGAGAGAGAGAGGGGGGAAAAACAGGAGGTAGTATCTGTTCATGTACATGTCATTTAAGTTTTGTTATCATCATCATCATCATAATGTCCCTGCCGCTTGGCATTTGTGATCGTGGCCCTCCATACGCATCAATCTTTTGTCACTGCAAGTACATCTCCCACCCTCTTTGTCTTCATCCACTCTGCAAGTCTGTCCAGTGTTTTCTCCCTGGGTCTACCTGATGCTCTTTTTCCCTCCAGCTTTCCTACTGTGACAAGGTGCTCAAATTTCTCTTGCATCATGAAATGCCCTATAAATGTTGCTTGTCTTTTCCTAATCTTCTTCATTAATGTTTTGTGTGTGTGTGTGTGTGTATTTGCTTCTTTAAAGACTGTCTTGTTTGTTTTCTTTGGTGTCCACAGAACTCTTAACATTCTTCTTAGAAACCACATTTCAACTGCCTCATTCTTGTTCTAACTTTGCGTGTTGACTGTCCATGCTTCACATCCGTACAACAGTATCAGTTCTATCGTAACACTGAAGAACTCTCATCCTGATGTTAAATGATAGGCATTTGTTGGTTAGAATGCTTTTCAGTTTCTTAAATGCTGTTTTAGCTTAGCCAATTCTGCTGGTTATTTCTAATGTGCATCTGCGATTAGTCAGTCAGGTGACTGTTCCCAGATACCAATATTTAAACTTTACAGCAGGAAACTTACATGGGTGCAACTTTTTCCATTTGACGACGGAATCTGTTTTTTCAAAAGAGTCAGAAACGGAACTTAATGAAATCATTGTAAATATTTTAGATTGTGTGCGGTTGTTCTGGCTGTATTTTTAAGGGCCCTTTCCAGGGCATATAAATATATTTGATTCTAGTGTTTAATACTGGTATTTCCTGCAGCAGATAAGGGTTGTTATTGTTAATTACATTGTTGTCATCAGGTTTTGCTGAGGACATGGGAGAGTTTGATGACAACACTTTGATGCTGTTATCGTCACCTTCACACTGTGTACTGTTCGGCAACCTCGTAAAGCCATCAGTGAGATCAAGAGAGTTCTGAAACCTGTAAGTTTTTTCAGAACTTCAGTATGGACGTTCTGCAATTAGTTTTTGGTGTTTTGTTTTGTTTGTTTTTGCAAATCCATCTTCTGCATCCTTGTCTGTCAATTCCTCCACTCTGCTCATTTCATCTCTTCAACACACCTCTGACCTGTTGAGACTGAAGTCATCTTGAAAACAAGAGTATGAAGCTGAGACAAATTTTCGTAATGCCAAGGTAATAAATGGGAATGTTAGTGATGTTGCGATGGAGTTCCCTTTCTTATTGAAACTGCTTGGCAGAACTGTACAAGATGCTTTTTTTTTTTCATGACATATCTAAACAACATCTAGGCCTAAGATGTACAGACACCTGCAGCGTCAGTTATAAAATTTGAGCAACAGTACCTTCAGCGACACATTTGTGAAGTACATGAGAATCGACTGAGTAGTTTCAGGTATCGGAAAACATGAAAATAGAATAGAACGCATATTTGATATAACAAGACATGCAAATTTTAGGCCAAGTGAAGGCATAAATATGCGACACTAAAAAACAAATAACAAATAACATAAAAAAATTAGGGGGATAACAGCAAAACTTGCCTACTGTCTCTGCAAAAATTAGGGGGGAAATGGGTGAAATTTCTTTACATTTTGACAAACTGTCTCATTGAGACAGCAGGGAAATTTAGCTGTTTTTCCCCTAATTTTTGTTTTGTTGTTTGTATGTTGTTGTTGTCGTATGTTTACGCTTAACAAGGCCAATTGGCACAAAGTTTCATGGGCTTTCAGTTTAATGAATTTCAGCCAGTCTCTGAAACTGTGATTGCCAGCATTCGGAAAGAAGTATCATTCAGATCTTGTGAACTTAACCAGCCTCTCTGTTCAAACACTTCCTTTGCTTCGTCCATTCATAACACTTAACACCTTTCTTCTCACTGGATCTGTCCCATATTCTTTTAGAATTGCCATTGTTTGACCTCTGCTAAAAAAAAACACAAAAAAAAACAATCTCACTCCCAACATTGTCAAAAACTATCATTCTGTTTTCAGTTTCCCATTTATTTCAGATATCCTTGAGGGATGGTTTTAGAACAGCTGAATGATCATCTCTCAGTCAACAGTCTTAATCCTTTCCAAGTTGTGCATCGTTTTGACCACATCACTGAAACATTCTCATTCACATTGTGGGCGATTTGTTGCTTTCAGCCGACTGTGGCTAAATGTCCATACTTGCTCTTTTAGATCTTTTGCCAGTTTTGATATAATTGACTACCCTTACCTTCTGTCTTGTCTAGAGGAGACATTTGGAATCCAAGTTGTGCTTTTTTATGATTTCTGTCACACTTGTCTGACCACTTTCAGTGGTGAGTCCGAATCTCAACCAGTTAAATCTACATATCGGGTCCTCAGGGTTCTGTGCTTTGGCTAGTCCTCTTCACCTCTGTATTTCAGCACTTGCCAATATCATCAGTCAGTACAATATTAAATATCATTTCTGTGCTGACGACTCCCAGCTTTACAACAATGCATCTCCTGAAAAAAATTTGACTGTTCTTTCTGAAACTTCAGATTGCTATATTAAAATTCAGAACTGGGTGACACAGAATAGGCTACATTTCAGTGGTGATAAGACTGGAGCAATGCTTATTGTCTCCAAGCTAAAATTTTCCATTGTAACTGTTCGTTCTATCCATCTAGGTGATAACATGTTTATTGTCTGATTCAGTCAAGAGCCTGGGCATTGTTCTTGATCCCAACTCTGAGCAGAAGTGCATTGCCCAAACCTGTGTGTCCTTCAACTGTCAACTGTGGTGATTTGATTCTATTCAGCAGTATCTTCTAATATAATAGCATCAAAACTTGTTTTCTTGTATCGTGTCTCATATCGATTGTTATAACTCTGCTCTCTTGTTTGCCTGTTTCATCTTTCCCTTGTCTCCAGTGTATCCAGAATTCTGCCACTCTTTTTGTCCTTTGTAAAAAGAAGCATGATCATGTCGCTTCCTTGCTTTGGTCTCTCCTCTTGTTGTCTGCTATGTACAACATGTTCTGCTAAAGCGTATTAACAGTTTTGCATCTGTTATCTCTGCGACCATATCCAGATATGTGTCCCTGCCAAGTTTCTCCGTTCTGCTGCATAACTATTTGTTTACAAATTTTTTAGTAGAGATGTTCCACAGTCAGTGGCCCTTCATACAACTGGAATGAGATTCCCCAGTCTCTTTGATGTTTACAATCTCTTCCTTTAAATCTAACTTGGAGACACACCTGTATGTCCTCCGTTGCCCCACGCCTTTCAACCCACTTCCGTCCTGTCCTCCCCCTCCCAGTACACATGTTCTTCATACTCCTCAGTTGTTTTTGTCATTGTGAGTGAATATTTGAGTGAACGATAAGAGTGTGCACTTTGATTTGATATGGACATGGAGATTTAGTGGCTTGTAAACATCATTATTATTGTGTTAATGATTTTATGCATTATGTGATAAATACATGAGGATATTCCTTGTTTTGAGGAAAAAATCACTTGTATCTGAATCCAGAACACTGAATGGTTCTTCAGGAGATAAGTGTATTTTATGCTGAAACTGTTGTCTATATCTTATTGCTAGGTAAATTTAAGTACATTGTAACTGCCCCAAGAAATTATACCTACATTTCCTGTACTTAGCAGTTGGTTCATGGCAGTCATTCTTGTCTTATTGCTGTAGGTAACTGATGTCGTCTAACCAATGAAATGAAGTATTGTTACATGAAGGTGAGGGGGATTTTATGCTTACTTGTCTTTATTGTATGACTTCCTGTTTTCAAGAGTTAGATTATGTTTGCTATGATGCCAAACAGAAAATTATCTGTATGTTATGTTCTTTTTTGTCTTAAGGGTGGATTCTTTTTCTTCTTGGAACATGTGGCAGCGTCCAGGCCCAGTACGTTACGCACCGTACAAGAGTGGGATGAACTTGATTTGGCCTTTTGTGTCTGAAGGTTGTAGTCTGGTTTGTGAAACAGGGAAGTCTATTGAAGAGGCAGGATTCACTACTGTTCAGCAAAAGCATATAAGATGAACCTATTTCCTGTTCTGAGCTCTGGACTTTCAGGTGTCGCTATAAAGTGATTCTCCCCCTTAAGCCCCTTGACTCCTTCACCCTATCTACCAGCAGTCAGGATTGTCAGACGTGACAGCAAAGCACAAACTTAACCCTTTCACTCCCTCACCCTGTCCACCAGTTTCATGCAGGAAGCTGGTGGATAGGTTCAGAGGTTGAAAGGGTTAAGTTTTTGCAGCTGGCGGATAGGGAGCGGGAGTGAAAGAATTGAGTATTTTGAAAATCCTAAACCAGGGCATCTTTCTGAGCTTTAGGAATTGCAGGCAATGCAATGTATCTTGTACACAATGATCATTCACTCTCTGTCTCCGTCTCTCTCTCTCTCCATCTCTCTCTCTCTCTGTCTGTCTGTCTGTCTCTCTCTCTCTCTATCTATCTCTGTCTTCCTCCTCCTGCTGCTTCTTTTGCTCTTCTGTCTCTCATCTCTTTGTCTAATAATAAAAGAAATAAAAAGCTGTAAGTTAGTATTGACGGCAGTCGCAGAACTTGCAGTCTGAGAGCTAAACTTTCTTTGACAAAGAAACATGTTTTAAGAAAAGTTGAGCTAAAAAATCTAGCAAGTGAACTGAGAGGTTACCTGTATCATCTAAAACTAAATATGGACATTCTGTAATTCTATCATAATAGAAAAAAATGTATTTGTTTCTTGTACTAAGTAATTATGCACAATACATTGTCTTCTAAGTGATGACTCCGTTTGTACATGTCTACAGCAACAAAGTTTGTTGGTTGTTGTTGTTGTTGTTGCCAGTATGTGATGCCATTGGAAACACATACTGGTGTTGTTTTTGTTTTGTTTTGTTTTCCATTTGCCCACAGACGCATAGACTAAAATAATTTGTCTGAAGCACGCAAAACATGCTAAAAAACACAGACTGGTTGTCATAAGCAGAGACAGAGGATAAACATTTAATGATTTGGCATATCATATCAGCATTATTATCATCATCTTTACATACTACATACTTTTCACTTTTTCTGTGTGCTTGTACAAGGAGGTGTTGGGGGACGTGAAGCTGGCAGTACAAGAAGTCTGGTGAAGATTCATGTTGTAGATGTGAGGCATTTCTTCATTCTATCCTGTGCCACCATGGTCTTCCTCTAGATTTGGAGTTCCACCATGGTCTTCCTCTAGATTTGAAGCTCCACCATGGTCTTCCTTAGATTTGAAGTTCCACCATGGTCTTCCTCAAGATTTGAATACCTATCTAATGTTGTAAGCTGTGCATGGGGCTGACTGATTGAGTGCATCTCTCAGAGCACATGATTCCACTGCTGAGTGATGTAAAAAAGTTTCAATGATTTTGACAGCTGTTGTTTCCCAACAATCTCTCGGATCTATTTGTTTTTAATTATGTCTCCTTTTGTTTTGTCTGTTGCTCTTCTGAGATATCTCTCCTCACAGGTTGTGATCTTTTCTCAAGTGTTGAGTTTTATGTCCAAGTCTGAGGCTGAAAGTCGGTTTAGGAACAAAGATTGTACTGATAAGTCTGGCTTTTGTTTCTGTGGGGAGGCTTGGTTGTTTTAGGAGTGAAACTTGGTAGCTCACAGCATTTGCCTTTTTGACTCTAGTCTGTTTTTTGATCTAGTCTGTTTTTCCGTCCAGTTTTCCATCTTCAGTAAATAAACTTTGTCCTTTGTAAGGACTTGAATTCTATTCTTTGATGAAGTTTTTGCCCTCTTTTTGTGATGTCCAGTCTGTCAGGTCTTGATATCAGTAACATAACCTCTGTTCTTGATGGTGGTGGTTTTTATGTCGTTTTCACACCTGTTCTTGTGTTTTTGTGGCTGGGTATGTCATAGAGCTCTGTCACCAATGAGTAGTGGTGATGAATGCTTCCTTTATGGACCCCAGATGTCACTTGGAACCAATTGGAAAGTCCACTTGGGGTGCTTACAGCACTTTTACTGTTTGCATAAATTGCTTGTATATTGTCAAGAAGGCCCTTAAATATTCCATATGTTATTAAGATTTTCCAAAGTTTCATTTTGTTTACATAATCAGATGCCTTTTCCTGATCCACAAATGATATTCTCGTGCTTTCTCAAAAAGTCAGCAAATTACAATGAATAATAAAAGCATTAAGAGCCCCTTCCTTTTCTGAATCTAAACTAAGCTTCATTTAAAAATGGTTCCTCTATGATTGTTATGTTCTGAGATTTTGGTGTATATCTTCATGATATGGCTGAGAAGGTATAGACCTCTGTGCATGTTTCTCTCTTTCTTCCTCCCTTTTTCCACATAGGCATTGCAGTTGCTCTCTCTCTCTCAGTCAACTGGATCCTGACTTACTTTAAAGCTCTTTTGAAATACAATTGTAAGCCACTTGATTCCAGTATTTCACAGTCTCATCCATGATGCCATCCGTATTTGCAGCCTTGATCTTTGGGCTGGTCTTCAGCTCTCTTCTGATTTCTGTTTCCAGGATGTTTGCTTCTTTGTTTTCTAGATGTTTTAGGATGAACTAGGACTTTGATGTTTCTTTAGTACGATTTTGTCTTCATTATACAGGTTTCTGTCTGTGTCATTGATGACTAGGGTTGGGTTAGAATTTGATAAGAATTAGAATACAGAAACATAATGTCCTGTTTGTGGAAGGACATTATGTGTTTGTATTCTAATTCTTTTCAAATTGTTGTATTCTAATTCTTTTTAAATTGTATACTTCATTCTGCATTTATTCGGTGTTGTCCGATTGTCCTCCGTATAATTCATTCCAACGTTGTGGAGCATTCCAACATTATTATTGAAATCAAAGCGTCATTCCAGTATAATTGAAATCAAAGTATGCGCATATTTGTTGTTTTTGTTTGTTTGTTCTGGCTTTTTTAATCTTCCTTTTTTTTTTAAAGTGAGACTATTTCATATATACCAGAGTGAAGTGTGTGTCTGTCAGTCATTTTTGATGATGTCAGTCATTTTTGATGATGTTAGTCTGAGACTCATGCCAGATTTTTGTCTCTGACTACTTGTCACCAGAGTGGCAACTTCACATGTGCACATCTTATAAAGAAGTTTTTGTAGCCAGTGGTGTTGTAAGCATTTTTTTATTGACTTCAGTCACATCCACTATTTGGACCACTTTTGCTTTGAAGAGGTTGATTTTTTGGTTTTTGATGCTGATATTGAGGAGTTTGGCTTTTTTGATGCTGATATGAGGAGTTTGTTTTTTTGATGCTGATATTGAGGAGTTTGTTTTTTGATGCTGATATTGAGAGTTTGTTTTTTTTAATGCTGATATTGAGGAGTTTGGCTTTTTTGATGCTGATATTGAGGAGTTTGTTTTAGCTGTATTGAGGGTTTGCTTTTTGATGCTGATATTGAGGAGTTTTGGTTTTTTTTAATGCTGATATGAGGAGTTCGGCTTTTTTATGCTGATATTGAGGAGTTTGGTTTTTTTATGCTGATTGATTTGTAGGATTGAGTTTGTTTTTTGATGCTGCTGTAGTTTTTATTTTATTGGTATTATTTTTTTGAACTCTCAAACACCATGTATTCTTTTTTATCCAAGAAGTAGCATATTTATCAGTCCATTATATTCAGAGAGAACAGTGAAAGCGTTTTCTCTTTAATTAAGATTTTGCAGTGTGTCTTGTTCTGTTCCTGCTTTTTGCTTCATTGAAGAAAGAATAATGCAATGTTTTAATTTTTGACTAATTTATAGAGGGCCTACCATGACAGCCAATCCAAAATGTGTATTTGCTTCCCTCTTGTTCCCAGTGCTTTGTTTGGTGGGTATATTGGGGAACATTGTGCCAAAAGAAACTTCATTTTATGAACAGCACTTTTAAGCTGACATAGACTGCACCTGTCTCAGATACACAAGCTGCTTTTCAATTTTCTCATAATGCAGTTTTGGACTATATAGGCCTATGTCCAATTTCCATTTTCTGCAGCATATGACTTTCAATCCACTTTCAGAGTTTCAGTGTAACAAAGCTAAAGATGCAATCAAAATGGAGTGGTTTTTGACTTATCTCATTACGTATAGGGTCTGTTGGTGGTGTTTGATTGATTAGTTAGATTGTGGGATTTTTTGGTCTTGTCTTTCACACTGCCTCAGTGGAATTATTCCACGTTGCTCATTCTAGTTCCTGGACAGACCAAAGGATCCAGTTCTGTTACGGTGACAGTCTACTTAACCCTGACTTTTTTAACCCTTGGCCTTCCCCAGCCTATCCACCAACATACAGATAGGCTAAAGAGTAAAAGTGTTCAACATCTTATGGAGAATATACAGAACTTTTTTCTTTCTTTTTTGTACACGGGTCCATCATTGACCCAGTGGAAGCATAGTAAGTAGGACATTGTGTCCCACATGATCTCATGTCTGGCTTCCTTATCTACATTCCCAGCAGCAGATGTCATGCACCTCTCAATATCGCGCTGCCGACATTAAGCCACCAACAAGAGGAGACTGCATTATTATCAGTGACATTGGTCAGCATGAGAGTACTGCATGCATAAAGGGCTTCAGATTTGGGGGACTATTTCTACAATGCTGGAATAAGTTGAGACAACACGGCAAGCGAAAATGGGCAGATTTTGCCTGTTTAGTTTCTGCCAGAAACACCGTTCCTCCCGCCCTTCCTCTCAGGGGCTGCCACAGCTGCAGCCCTTTCCTTCTCTTTCCCCTATGTAAGTGACTGTGTTTCCCGCCTAATTATATTTTCATGCGGATTATATCAGATCTCAAATGGTACTTCTTTAATCCAGCTATCTTTACTGATTACATCCGTAGTACACAAGTCGAGGTCCCAGTTCCTATTGTGTTGTAAAAATAAAAGAAAAGAAAAACGGCCACTTAATTTACTGGCACTGACTGAGTGTGTGCTGCTGCCAACAGCTATCTGGCACTCTGGGCATTGAGATAGATAAGCGAAAGAATGTGAGTAGGCCTACAGGTCACACTTGACCCCGCTCACACACAGTCTGTGAGAGTAAATGAAGTGGTCTTGCTTTTTTCTTTGTTCTTGCTTTTGGATTTTTCATCTGCTTTCTGTGATTGTTCTTTAACTATTTTCATCATCGTTTTATTTTCTGGCCCCATTTTGTGTGTATTTAGTTTAGTTGTATTTGCTTCTTATTGTGTAGAGAAAAAAAAACATACAAGGCTTAGGCTGGTTGGTGTTTTACTGTGTGATGTAGGCTACACACCACTTGACTGTGCCTGTGAAAAAAAAAACGTTGCACATTATGGATGCAGAGAAACATTCTGAAAGCACTCACTTTGACAGACTGAATGCACTATGCAGAATCTGTGGTGAGAGATCAAAGAAAGATTGCGAGACAAAACCCGCAAAATTTTGCAAGAACTACGCCCCAGATTTCATGACATTTTTCGGGATAATTGTTTCCAGTGAAACAGACGGCACTCTTCACTCAGCTACGTTTTATTCAAACTGCTAGAAAAGATTGCGTGCTGTGAAACAAACATCCTCACCATCTGAGATAACACTAAACAATATCAAGTCTGCCATAGAAAAGAGCAATTTAATCTGGACACAAAAATATAGATAACTAAATGTAAGTAGACGTATACTTGTTATAATATACCAATTTCATTGCATTGTTGATTATTTTCATACACCTATAAAACATACAGCCAGCAACATAACTGACAGTGCAGTGTATAAAGAAAGACGTGTGTGCGCGCTCGCGCGCATGTGTGTGTGTATATGTGCGTACACTGTAACACCACTGCCTCAGGGAAGCATTTCCTGACAAGTGAAGAGTGACTCTAATTACCCCCCGCCTATGGCGCACATGTTCCCCGGACCCGGATTGTGGTGAGTGATACCAGTAGTGGCTAGACTGAACTTTTAAGAATGCTAAATATGAATGGTCACAATAGTTGCACGCATCACACAGCATGTATGAAAGTTGAAGCTTTATTCGTTGTCCGAGCATGAAGCTGTTGAAAAGTCTGTAGCATGGCATGAATGTAAACACCTCTTAAGTGCAGATTACTTTCTCCTTTCTCTGGTGTGTTTGTACTCGTTGTAAACTTCAGACAGAGTACTTTCTGTCGGTTTTATCAAAAATCTTGCAGCTGTGATGAGTCAGACATAAATGATGTAAATTTACAGACACTAGAATTTACTGCGGCCAGTGGCTTGCAGCTTAATGCTGGCACTGACAGAGCAGACCGTCGCTTTGTATGGTTCCCTTGGCACTGAGCAGCTGTTTTGTCTTTCGCGGTGGCTCAGTGAGTGAGTTCAACTAAACAGTGGGCTGTGCAACGCGTGACAAACAATGCTGAAATAACTTGAGACAATGGGAGTGTCAAAGATGGCCAGGTGTTCCATTTTGGATGACACCGCATCAACAGGTTTGCACTTTATTGTCCCTGCTATATCTTGACGTCAGCTAGACCCATGAGATGCAGACACTTGCGGTGTTGGTCAGACATTTGAGCAGAATTATTACATTAAGTGAATACATTTAAGTCGACAGTGAATGATTTTACACAGTATATCATTTTCAGTAAGGTGTGGAAAAACAAATGAAATTTCTGCCTGATCTGGGGACCACCACAGTAAGCAACAAGACTCCTATGTTTCAATCACATATTACACAAACATCCACAACAAAAAATTCTTTTTCATTCAAATGTTTTATTTCTACTAGCAGTGTACTGTCACAAACTGAACAGATCAATGCAGAATTAAAAACTGCCACCAGAAAATCATCTGAAGAAAACAGTCAGTTTGTCCTTCCAAAAATACAAAACAAAATGGTCCCGCTAGACAAAGAGAACTGAAAGAAAATGTGTGATGAACCATCACAACCAAATCTGTGGCAGAGAACAAAATTCAAGTACAAAAACAAAAACAAACAAAGATTAAGCAGGTTTCCATAGTTATAGTATGCCCAGTGACACTGAACAACATGCTACAGACACTATAAGCATATCTGGAAAATGGTTAGTAGCACACAGAAATTCTGTTCCTCAAATGTCATATATTACGTAACTAGCACAGTCATTGAAAAGATAAAAAGACTGTAACTGGCTCGTGCCCATGTTCTTCATTCTCATCATCTTCTGTGCACACCAAAACTGAACATAATGACAGCAGTATCCATTTGTTGAAAAACAAGTACCTAGTTCATGAGATTTCAATAAAGTGTCACAAAATAAAGGCAACAGCTTTGTTTTCAGGCTCAAAAGCGTCAAATACAACTATTCATGACAGTGATCTTTTATTTCATTACAGAAGATGATTGTGACATTTCAAAGAAATTATGGAAAAAAAGCTTTTTCATCCAATTTGATTATTTCATTACAAAAGAAAGGATATGACATGTCAAAGAAACGATAAAAGAACAGTTGTCTTTTTTTTCAGCCAGTTTGAATATTTCATAACTCATGAATGGACGTGACATTTATTTCAAAGAAATGATAACAGCTTTCTTTTTCAGCCAATTTGAATCGTAAATTTGAGTATCAAATCAGAACATTATAACAAAGCTGAATACGGTTGTAGTCACAAAGACAGGGAGAAATCTAAAGTCAGATATTTTTGCACTATGTAGGCCTATTTTTCTCTCAAATGTTGTCACAATAAAACTATGTAAATAAGAGAGAAAAAAATGATACACAAATAAGATATGACTGAAAGAAAAGACAACAAAGACAAAACGGGCAAAACAATAACATCCTTAAAACAGCAAAGTTTATTATGTTTAAAAAAGTTAAAAGACCTAAACTGGTTTTAAATAACTGCACACATCAATGACAGCTTTGCACCAAATATGGGCTTGTATAAGCTGTCAACATTCCACAAGTAAGTAACGAAAACCTGAACCATACACATGCATACATGATCAACTACACCTTAACAGTCTTTTACAGCAGCACTGTAATGTGATGAATAAAAATGACACAAATCAAATGATAATGTTGAAATGTGAGGCAAAAAAGTTTGCATGTTATCATGAAGCAAACATTCTGGAGTACATCTGCTTTTCCTTTTTCTTGTCCTCTTCCATGATTCTCTTCACTTTCTGTATCTCCTGCTTGATACCTGCAACAAAGCACCAGAATTACGAAGTGACACGATCATATTTGCAAAATTTCTCTGTCAGCATGTTCAGTTTGCGGCAGCCAAAATGTGGTTTCTAAGAAGAATGTTGAGAGTCCATGTACAGCAAAGAAAACAACAAGGCAGTCTTGATGGAGGCAGACACAAGAAGATCATTGACAAAGAAGATTAGGAAAAGACAAGCAACATTTTTAGGACATCTTATGAGGAAAGGGGAATTAGAGCACCTGGTCACAACAGGAAAGCTGGAGGGAAAGAGAACACCAAGTAGATCCAGGAAGAAACTATTGGACGGACTTGCAGGGTGGCTGAGGACAGAGAGGTTGGAAGATGTACTTGCAGCGACGAGGGATAGATTCATACGGAGGGCCATGATTGCCAATGCCATGCAGCAGGGCACATGATGATGATGATGATGATGTTCACTGTAGAACTGGTGTTCCGAAATTTCATAAAAATTATGCCAGTGGCAGAAAAAAATAAGAAGAAAGAAAAATAAAAAGTGAAATTGAAAGTAAAATATACATGTCAAGGTGTTTAATGTTATTTTTATCTTGTATGTCTTTCTGTATGTAGGGGTTTTTCCCCTTTTTTTTGGGGGGGGGGGGGTTGTTTTGTTGTTGTTTTTCTGCCCCATTTTCTGATTCAATAACCCCCATGCCACTTATTTTGGCTCCCCAACATACCTCCAAACCCACTGAAACTGGGTATCAAGAGAGCAAGGCACGAGGACCACGAGAATCTAGGATAATTTTTTCATAATGCTATGATGACAATGGGGATGATAGTGATGATAAGATGTTATTCTAAATACAGCCTACCTCTGAAAGACTTCCACAGACTAACAATGTGTTATCCTTAGAGGAAGATAGCCACTCAGACCAGAACCGGGTAGCAGGATCAGGGTGGGTACTGCAGCAGCCCCTGGTGGTGAACATCTTCACCGATTTCTCAACCACCCGGTCAATTAGTTCGCAGTTAGTATGGTCTCTCACAATTGCTGAGCTTATCCACTTGTAAGATATGGCAAACATGTTTCTTAAAAGGGGATCTGAATTAAAATCCCCAGTTTCTTACTGTTCTAGCAGCAAAATGATACCAACAACAGAATTTCACAAACTTTTTACAAATATTGTCAGTAAATTATTTCACACCACACAGTGTAATAGATATCAATGTCCGCAGTCAACTCTTAGTGGGTTAAAAAAAAAAAAAAAAGAGGGGGAGTGATTACCTCATATAAAATTAGTTCTGTACAGCTGCCAACAAAGGATTAATAAGCCAATCAACTTGAGATATTATACATACTGTGTACAGTATTTTGAAAAACTTAACCCACTGACTCCCACACCCTATCCACCAAACACAAAACCTTAACCCTTTGACTCCCTCACCCTATCCACCAGCTTCCTGCTTAACCCTTTGACTCCCTCACCTTATCCAGGAAGCTGGTGGATAGGGTGAGGGAGTCGAAGGGTTAAGTTTTGCTTTGCTGGCATAGTTGACAATGCTGGATGCTGTTGGACAGGGTGCAGGAATGAAAGGGTTAATAAAATGTGCACAGCCTCATTACCCCAAAACATCAAAACAAGGGAAGTCTGATCAGCAGAGTTTGGTGTCATGTTGGGGTACAGTTGGATTTTATGAGATATGAAGTAGGTGTGTGTTGTGCTGTGTATGTACATATGGTCACACTTTGTTGCTCGTCCTACTCTTTTAGATAATTCCAAGTTGAGGGCTGTTCCATCTGACTTCAATCAAGTCACTCAATGATATTTATAGCATTGAAATACCTCATAAGTAAATCAATACAAGTTACAGTCACCAAATAAATAATCAAGACCATAGTTTTCTTACCTTTATCATCAGGGTTTAATGCCAGAGCTTTCTGGAAGGACGCCTGCAAGAGAAAAAAAAAATAAACACGTTGGGAGTTTGTATCAAGAATATAATGCTCCACAAGGTCAAATACTGTGATAATCAAATATTGTAACATGTCTAAACATAGTATGCTTATACAATGTGCAACAACTAAATATTTTCTCCGAATCACAAAAGAAAATTTTAAACCAACTTGACAATGAATCAGCTATCTAGCGAGAAAACACTGATGACCTAGTTATACACACATGCAATTTTGAGATCAATGTCCTATTTTTGATACATAATTGAATGTGACATACTGAAAATGGCCATTTAAACTGAACCTCTTCCACATAAACTGACCCCCCTTCACCCTCAACCATAATTTTGAGAAAATGGCCACTACAGATTTCATACACAAGCATGTCGCTTTTTTTTTTTTTTTTAAGCAAAGCCAACCTAGCCACGCTGGAAAGCCAGGACAAAGACCTTTCCAGCAATGTGGAACATTTGGGCCTCTGCAAGAGGGTTACAATGCATTGTTTATTCTGTCAACGTTTGCAATCTGATTAAAACCAAACTTTTGATTGAACAGAATGATTCTGAACAAATCAATGACAATTTTAAGCTGAAATTTGTATTCAGACATGAAAATTTGGTATTTATGGAAGAATACTGACACAAATGTCATTATTTTTCACCTTCTGACACATTTCAGGCAATGATGAAAAGTTCACGTTATTCACGAATGTCCCCATATTCTTTGTGCAACTATGCATTTCTTGAAGAAAGAAGAGAGGGAGAGAAAGAAAGAAAACATGTGTTTCAGTTATTTTTTTTCTACTCAGATCCCTGGATAATTCCAGGAAAACTTTTGAAGGCACTTTTGACAGGTCACATTTTCACTACTGTCATTTGTCAAAACTCAGAGATGTAAATGACTATTGTCACATTAAATTAAGGCTTGCTGTCGAACAAAAACACTCAAATGAAGTCTGATTCTTCACCCTTCACTACATCTTCCAGCATAAATCCATGAAAAGACATGTCAACTTCGTCATCAGTCCTCCATGATGGAAAGTACAACTCAAAACCGTAGCCCTCACCCACTTAGTTAAAAAAAAACACCGCAAACTCTGAAAGAAATGTTCTACCCAATTCACATTCCACAAATGTGAAGGAAGGATATTATGCAATAAGGATTGAAGTGAAACTGAAAATAAATGCCTCCGCCCGGCGATTCAGGGATCACATGGCACCATCCAACAGGCCAGCTCAGGCAGTTTATGGGGGACTGAGTTAATGAAAACTGAAAATCAACCTGACTGATCCTCACCACCTATTTCTGCCTTTACTGCTATTCTGCCTCAAAGAGTTATTACCAGTTTTGTGCTGATAGGTCATTTGTGCAGTCACCTTTACGAAAAAAATTTTATTTTAAATCCCATGATCTGTTCTGCTCACTGCAAAAGACAGTAGTCATTTTGATACCACTATCCACTTACATATATAATCTTCTCTCTTAATAAATATTACTCAGAAGAAACCAAGTATATTCAGTAAGATGAACAAAACTTAATGGGCAAGTTCCATGAACTGTCTGAACAAAATCTGGTGTTAGATCAAACCTTAGGAATAATTTATAATTATTTATTTTTCAATCTTGAAATAAACTACTGTTTTTAAAAAGAATAAAAGAAAAAAATTGATGCAAAAATAAATCAAAGCTATGCCCATTAAAACTCTTTCATACTGCTCTAAAATGGCCAAACACTGGCTGAATATGGTACAGAAACCTGTCAACAATTAAGCACTCTCTCTCTCTCTCTTCCTCTCTCTCTCTCTGATACAACATGCCCTTCATCTGTAAGAGAATATCCTTCATCCTTTTTTTTTTTCAGGACGGTGTTCTCTGCTGGAACCCGGGAATGAATCAGAATCTTTAGGTCTTAATCCAATCCAATGCTCTCCAAAATAAGCTATTCTGACAGATAAAAAAAACAAAACATGGTGAATCGATCGAAGGTGATTTCTAATGTGTTAATAAGTTTACGATGAGCAGTTGGTTGTGTTTTCACCCATTTCAACTTTTTTTTGTTCAACATTACAGATGTAGATACATATGTCATTACAATACAGCAAAGATTGTCCCAATGACATACTGATACAAATATAAGATATAAAACCCAAATGCTAGGTAGGGCCTCAAGATTTTGCCAACACAGAAGACTTATGTGCAGGCTTAAGGCTTATGTCATATAATTTTGGATCTTCTCCCATCATATGGCATCAATGCACATGGAATTTATTCTGAGCATGGAGGTGACATCTTGAGAAACTAAAACTGAAACAAAAACTCTGTTAATCAAGGAAGGGGAAATAAGCTCACCAAAGCTCGTTCATGATCTTTGTTTCCACTGTAAGCTTGACCCTCACGGTAGTAAGCCTTGCCATTATTCTCATCACACTGCAAAACCTGTGCAGAAAGCAAGATAATTCCTCAAAGGTAACTCTCTTCAAAACGAAAGGAAATCCAGTGATTATGACATCAAATGATCCAAGTTTACTTTGCATCACACACACACACACACTCACACACTCTCTCCTCCTCACACACACACACACATAATACCGTCTAATAGCACTCATAGTGAAAAGATATTAAATCAAAGAATGAACACACATACACACACACCAGGGAGAAAAGAAGATGCAGATTAGAGAAATAGAAAAGAAAATGAAATCAAAGGAGGAGATGACAAAAAACAACAATAAGAACAAAACAACTTCTTGTTTTATCTGTCTGCTTGCGTCATCATGGTTGTCATGGGGAGGAAGAGTTGATGGACTCAAGTAAGCTGGAAGGGCTGAAGTGGAGAAATCCTGAGCAAAGTCCATTCACACTCCTGAGCAATCTCATCACACCATAAACCCAGGTCTTCTTTGGTCTTCCTCTCGCATTAATCCTTTGACTCCCTTGCCCTATTCACTAGCATCCTGCATTGTCAACCAAGTTAACAAAGCAAAAACTTGACCCTTTGACTCCGTCACCCTATCCACCAGCTTTCTGCAGGAAGCTGGTGCTTAGGGTGAGGGAGTCGTAGGGTCAAGTTTTTGCAGTGCAGGAAGCTTATTGATAACATGACAGTCAAAGGGTTAAGTTTTTGCAGTTGATGGATAGGGGGTGTGGGAATCAAAGAGTTAAATCCAGTCATCTCCTTGTTACATACATGCTGAGCCAGCTGGTGGGAGCTGCATTCAGGTCAGATGATCCAGCCACTTAATTTTCTGTTCATTAATATGCTGACGGAGTTATGGTGTTCTAAAAATTTCTCTGGTTTTGGATCATGTCGTGTATGGTTTTGTCAACAGCTCTTCTAAAACAACACATCTCACTGGCTGTAATTTTGTATTGTAGAGGTGTAGGACCCAGGGAGAAAATTTTGAACGGACTTGCAGAGTGGCTGAAGACAGAAATGGTGACAGATGTACTTGCAGCGACAAGGGATAGATTCATATGGAGGGCCATGATCATCAACGGCAGGGCACTTGATGAGGATGATGAGAGGTGTAGTTATAGTCCAGATCTGGCATAGTATGTCAGGGAAGGAATGAGAATGGAATTGATGACCTTGGCCTTTGTTTCAACAGGGATGCTGGAGTGTTTCAGGAGTTGGTAGCTGTCATTGTTCACTTTCTGGGTTCTGGTTTCAACAACAATGACGACAAACAAACAAAACAAACAAACAAAAACTCAGCAGACAAGCAATCCTGTACCATTGGAGAATCTGTTATAAAGTTACAACTAACCTCTGTCAGAACTGTTGTTTTATCACCTACAATAGAGATGTTGAGAGGCATAGAGGTCACAAATCAGCTGTGATCGACCAACTTCTACTCCTATTCAGCATTGATAAACCAAAGGAAACACTGTCTGATTTTTCTTCACCCATTTGTTATTATCGTACTGACTACAGTGTACGTTGAGAACATTTCCAGGAAAACTGAAAAATTACACCTACAAGTTTTGTTTACTCACACATCCAAAACTATTGCAGAGGTTACTGTAAAAGTATACATCAAATGAAACAAATGAACAAAGATTCTATTTATAATAATATAAATCTGCAAATATTGAACCAGGATTTCACACAAGCATGTGGCAGAGCTGATATTTTCATCAACCTCACCACCAAATGTGCTCCTTCCAGATCATAACTGGGTCTCTGGCACTGAATTCATGAACTTCAACTTCAACTGAACCAAAATCTTTATCATCACTGTCAGCATCTTGAAGATCTTTCCAATACTTCCTCAAATAGAAATGTTTATTTTCACTCCACCATTGCTGCCATACAGTTCAACCAAGTTAGAACACAGAAACCTGGATATGAAGGAAAGCCAAGTCGCATAACATGGCGTCACACATGCATTAGCTAGGTCACATGGCATCAGCAGACAGTTTAATATCTGTACAAGTTCAGTACATGTATATCAATTAATTCACAATTACTACAAGTTCAGTACACATATATCCAAACACATAGGCGAGTTTCTTATTGTTAGCAAATCAAGGTAAAGCTAGACTCTAGCAGCTAGCCAATCCAGGGGTGAGCATGTGTATGAAACTATCATAGCAAATCTAGCAATTCCAAGATGGCGGAAGGATGAAATTGGGCACCAATGCGGTGGAAGGTAGGCCTACTTTTATGGAAAACAAAACAAGTGGATCTACACAATCAAACAAAAATTGGCAAACACTAAGTAGAAAGAAATGTAGTCTTTCTGATAGTGCACTTTAAAAAAACTATCTCATTTCTTTTTAGTGACTGAAATTTGAGAGGAAAGGGGGGTCATATCTAGAAAAGTAATTCAAACATCAATGAAATTATTTGCTAACTGAAAAGAAATAATTTACAGAATCCATTCAGCCAAGTAGACTTCTATCTTTAATATGCCAAATTTAACAAAAATCCAAAAGTAAAGCAACACATACGATATAATAGCCTACACGGATGAAGTGTCTAGATCAAAACAAATACATGGTCAAAAAACGAGGGTTGCGTTATGCCAATCTGTTACAAGCATTTCTGAAACTGGCATTCTGTAAAACCAGAAAGCAATCAGTTCATTAAAGCAATCAAGAATGTCTACTCCCATTTTTAATTCTGTCCCAAAAAGCTTGATCCACTCATGTTTTCAAAAACTTCCATAGTTGGACACAAAGGCTAAACTGACCCCAACTGAAATTCAAAGCTAGCACCTCTTGACACCGCTGAGCTTTACTAATGTAGCCACTAGCTTTGCTAGCTTGAGGGGAACATAAGAAACCCCCTCAACTGATTGGCTCGCTTTGGCTAGCTTTGTCTCACTTTGCTAGGCCTTGGAAACTCGTCACAGGTTGAGTGTTTATCATTATTGCCCAACAACGTAAACTTGAAAAAAAATTGTGTAAATACAAAACCAATGTTGGTGAAAGGTTTTCATTCTCTCATTTGTATGACATTTCCTTTTTTCCCTGATTATTAACAGGGAGGTGGTGGAATGGTTCTCAAAATGGGAAATAAATGCATACTCCATGGTCTGTAAAACAACTGAACTCACCTCCTGACAATACTCCAGAGCCTCGTTATAATCATGCAGTTTCAGACTGCAAGCAGCCCTGCACAGAACAAATATTGTAATGATGAGCATTTCAACTAAGAGCTTTTCATATGCTATTTGTATATGCAACCAGTTCATTTCCTCATAAAACAAAGGCATATCATATGTAGTGGTGATTCATCTTACTTTGAAACATGACGTAATATACATTGTATCATCTATTTTCCATAAATAAAAGCATATCTGACAATAAATGGCCACTGAACAGAACTGAAATAAACACATGAATAATAAATGTGTGCAGGATAACAAAGAAATATTTCTTGACACCACTGGCCCTGGTTCAGTAATTATTGTGATTTCTCAACCCTGACTGTCTCCTAACCAGAGTTGGAATGTGCTATGGATTCAGTTGGAAATAAACATTAAACTGAAAATATAGATAAAAAGACTTACAGATTCAGTGACAAAGGAATATGCAGCTCCTTTTCCATGGCTTTTTGCTCCTCATCACTCAACTTTTGTTCCTCGTCCAGTTTTTGCAGATATCTAAATAAAAATTCAAAGGAAATTTTGATTTCTAGATATCCTTTTTTTTCTTTTTTTTTTTTACTATACCTCTCTCTCTCTTGCTCTCTATGAGAAACAAGCAGGACATCAGCAGAGGAGATGAATTACCAAACACAGCTCATGTGTCCACTAACCCTGACTAATGTGCTGATTCCATCATCCATTAGCCAACAGGATAAACAGGGAATGCTCCTTCACATTCTCTCTCTCTCTCTCTCTCTCTCTCTCTCTCTCTCTCTCTCTCTCTCTCTCTCTCTCTCTCTCTCTTCTCTCTCTCTCTCTTCTCCTATTTTCCCTCTTCTAATATGTCGAATAGGCTCTTGAGTGTATCATACAGGCATGTCTGTATCAGCAAGTGTGTGTAAATATCAATTTGCTATCAATGTATTATATTATGTCACTTGACACAGACATGCCTATCATTATCATATAATGCATTGTTACGCATATGTGATGTAAAATGTGTTGTCATGTGCGTTTAGTGTTTAGAATCAAGTGTATCACTTAATATGAACAACAACTGGTTAATGGATCAACAATACGCTTAAGTATTTCACGACAGCCAGTGCACACCACAGCAAGTTCCCGGCTGCCGGGCCGTCGGCGTTTGTTGTCTTCCCTGCTGACGCATCATTTTTATTGCTTTTTTATTTTATTTTACAGCTAGTAAAGACTGACTAATGGCAAAGTTTTGATATTACCACAACGTGATCTTTGCAATCATACTACTTTCACATAAGAATTTCCAACACTTATACGCACTGTTTCGACAAGAACAATGCAGGTCTAAGAGTATAAACAAGACGCATGCCCATGTCTCAGTAGTAACTGTACTGTGCTGTCCTGAAGTCTAGAGAAACCCTTGAAACCTCTCTCTCTCTCTCTCTCTCCCCCCTTTCTCTTTCTCTCTCTCTCTCTCTCTCTCACATACACACATACACGCACGCGCACACACACACACACACACACACACACACACAGAAAGAGAGAGAGAGAGAGAGAGAGAGCCATCAAGAAGGTAAGGTTTACAATAACTCGTGAATTCCCACGCCCAGTTTCTAGCAGACAGTATATCAAGGAAGATAGTGCAGACCTAATACATGGCATTGGAATTTCCTGGTCAAGGGGTCACTTTATTCTGTTATAAGTCATAGCATCAAGTGTAACGTTACACCAACTAAACAGACTGTCCCTTAGCTAAAACCTTCTGCTAAACAGTACTGGTAGTTGTTCCGGATATTCTTGACAGTGAAAGCTGCCAGAATTTTTCAAAACTTGACCGGCACTATGTGGCCGGTCCGTCTGCAAGGAACAGACACCTTACCAGCTCTTCGGGTACGGTGCGGCAGGAGAGAACTTTTTCGGCACCGGATCCCGGTGGTCGGTGCGTCGTGAAAAGGTTAAGAGTGAATGAAATAAAGATAAAGTATACCCTCTATCCCGCCTCTGGCATTTTTTCGCAACTGACTACCCACTCCTATCCTATAACCACCTCCTTCAAAAAAAATTACAATCCTTTTTTTCTATGATCACCAAGTAAACATATTTTTGGTTGAAACTCTTTTGGAGTATCTTATCAGTATTTCATGATCAGGACCAAATAAGGAGCCTATCCAAGTTTCGCACTATCAGAACCAAAATCAAATCTTTACTTGATTGAAATACTGTCACTTTTTGTTTTTGTGTTTAACACCTGTATCCTTTCTTTTTTCTTTGACATAAGTTTGTCAGTGTGCACAATGTGCTTTGCATACCAGACTATCCCACTGCTCATGATGCAAGCCTATTTTTGTTCAATGCCATCTCCACAAAATTAAAATACACTTATTAGAGCATGTTGAGAAAATTACATCTAGAAATCTATGTTTGGATCCATTCTGAGAATCTTATTTAACTCTTATTGTCCGGCAAGCCGACTCAGTTGGCTTTCTGCCCAACCTGAATGGATGGCGAGCCAACTCAGTCGGCTTTTTCAGTTACCGGACATCTTGATTGTGACAGTCACTACTTTTCCAACATCAGCCAGGTTTATGGCTTGCTTTACGGCAATAGATACTTCACTTTCATTTCACGCTTTTCTGTGCTGGTGAAGTAGTTTGAAGTTGATTTTTTTTTTTTTTTTGCATCTTGTGCTGTGTTTTGATTTTTCATGGCATCGGGTGGGCGCGCCCTATGAGACTGACTGCTGAACAGGCGATAAAATTGTTTCAAGAAACACTGGACGATAGTAAGAGCAATAATATCATCAGTGACACTGACAGTGATGAGAGTTTTCTGACACGCAAATGATGAGTTGGTTTCTTTGGATGGTTGTGATGCTTAAGCAGGGCCTTCTTCAAAGAATGACGACTTTCTGAAACTCACCTGATATCATATGATCAGTGAAAAAGTCCACAGATGAGCACACACTTTTTTAGTGGTTTTCACTCATTTTTTCAACAAATAATGGTTCTACACTAAAAATTTGCAACCACTATAGAAAAGAAAACTCATGTACAAGTTGTGACATGTGTAACAGCTAAAGTGTCTGGTTTTTGTCATTTTCAGTGATGTGACCTGAGTCAATAGAGTGAAAAGCATCAAAAAAGCAACATGACATTTTTTTGTGGTGGTGAACTTATTGCTAGGATGTCAAGGAACATCTTTCTTTCTTTGAGTTTGGATGTACAAGGATTACCTGGTCAGTTATAGTACTATGATTATCAACCATACAACTGTTTTTGGTCTGCGCTATAAAATGTGTGTCTGTAATTAGCATTTCTAATTGTCTCAATATGACAATACTATCAATGTAACATTATTCACAAGATGCACAATTTTATTCTGAACATGGGCATACCAAAATGTTTGCTGTAGGTTGGATACAAAAAAAGTTGTCATCATTTTACTGACCTGACCCCCTCTTTGACAATACGCATAGTGCAAAGCCTTCGGCCAGACTTAAAACCCCTAACGGACAATAAGAGTTAAATCAAAGCAACTACCAAGGATTACCTTCCCAGAAACTTGTTTTTCAATGTTTTCATTAAATTAAAAACAATAACTAAGCAAAATGAACCAACCCACAAGAACACTCTGAAACACATCAAGACAAAAATATATGAAGTAATGATTTGAAGACAGACACTGAGATATACTTACACCACATTTCCTTCTTTTTTTTTTTTCCTTTTTTTTTTTTTTAAACTCCACACTTGATGCACACACATGCAAGCACGATAAGGATTTATTCACACACACACACACACACACACCACATGCACACACACACACACACACACACACACACACACACACAACACACACACACACACACACACACACACACACACACACGCACATATGCAAGCACGGTAAGGATTTATTGACACAAACACACACTTACACACACACACACATGCACACACAAACACACATGCAAGCACAATTAGGATTTATTGACACAAACACACACATAAGCACACACACAATGTGCGCAACCCCACACAACACACACACACACACACACACACACACACACACACACACACACACACACACACACACACACACACACACACACACAACACACACACACACACACACATTGCTTCAAAGGCAAAAGATTGTATGGACCATACCTGAGAGCCTTTTTGTATTTTCTGCGGGCAGGACCAAACTTGCCGGCCTTGAAGAGGTTGTTGCCCAACACCTTGACCTCCAGAACCAGCTTCCTCACCTCTTCCCGACATGCCTCCTAGGAAACAACACCAAAGTATATAGAACATATTACATTAAAAATAAAACAACAATGACTTTAACCAAAAATCCTATATAGTGAGAATTATTATACTTATCATCAGTGGCGGACAGAATCAGCGTTTATGCCCCAACTCTGTCCGCTTCTCCAGACACCAAGGATGAGTTCTATGAAAATCTTGCATCAACCATAAGGAACATCCCCAGGACAGAACAACTTGTTCTCCTGGGCGACTTCAACGCCAGAGTGGGTGCAGACAATGACTCATGGCCCTTCTGCCTCGGTTCCTTTGGAGTGGGGAAAATGAATGAGAATGGATAGCGACTGCTTGAGTTTTGCGCCTGCCATGAACTGTGCATCGCCAACTCCTTCTTCAAGACGAAGCCTCAGCACAAAGTCTCCTGGAGGCATCCCCGCTCAAAACATTGGCACCAACTGGATTTGATCCTAGTAAGACGTGCCGCTACAAAAACGTTCTCCACATCGCTCTTATCACAGCCAGACTGCGACACAGACCACTCTCTGGTATTTTGCAAGATCAGGCTACAACCAAAGAAGTTCCACTGCTCAAAGAAACAAGGGAACCCTCGCATTGACATCAGCAAGATGTCTCAGCCAGATCTTGTAGAACAGTTCGCAGAGGCCTTTCAGAGAGAATACGATGCATTGCAGCCCAGAGACTCTGCCACTGAGAGATGGGAAACGCTACGAGACACCATGCACCGCATTGCTATGGCCACCTTTGGGAAGAAAACTGTGAAGTCCCACGACTGGTTTGAGGCCAAATCATCAGAGATGACTCCCACTGTTGAGGCCAAGCATGCCGCACTCACCAAGTTAAGCGATCACCCAGTGAGAAGAACCTGCAAATCCTCAGGGCTGCCAGAAGTAAGGTTCAGCTTAACGCCAGGCGCTGCGCAAACGAGTACTGGACAGAGCTCAGCGAAGAGATACAGAGTGCTGCTGAAAGAAGCAACATCCGAGGAATGTATGAAGGCACTGGGACCAACACAGAGCAAGATCGCCCTCCTCAAATCCTCCACTGGGGAAGTAATCAGCAATCCTAGCCAACAGATGGAAAGATGGGCGGAACACTACTCCGACCTCTACTCCACACAGAACATGGTGTCCCCTTAGCCCTCGATGCCATCAAGTGCATGCCGGTAATGGAAGAACTTGACGCAGAGCCAACCGTGGACGAACTCAGCAAGGCCAATTGATAGCCTGGCATCAGGGAAGGCACCTGGCAACGACGGAATTCCCCCAGACCTCATCAAGCACTGCAAGACTTCTCTTCTGCACCCTTTGCAAGTAGTTCTCTGTCAGTGTTGGAATGAGGGAGCTGTACCACAGGACATGAGGGACGTCAAGATCGTCACCCTGTACAAAAACAAGGGCGAAAGGAGCGACTGCAACAACTATAGAGGTATCTCGCTCCTCAGCATTGTTGGCAAAGTCTATACTCGGTCCTCCTAATCCGCCTGCAAAAACTGGCTGAACGCGTCTACCCGGAATCACAGTGTGGTTTTCGAGCAGAGAGATCCACGGTAGACATGGTCTTCTCCCTTCGCCAAATCCAGGAGAAGTGCAGAGAGCAGCGGATGCCCCTGTATGTGGCATTCATTGACCTCACCAAGGCCTTTGACCTAGTCAGCAGAGATGGCCTTTTCAGGGCTCTCCGAAAAATCGGCTGACCCCCCCAAACTGCACAGTTAATTGAGTCCTTCCACTCAAACATGAAAGGGATTGTGCAGTTCAACGGAAACCTCTCCAAGCCCTTCGACGTACGCAGCGGTGTGAAACAAGGCTGCGTCCTGGCCCCAACCCTCTTTGGAATCTTCTTTGCTCTCCTCCTGAGGCATGCGTTCAGCACAGCGCAAGAAGGGATCCACCTGCGGACCAGATCAGATGGCAGGCTCTTCAACCTCGCCCGCCTCAGAGCCAGGACAAAGGTCCAGTGAAGCCCTCATCAGAGACATGCTGTTTGCCGACGATGCCGCAGTTGTGACCCATACTCAGCGGGACTTGCAGTCACTAATGGACCACTTCTCCCAGGCCTGCAAAGATTTTGGTCTGACCATCAGTCTTAAGAAGACAAACGTCCTGAGCCAAGACACGCCATCTCCACCAGCCATCACCATTGATGACTACGAGCTTGAAGCCATCCATCAATTCACATATCTTGGGTCCACCATCACCTGATAACCTCTCCCTTGACACAGAGGTCGACAAGAGGATCGGGAAGGCAGCCACAACACTAGCCCGCCTCACACAAAGGGTGTGGACAAATCCCAAGCTGACCACAAAGACAAAGACGGCTGTATACAACGCCTGTGTCCTCAGCACCTTGCTGTATGGCAGTGAGGCGTGGACCACGCATGCTCATCAGGAGAAAAGGCTCAATACCTTCCACCTGAGAAGCCTACGGCGCATACTTGGCATTTCCTGGCAAGACAAGGTGACCAACACCAAAGTCCTAACCTGCGCTGGCCTCCCAACCATACATACCATGCTGAGACAGCGTCGGCTGCGCTGGTTGGGCCACGTTTGCCGCATGGAAGATGGTCGCATCCCAAAAGACATCCTTTATGGTGAGCTTGCCACAGGGCAGAGAAACATTGGCCGCCCACAGCTGAGATACAAAGACGTTTGCAAGCGTGACATGAAGGCGCTTGAGATCAACACTGAGTCCTGGGAGGACCTCGCAGACGACCGCAACAGCTGGAGAACTACTCTCAAGAAACAGCTGCGGATTGGTGAGGACAAACTGCAGCTGCTGCAGCAGAAAAGCGAGTTCGCAGAAAAGGGATGACAGCCAACAGACCAGCATCAGCATACACATGCGACCGCTGCGACAGAGACTGCCTCTCTCGCATTGGTCTGTACAGTCACAGGCGACGCTGCTTGGACCAAGCAGACAGCCCATCTAGACATTAGAACGGATGTACTTTGTCCATGGTCAGTCATGACCGAAGGAGGCCTACTAATCACATCAGTGACACACTGTAGTTTATTATAACAAAATCATGGATAGTAATATTTATCATAATTATCACCACACCAAAATGATGACAATAATAGCAACAACAACCACAATGAAGACAACAATAACAACAAGAATATGGTAAGCCATACTTACAATTCCCTTTCATTGTGATGAAAATAAAAATATTCTTTAATATTTCTAAGAAAAATTTGGCTATGTCCATTTCCATTTACAGATTTTCAGTTTTGTTACACATCTATCCATGAACCGAACTAATCCTCAATTTTAAGGCACAATAGTCAAGT
>CM060310.1:75195127-75220127 GCA_030674185.1 Monoplex corrugatus | reverse complement strand
TTTCGACAGTAATAAATACACAAGCGTTCTCATTCTGTTTTCATGCATTTCTGGTTTCTGACTGCTTGACTGCTAGCGGTCACTGATTCCAACAAACAAGCGCTCAGTTTACCTTAGTGGGTATCTCCCCTTCTTTCTCCACATTCTCCAACTCTCTGACGACATTGTGTCCAGCGATAACCTCTCCAAAGACCACATGCTTGCCATCCAGGTGTGGAGTGGGAACTGTGGTGATGAAGAACTGGGAACCATTGGTGTTGGGGCCAGCATTAGCCATGGACAGCAACATCGGACGGTCATGCTGAAACAGTATAAAGACATGAGAATACAGTTTCATTCTGAACAGGGACAGGTGAAGAGCTCAATAAAATGTGTGCTGTTCTCTGTTTATCTGATAGGAAAAGGACATAAATACTATGTTCTCTATGTATGTAGACAGAATGAATGCAGACATACACTCACAAACATGTCCATATGCTTGCATTCAACAGACAGACCTACACATACAGACACACACATCACTCATACATGTATACAAAAGCATGCACACTCTCTCTAATCATTCATTCATTTATTCATTGTTTATTCATTCACGTAAGTATATATACACAAACTGGTAGGAATATTTTATAGTTCATATGCTCACATATTCTCATCGCTACTGTTTGTTCCCAGCACATATTCCTGATTATTCTTAGATCCTTTCCATCAACATTGTGGCTTTCTAGTTGGTTGATCAATACTTCGTATCTTACCCCATCAAAAGCATTGGTTAATCAACAAAGTATAAATATAAATCCTTATTCAACTCAACTGACCTTTCCATGACAGTTCTTAGGATGTATATGGCATTAATAGTTCCTTTCCCGTTGATAAATACACATTATTCTTCTGCTATATTTCTCTTTTGATTCTATTCCTTGTCCTCATCATGATTATTCTTAACCCTTTGACTCCTGCACCCTGTCCATCAGCATTCTGCAAAGTCAACCATGTTAGCAAAGCAAAAATTTAACCCTTTGATTCCCTTATCCTATCTACCAGCTTCCTGCAGGAAGCTGGTGGAGTGTTAGAGAGTTAAAAGGTTAAGATTTTTTGCAGTTGGTGGGAATGGTGCAGGAGTCAAAGGGTTAATAGATGTTTTGTTACATGACAGACAAGGTGGGAGATGTACATGCTGCGACAAGGGACACATTCTTATGGAGGACCATGATCGCCAACACCACGTGGCAGGGCACATGATGATGCTGATGCTCACATATATATGTGTAGGCACAAAGACTAACAGTTATATGTCTAGCCCCCTGGGAATTCACACAGACAATCACAAACTTTGTTAGTGTGAACAGTGAATGATCAAGGCAATGTCTTAGGAAGTATGCATAAGTTCGTGAAAGCAGTCATACTCATATGTATACCTTTATATCTTTAATATTACATACACAGTAATACCATTCAATATAAATTACTTACTTTCATCTCAAGGTCTTCATCGTCAAAACGTTCACCATAAATACTTTCACCACCAGTGCCATTATGGTTTGTGAAATCACCACCCTGGACCATGAACTCCTTGATGACTGAAAAAGAAAATGTGTGTCTGTAAATACTTAAAAAAAAAAAAACATCAGTATTATGACACTTTACTCTGGACAACCCATCTTACAGCATCTGCAAGCGCACTGTACATGGAATCATCTGAATGCTGTAAAATCATCTGAAGCAAACTGAACAGTACGAAAATCTTGTTTTTGACCCTTTGACACCCGCACCCTATCCATCAACTGCAAAAACGAAACTCTTTGACTCCCTCACCCTCCACCAGTTTCCTCCAGTGAAAGAAGCATCAGGGAAGTTTCAGCCTGTTCTCTTATTTTTGTATTTGGTGTTTGATCATTTGTGATCTTACATCTACACTTGACAAAGGCCAGTAGGCCGAAAATTTGTGCCTGTCTTGTCTGGTTGTATTAAGTACGCGTTCCGATTCTTTTTTTCATATAATTGCCTACTTAAACTTAAAAGTAAAATTAATGATAATTTAGATTTTTATATCAGTTTTTTAAATCTACAAATCACAGACTTTTATATCTTTACAGACCAGTTTAAAGTTTTAAACTGTGAAATATTCACAATAAACAGAACAATATAAACTGGCTTATCACTGTAGCTGATCAAAGCACCTTACCACCCAATATATGTTCACGTACTCTAAATGACTCTAACTCTTGACAACTATACAAAAATAAATTTTATCTTAGATGTGTTTTAATTTGAATCCCTTAAATAAGCATCCCATTAACTGTAAACAAAACAAAAAGCAAACGAAAAAGGGAACACATACCTGCCTACCTAAACCTGTCAGTGTCAAATCAAACATATCAATATTAGACATATTAAAACAATCACTGTGTCTGAGGCATCTCTGAAACAACAAGCATGCTGGCATTCGTAAAAATTTTTTATTCATACTGACGACAGAAAAACGACCAGAGAAACAGTAAAAAAACATTATAATGAAGTCTTTTAAAATGTTCTAACTTAACTACACTTACTTCTGTGAAAAATGCTGCCCTTGAAGTGCAAGTTGACATCCGGTTTTGAACTGGCACCTTTCTCTCCTGTGCATAGTGCACGGAAGTTTTCAGCCGTCTTAGGTACCTTGTCAGCATACAGCTCAAAGGCAATGCGGCCCACTGAAAATACAAACGGAAATATATATATATATATCTTAGAATATAAAATGAGGAAGAGCGCTTGCCTTCCAATCTGATTGAATGAGTCTGTACATGTGCAAATCTCACTCAAGAAAAATCTACCCAGCTTCTTGTTTAAAGCCAGCTGACTGCGCAGAACCAAACCAGGGTTATAACCACCTCAAAACTTACCCAAAACCTCACTGAAAAGAAAAAAAAAGAAAAAGGAACCACCAATGGAACACAAAATTAAGTATACATATTACATACATAATCTGAGAATATGCCCCTGACACTGACCATTTCGTCTAATTTATCACCGGGGAGGGGGTAAAAAAACAAACCTAAATATGATTGTAAACAGAACTAAGGACACTAAAATATACATAACTGGCCCAAGTTACCTAAAACTGCTTGTGCACATCACATTTCCTTGAACAAAAAAAAAAGACTTAATACATATACCAAATTATCAATCCTAAGACAAAGTATAAGGCTTTATAGAACACATGCAGGTGAATGGATCAGCAAAGTAGAAAATGATAGGAAAAAATGACGGAAAGCAACGGAGCAAGCATAAGAGTGTGACATAACAGACAAAATTTCTAGCAAAGAATTTCAAGTGGTTATCTACCCAGCTATGAATAACTGATTAACCGTCATACTTCCTTCAAAGTTTGGGAAGCTAAAGCTGCAAAGGAGAGGAGACAGGCACTGCCTTCATAATATTCATCAAGAAAGAAGTTGACGTTTCTACAATCACACTCTCTTATGACCTGAGGGTTATGGCACAAGCTTTGTTTTTGAACATAATATTAAAAGTCATAATATTAAAAGTCATTTGACTCATACAAGGATAGAACAAAACTAGTAATCATAGACCAACTACTAAACCCACTGAGTCTGATGTTATTGTTAAATACCATCTAATTCATCTATGATACGTAGATACTATGTTTCTGTCTGTTCAAGTTCTTCCAGTAAAAACATGCAGCAGCATTGAGTTCTCTAATCTATGACTATCCAATCATCGAAAACCCAATTCTGGCAGTTCTATCAAGAAATGGAAGGGAAAACCACAAACACCACAATACCAGCCATCACCAACACGGATGGGAGCATATTAAGAACAAACAAAGACAAATGTTGGTGATGGCTGGGAGCATATTAAGAACAAAGACAAAGGACAAGCCCTACTACAGCGTTTCATACAACAGAGTGAACAGAAAAGTCTTAAAGAAAAAAATAAATTCATTGCGGACCTAAACAAAACACTGGCACAGACAGGACTGGATGATGAAATAACTAAACAAGAAATGCATGAAGCACATGCACGGTGTAGAAAACACACAGCCCCTGGTCCAGACAAGATTCAATACTTTGACATCAAACCACTGTCTGAAGACAACAAAACTGAATTAACTGAATTACATACTCTCTATCAAGACAGTTTTGAGAAAGATCACGTTCCCAAGGACTGGACACACAGTGTCCTAAAAGTCTTACCTAAACCAGTTAAAGATCACCACAGACTAAATGTGACCTTCCACCACCAAATCAGTCTTAACTCGCAGTCAGTCGAACAGCACTAGGAGCTGAAAAGGTGACTGAGGGTCTATTTGGGGTGTTTTGACTTTTTCTCAAAATTGATTTCTCAGACTACAATTACAAATAGTATAATCTATCCCCTACAGAAATTTTTTTCTTGAAAAAATATTATTAATCAATTTAAAATGGTATCTTAATGCACTGATCGCAGCAGAAAGAACGCAATTTCCTCCAAAAGTACCCATTTTTGTCTCTTATTATGAACTGTAACCTGTACAGTACCCGCACATGTAATACACTGACGGAAAGCTCTTTGGTGCATCTTTCAGATAATGTGTAGGAGACCACATAAAAACATAAGAGGCCGTTTTCTCAAAATGGCCGTCATACAACTTAATGGCTTTAAACATACATAACTTCTACATTTTTTTTTTGAGTACAAGCTTTATTCAAGTACCAAAATAATCAGCAGAATGTACACTTTCCAGTGATGTGTATATAGATCTCAAAATGCCCAAAATGCTAGTTAAGATTGATTTCGTGCTGGCAGGTCACAAATAGATATTGCATCCTGACTATGCAAAACATAATTGGGAAACTGACAGAAAACATAATAGCAAAGAAATTACCTATAGACCTAGAAGATGGGAAATGGCCTTTCAATCCTAAAGACAATGGCAGCTAAAGAAATTGAATAACGTCATCTCTTTCAACTATACCAAGCTGTCATAATATCATCAATTATCAACTGGGCCTCATTACGTTGTCACAGACAAACCTACTAAAACTAGAAAGAATACAAAACCGAGCAATGAGAGTTACCCTTGGAACCACAAAAGACACACCTACCTGCAATACCTGCCTGACCTTCCTTCATTACAGTGAAGACATAAAACAGAACAAGTAAAAGCATATTTCAAGGCACTGGAGAACCCACAAAACCCGCTCCACAAGATGGTAGGAACAGAAAAAGGCAACAGACTCCAAGGTGGAAAATCATAGATGGAACAGGCAGAAGACTCCAATCAGCATGTGTGTCAACTGACAGAGCTCAAAGGGGCAAATGAACGGGTAAAACATCCAAACCATTTCAAAAATTATACAAAACTATCACACCCAAAAAACTGTTGTGAACGGCCAGAAGGGAAAATAGATGCTGATATTCAGCTACTCATGGAGCAACTAAGCTGCAACCCCAAAGATGTAATCATACACACAGACGGCTCAGTCACCAATAACAAATCAGGATGGGGCTTCACTGTCAAACAGAATGGAAACACCATGCATGAAGAAAATGCTACATGTGATATCGCAACCTCCAGTCTAACAATGGAAACTGAGGAAGTCACATATAATTCTATGCACTCCAATGGTTAACTTCACTGGATGATGAAATGAAAGAAAGTCAAGCCTTCGTCCTGACTGACTTGATCAACCAACTTCTAAAAGTGCAAAATGGAGTAGGGACTCCAGAATAGCACAAAGCAATGAGCACTACCAACCTACAAAATCTCATGTGGATCTACTGCTCCGGACACACTGGAGTTAAGGGAAATGAACAAGCCGATAAATTTGCGGGAAATGCCACCACAACAAAAATTCTTCATCTGGGAAAGTCTGAGGTCCCTAGACGCTTTAAACTGTACCTTCGCAAACAAAATGTGAACGTCTTACCCAAAAAGGAATATATAGAGGAAGAGGCCGAAATCTACTATAAAAGGAAAAACAAGAGCTATCATCAATCAGATTAACATTAGTATCATCTCAAAAGTAACACTGTGCAGACTCTTACAGCGTGGAATGGAATGTGTTTGGGCTTTTCCTGAAACAGAGATAAAGGAAAAGTGAAAAATGGGAAAACACAACTGGAGAACAGGCCAGTTTGTCAAACCGTCTGTGTGCATGTTTGTGGGCTATTTGTTGATTGTTTATATCATATATGTCTGTAAATTTTCATGATATGTGTCTACCTTCTGCTTCGCTTTATCATCTGCAGCATCGATTGGTTGGTGTATATGTGAGCACTTGTATACATGTGTGTTTTCCTCTTTGCTGTTGTTGTTGTTGTTGTTGCTGTTGTTGTCCGCCATCATGCTTCGTGGATATGGGTGTGTATGTATGAATGTGTAACGTCTGTGTGCAGACGTGTGTGTATAATATATATATGCATGTATTTACTGTTATTTGTTTTTTTCTCTTTTCCTACTTGTTTATTTTACATACTCCTTTATCTTTTATTTATTCATTCATTTATTTATGTCCTTACTTATAATACATGCCTATCTGCTTCCTCTTTTCTTTCCTCAGAAGTGAACGACAGATTGGCGTGGCTATGATTAAGGAAATATTGTCTTCACCTTGTTTATAGGCAGCAGGGGCTTTCTGTCATGTGAAACGAGTTTATCCCTTTGACTCCAGCACCATGTCCACCAGCATCCTGCATTGCCAACCATGCTAGCAGAGCAAAAACTTAACCCATTGATTCCCTCGCCCTATCCACCAGCTACCTGCAAGAGTCAAAGGGTTAAACTGAGTAGTTCGTTGTGCTGTGATTCAGACCTTTAACTATTTATTTATTTACTTTGTGTATGTATCTGTTCTTTTCTTTGAAGACAAGATACACAGATACACTTGTCATTTACATGTGTCCAAGACTGTTCCAATGATAGGCTGATACAATCATTATCATGAATACTGCCACATGGCATCTGCGATCATGGCCCTCCACATGAATCTATCCCCTGTCGCTGCAACTACATTTCCCACTCTCTCTATCCTCAGTGACCCTGCAACTTGTGCAAGTCCGTCAGTATTTTCTCCCTGGGTCTACCTGGTATTCTTTTTCCCTGCAGCTTTCTTGTTGTGACCAGGTGCTTTAATTCCCCTTTCCTCATAAAATGGCCTATAAATGTTGCTTGTCTTTTCCTAATCTTCTTTATTAATGATCTTCTTAAATCTGCCTCCTTCAAGACTGTCTCATTTGTTTGCTTTGCTGTCCATGGAACTCTCAACATTCTTCTTACAAACCACATTTCAGCTGCCTCAATTTTGTCGTGACATTACGTGTTGACTGTTCACGCCTCACAACCGTACTACAGTACAGGTTCTATACTTAACATTCAAGAACCCTCTTCCTGATGTTATCTGATAGGCATTTTATTGATAAGAACGCTTTTCATCTTCTTGAATGCTGTTTTGACTTGGCTGATTCTGCTGGCTATTTGAGTATTTCTGATGTGCAAGACTGATACAATCGTAATGTTCAATGCTATCATGATAAAGGCTAGGTAGGACCTCATGACCTGGCCAGCTCATGGGTTTATGTGAAGGCTTATTAATTAAGGCTTGTGCTGTATCACCATACACATGGCACCCGTGATGTTAGAGCATATGGAATTCGTTCCGAGCGAGGAGACGTCGTCTTGAGAAACTGAAACCAAAACTCAATTCAACTGGGCTGAATAACTGGTATCAGGTAATCAGCATGACCGGTGTCAAGGTACCTTCTAAAGTTTAGTATCCTGTGATAACATATAACATATCATGTCCATGGTTTATATTCATCTTTCCAAAATCCGCTGAGGGGGTTAAAATGCAGATAAGGCCAAAATAAGAACGCGGCAACACCGTAGTACTGTTTTCAGCGATTTCAAGTTAGTCCATTCCACAAGTTTCTAGGGGATTCCACGGCGTTCGGGCTATTTTTAGTAACATCGTGTTGAAGCACCAGTAGGACCTTTGTTCTGCCAAGTCTATGAACATATTATCACACGTTTAAGTGCTGAAGCTGCGACCAGTCATGTATCTGCACACTGAAACAAACAATCTGATATAATATCTTTGGTGCAACTTACCGTCTTCACCGCCGATTGTAACAGTCAAAGAAGACACGGGGTTTCCAGCAGACGCCATGCTTACAGAATGAAAGCGAGGCTGTTTGGACGGAAATGACGACATGTTCAATGACAGAAGAATTTTGACATCCTGCAGAGTCACACTCACGAGAAGACAGGAATAAAAGGCAAATCGCGACGTGTCACGCCCAGACATTTACAACACGAATTGTCGAGAAGAACAGTCAATAATTCTTAATTCTCTGTGAAAGAAGTTTTGAACCGTTCCTGTCATGGAGCTTCCACAGTTGGGAAAACATTGTTCCAGTCCATCATGCAAACAGTTGGGTATGTGACTATGTCGATCCTCGCGATAGTGACTGTGCTGTGTGTCGCTTTTGTTTGTATTTTGATTCTCTAAAGTAGTTGTTCACATACAGCTGATAATAATATAATCTGTAATATGTGTATCGGTAACTCACGTTTTCTTGTGTGTATCCTAGGAGCAACCTTGATCTACCTTTCATTTGAATCTTAAGAGAAACCAAAATATTTTGTTGAGTGCTCGAACATTTTTAGTTCCAGTTTCACTTTCTGTTTAGCCAAGAAGGTGTCATAACATGTAACAGATAGGCCTAGGTAATATTTTCAAGACTACAAGTGCCATGAGATCGCTGTGACCAAGAGAATAAAGAATAAACGCATCATATGGTGGCATTGTTTTGTAAAATAAGGGGACAAACTTGTAGTAAAATCATTCAAAATCCAGGCTGTAGTGCGCACATCTTTTTACCAGAGGGTCTCATTGAATTTTTGCTGTAGTAAGCACATCTTTTTACCAGAGGGTCTCTTGGAATTTTCAGAGTCCAAGTGAACTTGCAGACGGTCCTATTAAATTAAATTAATAAATATCACAACATAACAGAAGCAACAGTAACACCACCATACACACACACACACACACACACACACACACACACACACACACACACACACACACACACACATGTTTAAAGAAAGAAGGAAAACATTTATCCATTGACTCCAACCCAGATCAGTTTACACATACTTAAACATTCCAAAACCTCAAGTTAATTTGTTTCAATTACTAAAGACACTTTACCACAGACAGTACATACTCTTAGTCTTAGTCATAATGAACACTGGAAATGATTAAGTAGAAATGTATGCAAGAAGTGTGCAAAAATGCTCAATCAATTACAAGATGTATTTAGGCCCTATATTTTTTCTTTATGAATATTGATTAATAAATAAGCCTCCAACAGGAAACATGCGTTTGATTATGTTTCTTTATTTTACCCTTTTGTTGGAGTGGGACTCCAATAAGCTTGGTGTTACACAGTGCTGATTTGAACACACATATGTCAGTATATTTCTCTGAAAAGTACTGAGTATTGTCATTCTACTCTGTCCTCAACATTTGTACATTGTTACTACTATACTACTACTAGTGTTAGACTGTTGCATGCATATATGATGATAATTTTACTCCATCATTTGTGGTTTACCTCAACACTGTAAACAATCACTGAATCAGTCATGGTTTTAACAGTATGATGTCACATGGCTTACCTCCACATTATAAACAATCAGTCATGGTTTTAACAATACGATGTCGCTTATATACACGAAAGCATTCATGAATTGATTTACAATTACTAAGGAACAGTATTCAGAAACTGTGTGGCATTCCATTTGCAATATCTTATGTATGTGTGTGTGTATGTAGGATATATATATGTGTGTGTATGTATTTTATGGATATATATTTTATATATTTTCATAGGTTCAGTTTCAGTTTCTCAAGCATTATGACATCTCTGCGCTCAGAACGAATTCAATATGCACTAACGTCACAGTGCCACATGTATGGTGACCGTGACGCATGCCTTAAGCCTGATAAATAGATAAAGATAGATAATAAAACTAATATAGAGAGAGGTATACATTCATAAGCCTATACATAGAATTTTATTTAATTATTGTTATCTTCCATTGTTATTCATAAGCATTCAGCTCCATATATAAGTATGTGTTGTGTGTGTGTGTGTATGGTGTGTAGGCCTACCAAGGGTTTTTAGTATATGGCTGCTTGGCAGTATTACCTTGCTGGAAGTGGAACACAGAATTGTCATTTGTAAATTGTGAGGCATCGTGAATGTTTGTTTTCCTATTTTGATTTATATGTTGTTATTTTATGATTTTGTTTCCATGTTGCAGACTTTTTGCCAATGAAATGTGATGCTTGTGGAAAGACCTTTTGGTAAGCTCAGCTAAGCATAAAGGGTGTGCCTATATAAGTATATGTATAGAAGGATATCATATGATTTTTTAATTTGTTTGTTTTTCATTTATTATTAGTTTCAAATTTTTTGTTTTTTAGTTTTTATTGCCGCAATAGTCATCAGCGAGTCAGGCCTGTTCACCCTTCCATATTTTCTAGAATTATTCCTGAACATGACCCCTGATTCTGGCATTTGGGTCTTGGGATGAAAACTAAAGTCAAAACAAAATGTTCGTAAAAAATGTATACTATACAGTTTAATCATAGGACATTCAGTTGAAAGATGTGCATAACTTTCTTACGCTGCCTGACATGTGCCATTTATCATTGTCTACCCTAAGTGCATCAGGTTGAAAGCAGTCCTCAACCTCTAGTTGTGGAGCAGACTTGTGACCTATAAAGAACATTCTGCTACAGCACAAGCCTGACAAATGACTGCAGTGAAAAATGGATGTGGTTTTCTGCATCCCAAAAAGGCACACTTAGTTCAGTGTTCAGCGTTTAAACTGGACTTCACATATTCACATCACATATGGGTCAACATATTAAAGTTTTACCATTGTTTCAATGTTTGTCAGTGAATCAAAACACAGCTTTAGCGTACTACATTGCCATAAGCTAATCATAATACTTACCTTTCATTTGATCAAGTTTCACAGGGGCAGTATATCATGTGTAGAGTATCACTGTGTTTTATGATTAAACAAGAAGTAAGCAAAAGCTGTCTTCGTTTGTTTTCACGATGTTGACTCAGGTTTATGTGACTTAGTTTTTCATTCCTTCATTTTGAGTGTATGAACATTGTATAATAATGCTTCTTTTATCTGTTTCTGCCCCCCTCCCCCCCCCCCCCCCTCTTCACATTCAGTCTCTCTGTCTAGTAATAGTAGTATTGTTATTCTCAATGATTATTACTATTAGTATCGTATTGAGTTAACTTGGCCATTTAGGTTATTGTTAGTGTTGGTAATGCATAACTGGACATGAGCAATTAATATGTACTCAAGGCATTTTTTTTTATTCAATATTGTTGTCACAATGTCAGTATTGTTTTTTCATCTCCTACCTCTAGACCTTGAGGATTGCCAATTTACCACCATAGGTAAAAATTGACAGATGGTTAGGTCGATGATGTATCTTTCATTTCTTCTAATATCATTCAGTTATTTTATTGTCATTTTAGAAAGTTCATTACTTTGTTGTTGTTGTTTTTTTAATGATTTTAGTTTTAATTTCTGTTTTAGTTCAGTTATCTTGTTTGTTTCTTTAAACAGTTTATGACTTTTTTTTTTTACTTTTTTTTTTTTAATAAATTTTGTTTCAAAATCTGTTTCAGCAAAGACCACATTCAGTATGATACTCACAGCTGCCCAGAGTCATATCGCAAGGTAAGTTGGAAGTAAGATGGGGGGGGGGGGGGGAGGGCAGGGGGAGAATGGTCATTTGTCTGTGTTTGAATACTTAAAAGTTTTTGCAGTGTAGGTGCATGCAGTCAAATGTCATTGCAGCCTAGTCTTCAGGTATTTGTTTCAAAATCTACAGCAAACTGAGCAATACAATCATATTTTTATTCATCCTCAGACTTGCCTTTTTTGTAGGGGGGTGTTTCTTCCTAAAATGTGTAAACTGTTCTGCTGACTATTGTTTTGCATACGAAAGTCAAACAGCTCAAAAGATTTTGCTTGTGCTCTCTCACACACACCCACGCACCCCCACATATACCCTTGCACATACCACACACACAGAGATACACATACAGCAGAGCAGATTTGTGTTTATTTTTTATAGAAACCATTCACTAAAACGTTCACTGAAATCTGATTCATACTTGTACTAAAAACATTACCAGGCACAGATTGCAACAGTGACCCTGATCCTGTAACGGGAAAATTTAGGCTGAAACTAAAGAGAAGAAAACCAAACCAAAAATACCATCACACTAAATCTTGGACTGCTAAAGATTGATGAACCAACTCATGCAAAATTTAGCATATCTGTTCAGAACAAATTCAGTGCTCTGGAAAATGTTGGGGACAGAGAGGAACAATGGACAAATTTGAAATTTGCTCAAAAATGAAGCTTGTGAAGAAATCTCTCAAATAGAAAGAAAAGCAGAGAAGAACTGGATGACAAAAGAAAGTTTAGGCTTGATGGATGAACAACCAGATGCCTTTATGTCTTCTGTATAGCACAAATCAGAAAATGCCTAGCAAAATTAAGATACCTCATTCAGTATGGCCAAGAGTTTTTGATTTTACAGATAGATGTGTCAGGACAACCAATTCACAAGCGCCTGCCTGTCCTCTCTGAGCCGCACAAGTCAGAAAATATTCCTTGCAAAGTAAATATTTATATTTTATAAGGCAAAAAGTTCTTGGTTGCACATTTGACTGTTAACCCTTTGAGTCCTGTGTCCTGTCCTCCAGCATCCTGTATTGCCAATCATGCTAGCAAAGCAAAAACTTTACCCTTGGTTCTCTCACAGTGGATACAATGAGGGAGTCAAAGGGTTAAGTTTTTACAGTTGTTGGTTAGGTTGCAGGACGTGAAGGGTTAATGTTATTTGTTTCAGGAATTTGTTTAAGGATTCATTGCACTCTTGACAATTCCATATGTGCTCAACCCAAATCTGCTAACAGTTATCTCTCAGACTTCCCGAGCTTACTGTAAACTCTGTGCACTGGCAACACCTTGAAATGGGGAGGGTAGACATTGTGAAGCTTCGAAACATAAGCTGACAGCACCAGAATGATGGAAACATTTAAGATGGGCTGTAAAAAAGCCAATTTTTAATGTTGTGGATTGGGATTGAACTTGAGTCCAGTCTATCAGAAGAACCAACTAGCGCTTGTAAGAAAGTGGCCCACCTAAGGATTGAACCCACAACCTTTGAGTTATGAGCATGGCACTCCAACAGCTGAGCTAATGGATGCCTGTCCTCTGTGCAGCATAAGTCAGAAAACACCTGTAAAGTAAATACTGCATAGGGCCAGGAGTTGTTAGTTGCGTATTTGAGTGTTGATGTTAATTGTTTTCAGGACAACCAAGTGCCTGTCTGTCCTCTTTGTAACACACCATGTCCTGTGAAGAAAGGTGACACACCAGATGTGGTAGTTGGCAGACACATCGACAATGACTGCCAGTCCGACTCGGCAAAGCAGAGAAGAAAGGTAATCAGTGTTTACTGAGAGTAAGAACTCAAAATAGATATCTTAGGTCAGTATGGGAATAAATCGTTTATAAAATTTCTTAAAAGGAGGATAAGAAGAAGAGAGAATTTCTTAAAAGGGCAATAAAGGAAGATAAGGCGACAAATTAAAGATTGATCTAGTCTGAAAATTTCATAATGTAAAGCTAAAATTCTGGTACACATTTACTTTTTAAGCAACACCCTGATTCCTGTTTATATTGTATTTCTAGAGCTCTGAGATTTCAAATATCTATAATATGTTATAATGCTTATTGTACATGCTTTTTTTTTTCTAGATTGATTCTCTTCAGCTCATTTACTGTCGTTCTCATATGCATATATATGTATGCTACATATGTATACATACAGACACAAAATACACACATACATACACTCAATCATGCACATGCACACACACAAACACATACGCACACTCATGCATATGCAGGTACACATGTGCACACACACACACAAACAGTACACCCAGAATTTTTGTTTGTAATTTGAGAAAATGAAATGCAGAATATTTATCATATAATTTCAAATCTGTTCCAGATTTACACCAACAAATGTTCTCTGAAGTCTTGCAAACAGAAAGAGGTGAGAGCTTTGACTTTATAAACATAAAAACATGTGTGTGCACAATTGCAAGTATGTTTTAAGTGTGCATGTGATATAAGTGGATGCATAGTATACTGGACAGTAGTTCAGTCTAAATTGTATTCTATGAAGAGGGGAAAGGGAGCACAGAGGCATTGTCATTTTTGCATGGCTTCAGGTTTATGTTTATTTTACTTTATATTCTGTCACATGAATGTCATTCTTGATCCAAGAGACAGGTAATGATTTTGTTTGTTTGCTTGTTTTATTTCGTTTTATAAAAATGAAATTACTTGGGTATACAGATGGATGCTACTTTTATTGCAAGAAAATTGTGCCCAGGAAGCATAACTTCAAAAACTAAGCCAAAAGTTTAGTCGCTTAGACAAAATAGATCATGTTTCTCATGTTACATCTGTACATGTAAGTCACTGGAATCAGTGTAAACTCACTTTGTCCATGAAATTTGAAAGCCACTCAGACACTAGATATAAACTTATTTATACTCTTTACGGAGTATGATTCAACATATTCTGGCTTTGTGCAGATACCAGTTTCCTTGCACTCCACTTCCTTTCCTTGATTTTTGACACTGAAGGTGTCGTGTTTGTTTTGTTGAGTTACTGCTTGTCTGTATGTTTGATCATTGCATATGGGAGACTTAAAACCTTTATAGTTTAAATAAAGCTTGGAAGAACTTGATAAAAAGTAGTTATCATAAAAAGGTGAAAGAAAGGAATTTGTTGGTTGTTTGTTTGTTTGAAGCAGTTATCTTAAAAAGGTGAAAGAGGAGTGCGTGTATTTGTTTTTTGTTGTTTGGTAGTTAGAAAATATGAATTAGTATTTTACACCTCCCTCAACCTACTACCGGTATGTTTTCTTTGCTATCTCAAAACAAACGTTTGTTGTTTTTGTGTGTGTGTTTGTGTGTGTGTGTGTGTTCATTTTAAGGACCCCATAATTTTGTTTGTTGTTGTTTATGTGCATGTGTGTGTATGTGTGTGTTTCTTCATTTTAAGGAAACTATTGATACTGTGGTGACATAAAAGTTTCATCTTTTGAACAGTAAAAGTGTGTTTATGCAATCATTTTTTGTTAATTTATCTTGCAATCATTTCTTTTTAATTTATTTAACTTACATAATTTTTAAAGCAAAAAAGGAAAAAAGTGTTGATGGTTCACTATGCTTTTGTGCATTTGATTGCATTTTATATATAAAAACTAGCAAACAAGTAGACAGACAGAACTGAGATCCATTGTTTGTTTGACATCTCTTACAGCTGATCCCTGTGACCTGTGATAAGTGCCATAAAAATTTCTGTATCCGTCATCGTAATGAACTAGACCATGACTGCAAAGGCTTTGAGAGTACTGGTCAACGGGTCTCCCGAGCTGGGTAAGTGGGAGAGGGAGTGTGTGTGCTTGTGTGTGTGTGTGTGTGTGCTTATGTGTGTATGTATGTGTTTGTGCTAGTGTATATGTGTGTGCTTGTGTGTGTGTATGCTTGTGTTTGTGTGTGCTTGTGTGTGTGTGTATGTGTTGGGGGGGGGGGGGGGTTGGTTATGGGCATTTAAATGTCCGCATGATCATACACACTTTTCCTTTTTACTCCTTGACTCTTTATAAGTCTGTTTTAACTTAAGCCATAGTCTTCTGATTCTGGCAGTGCTGCCTGTTTCTGATAGAAGTGTTTGTGTACGCAGGGCTGCAGCTGTTGCAAGAAATCAGCAACAGCCAGCTTCATCTTCAACATCATCCTCATCAACAGCATCAAGAAAACCACAACAGACTTCGCTGCATGGACTGGGCAAACAGCTCAACCAGTAAGTTATTGATCACCCTCTCTCTGTGTCTGTCTTTCTTTCTATTTCTTTTTCGTTCTCTGTCAATCTTCAGTCTGTTTCTCACTCTCTCCTTCTCACTCTTTTCTCCTTTGTTTTTTTCCTTCTTTTTTTTTTTTTTTTTTTTTTTTTAAATTCCTTGATATTTGATAATCTGTATCGATCTTATGAAGTTGAGTCTTCTGGTTCTGGCCATGCTTCCTGTTGGACATTTTGTGGTTTTTTAATTTTTTTAAAGCATTTTAACAGTGGATCTCTCTCTCTCTCTCTCTCCCTCTCTCTCTCTCTCTCTCTCTCTCTCTCTCCTCTCTCTCCCCCTCTCTCTCCCCGCCCCCCCCTCTCTCTCTCTCTTTCTCTCATAATTGATTACAAAAGAATGATGAAAGAAATTATGACACAAAACAACTGAGCAAGGGCCCATAACAGCCAAGTTGGTCAGGATCTCTGACTTCCAGTCAGAAGGTCCTTGTTCAACCCTGTCTGGTAACACCTTGTGGGTGAAAAGTGGAGATTTTTCTGATCTCCCAGATCAGCATGTGCAGACTTTTGAGTGCCTGAACCCCCTTCATGTATTATATATTATGCATATGCAAAACATCAAACATGGGCATTAAGAGCGGTAAACCATGCTAGTGTTTGAAGTACCTGGAAGCATGAAAATAGCCATAAATCACATTCTGGAAAACTGAGTATGATGATTTTCATGGTGATGTAAAACAAAACAGACTCACAGGTAAAGGCCCATTCTTGTATATAAAACACTTCAAGCAGCCCAGAAGGGAGGCCACGGAAGTTTGTGTTTAGACCAATGAACAGAGAAGAAGAAGGGAAAAAACAGTAAAAAGAAAAATAGTAGGCCTAATGAATATTTCTCTTGCATAATTAACAAAAAGATTTTGAGATTGAGGATTTTAAATGTGTTAGATTTGGGGAGGAGTGTGTGCATGTACAGAGATTAACATGTTTTATTTCATCATGGTTTTTTAAGTCAGTTTACGTATGTGTAGATATTGATTTTAGCATGTGATTTTTTTATTCTTTCAAACTTTTTTGAAAATCATTTTAAATGAGTAATATAAATAAATGCAAGACAAACAGCAATGCACAATCACATTAAGGTCACATTCTTTTATGTGGTATTCTATATCAAGATATCTTTTGAAAGAGGTTTTATTTGGTACAGTAATTTCATACTTGTGTTTATAAATGTACATTTTCCCAAGAAGGATAATGAAATCAAATATCAAATCTCAAATCTAAGTGCATTTTTCATCAACACCAAGTAATACCATACTTCCAGTTAATCTAATATTTGCACAGATGGTACATTCTGATGTTAAGATTTCTTTAGTCCTTCCCAGAATCATTTAGAGTGTGGATAATAATGTAGTTCTAGCAGTTTGCTTCTTACAGCTATAGAATCTAATTCTGTGTGCTTGAACAGAGAACGGCAGAGCAGACAGGCAGGACCATCACGATCTCATGAAGACATTGTGCCTGGACATATGGTGAGTATGCATTGTACCTGTGTGTGTGTGTGTGTGTGTGTGTGTGTGCGTGCGTGCGTGCGTGCTGTGCGTGTGTACATGCGTGTGTGGGTGTGTGTGTGTGTGTGCGCGCACACGCGTTTCAACAAAATTTTTATAGATTTCCCTTTCTTTTTAATGTTTAGTACAATTTGTGTCCAGCAGTTTTATTTTGTTTGTATTTATAGATATATCTTTATGTTTGTTTATACGATATTCTTTTTTTTATTAATCGAAGGTAGTCAACTATGACCTGAAAGGCCTGACATTGGAATTCTCTGATTGTTGTTGTTTGGTTTTTTATTTATTTAAGTATGAATTGGACATGGGAAAAAGAATGACTAGGCTGTTAATTGTCCTTGTGAAATGAGTGGATTGTGTGTTGAGCAGTGTTTGTGTTCTGTGCAGACAGAAGAAGAGGCTCTACGTATGGCCATGCAGGCGTCTTTGGGCAGTCCTCAAGATCAGGCTTCTTCAGGGTAAGGGAGTTTTTTGTTTGTTCATGATTTTCTTTTGTTTTGGTGTTGTTGTTTTTTTGGGGGGGCGTACCTTGTGTACTCTTGTGTCACTGCCCCTTCACTGCTCATTTTGACTGTCCAGCACGCCTCCAAACCCAACAAAACTGAGATCACTATGACAGGGCATGAAGGGCTACAGAATCTGCAATATTATTTCACAATGCTCAGATGATATTTGAGAATAGGGATTATAGTGGTGATGATATGGAGTTCCATTTCGGACTGAGAGTGTCTGACAGTTCTGTACTTTTCATTTGTTATCACAAGACATCTTGATGTCAACCAGGACCGAGAGAAACTGACATCTGTGGTCTTGTTAGAAAATTTGAACAGTACCTTTAATGAAGCATTTATTTGGCTTCCATATTTTTTGTTGTACTGAAACGGCCCATCTCTTAACAAACCATTTATCACCAGTGACACTAACAGAATCATACATCATTCGTTCTCCAACAGAACCATACATCTCTTGTGACACTAACAGAATCGTACGTCTCTTGCGACCCTGACAGAATCGTACGTCTCTTGCGACCCTGACAGAATCGTACGTCTCTTGTGACCCTGACAGAATCATACATCATTCATACTCCAACAGAACTCTCCTTCCCTTGTAACACTAACAGAATCGTATATCACTTGTGACACAAACAGAATCATACATCATTCGTTCTCCAACAGAACCATACATCTCTTGTGACACTAACAGAATCGTACGTCTCTTGCGACCCTGACAGAATCGTACGTCTCTTGTGACCCTGACAGAATAATACATCACTCGTACTCCAACAGAACCATACATCGCTTGTGACGCTAACAGAATTGTACATCACTCATACTCCAACAGAACCCCCCATCTCTTGTGACACTAAGGGAATCGTACATCTCTTGTGAATCTAACAGAATCATCCATCGTTTCTCAAATCAACTGAACTATTCATCACTTGTGACACTGACAGATCTAATGATCATTTGCGACAGTTTCGTAAACAAGTGATTTTTTATTCTCTCCTCATTTCAGACTGAGCCAACAGGAGCAGGAAGATTTGATGCTGGCACGTGCTCTAGCTGCCAGCGAGGAAGAGGAAAGGCAACGCCACAACTCTCGTCGACGTGTGGTGAGGTTAACAGTGTGTTAAAGATCATGCTGAATCCTTTTCTGCTTGTTCACTGATGTAAATTGTCTGAGCATGGCCAATATTTCAGTAAAATTCTGTTTGTACTGTCTGGTTTCTACTGTACTGTCTGGTTTCTACTTCACCATTTCTTCTTTCTCTCAGTGAAGGTTATACTATTGCTTGTTCTGTATGGTTTCTCTCCTGCTCTGTATGGTTTCTCTCCTTCTGCTCTGTATGGTTTCTCGCCTTCTGTTCTTCTTTCTCACAGTGAAAGTTATACTGTTATTTCTTTGTTTCTTCTCTATTTCAAATAAATATTCTGTTTGTATGCTCTGATTTCTTTCTCTGTTTCATCTCTTTCAATAAGATTCTGCTTGAATTGTAACACAGTTTTCTTTTTTTTTCCTGTGTTCTGAGCAACATTGTGTAGAGGTGTTGTTCTTTTCTGAGTTCTCACTGTGCAGGTAGTAATGTTGTCATGCAGTCTGCACACACTGTTTATGGTGGATGAATTATTGCAACTGCAGTCAGCGTTTGGATCACTGTTGTTGCATATGTTCATGTTGTTGTTGTTTCTGGTTTTGGTTTACTAGGTTATTAGAGTGGATCTCTCTAAGAAATGTTGCCAGGTATAACTTCTTTGTTGTCCATGTTGTTTTTAAAAGTATGCTAAGTGCTTGCTGGACCTAACGTCCTATACAAAAGACTAATACCCACACGTCTACTCACGGTCTAGTGATGGGGGAAGAAAAGTTCCTGTCAACCAGGAATCTCCACTTGAATTTTTTTTTCAGTATATTCAGTATGATACTACATCCATTCTTGATGTCTCTTTCTGTTTGTTCTCTTTCCATATATTCTGTTTAATAGTGTATTTGTGTTTGATTTCTATATTGATTCTTCTTTGTCAGGTTTTTTCCACATATGATTGTCTGTTTGATTCCTCATCTTTTTCTTGTCTTCAGTCTATTCTATTTCCAGTCTCAGTTCAGCTGCCGTTTCTGTTTTGATGAATGCTGTTTCCATTTTGTATACCATTTCCTCTGTTTCACTAAAGTTCTGTTTTTAAGCCTGCATAAGCTGCTGCTTTCTTTCCTGTGAAGTTCCTTTCTGTCCAGTCTTTGCTGAAAAGTTCTGTTTCTACTCTTCCAAGAAAATACCTTTCTCATGTTCTTGATTAAAGATTCATACAATGTGCCAGTCATCTTTGCTGAACATGTCTGTTTCTACTCCGCCAAGAAAACTCTCTATTCATACTTGTGATTATTGTTCATACAAGTCATCTTTGTGTTGACAGGCACAATAGCCAGGTGGGTTAGGATATCCAGCTTCCAGTTGGAAGATCTGAATTCAACCTTGCCTGTGTAGTACCTAGTGGATGAAAGTTGGACATTTTTCCAGTATCCCAGATCAACTCATGTGCAGACCTGCTAGTGCCTGCATCCCCTACCCCCTGTGTGTATATATACACAGAACTGAAAGTCACATTTAACATCTTGAAAGCCATGTTGTTGTCAGTGTTAGGACGTATGAAAATAAGGAAATATCCAGCAAGTACAATTCCAAAAAAAGGGAGTATGGCAGGCAAGTTGACTAAAGACATGACTATGCAAACCATGCAGCAGTATAATGCAGTGTAGCAGGCACACCCACTGAAGACATGACTATGCAATTTGCCAGGCACACCCACTGAAGACATGACTATGCAGTTTGCCAGGCACACCCACTGAAGACATGACTATGCAGATAATGCAGTATGGCAGGCACACCCACTGAAGACATGACTATGCAGATAATGCAGTTTGCCAGGCACACCCACTGAAGACATGACTATGCAGATAATGCAGTATGGCAGGCACACCCACTGACAACATGACTATGCAGATAATGCAGTATGGCAGGCACACCCACTGAAGACATGACTATGCAGTTTGCCAGGCACACCCACTGAAGACATGACTATGCAGTATGGCAGGCACACCCACTGAAGACATGACTATGCAGTTTGCCAGGCACACCCACTGAAGACATGACTATGCAGATAATGCAGTATGGCAGGCCTGCACAGTCGGCAGTCATGTCTTCAGTGGGTGTGCCTGCCATACTGCATTATCTGCATAGTCATGTCTTCAGTGGGTGTGCCTGGCAAACTGCATAGCCATGTCTTCAGTGGGTGTGCCTGCCATACTGCATTATCTGCATAGTCATGTCTTCAGTGGGTGTGCCTGGCAAATTGCATAGTCATGTCTTCAGTGGGTGTGCCTGCCATACTGCATTATCTGAATTTTCAACACCACTGCACTTTCCTACACATTACAGAGACTGCTAGAATTCAAATTATTAAAAAACTAGAAATATACATCAACAGAATTTTGAAGGAAAGTGCAGTGGTGTTGAAAATTCACTAGTAACATTTCAAAATAAGAAAACATTCTGTTGGTAAGGGAGGGAGAAGGGGCATAACTCTTGTGCTTGTTATCCTTTCTTTTCATTTTTGCCAAGTTGTTAGGTCTGTGTGTGAAAATGTGTGTTTTAGTTAGTAGTGCAGCCTCTGGCAGTCATTTTTATATTTCATATATATGTCTTGATCATTTTTCAGGATTCACGACAAGAAAAGTCTTCATGTCAGCTGTCGTGATGCTGTGTGCTGTCCATGAATCCTGGTTTTCCTTCATGTGGTCCCGGTACTTACGCGGCAGCACCATGTGGTGTTCTGCCCTGTGTCCTGTGTGTTCATGGGGGTGCTGCTGTCTGCATTTCTAGTGAACAATTAAGACTTTTCTTCCACTTTTACCTTCTGCCATTCCCTAAATATTGTTATGTCCTTATTTATATGGATGGTTGATATATATATTTACTTATTTTATTCTTCATATATTTATTTGTTCATCTGTTGTTGTTTTTTTTGGGGGGGGGTTTGTTGGGTTTTTTTTCATTATTCAGAATAACAGGTGATGAGGGTAGGCTGTTGAAAAATATATATGAATAACTTTTAAGGAAATGTATAACTATAAGACACACATTTTTTAGCTGCCTATGGCAGGGTCTTTCTAAATTTGGATTAAAGTTCATTTCAGATAGAAAGCCTTAGTACCTTAGATCCTAAATAGGTCTGATCCACATATTTAATCACTATGGTTTTAGAAGATTATCCCAGCTTATTATGAAGCATAACATTTTGCTGTTGCCTTGGTCCACTTGTAATGACATTAGCATTTGGACTGACAGCACAGGTTTTGTATCTTTATGGATAGAAAATACCAGAAAACTACCAAAAGAGGGAATGTTCAACTACCTCATCTCGTTTCGTGATTTTCTGGTTTTGCTTCCGGATATTTTTTTTTTCAATTATGTTTCCATGGTGTTACTCCATTTGCATCTTTTTTAAATGTAGGATATATATACTTTTTTTTTTTCATGTATTCATATTATAATGGCCTCACTCCGTTTGTATCTTAAATGTTAATGTGAAACAGTGGGAAGAGTTTTTATCTATAAATGGTTGGAGTGATTATGAAAAGTATTACTGTTATTTCCTGGATACTTACTATGTTCAGTTGAATACTGAATTGGTGCAGTGATAAATTTGGTCATCAACCATTTTGTGAAGCTTTAAAAGACTTGTTTTTAACAAACATATTTTTAGAAGGTTCTTTTGCAAATAAGAAGTCAAGTGTTTGTAAGGCTGTCATTTTAGTATATTCAGTTTTCAGTACATTGTTGAGCAGTTAGTTAAAATATTTTTCACTATTTTGCATTGTCAGTCAGTGCATGTTTTCTAATCTGCATTTTGTGCTAATGTGTGTTTGCAGGTTACTGCAAGTTTTGTTCAGCAAAACTTGAACTTTGAATTTTGAACTGAAATAATGACCATAATTATTTTGCATTTGTTCCTGTGATGAAACAGACAGAGAAGCAAAGAAAACAAGAAGAAAAAAAGTTGTAAAGTGTTGTTCATTGTTGACAATCACAAGACAAGCTGTGCAAAAATTTTTTTTTTTTAAATAATATGAAAAAGGGGGTGACAGTGGTTTTCTTAAGGAATTATACAGAGTCATTGTTTTGCCATAAACCAGGGTTGTGTTTATTCATCCAAGACTGTTGTTGATTTTACTCACATTGCTTCTGTCCACCATCATTTGATACTGAGGTGCTGGCTTCCAATATGTTGAGCAGCAAATAAAATGTCGTCAGTATGTATGCAGTCTCGGCTTAATTGAAGAGCTTCAGAGAAAATTGTGGTGCACGTTGAGCTTGGAGGTCACTGTATTGGTGAGAGTTTGTCTGTTTCTAAATGTATATATTTGTTTATCTGTGTGTCCATGTGAGTGTGAATATGGGTGGGGAGGGCATTATAATGGATTTCATATGTGTATGTGCATGTTGAAACTAATAATTTAAAGCTTGCTTTGAAGGGTGAAATCGGCAAAAAAAGAGAAAACTATGAAGAAAAAGACGTTACACCAGTTTGGACACCAACTCGCCTTAACTCACAGATTCGGCATTTGCTCACTTTGTTCCGTGTTGTATGTTGATTTAGCTGTTGAGAGATTGGTAAGGAAGTTGAGACATTTTGTTTTGTGGTATTTTACCTGTTGTGTGTAATTGCTATTGCTAGAAGAGAACAGTAAAATTGAAAGAAAAAGTACTGGGCTTTAACTGTTTCTGTCGTACCTTTTATTGTGGTGATTTTAATAAGCCTTCCTACAGGCAGAAGCATTTGTTCTGTGTTATGTCCTTTTGGATAAAGAGTTGTGATTAAATGTTCAGATTTGTTTCTTAAGCTAGATGATGTATTGTTTTTTTGAGTTTCTTGGGTGAGGGGGTGTTGATTTTGTTTTGGTAGTGTCAGTCTATATTATATGTGACTTTCTTCCATTGTGCTCAAGACTTTTAGAAATGCTTATTGGTTATTTGTTCCCCATTTAGTGCATATCCTTTTCTTTTTCAGTATTTTTTGGCGTATTTTGTGAATAGGGCAGTATGGAACATTACATTGCCAGTAGTCACTTACTGGTTTCTGTGAAGCAAGGCCAGACGATTGTATGTGATGTATTGAAACTCTCTGTAAACATAGGAATTTTCTGTTGATTTTCTTTTATCTTGAAGTTTTCTTTATTTCGTCCTGATCATCTTTTAGGCTGTCTTTGTTTTGAGAGCTGTACTCATTGACTCAGCATTTGAGCACTATCTTCAGTCGCAGGATGCTGCACAAAATTAGCATGTATTGCCCAAAAGGAGATTGGAGTTAATTCTATTGGGATTTATCGCATTGACAATTCCATATGTGCTCCACATGGACTGCTGAAGTCGGAGGTATGGATCCTGCAGGTGCTTTCTAGGAAGCCATGGTACCATGTGATTAAACACAAACATTGACATCAGAAAAGAAAGGCACTGGCCCTTTGAGAACTTCACTTGCCCTTTGAAAATGTAAGGGGAAGCAGTTCAAGGTCCTGCACCTCAGTTCAAACTGACGCCTTTACCAGCCTGCCACTATGGCGGGAGAACCAAGTAGCTGAACCTGTATCGCAGTGATGTCACCTTTATCAGGTGGAGCGATAGGAGAAGTGGTCAAATGCAGCTCCTCTGACCACCCAGCTCCATGGCATCCAGCTGGAAACCCCCGTGGGGATGCTGGGGGCTCTTTCAGTATGAATAGTATCCCCACCTTCTGGAAATTCTATGCTAGAAATTTCCTCTTTTCTCTCTCTTTGTTTCTTCCTTGTTCCTTTGCTTTCTATCATTTCTTCCTGTCATTTTCTGCCTTGCTGGTCCATTTACCTGTGTGTGTTCGGTAAAGTCTTACATACTTTTTCTTAGGATTGATA
>CM060310.1:75170127-75177627 GCA_030674185.1 Monoplex corrugatus | reverse complement strand
CAGCTTTGTGTAATGTCTGTCTTTTCAGTTCTTTGTTGTCTCTGTGTCAGCTTTGTGTAATGTCTGTCTTTTCAGTTCTTTGTTGTCTCTGTGTCAGCTTTGTGTAATGTCTGTCTTTTCAGTTCTTTGTTGTCTCTGTGTCCGCTTTGTGTAATGTCTGTCTTTTCAGCGTGTTAGTATCTCTGTGTCAGCTTTGTGTAATGTCCGTCTTTTCAGTTCTTCTCTGTCCATGTCAGCTTTGTGTAATGTCTGTCTTTTCAGTTCTTCTCTGTCCATGTCAGCTTTGTGTAATGCCTGTTTATCTTTTAGCTCTTCGTTGTCTATGTGTCGGCTTTGTGTAATGTCAGTTTGTCTTTTCAGTTCTTCGTTGTCTCTTTGTCAGCTTTGTGTAATCTCTCAGTTTCAATTTCAATTTCTCAAGATGACGTCTCCGCGCTCGGAATGAATTCCATATGCACTAGCGTCACGGGTGCCATGCGATGGAGAAGATCCAGAATGATCACGGCACAAGCCTTAAGCCTTCACATAAATCCACGAGCTGGCCAGGTCCTGAGGTCCTACTTAGGTAGGTCCATAACTCTGGGACTGTAGTGGAATGAGGTGGCAGAGACCTCAACAGCTTTGTGTAATTGTCAGTTTGTCCTTTCAACTTGTCAGTGTCTCTGTCATTATTGTGTCATGTCAGTTTGTCTTTTCAGTTTTTGTGTGTGTGTGTGTGTGTGTGTGTGTGTGTGTGTGTGTGTGTGTGTGTGTGGTGATGTGTGTGTGTGTGTGTGTGTGTGTGTGTATGTGTGTGTGTGTGTGTGTGTGTGTGTGTGTGTTGTGTGTGTGTGTGTGTGTGTGTTGTTTATGCCTGTTTCGTTTTGAAGAGTACGTGTTTTTTGTGAGAAAGGGAGGATTGAAGGTTCGGGAGTGGTTAGGAGATCTTTGTCAGCTTTGTGTAATGTTAGTTTGTCTTTTCAGTTCTTTGTTGTCTCTGTGTCAGCGTTGTGTAATGTCTGTCTTTTCAGTTCTTTGTTGTCTCTGTGTCAGCTTTGTGTAATGTCTGTCTTTTCAGTTCTTCTTTGTCTCTGTGTCAGCGTTGTGTAATGTCTGTCTTTTCAGTTCTTTGTTGTCTCTGTGTCAGCGTTGTGTAATGTCTGTCTTTTCAGTTCTTTGTTGTCTCTGTGTCAGCGTTGTGTAATGTCTGTCTTTTCAGTTCTTTGTTGTCTCTATGTCAGCTTTGTGTAATGTCTGTCTTTTCAACGTGTTAGTGTCTCTGTGTCAGCTTTGTGTAATGTCTGTCTTTTCAGTTCTTTGTTGTCTCTGTGTCAGCTTTGTGTAATGTCTGTCTTTTCAACGTGTTAGTGTCTCTGTGTCAGCTTTGTGTAATGTCTGTCTTTTCAACGTGTTAGTGTCTCTGTGTCAGCTTTGTGTAATGTCTGTCTTTTCAACGTGTTAGTGTCTCTGTGTCAGCTTTGTGTAATTTCTGTCTTTTCAGTTCTTCTTTGTCTCTGTGTCAGCTTTGTGTAATGTCTGTCTTTTCAGTTCTTCTTTGTCTCTGTGTCAGCTTTGTGTAATGTCTGTCTTTTCAGTTCTTCTTTGTCTCTGTGTCAGCTTTGTGTAATGTCTGTCTTTTCAGTTCTTCTTTGTCTCTGTGTCAGCTTTGTGTAATGTCTGTCTTTTCAACGTGTTAGTGTCTCTGTGTCAGCTTTGTGTAATGTCTGTCTTTTCAGTTCTTCTTTGTCTCTGTGTCAGCTTTGTGTAATGTCTGTCTTTTGAACGTGTTAGTGTCTCTGTGTCAGCTTTGTGTAATGTCTGTCTTTTCAGTTCTTCTATGTCCATGTCAGCTTTGTGTAATGCCTGTTTATCTTTTAGCTCTTCGTTGTCTATGTGTCGGCTTTGTGTAATGTCAGTTTGTCTTTTCAGTTCTTCGTTGTCTCTTTGTCAGCTTTGTGTAATCTCTCAGTTTCAATTTCAATTTCTCAAGATGACGTCTCCGCGCTCGGAATGAATTCCATATGCACTAGCGTCACGGGTGCCATGCGATGGAGAAGATCCAGAATGATCACGGCACAAGCCTTAAGCCTTCACATAAATCCACGAGCTGGCCAGGTCCTGAGGTCCTACTTAGGTAGGTCCATAACTCTGGGACTGTAGTGGAATGAGGTGGCAGAGACCTCAACAGCTTTGTGTAATTGTCAGTTTGTCCTTTCAACTTGTCAGTGTCTCTTTGTCATTATTGTGTCATGTCAGTTTGTCTTTTCAGTTGTGTGTGTGTGTGTGTGTGTGTGTGTGTGTGTGTGTGTGTGTGTGTGTGTGTGTGTGTGTGTGTGTGTGTGTGTGTGTGTGTGTGTGTGTGTGTGTGTGTGTGTAAAAGAGAAAGAATAACAATTGAATGTGTGGGAAATAGTTTTCTTTTTTAACGGTGGGAATGATTCATGCTGCTTTCTGTCAGTCTGTCTGTCTGTCTGTCTCTTGTCAATATGTACGTACGTGCGTGCATGCGTGCGTGCGTGCTTGTGTGTGTGTGTGTGTGTGTGTGTGTGTGTGTGTGTGTGTAAAAGAGCGTGAAAAGGGGGAATAACAATCAAATGTATGTGTGCGTGTACGTGTGCAGGTGTGTGTGCGTATGTGTGTATACACAGTATTATGTGAGCCTTCGTGCATATGTGTGTAGAGTATACATTTTTTAAATTTTATTTTTCATGTTTGTATGTCTGTATATGCAGTATACATATATACATAACTCCTCAGCGGTAAGTGATCATAAAACATAATTATATCAATAACTTTTTTTCTTTATTGGTAACCACCACCACCACCACCCTCCAACCCTCTCACCCCACTCCCCTCCCTCCCATTAATTCTCGAGTCAGTCTTTTCGCGGTTTATTCCAGTTGGGTTACGCTGTCCCAGAAACGAAGTTTACGCAACCTGCTATGGCCATGGTTATTATATTGCTGCCGCTAGAGTTGTGTCCTACGGGTCTTGTAATGACCTAATCCACCTTGTTAGAACGAGGAATGCTGTGCGAACTTTTGGGGTAGATGAAAGGTTCAGCTGGCGTCGGTACTGATTTTGAAATCATGGAAGGGTTTTAAAAGATTATCTTCGGTTTTGTCTGTTTTTGTCTTTTTTCTTTGTTTGTTTTGTTGTTGTTGTTGTTGTTGTTGTTGTTGTTGTTGTTGTTGTTGTTGTTGTTGTTGTTGTTGTTGTTGTTGTTGTTGTTGTTGTTGTTGTTGTTGTTGTTGTTTTGTCTTCATTTCTTTTATCTTCTTGATTGTATTCTTCTTGTTGCTGTTTTTCTTTGGGGTGTGTGTGTGTGTGTGTGTGTGTGTGTGTGTGTGTGTGTGTGTGTGTGTGTGTGTGTGCGTGTGTCTGTGCGCACGCGTGTGCGGTGTGTGTGTATGTGCGTGTGTTCGTTCGTTATTTCTTTTAACGTTTATTCACATGTGTGCTTTTACACGGTGTGTGTGTATGTGTGTTTGTGTGTATGTATGTGTGTGTGTGTACGTGCGTGCGTGTGTGTGTGTGTGTATGTGTGTGTGTGTGTGCTTTGTGTGTGTGTTTGTGTGTATATGTGTGTGTGCGTGCGCATGTGTGTGTGTGTGTGTGCGCGCGCGCGCGCGTGCATTTCCAGATTTTCTCCATGCGGTGTCAGAGTAAAAGATAGTATTCTGAAATTCAATACTTGTTTACATTCTCGCCAACCAAGAGTCCATGGCTGCCAGTCTGCAGCTAAACGGGAAAACTGGCACAGAGTTGAGTAGTAGTATGTCTGCCACTCTATCTGGCAAGTGCCGCTGTGATCATCTTCCTCTGGCTTAACCCCTTGACACCCGCACCCTATCCACCAACTACAAAAACTTAACCCTTTGACTCCAGCACCCTATCCGCCAACTACAAAAACTTAACCCTTTGACTCCAGCACCCTATCCACCAACTACAAAAACTTAACCCTTTGAATCCCTCACCCTATCCACCAGCTACAAAAACTTTACCCTTTGAATCCCTCACCCCAACCACCAGCTACAAAAACTTTACCCTTTGAATCCCTCACCTCAACCACCAGCTGCAAAAACTTAGCCCTTTGAATCCCTCACCCCAACCACCAACGACAAAAACATAACCCTTTGAATCCCTCACCCTATCCACCAACTGCAAAAACTTAGCCCTTTGAATCCCTCACCCCAACCACCAACGACAAAAACATAACCCTTTGACTCCCTCACCCTATCCACCAACTTGATAGGTCCCTTCTCCCCTTTCCCCATTTCAATACCTTGCCAGCGCATAGGGATTTTGTGCAGGCACAGGAAGTCTGTCAGATAATTGCTGGCAAAATTTGGGTGGAGCGCATAAGGAGTTGTCCCAGGACGATGAATCCCTCTTGAAATAACTCCATTACACTATTTTAAGACCTTGCGGGCGCATAGAGTTTGCGCAGGTTGTCTGATTCTGCCAGTTAATTTCCGACCTATTTGTGTGAAGTGCTTACGGAAATAAAACAAAAAATGGTCCAGCTCAACAACTGGAAAGACAGAGGCATTGAAAATTAGACTTTTAAAATGTTCGATTTGGCCAGTCATGATTTATGGCTTCGAAACCTAGACTCTGAGAAAAGCTGATTGCAGAAGAATTGAGATAGCAGAGAGGTGGTTTTATCGGAGACTACTGCGTGTCGAATGGACAGATAGAAGAACTAATGAAAGTGTCCTGGAAGAACCTGATACCACCAGAAAACTGCTAGCAGACATCAACAAGAGAAAACTAAAATACACTGGCCGTGTGTCACAGAGATGTGGTTTTATCGGAGACTAATACGTGTCAAATGGACAGATAGAAGAACTAATGAAAGTATCCTGGAAGAACTTGATACTACCAGAAAACTACCAGCAGACATCAACAAGAGAAGACTAAAATACATTGGCCATGTGTCACGTAGCAAGAACACAGACCTCATGGCAACCATTATTCAAGGAAAAACAGTGGCAAAAAGGAAGAAAGGCAGACCTCCAATCTCATACATCGAGAACAAAACCAACATCAGTGGCCTAAAATATTCAAGAAGTTGTCCACTAAAGTCAAGACTTGGAGAAGGGGAAGTGGTGGTGTCAAAAGTGCAGCGGCCAACACTGAACCCTGGTGACGCCGACAGGCGAGACATGTGAGACTTACGAGCGATGAATCCCTTTTGGGAAAAACAAAATCAAATTGCAGTCTGTTTCACAGCCAAGTCCCACGACACCCTGGCTCGGTTTGAATACTTGATGTGTTGGCTGAGTTTCAGTGTCAGAACTGGCAGTTTGTTCAAGAACGTGACAGTCTGCGAGTGTGTTGTGGCAATCTGCTCAGAATGTTCTAGATCCACAAGTGTGCGGCACATGCAGTGGCCGGAATAAATCTTACGATCTGTCAGTGTCGCACTTTATCTCATTTAACCCTTTGACTCCCGCACTCTGTCCACCAGCATCCTGCATTGTCAACCATGCTAGCGAAGCAAAAACATAACCCTTTGACTCCCTCGCCCTATCCACCAGCTTCCTGCACCCTTTGACTCCCTCGCCCTATCCACCAGCTTCCTGCAGGAAGCTGGTGGATAGGGCGAGGGAGTCAAAGGGTTAAGTTTTTTTGCAGTTGGTGATTAGGGTGCGGGAGTCAAAGGGTTAAGTGGCTGTATTTCACCAACTGGCTGGTGTAGGTAGGAGATATTGTCTTTCGTTCGTCATTGCACTGTCTCGTATTGCATTATATTACATTACATGGCATTGCATTCTATTTTCCTGTAATGGATTTCCGTGTGAAACTTGGGAAGCTCTACTCAAAGTTAGCGTGGGAGCCACTATGCAGCGCCATATATTATGTCTATGGAAGATGAACTGAGACCAGTTGCATCAAAGGGGTTAATGTTGTTGTTGTTGCTGTAGTGGCCCAAGAGGACAATGTAAAGTTAATGTGTTCCCAGAGCTCTACGGTTGTTGGGAATTGAGATGGTAGAGACCTCAAATCGTTCTCAACATACGCACACAGCTCCTTATTCTATTTTGAACTTGACGATTAAGCTCTCTCTCTCTCTCTCTCTCTCCTCCCTCTCTCTCTCTCTCTCTCTCTCTCTCTCTCTCTCTGTCTGTCTCTCTCTGACTCTCTGTCTCTCTGTCTCTCTGTCTCTGTTTCTCTCTCTCTCTTTAATCATGCTTTCTAGAATATACACGTACATGCACCATATATCTGTGCAATTTCCATCGCATGCATGCACTCATATATGCATTACATCTAAAAACCCATATATATACATATATTCATGTATATTCAAATATATGATATGCCGCCACAATGAAAATTAAATTTTCCTCTCTCTCTCTCTCTTTCTCTATCTCTCTCTTTCTTTCTTTCTTTCTCTCTTTTTCTTTCTCTCTCTCTCTGCTTTACCTTACTCATCTCTTGTCTTACTGTAGACCCTCTGTGGGCGGAGAGCTGGATGAAATAAAACATTCATCTTCTAATGCCACTTCTGTTGAAAATAGCAATTTGTAGGTGGTCATGTTCTTAAGAGGAACATGTATTTAATCATACCCAAGTGCACTGAGATTGTGTATTCAAACCCCTGTAAGTATCTAGTCACTCATCCACTGGGCAAGAATGTTCGATCGTGCTTAACCCTGTGAATCCTGCGCCCTGTCCACCAGCATCCAGCATTGCCAACCATACTAGCAAAGCAAAATCTTAACCCTTTTGACTCCCTCACCCTATCTACCAGCTTCCTGCAGTTGGTGGATACGGTGCTGGGGAGTCAACAGATTAAACCTTTGATCCTTCAACAAATCTACCAGTTGTAAAACCTTAACCCTTTCACTGCCTCTCTCTCTCCGGCTTCCTGCAAACTTAACCCTTTCACTGCCTCTCCCTCTCCCCCAGCTTCCTGCAAATTTAACCCTTTTACTACCTCTCCCTCTCCACCAGCTTCTTGCAAACTTAACCCTTTCACTGCCTCTCCCTCTCCACAAGCTTCCTGCAAACTTAACCCTTTCTCTGCCTCACTCTCTCCAGCTTCTTGCAAACTTAACCCTTTCACTGCCTCTCCCTCTCCACCAGCTTCTTGAAAACTTAACCCTTTCACTGCCTCTCCCTCTCGACAAGCTTCCTGTAAACTTAACCCTTTCACTGCCTCTCCCTCTCCACAAGCTTCTTGCAAACTTAACCCTTTCACTGCCTCTCTTTCTCTCTACCAGCTTCCTGTAAACTTAACCCTTTCACTGCCTCTCCCTCTCCACAAGCTTCCTGCAAACTTAACCCTTTCACTGCCTCTCTCTCTCTACCAGCTTCCTGCAAACTTAACCCTTTCACTGCCTCTCCCTCTCCACAGCTTCCTGCAAACTTAACCCTTTCACTGCCTCTCCCTCTCCACCAGCTTCCTGCAAAAAGCATGAGTTTTTTTGCTTTGCTGTCAGGGCTGGTAATGGTGAAAGCTGGAGGATAGGGTGAGGGAATCATAGGGTTAACAATGGTTTTACTGGAGCT
>CM060310.1:75162627-75165127 GCA_030674185.1 Monoplex corrugatus | reverse complement strand
TATTATAATAATAACAATAATAATGATAATGATAACGATGAGATGATGATAAAGGTAATAATCACAATAATGTTAATGATGATGATGATGATGATGATGATGATAATAATAATAATAATAGTGATGATGATGATGTCGATTTCGTTTGTATAGCGCAAACAATCCACGTCAAAGCATGCTCGCTGCACTTTACACAGCAGCAACAACAACAACAACAACAAAATGGGGATGGGGAGGTTGCCATGTAAATATATCAAAGCAGTACAACACAGACACACATACCATATACCATAACATATTTCATCAAAAATAGATGATAACATGAAATTTTTTTTAAAAAGTAGGTGATAATCACTTCTAATCCACACAAAAAATGTGTTGTGAAGAAAAAAATTATAAATCGGTCACCTTATGAGTAGTCTTACACACACCTGCGCTTGCTCTCTCTCTCTTTCTCTCTCTCTCTCTCTCTCTCTCTGTCTCTCTCGCTCTCTCGCTCTCTCTCTCTCACACACACACACACAAACACAGAGACAAGCACGCAGGCATATACATATATATAATGCATACACGTATATGTATGTATGTATATGCGTGTGTGTGTGTATGTGTGTATGTATGTATGTATGCATAATGTGTATACATACATGTGTGTATGTGTGTGTGTGTGTGTGAGTAGGCTGTGTGTGTGTGTGTGTGTCTGTCTGTCTGTCTGAAGCTGATATATACTTTATTTCTGATCACAACAAGAGTGTTGCTGTCAAAGACTTGAGACTTTGACAGCAAAAGGCGACCTTTAGCCTGTAATGTGGTACACGAATACAAGACATGTACAACTAGATAAACTTCAGTTACTGACTGAAGGCTGAGATACCCTCCTCCTCACTATTTCTTTTATCTGTCATTGCCCCAATTGTCACAACGGGATACCAGCGTGGCTGAATAGTCCAACACAACGTACGCTCACTTAACTTTAACGTGGTGTCGGTAAGCCTTCTACTACTACTACAGTTGTTGGGCAGTTTATTAACTGTGTTTTAAAACTACGTGCGTAACGTCAGTACTGTAGGTCTTACAAGTGTTGCACTGGGGAACAGTCCAAACGATTTTCCAGCTCATTGTTTGTCCTTGAACTGGTCTTGTGATTCATTGTACGGGGTAAAGATCGTTGAAGGTAAGTGCAGTGGTTTGTTGTTGTTGTTGTTGTTGTTGCTGCTGCTGTTGTCGTTGTTGTCTTCCAAACCGGTGGTATCTCCGTGTTTCTTTCAGAGTTTCATACGCTTGAAAATGTTCTGCCCGGATCGGATGGTTGTGGTGGTTGAGTCGGGATTTGTGACTGTTCGATCGAGAACGTGTTATGTTTGTTCACTTGCCGTGTATGTGGTGTGTGTAGTGATCGTGTATGTGTAGTGACCGTGTGTGTAGTGATCGTGTGTGTGTGTGTGTGTGTGTGTGTGTGTGTGTGTGTGTGTGTATGATTGTTCGATCGAGAACGTGTTATGTTTGTTCACTTGCCGTGTATGTGGTGTGTGTAGTGATCGTGTGTGTGTAGTGACCGTGTGTGTAGTGATCGTGTGTGTGTGTGTGTGTGTGTGTGTATGATTGTTCGATCGAGAATGTTTTGTGTCGTTTGTGTGTATGTGTGTAGTGATCGTTAATGTGTGTGTTTGTGTGTCTGTGTGTGTGTGTCTGTGCTTGTTCGATCGAGAATGTGTTATATCGTTTGTGTGTATGTGATATGTGTAGTGATCGTTTATGTGTGTGTGCGCGCGCGCGCGCGTGCGTGCGTGTGTCTATGTGTGTGTCTCTGTGATTGTTCGATCGAGAATGTGTTACGTCGTTTGTGTGTATGTGATATGTGCAGTGATCGTTTATGTGTGGTGCGTGCGTGCGCGCGTATGTGTGCGTGTGTATGTGTGTGTGCGTGTGTATGTGTGCGTGGTGCGTGCACGCGCGATTGTTCGATAATTTGTTGTGTTCATTTGCGTGTATGTGATATGTGAAATGATCACTTATGTGTGTGTGCGTGTATGATTGTTCAATCGAGAATGTGTTATGTTCATTTGTGTATATGTGGTATATGTAGTGATCGTTTGTGTGTGTGATTGTTCAATCGAGAATGTGTTATGTTCATATGTTCATTTGTGTGTATGTGGTATATGTAGTGATCGTTTTGTGTGTGTGATTGTTCAATCGAGAATGTGTTATGTTCATTTGTGTGTATGTGGTATATGTAGTGATCGTTTGTGTGTGTGATTGTTCAATCGAGAATGTGTTATGTTCATTTGTGTGTATGTGGTATATGTAGTGATCGTTTGTGTGTGTGATTGTTCAATCGAGAATGTGTTATGTTCATTTGTGTGTATGTGGTATATGTAGTGATCGTTTGTGTGTGTGATTGTTCAATCGAGAATGTGTTATGTTCATTTGTGTGTATGTGGTATATGTAGTGATCGTTTGTGTGTGGTGATTGTTCAATCGAGAATGTGTTATGTTCATT
>CM060310.1:75140127-75155127 GCA_030674185.1 Monoplex corrugatus | reverse complement strand
GTTTGAGTTATTGCTTTGCTAGCATGGTTGGCAATGCAGGATGCTAGTGGACAGAGTGCAGGAGTGAAAGGGTTAAATGCCCTCTGTACAAAGAGATCAGACAATCTTATCCTTTAAGATATCAGTGAAGGCGACAACTTTTTATCAGCAACAGGACAGACGATTTTGCAGGAACCATATCCATGATCGTTAACTTGGCGAAATTTCTGGTCATTGTCTTTAGAATAAGAAAAAATAGTGTTTTCAATATACAAACATGAACCATTTCTATATTAATCTTTTACAAAATTGTCCCATGTAGGCCTTCATATATTGACGTGTGCTGATTTTGTGTTTTAAAGTGAGAATCATGATTTTCTCCATGAGAGGAGCTATTCGCTTGAATTCCTTAAAATTCTGAGTTTCCAATTTTTTTGTCTCCTTCATTGTCTCTGTCTGTCTGTATTGTCTGCCTGCCTGCCTGCCTGTCTGTCTGTCTGTCTGTCTGTCTGTCTGTCTGTCTGTCTGTTCTTGTCTTGTCTGTCTGTTTCTGTCTCTTTCTTTCTCTCATTCTCTCTCTCTCTTTCTCTCTCTCTCTCTGACTTTGTCTCTGTCTTTCTCTTTCTCTCTCTCTCTCTCTTGTCTCTGTCTTTCTCTTTCTCTCTCTCTCTCTTCTCCTGCAGACTGGTGGTGTGTAAGGTGAGGGAGTCAATGAATTAAAACAGCTAGATCCATTAGATTCGTGACAAGTGAACAGTCACAATGAGAGGATTCAATCGTGTCTGAACACACATAACCAGAGCTGTTATGGCGGTTACCATGACAGGATTGAACGGGGAAAAAATCATGCTTTTGGAGGAGGGGTTTTTTTGGTTATTGTTTTGGTTTTTTTTTTTTGGGGGGGGGGGGGGTTGGACGAAGGTATAATGGCAGGTTGAAGTACAATGTCGGTGTTTGGCTTGTGACAGATATTCTCGCTTTTGTTTGCGTTTTATGGCAATTTGTTATTTCAGAATAAAAACCACAATGAGAAGAGGGAATGGAGGACCACTAGAATGGGCATACAAAACTGGAGTAGGGTGAAACAATGGGATGGGATCACAATGAGACTGAAGGATTGTGGAACAGTGGGATGGGATCACAATGAGACTGAAGGATTGTGGAACAATGGGATGGGATCACAATGAGACTGAAGGATTGTGGAACAATGGGATGCTATCACAATGAGACAGAAAGATTGTGGAACAATGGGATGGGATCACAATGAGACTGAAGGATTGTGGAACAATGGGATGGGATTACAATGAGACAGAAAGATTGTGGAACAATGGGATAGGATCACGATGAGACAGAAGGGTTGTGAACAATAGGATGGGATTGCAGTGAGACAGAATGATTGTAGAACAATGGGAATGGGATCACAATGAGACTGAAGGATTGTGAAACAATGGGATGGGATCACGGTGAGACAGAAGAATTGTGGAACAATGAGATGGGATCACAGTGAGACAGAAGGATTGTGGAACAAGGAATGGGATCACAGTGAGACAGAAAGATTATGAAACAATGAGATGGGATCACAGTGAGACAGAAGGATTGTGAAACAATGAGATGGGATCACAGTGAGACAGAAGGATTGTGAAACAATGAGATGGGATCACAGTGAGACAGAAGGATTGTGGAACAATGAGATGGGATCACAGTAAGACAAAGGAAGGGTGAAACAATGACATGAGATTACAATGGGACAAAGGAAGAAGGGAACATTGGCATGGGATCGCAGGGCGACAAGGAAAGGATGGAACAATTGGTTATAATACAGTGGGATAAAGCAAGGGAGGAAGAATGGGATGGAATCACAGTGAGAGGCATGGAGGGGTGGAGGAGGAGGAAAAAGGAACAGCAGTGGATGGAATGGGATACCAATGACCTCGGGTAACGTTGGAAACGCTGTAAGCACCAAAGAGAAGGAAGACCAGACAATCATGGATTTCTCCCAAGAGGCTAATTATGATCGTCTGCTCCTTTTCCTTGAGGCAATTCTGCTATCTCACAGCTAGGCACTCTATCTTCTGATTCCATCAATATTCCTTTTTTTCTTTTTTTAATAAGAAAAAGCCTTGAGCACGTGACTCGTCTTTACATGTACTTGAATTCTAAATCATTTGCCTACGATCGAAATGTGACCTACTTATCTCTCATCTCTCTCTCTCTCTCTTCTCTCTCTCTCTGTCTCTCTCTCTCTCTCTCTCTCTCTCTTTCTTTCTTTCTCTCTCTCTTCCCTCTCTCTCTCTTCTTGTCTTTCTCTTTCTCCTCTCTCTCTTCCTCCTCCTTTCTCTTTCTCTCTGTCTGCCTGTGTGTTGTTTCTCTGTCCTGTCTGCCCTCTCTCTCTGTTCCTTTCTTTCTCTCTCTCTCTCCCCTTCTGCTCTCTCTCTCTCTCGCGGTCTCTTCTCTCTCTCTCGTCTGCTTCTCTTCTCTCTCTCTCTCTCTCTCTCTCTCTCTCTCCTCTCTCTCTTTCTCTCTCTCTCTGTCTCTCTCTCTCTCCTCTCTCCGTCTCTTTCTGTCTCTCTCTCTCTCTCTTCTCTCTCTCTGTTCTGTCTGTCTCTCTCTCTCTTTTCTTCCTCTCTCTTTCTGTCTTCTGTCTTCTGTCTGTTGTGTGTCTCTCTCTTTTCCTGCAGACGTATTATTGAATCAGGATCAGGTGCTGGAGAACTCGACCAGACCATTGTGTAGGCTAATAGAACATGGACGTTTTGTGGAGAATGAAAAAAATAAATGACAAGTTGGTTTAGTGATTAGAGCACTTTCCAAGGAAGCGAGAGGTCGCAGGTACGTACACAGGTCTGGAATGGGATTGTCTCACCTCACCCCCTCCGCTAGATTTTGTGTGTGTGTGGTGGCTTCTGGCTGTTAGATGTTTTGATTTTTCTTCTTCAAAACAAGTGCGACTGCCAGCGTCCAAACAAACAGGAACCAGAAGAACAAGCAAACCAAAATGGACGCGTATTCAATACAACAAGACAAGACAAGCGCAAATTTTCGGCCAACCGCCTTTGTCACGCGCGAATGCACGATCACGAACAGACACCAACCAACGGATAATAAGAAAAGGACTAAACACTTCCCTGCAGCCTCGTCCAGTTTTTCGTTCGTCGTCTGTATAGTCAGACTACATCTAGTATTCATGTTCATATTAATTTCATTTGCCACAATGGATTTACCGTGTGAAACTCGGACTGCTCTCCCCTTTGAGAGCACGTCGCCGCAGTGCAGCGCCACCCAATTTTTTGCCAAGACTTTAAAAGGCAAGAAGGCTAATTGGCATTTACGGGGAGGGACCTGGGAAATCAACCTATTTCTCCAATGTTTTATACCAGGGCAGCCGGGCGAAAGCCCTGCTCTTCACGATTTTCAACTGCCGTGAATCTTCAGCGTGTGCAGGCTAGAAGGCACACGGGTCCGACTCGTTTTTTTCGTCCCATTTCGAAGAAGTAGATGTTTAGTTCAATTTTCAGGCCAAACTGAGGAGAAAAGTTGAGGCCTAACGGGAAACGGACCCTGGAACCTGGAGTTTAGTTATTGGCAGGCAAACGTCTGATCATTCTGTCACTGTACTTTGGCATGAGTAGGGTTATGGCCGATTCTGTTTGTGGATTTGTGTGTGTGTGTGTGTGTGTGTGTGTGTGTGTGTGTGTGTGTGTGTGTGTGGTGTGCGCGCGCGCGCGCTTGTGCATGTGTGTGTGTGTGTTGTTGTCATTATTGTTGTTGTTGTATTGTTGTTGTCCAGTTCCTATCTGCTGCCATGACTTTTTGTGGTCAGTGGCGTTATGTAGTCGGTCATACCTCAGGCTGGTGACATGCGTTAAGCTGTCCTATCTTCTTGACCGCAGAGATCAGTTTGAATTTGTCATCATCATCATCATCATCGTTATCATGATGTGCCCTGCCGCATGGCGTTGGCGATCATGGCCCTCCATACCAATCTATCCCTTGTCGCTGCAAGTACATCTCCCACCTCTCTGTCCTTAGCCACCCTGCAAGTCCGTCCAATATTTTCTCACTGGGTCTGCCTGGTGTTCTCTTTCCCTCCAGCTTTCCTGTTGTGACCAGGTGCTCTAATTCCTCTTTCCTCATGAAATGTCCTATAAATGTTGCTTGTCTTTTCTAATCTTCTTGAATTTTGTAATTTACGAACAGTATGTGCTTTGTGGCCGGGTGCAGAACCTCAGCCATCCAGAACAAAAACTGCTTGTTTATTTCTCTTTGAACAGAGACGAGTCTTCACTTTCTGTCCATGGCTTTCAAAGACTGGTGTTTACAGAAACCCTGTTAATATGTCCTAAAACTTTTTCTTTCTTTCTTTCTTTTTTTCTTTCTTTCTTGTTTGCTTGCTTGCTTTTGTTTGTTTGTTTGTTATTTCCGTTGCAAAGCTGAGAATCCTGTCTACCTTTCCCTGGGGCTGACCACCATCTTCCTGCAGCTACAATTATTTATTTACGAGACAAACCATCCAGGAGAAAATAATGGTTGCTGAAGCAATTTTCTGACAGCGGTAACAAGTGGTGGTCGGCGATGTAATGTAGTATGAAGTGAGATGATGATGCCAGTCAACGTGGTGAATGATTATCGCAACGGACTACTGACCTGGAGATCTCTGTATTGGACTCATGCTCTCTCTGCGGGCTCCTACCGGGAATCGATCACACATTAACCCTTTGACTCCTGTACCTTGTCCACCAACTGCAAAAACTTAACCCTTTGACTCCCTCACCTTATCCACCACCTTCCTGCAGCAAGCTGGTGGATAGGGTGAAGGAGTCAGGGGGTTAAGTTTGTGCTTTGCTAGCACGGTTGACAATGCAGAATGCTGGGGACAGGGTGTGGGAGTGAAAGGGTTAAATGTCTCATCTATGTACTGGATGCGTCGTGGAGGATGTTGCTCAAATTTCCTGACCAGCACCGCAGTATTAGTATATCCCGGGCCTGGTTGACACCAATATGTAATGAAATATACTATGTCACGAAATCAGCACTACCGTCCCCATTCTCATCAGCATAGCAATGTGAACAGAGTGTCTTACAGTTTGTTGCGTGTGGTGCCCTGCTGTCGTGGTGACCTGACTTTGGGTGGGTTTGGAATGGAGGGTGGGGGTGGATTGGGGAGCTGAAATGAGAGGCAAGGGGGTAGTGACACAGACACAGTGCAGAAGATGGGGCAGCGAAAAGAAAAGTGATAATTGGTGATGGCAGGCAATGTACGTAATGAAGAACAACAGTAATCATATAGGACGTTGACCACAACCGTACGATCGATCTCTCCGTATCTATAGACAGTGGCATGCGTACAGTCTGTCTCCAGCTCTCCCCAATCAGGCTATACTGTGCATGTATGTAGGTCTGAGAGAGAGGCATAGGCAGATAGGTCTAAATAGTTCCCTTGTCCTTGGGACTCAAGATCGTATATACGAAGTTCATTGCCAGTACTGCAACATTGACAGCTGGCCTGTTCACTGCCCATCCTAATGTTTGCATAGACAGGTAAATTTTTTCCCATGTCCTTCAGACTGAAGATCGTATATCTCAAGTTTTATTCCCAGAACTGCAACATTGACAACTTGCCTGGTCACTGCCCATCTTAATGTTCCATCATCCAGGCGATGTGAGTTTTAGTGATTCGTACTCCCCTCTTCCCATTTCCCCATTTCAAGACCTTGCCATCCCATAGTTGTTGTTGTGGTGGTGGTTGTGGTGGTTGTGGTTGTTGTTGTTGTTGTTTTCTTGTTATGTTGTTTGCCGTTGTTTTTAGCAGGCTCGGCGAGTCTGTCGGATAATTGCTGGCAGATTTGGGCGGAGCGTATATGTAATTGTCTTGGTGCAGTGAATCAATCTTGAACAAACTCCAAATTCCCGTCGTTCGTGGTCAGATGGTCAGTCCGGTGTGACAGACAAAATCTGCCGTTCTTACCGAATCCTGCTTGACCATGCAGCGTCACGCACTGTAGTAGTGGAGAGTCTGTCCTCTGGGTCCTCTTTACCATATGGTCCTGTTAATGGCGTTGTGGCTTGGACACATTATACTTGTAATGGCTACTTGCACAGTGCCTCGTCTCACAAAAGCTCTCAGCGCTTCACAAATGCATGAGTGACGGAAGCAGATACATTAAAAGCGAGAACATGTCAACCCCTACTGGTGTAATGAAAAAATAAAAGAGACGAACAATAAGATATACAATGTTAAAAGAAGTATTGACACCAGAAGAACTATAAGACGTACAATGTTTAAAAAAAAGTAATGACACCAAAAATATCCATTTTCACGTCTGTTTATCATGAAATACACAAATACACACACACACACACACACACACACACACACACACACACACCACACCACACACACACACACACACACACACACATACATCACACCACTACTCACTCACTCACTCCCACTCACTCACTCCTCCCTCTCTCCCTCCTCTCTCTCTCCATCTCCTTCTCTCTCATGTTCTGTCTACGTTTCTTTTTCTCCCCCCTCTCACACACATGCACGCACACACACACACACACGCACACACCAGAAAAGTGGTGTGTATATATGTTGTGTGTGTGTGTGTGTGTGTGGTGTGTGTGTGTGTGTTGTTGAGAAGTTAAATGAATGGGAGTTTGAATGTGTACGTTTATGCGTATGTTCATACAATGTGTTTTGTGTGTGTATGTATATGTGGTTTGTGTTGAGTGTGTGGTCGTGCGCGCGCGCGCGTATATATGAATGTGTGTTGTGTGTATGTATATGTTGCATGTATTTGTGTGTGGACACTGTGCGCGCGCGCGTGATGTGTCGTGTGTTTTCTGCGTGTCTGTGGAAAAGAGAGAAATAGTAATTGGCAACTGTCAACCACCCAACTAACCATCCAACCAAGAAATCAGCAACCAACATGCATCGTACAATTCTGTAAAGCATCAGGTCACAACGACCCAAACTCGGGTTGAAAATGGACAAGAAAATGAGAAGAGACACGCTCAAGCCTTATTAAAATGGTGTCGGGCAAAGTTCAGTGGTGGCAGAGGGAAGTGGTTTGTCCTTTATCGACCGGAAATTACACGCAGCTTGCACTACCGTAAACCTCAGACAGGAAGCGTATGGAAAACATTTCGTTCCAAGAAAGGATAACTGAGACAGTTGGTGACATGTTTACACTTCCCTCCTTCTTGGTAATTTTCGAGCTATAAGTTGATCTAAAGAGTTTCATTCCTGCAGTGATTGTATCTATGTTTTGCATTTGGTGGTGATTAGAATAATAAGAACGATCGTGTTTTTTTGTCTTGTTGTGTGTGTGTGTGTGTGTGTGTCGTGTGTGTGTGTGGTGTGTGTGTGTTGTGTGTGTGTGTGTGTGCGGGGGTGTGGTGTGTGTGGTGCGTGCGTGTGCGTCCGCGCATTGTAAAAATCGCTGTGATCATTGCACTTTTTCCCTGCAGTAAAAATGGTTTGATATATGTTCATGTATGTGTCACACTGCGTATTATATACTTGTATGAAAGTTTATCTGAAGTTGTTATCAGTGTTTATACCTGCAGTGCTTCGTTTTGGATTTGAATTGATAGAACGTCGTTTTGTTTTGTGTTTGTTTGTTTGTTTGTTTTGTTTGTTTGCAAGCACGTGCAGTGTGGTTTTTGAATGTCACTCTGTGTTTCAAATGGTAAACTTGCCAGAAGCGGTTGTACCTTCAGAAATTATGAGCATGTCTTATGAGCAAAATCATAGCTTACTATCACTTCTGGTCTTCACACTGCTGTTATAATATCAATTCCTGGACCTTTATTTATCAGAGCAAGAAGGAGCAATAAGTTGATAAATTGAACAGTAACATAATAATATTCATTTACTTTTTTGTTAGCTCAAGTAAACCACCGTTGGCGCATTCGTCCCAGAAGGACAGCCCTATTTTGCATTACTAAGTGTTTTACGTTTTTGCCTGTAAACTACATGTAAATTCATATTTTTCACCAAAGCACATACTCCACGTTGTGAGTAGCGGAAAGTGGGATGGGTGGGGCAGATTGGCTGATTGACAATACTGTTATTCGTTTTATAATCTATCTGCACATATATATAATATCTTATTGTGTTTGGTCACAGGAAAGTACACCAGACTTGATCCTACGCAGAGGCCAACAACGAAAGAAACATCTGGTGTGTTTTCAGTAAACCAGCAACAAAGGAAAAGTCTGGTGTGTTTTTCAGTGAGCGTCTCCAGCCTGATTTCCACCACCGCGTATCAAGCAGCACACCTCAGTAATAACTACAACAATTCACGCCAACCACTTCAACTACCACAGTAAGATTCTTCGTCTGGTGTGGAGTTTGTCATCCATTCCACTACGACCTGCTTCACTCTGACCCTTATCGAAACTGTCTCAACAGTCATCTCAGGCACTACCAAGACTACCCCCAACCATCATCAAGACCACCTTGACCATTATCAAGACCACTGCGACAACCATCAGGGTTGCTTCAACCACCTCAGCCACCACAACTACAATCACTGCCACCTCAGCCACCACAATTGCAACCACAGCCACCTCAACTACAGCCATATCCATCCACTACAACCACAGCCACCTCCATACACCACAACTACAACCACAGCCACCTCCAGCCACCCAACTACAACCACAGCCAATCAGCCACCACAACTACAACCACAGCCACCTCCAGCCACCCCAACTACAACCACAACCACCTCCAGCCACCACAACTACAGCCACAACCACCAGCCACAATTCACTACAGTCTCACTAACATCATACCAACATCATCTCATCACCGCCACTGCTAAAGTTTCCTAAATCTCGGTCACAAAGTCCTCAACCACCGTAATATACTAAAGTCTTGCTTTTGTCACCCACCCTCGCCACACATCATCTGAGTCACGATCACCTCCACGATAAAAATCTAATCCAGAACCACTAGTGCAACCACAGCACTTCAATACTCAACCACCTCTACATCGAGATCAGAACTATAAACCCCAACACCAACAGCAACACTTCAAACCACTACCACCTCTCTGACCAAGATCTAACTGCAGCCACCAAATAACACCGCCTCAATCACCATATACCCACATCTTTAAATCTAAATCACTGCCCCCTAACACCAACACAACCACTTCAAACCACAACCAGCACCACAGTCACACCATCGTAAGTCACCATCACCTCTACCACTAAGACAAGACCAGAACCACAGCCACCAATACGACCGCACCACCTCAAAACGCCATTACCACCTTCCACCACCAACACTCCTAAATCACCACCATCACTACCTCACCAAGATCTAAACCTAAACCGAACCAAGACCAAGACCTGAATCACAACCACCAGCACAACCGCACTCACTCAAATCACTACCGCCATCTTCACCACCAACATCCGTTAACTTCTACCACCACACATCACCATCATGACCTCCTACACAGGCCTGGGGCTCAATTCGGGCTCGTCGTTGGACGGGTTGGACGTGTGTTGCGCGGAATTCACTGGCGACCTGGACACCGACATCTGGAGCTTCCGCATCCTGGACGCCACCACTGTCCCTTACGACGACGTCTGGCGGGAACGGCTCGCCAACGCCGCTTCTCTGTCCGGGCTGGAGCTGATCAGACTGCACTATGACTACGCACACTTCATGGGCAAGGCCATTCAGGTAGTGTGAGGGAGCGGGTGGGTAGAGCTTTCTGCGTACTTCGTGAGATCAGTTTCGAGTATCAGGGGTCATTAGTATCGTTCCCCCGTGGGGATGTCGGGGGGTTCTTTCAGTATAAATAGTATCCCCATCTTCTGGAAATTCTGTGCTAGAAATTTCCTCTTTTCTGTCATTCTCTTTGTTTCTACCTTGTTCCTTTGCTTTCTGTCATTTCTTCCTGTCATTTCTGCCTTCCTGATCCACACCTTGTATGTGTTCGATAAAGTCTTGCGTACTTTTTCTTAGGATTGATAACTGGGTACATGTATTAAGTGCATTTTTGGCTCTGGGGAGGTGAGATATGCGGAAGCAATTTTAAGTTATTGAAGCCGATTTTTATATATGTTTCAGTGTCCTTAGATATGTTTATATTTGTATTCAGGTGTGTTTTTTAAATCCCCTGTGCGATAAATTGGACGGAATGGTCAACACCAGGGGCATGTCCTTAGATTATGTGCGCGAATGCATTGATATGTGTACTTAATTTTCTTTTCTTTTTTTTGTTTTTTCCTGTTGAAGTTTTGTATGTTTTGAAGCAGTTATCGCCCTGATATGGCTCTACGCAGTCGGCTGGGCTTTAAACAACAATAACAATTAGTATCGTTGTCACGGAGTTAGGAGTTTGGAGTTCTTTCAAGGGGAATTGGCTGCACTAGGACAGTTCCTTATGCAGTCTTCCCAAGTCTGCCAGCAGTTATCCAGAGGATTTCTTGACCCTGTGCAAAACCCTATGCGCTGGCAACGTTTTTAAATGGGTTAGGGGGAGGGGGGCGAGACATAAAACATTGACACCACCAGAATGATTGGAGCATTAAGCTTCAACTGCTTATAGGCACTGGTAAAGTATCTGAATTGGTGTATTGTGTAAATAAAAAAATATATCAAAAAAAAAAAGAAGAAAATTTATATAGAAAAGGGAAAAAAGGTAATCGAGGAGTTTTGCTGGTAGAGATTTCTACTCTCCTAGCAATATACCGGCTGTGCCCATCTCCTCACCCACGCTGCTGAGGTCAGATACCCATCAGTATTCGGACCGAAGGCCAATTGCTCCCAGTTACTCCAGCTAGGGGTGAACATGGATTGGATTGGTACGCTTTTTGAAAACATTGAGTTATTGGGTTAAAACAAGTCTGCGGACGAATGAATGGTTCTAGTAAAGCTTTTCACGAAAGTGAATGTTTAAATATTGTTCAAGAGGGATTCATCGCACTTGACAATTCTCTATACGCTCCACCTGTCTGTCTGCAATTATTGGCAGACTTCTTGAACCTGCTTGAAATCCTATGCGCACAAAAAAGAAAAAATAATTAGGAATGAAAAACGGCTCAGCATGGATGGATTAGCTCGATCACCACCCCTGTTTCCTAACTAACTAAACCGCTTGTGTGTGGGCTGCCCGGATTTCATGCACAAGATGGCGGAGAATGGGGAGGGGGGCGAAAAGACCTCTGAGCCCCGGCTGAACTTTGTAGCTGCCCAGGGCCATACTGTGTTCCATCAGCCTGACCAGAAACTGACCTTCCAGCTAGGAGATGGCGAGACACTGGCTACCTACCTCAGATGTCCACTAGTCACCAATTTTAGGTTGGTATAAATGTGGGGTTTATACAACCGGGGTGAGGGGATGATAGAAAACAGACAAAAGTGTGTGTGTGTGTGTGTGTGTGGTGTGTGTGTGTGTGTGTGTGTGTGTGTGTGTGTGCGTGCGTGCGTGCGTGCGTGCGTGCGTGCTGCGTGCGTGTCAAAGGGTTAAGTTTTTGCAGTCAGTAGATAGGGTGCGGGAAACAAAGGGTTAAAACAGCCGTCTTTTGTTATCATCAGTGTGAAGGACGTTTGTCTGGGAGGTCAAGGGGCACCACTGGCCGGGTCATCAGACCGTTTCCTCTTCAGTAACGTCGCTCTGTGCCTCAGCCTGGGAGGTATCGCCGACATCCACGTGAGGGAGGACCAGAGAGGATGGGACGTGTGTGCCTGCAACACCATCCTCAACAGACTCGCCAAACTCAAGGACCCCACGGCCAAATATGACAAGTATGTGTATACATGTTTTCCTGTTTGTCTTAGTATGTAAATGTGAACTGAAACCATGAAATGATAGACCCCACGGCCAGATATGACAAGTATATATATATATATATATGTGTGTATATATATATATATATATATATATATAATTTCTCCCGTTTATTTTTGGTATATAAATGTAAACTGAAACTATGAAATGATGGACCCCACGGCCAAATGATAAGTATATATATTATATATATATATACAGTGTATATATATATATATATATAGTGTATATATATATATATATACAGTGTATATATATATGTATATATATATACAGTGTATATATATATATATATATATATATACAGTGTATATATATATATATATATATATATATTTAATTTCTCCCGTTTACTTTTAGTATATAAATGTAAACCGAAACTATGAAATGATAATCACCAGATTATGATTGTACATTTTTTGTGTCCATGGCGTGGCATGTTATGTGTAATGAAGCATATGACGGAATCTCCGTGTGTTATAATGCAATGTCGGGCGAAAAAAATTAATCATAAATCTCCCCTTCCAGATGGCTATCCACTGATAGTTCCGAAAAGGTTTTATCAATTAATTCGTCATGCCATCATATGTCAGCCCATCTGCGATATTGTAGGTGACCATTTTGTACAGTTTTTTCAAATGGGGATAAGTCTCGACCATATTATTATTGATCAAAATTAGCCAGAGTAGTGTGAATAGATAAGGTCGTTAGATTTCAGCTCATAGCAGTCTCAGAAAATCAGATATGATACAGCCCAGCTTTCCTGATGATGGACTTAGGTATTGGCAGCTGACCTTTCGTTTTCCTATTTACTCTGGTGTCGGAAATGGAGAATACTTATGATGCCTAGTGATTGCTTTTTCCAGTACCAGAAACGCAGATGATTGATTTACAGTATATTATGTGTGCCGTTCAGCCTATCTTGAACTACGTCGCATTAGTTCAATTCGTCATCTCACCTCAGCTAATACCAAAAAAACTCTGGTATCTGCCCTTGTCTTGTCAAAATTAGATTACTGTAATTCAATTCTATCAGGCTGCTCCAAACATTATCTTGATAAGCTTCAGAAAGTTCAGAATTCTGCTGCAAGAATGGTACTGAAGGCATCCAAATATGATCATGTACAACCTCTCCTCAAAAATCTGCATTGGCTTCCTATCCAAGCAAGGATTGATTACAAACTTTCAACTCTCTGCCATTCCTTTTTCTCTGGAACTGCACCTCTCTACCTCTCAAACCTTCTCTCTGTATACACACCATCACGTCAACTTCGTTCCTCTTCTGATTCAAAAATACTTAACGTTCCTCATGTCAGAACTGCTACCTTTGGACAACGTTCTTTCTCCTTTGCAGCCCCCAAAACATGGAATTCCCTTCCACGTGAAATTAGAGAAATCTCATCAACTCCGTCTTTCAAAAAAGCTCTGAAAACTCACCTTTTCAAGAAATACTATAACCTTTAAATTCTTCTGGCCTACCCTTTAATGTCTAGCTTATTTGGCTGTCTCGTGTGCTGCTTCGTGTTGTTTATTAAGTGACATGTTATTTAGTAATGATTGTATAATTAATCTCTTGTGTGTGTGTGTCTGTGTTCAGGTTTGTGTGTGTGTGTGTGAGTGAGTGAGTGATTGAATCAGTGAGTGTGTGTGTGTGTCTGTGTCTATGCGCGCGCGCGCGCGCGCGTGTGTGTGTGTGTGTGTGTGTGTGTATGTGTGTGTGTGTGATCCTTTATCCTTAACTTAATGTTGCTTAGGTTTTTTATAACAAGTTACCAATGTGTTATCTATCACTATTTTTAATTTTGACTTGATTTGTACATCACTGTTGCTTGTCTATCATGGATTGCTGCTTATGATAACGTCTGTTAAGTGCACAGAGCTCTGGCATCTTGTTGGAGGAGTGCGCTATACAAATGCTTCATTATTATTATTATTATTATTATTATATTATCAGCCAGCTATCGGGCTTCGTTGATAGAGCCATGGACTCAAAATAACAGTTCTGTGGTTTAATCAGTGCATTCAGTATTGGCTATTCGCCGCCCATCTTACTCGTTCGGTAAGTCTGGTGGTATAAGCTTACAATTTGACGTAAAATTTACATCATTGGCTATTTTCATTCTCGAGACCATCTTGAGCAGTCAAACCATAATTATTGCTTCTTGACCTTGCCATTCCAAGCGACTGACATGTCTTACTTGCAAGATCTGATTGTTTGTAAACCTACATAATTCGAAGCTTGTGGAGAAGACTGAAAGCTTATGGAGGAGGTTGAGGACTTGGAGGGGGGGGGGGAGAGGATGAAGTCTTGTGGAGAAGGGTGAAGGCTTGTGGAGGAGACTGAACGTTTGTGGAAGAGGGTGAGAGTTTGTGGGTGAGGGCTGGTGGATGAGGTTAAACGTTTGTGGAGGAGAGGAGGGTGAGAGTTTGTGGAGGAGATTGAGGGCTTGTGGAGGAGGTTGAAAGCTCATGGAGGGGGTGATGGCTTGTGGATGAGGGTGAAGGCTTGTGGAGGAGGTTGAGGGCTTGTGGAGGAGGTTGAATGCTCATGGAGGAAGTTGAGCGATTCTGAAGGAGGTTGAAAGCTTGTGGAGGAGTTTAGGGCTTGTAGAGGAGGTTGAAAGCTTATGGAGGAAGGTGAGGGCTTGTAGAGAAGAGTGAGGATTTTAGGAGGAGGTTGAGGGCTTGTGGAGGAGGTTGAACGTTGTGGAGAATGCTGAATGTTTGTAGAGGATGTTGAGTGCGTGTAGGGGATATTAAAGCTTGTGGATGAGATTAAAAGCTTGTGGGTGAGGTTTAGAGCTTGTGGAGGATATTGAAGGCTTTAAGAGTAGGCTTCAAGTTTGTGGGTGAGGTTTAGAGCTTGTGGAGGATATTGAAGGCTTTAAGAGTAGGCTTCAAGTTTGTGGACGAGGTTGAAGGCTTGTGGAAGATGTAAAAATGTTGAGGAGGTTGAAGACTTGTGGAAGATGTTGTAAGATTGTTGAGGAAGTTGAAGACTTGTTGTGGAAGATGATGTAAGATTGTTGAGGAGGTTGAAGACTTGTGGAAGACATTGTAATATTGTTGAGGAGGTTGAAGACTTGTGGAAGATGTTGTAAGATTGTTGAGGAGGTTGAAGGCTTGTGAAGGATGTGGTAAGATTGGTGAGGATGTTGAAGACTTGTGGAAGATGCACAGTGCTTGTGAAGGATGT
>CM060310.1:74930127-75137627 GCA_030674185.1 Monoplex corrugatus | reverse complement strand
TTGAAAGTAGTTTGACGATGAGTTCTTCAAGTGGTGATGTGGTGTAGCGTGCCTTTCAGAACAAAAAGTACAGCGTGGAGGACTTGGCCAGGACCTACGTGGAGCACATCGCCATCCAGCTCTCTGCAGCCTGTCTGGACGGCAGCCCCATCTCTGGATCTCCCACCAGGCCCAAGAAGTATGGGGACAATGTGGTGCTCATCACTGGAGGTAGGTGATGTGGTGATGGAGGGTATCGTCGTGATTATCATTGTGGATAGGTGATATGGTGTTGAAGGGTGTCGTCATGGTTATGGAGGTTTTGTGGTGTTGAAAGGTGTCGCGGTTATGACTGGAGGTAGGTGGTGAGGTGTTACAGGGTATCGTCAGGTTTTCACTAGAAGTAGATGGTGTAGTGTTGAAGGGTACGCACCGTCGTGATTATCACTAGAGGGATGTAATACAGGTGTTGGTGATAGATGGATTGAAGAGGTAATAAGGTATCGTCATGGATTATCGTGGAATGTAGTGGTATTGTAAGGGTATCATTATGGATTATCATTGGAGATAGGTGTGTAATGTTAAAGGGTATCGTCATGTTATCATTGGAGATAGGTAGTGTAATGTTAAAGGGTATCGTTCATGATTATCACTGAGATAGGTAATGTAATGTTAAAGGGTATCGTCATGGTATCACTGAGATGGGTAGTGTAATGTTAAAGGTATCGTCATGGTATCACTAGAGATAGTATGTAATGTTAAAGGTATCGTCATGTTATCACTAGAGATAGGTAGTGTAATGTTAAAGGGTATCATCATGGTCATCACTAGAGATAGGTAGTGTAATGTTAAGGTATCGTCATGTTACACTAAGATAGGTAGTGTAATGTTAAAGGGTATCGTCATGGTTATCACTAGAGATAGGTAGTGTAATGTTAAAGGGTATCGTCATGATTATCACTAGAGATAGGTAGTGTAATGTTAAAGGGTATCGTCATGGTCATCACTAGAGATAGGTAGTGTAATGTTAAAGGGTATCATCATAGCCATCAATAGAGGTAGGTGGTGTAATGTTAAAGGGTATAGTCATGGTTATCACTAGAGATAGGTATAGGTAGTGTAATGTTAAAGGGTATCGTCATGATTATCACTAGAGATAGGTAATGTAATGTTAAAGGATATCGTCATAGTTATCACTAGAGATAAGTAGTGTAATGTTAAAGGATATCGTCACTGTTATCACTAGAGATAGGTAGTGTAATGTTAAAGGATATCGTCATGGTTATCACTAGAGATAGGTAGTGTAATGTTAAAGGGTACTGTCATAGTTATCACTAGAGATAGGTAGTGTAATGTTAAAGGGTACTGTCATAGTTATCACTAGAGATAGGTAGTGTAATGTTAAAGGGTACTGTCATAGTTATCACTAGAGATAGGTAGTGTAATGTTAAAGGGTACTGTCATAGTTATCACTAGAGATAGGTAGTGTAATATTAAAGGGTACTGTCATGGTTATCACTAGAGATAGGTAGTGTAATATTAAAGGGTACTGTCATAGTTATCACTAGAGATAGGTAGTGTAATGTTAAAGGGTACTGTCATAGTTATCACTAGAGATAAGTAGTGTAATATTAAAGGGTACTGTCATGGTTATCACTAGAGATAGGTAGTGTAATATTAAAGGGTACTGTCATAGTTATCACTAGAGATAGGTAGTGTAATGTTAAAGGGTACTGTCATAGTTATCACTAGAGATAAGTAGTGTAATATTAAAGGGTACTGTCATGGTTATCACTAGAGATAGGTAGTGTAATGTTAAAGGGTACTGTCATGGTTATCACTAGAGATAGGTAGTGTAATATTAAAGGGTACTGTCATAGTTATCACTAGAGATAGGTAGTGTAATGTTAAAGGGTATCGTCATGGTTATCACTAGAGATAGGTAGTGTAATGTTAAAGGGTATCGTCATGGTTATCACTAGAGATAGGTAGTGTAATGTTAAAGGGTATCGTCATGGTTATCACTAGAGTGAGTGGTGTGATATTGAAGGGTATCATTATGGTTATGGAAATATGTGGTGTGGTGTGGCTGTGCGTATCACTGGATGTAGGTGGTGTGGTGTTGAAAGATATTGTGACACTTAACATCGCAGCTAGGTGGGTTGGTGTTACATGGTATCATCGTGCTCATCACCTGCAGTAGATGGTGTAATGTTGCAAGATATCGTCGTGCTTATCAGTAGGTGGTGTAGTGTTAAAGGTCTCATCTTGCTCATCAATGGACTGTCCATTATATGGTATTCAAGGATTTCGTGATACTCATCACAGGTGGTGAGTGGTGTGGTGTTGAAGGATGTTGTCATGCTCCATCACCTTAGGGAGGTGATGTGGCATTGAAAGGTGTGATCAGCTCTTGGCTTCCAATCTAACTGCACAATGTCAATCTCCACTCGTGAAGTTCAGGGTTGGGAATGTTGGGTACATGGAGGGAGAACAGATGGGCTCTAGCCTTTCTGAAAAGTCACATAACCTTGCCGATGAATTCTATACTACTCTCCACCATCTTCTGGACACTCATGCTCCAGCCACAACCCGTCCTTTACCTGACCGCCCCCCTACCCCCTGGCTCACTCATGAGATCGCCTGTGCAAAACGTGCCCGCCGCAGAGCAGAGCGCCGCTGGCGCAAATCCAAACTCACTGTACACAGGCAACTTTTCCAAGCCTCTAAAACAAAAGTATCCACCCTCATTGCATCAGCAAAAACAAGTTATTTCCAAACCAAAATCCTGAATGCCTCTTCTTCAAAAGAACTCTTTACAACCATGAATCATCTCCTTGGCACACGAAAAGATTTACCTCTCCCAACAAAACATACAAATGAAGAACTCCCATCTGTATTCTCCAACTATTTCACCACCAAAATACAAACTCTTCGTGACAGGCTTGACAGGACACCCTGTCAACCATGCCCACCTGACCCTTCCTTCTCTGGCACACCTCTTACTACTTTTAACCCAGTCTCACAAGAAGAAATTCTCAACACAATCATATCCATGTCGTTCAAAACCTGCGAGCTGGATCCTCTTCCAGGTTCTCTCTACGCCGACTGTCTCCCTACTCTCCTCCCATTCATCACTGACATCATCAACACTTCCCTTCAAACTGGAACTGTCCCTGATTCTTTCAAGTCTGCTATTGTTCACCCTCTCCTCAAGAAACACAATTTAGATCCAAATGAACTGAAAAATTACCGGCCTATCTCTAATCTCTCTTTCTTGTCAAAACTCCTTGAAAAAGTCGTCCTCAACCAGCTGAACTCTCACCTGTCTGCCAACAATCTCCTCAATCCTTTCCAGTCAGCCTACCGCCAGTGCCATAGCACTGAAACTGCCCTACTACACATTCTCAACAATCTCCTCCTTGCAACTGATACTGGCAAAGTCTCTCTCCTCACACTCCTTGATCTGTCTGCAGCCTTTGATACCATTGATCATGGTATTCTCCTTTCTAGACTTCATCATACTTTTGGCATCTCTGACATTGCTCTGTCTTGGTTCACTTCATACCTATCCAACAGAAAACAAACCGTTCTCATCAATGGCACTTACTCTCAACCTGCATACCTGACCTGTGGTGTTCCACAAGGATCTGTCCTTGGCCCTGTTCTTTTCACTCTTTACACCTCCCCCCTGTCCACCATCATCAACTCCCATTCTATAAAACACCACTTCTATGCTGATGACACCCAACTTCAAGACAGTGACTCACCTGATAATATACAGCGCCTGTTGACTCGCACCACTGAGTGTTACTCGGACATTAAGAACTGGATGACACACAATAGACTTCAGCTTAATGACGACAAAACAGAAGCTATCCTCATTGGCACCCGTCAGAAACTTTCTCAGCTGCCTCCTCTTTCTCTCCCATTATGTAACACATCAGTCCCAATTTCTGATTCAGCTAAAAACCTTGGTGTCTGCATTGACTCTACCCTCTCCATGAACAACTTTGTTTCTCAAACTGCCAGATCCTGCTACTATCATCTCCATCGTATAAGGCTGATCAGGAAGTATCTCTCTGTCGAAACAACTGCAAAACTCGTTCTCTCCTTCATAATGTCTCGCATTGACTATTGCAATTCACTCCTGTCTGGTCTTCCTGCCTCCACCATTCACATCCTACAGCGCATTCAAAACAATGCTGCACGCCTTGTACTCAAAAAGAAAAAAGCTGACCACATATCTCCTCTCCTGGCACAACTTCACTGGCTCCCTGTATCAAAGCGCATACAGTACAAACTAGACACCATGTGCTACAAAAGCCTCAATAACGCAGCCCCCGATTACCTGTCAAGCCTACTTGAGATCTATCTTCCCTCACGTACCCTCCGCTCTGCCTCCGATCCTCTGACTTTTCGCTTTCCACGCACTAAGCTCAATACCTATGGTCCACGAGCCTTCTCTGTTTCTGGTCCACTCTCCTGGAACAAACTTCCTCTCTCAGTCCGTCAGCAACCTACTTTTGTCTCCTTCAAGTCCGCTCTCAAAACTCACCTTTTCTCCTCTGCATAAAATCCTAACCTCACTCAACCCCCCCCCCCCCCCCCCCTCTGCAGCCTGTCTCCGCTCGGAGGGAATCACATGGTTATAATATATAATTGTATATGCTATGCTCTCTATAATTTTCCATTGGTTTTATTCTTGCTTTTATTGCTTTTATTCTTTCTCCCCATTTATAGCCATGCGTGTGTGTGTGTGTGTGTGTGTGTGTGTGTGTGTGTGCGTGCGTGTGTGTGCGTGCGTGCGTGCGTGCGTGCTTGCGTGCGTGTCTGCTTCAGCGCTTAGATTTGATTTTATCAAGATTTTGCGCTATATAAATATTGTAACTATTATTATAATTATTATAATATTAGCCTCCAGTGACGTTGGTATCTACTAATCACTCCACTACGACCCTCAGGGTAATGAGACAACTTTAACCCTTTGACTCCAGCACCCTGGCCACCAGCATCCTACATTTCTAACCATGCTAGCAGAGCACAAAACTCAACCGTATGATTCCTTCACCTTATCCACCAGCTTCCTGAGGGTGAGAGGATCAAAGGGTTAATTTTTTTTTTGCCGTTGGAGGATAGAGTGTGGGAGTCCAAAGGTTGATAAGCTGGCCTGTACTTTCTCTTGTTCTTTCAGGAGGAGTGCACAACACCTTCCTCATGCAGACCGTGAAGGACAAGCTAATGCAGCGTGGCATCAAACTGGAAGAGACAGTAGAGGCGGAAACCATCGACTACAAGGAAGCCGCCAGCTTCGCGTTCCTGGGCATGCGCTGTATGCTGGGTAGAGTAAACGTCTTTGCCGACTCCACAGGGGGGAGCCAGGATAGCGTGTCTGGAAGCATCCACATGCCCGTCAATGCTAACACTACTGGCTCCTACCCCCGCGGTTACCGCTTTCTCTTCAGACAAATGTCCCTCTCCTGAACCGGCCATTTTTTTCTTGGTAAAACGGGACGTAAGCGGCATGCTAGTCTTCCTTGATCTTGGAATGAGCACAGCGTTTAGCTCGGGCTGTATGAAAGGCTTGTATTTATTTGTGGCTAAGTAAAAGAGAAGAATGTGTACTTTTGGCTGTGCGAACGATTTCGTGGATATTTTGGGCCTGTGCTAAAGCCAGTGGTATTATTGAGTTATGTTAAAGACTTGAGCGTGTTTATGTGCGTGTGTGTGTGTATGTTTCTTTTTTTCTGTGCGAAAGACTAAAAAAGATAAGTATTTTGGCTGTGCAAATGTGTGCGTGTGCGTGTTTGTGTATGTTTTTTTCTGTACAAAAGACTTAAATATGTATTTTTGGCTGTGCAAAAGACATGATTGTGTATTTTTTCTGTACAAAAGACTTAAATATGTATTTTTGGCTGTGCAAAAGACATGATTGTGTATTTTTGCTGTACAAAAGACTTAAATATGTATTTTTGGCTGTGCAAAAGACATGATTGTGTATTTTTGCTGTGCAAAAGACTTAACTGTGCATTTTTGGCTATGCGAAAGATAAGCACTTATATTCGACTGTTTGATGGACAAATCTCTATGTCAGGCTGTGCAAAAGACCAATTTTTTTTCTGTGTGAAAGACGAATGTTCAGCTTTGGCTGCGCTAAAAACACAGCTTTAAAGGTATTAGTTGAGGCGGTAAAAACCGCATGGTGGATTGAGATGGTGTTCGTTCGTATTTCGACTGTGGAGAACGTGACCTATAGGTTGATGTTTATGCTACCAATTTGTAACTGAAAAAAAAAAGTTTTGATGTGATATTTTTCTTGAGAAGTTCTGATTAAAAACAAAAAAACAGCAACAATAACAACAAAACGTACCAGTAATTTCAGATCGTGTCTATAAACAGCAACAATAACAACAAAACATACCAGTAATTTCAGATCGTGTCTGTTTTTGGCGGCAAAAGTTGGTTGTATGTACATGTAACATGCAATTTCTGTAAAGTATCATGGCTGCAGATAGCGCAGTGTTGTTTGTTGTTAATATGCTGTAAAACTGTATTATGTGACATTTGATTTTTCTTAAGTAGTTTGCTGCAGAGGATACACATGATGTCATCCAAACGTTTTGTTATTTGTGGCTGCAGCAGATAACCAGCCAGTAGTTGGTATCATTCCTTTACCAGATACCTGTTTGGACTTCAGCAACAGTTGAAGAGATTGCGTTTGTGCATTTTGTTTCTTTCTTTCTTATACTTTGGTGGTTTTAGGTTATGTTATTGCTGTTGTTTCGTTCTTTGATTTAACGTCTTTTCACTATGAGTGATATTAGACGAGATATTGTTGTTGTCGTCGTCGTTGTTGCATGCTTGTTTGAGTGTTTCCTTTCTTCAAGAGAAGTCGAAAATGGCATGTTGTAAAACGGTCTCTTAGTTGTTGGGGTCTCTCTCTCTGTCTGTCTCTCTCCCTCTCTCTGTCTGTCTCTCTCCCTGTCTCTGTCTGTCTGTCTCTCTCTCTCTCTCTCTTAGTCTTTGACATTATGTTCTCTTCTTGCTATCTTCAGTGTACTTTCTCAGAATTGAAAATAGTGGAACTTGAATGTGTGGCTGTGATGCTAAACTTGAAACAAAGAGTCAGATAAATATTTGCGTTCTAAAGTCACATATATACATTGGAAGTTTTTCATCTGAATATATGTTAGTCGTTGAATAGCCTTCAGATTACTTAAGCCATTTTATTCACTTAAAACCCGACGATTTAGTTAGGAATATTGAGGAATAAATCCGTAAAACAGTCAATCAGCACACTTCTAGACTATCGTAGAAGTAATTTTTGAAAGTAAATCTCCAAATTGCCAGACTGTCGTAGAATTTATCCATAAGAAAACAATATCTGTTCGAACTGCTGGTCTTCTGTTATCACTGAAACAGTATATTTGCAAAATGTCCATCTGTTATCAGCGACCTGTTAATATTTGTTCTGTTCTTATTGATTTCAGAGACGTACTTATTACTGACATTTTTCACTTTCAGTGATAACGGATCGATAATTTTGCACTATTACCTGTCACAAGCAAGCCTCTCTCTCTCTCACCCACACCCACACTCACGCACATTCATTCATTCAACCAGAGGTGAAACTTTCTTCTGAATGGCCATGTTTATTGTCAAAAGCCAAAATGATCTTGTGAAAATGTTGTTTTCCCTCTTGCATTGAAGATTTTGTGAAAATGTTTTTCGTGTCAAATTTTCCTCCTGAATGGCCATGTTTATTGTCAAAAGCCAAAATGATCTTGTGAAAATGTTGTTTTCCCTCTTGCATTGAAGATTTTGTGAAAATGTTTTTCATGTCGAGGACTTTCTTTTCATTCACATGTATGTAACAAGCAATAATTAAATGCTTGTGTTATCAGCACCTCGCCTGTTCTGTTTTCCGTGACCGTGCATTTAAGTAATTCAGCGTAGTTGTGTGGCTGTGTTTTGTTCTTAGAAAAGAAAAAGACCCTCAGGACCCGCAATCATCGAGGACAGTAAAGGCTGGTGCTTATCGTCAGCCCCAAGACTCTCCCCCCCCCCCCAACTCTCCCATGAAGATGCTGCGGGCGCTTTCAGTATAAACAGTATTCCCTCCTTCCATTAATTCTGTGCTAGAATTTCATCTTTGCTGTCATTCTGTTTCTGTCTTGCTCCTTAGCTTTCTATCATCTCTTCTGTCGTTTTCCGCCTTGCTTGTCCACTCACCTACACGTGTGCTATAAACCCTTACATACTTTTTATTAGGAATAATAATTTGGTTATGGTAGTCATTGGTTTTAATGTCTGTTCACTTAAACTGGTGGATAGGGCGAGGGAGTCAACGAAGTTTTTTCGAATGTAGGAAAAAAAGTCACAGGAAAAAAAGTCACAGAAAAAAAGTCACAAAATTGAGTAGGAAAAAAAGTCACAGGAAAAAAAGTCATAATCAAACGAAGCCTTCAAGTCAAGTTTATTTCGTCTGAGCAGGATAAAATGTCATAGATTCAACATAGTCAGTAAACGATTTTTAAAACTGCAACAATACCAGTCTAGCTCCTCTAGCTATATGCAGAACCCACTCATATGCATCAATTAAGATTAGGTCTCTCTCTCTCTCTCTCTCTCTCGCTCTCTCTCTCTCTCTCTCTCACACACACACACACACACACACACACACACACACACACACACACCACCATAACATGAGAGAGTGGGAGAGAGAGAGAGAGAGAGAGTTGTGATAAGCATTGAGTTAGTGCTCAGGGAGAGTGTTCTTATGTCGAACACTTGTACACTCTCTCTCTCTCTCTCTCTCTCTCTCTCTCTCTCTCTCTCTCTCTCTCTCATCTCTCATCATCACGCGGAAGTGTTACACGCGGAAGTGCTACTCGCGGTAGTCTTACACACGCGATAGTGTTACACACGCGGAAGTGTTACACGCAGTAGTGTTACACGCAGTAGTGTTACTCGCGGTAGTGTTACACTCGTGATAGTCTTACACGCGGTATAGCTATAGCTTTACAAGTATAGCTGTGACTTTTTTTCCTGTGACTTTTTTTCTGTGACTTTTTTTCTGTGACTTTTTTTCCTGACTTTTTTTCCGATTACCGTTTTTTCTGTTGGTGGACAGGATGCGAAAGGGTTAAATTAAGGAAAGATCCGTATGCTCCCAAAGTAAGTGATATTAGAGGAGTGTTCTGAGCTTACTGTTTTCGTACTTTGTATCTGCTTCTATGCTAGCTGAATGGGTAGCGCAAACTGTTAGATTTGAGAAGTACAACATGGGAGATAATTCTCAAGAGTTATGTCCTTTGATTAATGTAGGTGATGATCGTTTCGTTCTGTATAAAGCTAATCAGACCCTCTGCCTGGGATAGCGACAGGACTGACTGATTGATTGATTTGGTTCAGTTCTCACGTCGACACCCACCTCAGGTGATATGGCCGACGGGGATAACCATCCCAGGGAAGTGTAGGAAGTGGGACCTATCTAATCCTATACTGACACCACCAGAACAACAATAATGTTAAGATGTGACAGTGAGAAGGCCAGTTTTAATGTAGTGCACCCTGGGATATAGCAACAGAAGGGCATCCACACATATATACAGTGAGCCATCCAAACATAATGTAGCAGCACAGCACAAAATGTAGAGGCGTTCCTTGTTATAATGAACATGGCATTAAGTGAAGGTAAAAAATATAATGCCCTGAAAATTGTAAAATCTAGAAAAGCTGTCTTGTGTGGCTCAATAGGCTTACTTAGAAGATAATTGTCAGGTATTTTGTGTTTTCGTATTTCTTAGTGAAGAGAAAATGTAGCAGCAAACATTTTTCAAAAACTTTGTTCCCATTTTTGGTTCCAGAGTAACGTTATGTATTGATGTGCATACATATGCATGCACACATACATGTACCCACACATTCACACACATATATACAAACTACTGACAGACAAATATCAAGAGCACTTATCCATCCACTCAGTTATTCAATTGCTTGTAAGTGAAAGTTCAGAAATTTCTTAAATTAAACACATTACATACACACACACACACATGTACATGAATTATAATCTACCTACTGAAACATGACATGAGTATATGATCCACCCACCCTCTAATTCAGTTTGCTGTAAATGAAAGTTTAGAAATGTTTCACACACACACACACACACACACACACACACACACACACACACACACACACACACACACACACACACACTAAAAGAAAAATACTACATTGTGAGAAAATGTTTTGATGCAGGACATTTAATTCCTTCCATCGTCGGTTATTATACAAATATGTACAAATCAGTTCACCTCAGATCTCCGATCTTTGCCCAGAAGACGCCGAAAAGCAACATCAGAGGTTTGTTTTCATTTATTAAAAAAAACAAAGTCACATCAATCATAGCTTGTGTCAGTGAATTATCAGAAACAAGAAACTGATTGGCAAACCAGCGTTAAGAGACCCTGCTGGACACATGCACTGTTTATTTCAGTAAGCCTGACACCAAGCATGACATCGATTTAGGCATCAAAAATGAAATGGCTCAACCAAACATGTCATTTCCTTCTCACATATATTACAATCTGAACGATCAGAAAAGACACAGGTTTTGATGCAGTTGTTTGTGGCGACTGAGTATCAGGAACCAGAAAAAAAAAACCGAAAAAATCAGAATGCATGTTTAATACAACCAGACAAGATCACAAACGAACAAACACAAAATACAAAAATTAGGAGAAAAAGACTGAGCTTCCCGGCTGCTTCCCTGCTTTGGTGTTTGTTCATTTTTTCGTTTGCGATCTTCCACTTGACTAAGGCCAATTTGCCGAAAATTTGCGCCTGTCTTGTCTGGTTGTATCAAATATGCATTCTGATTCTTTTTTCGTGCTTTCTCTGGTTCCTGTTTGCTTGAATGCGGGCAGTCGCACTTGTTTTGGATCTTGTGAGGATCAGGTTTTATATCATGCCAATTGTTCAATTCTTCTTCCTCTCAAAACACACATGCACACACATGCTTGCACAAACTCGCACGTACCCACACACACATGCACGCATACACTCTCTCTCTCCTCAGGTTGGCCTAAACCATACTGACCTCAATTTTAAACTGACGGCACAAAACATTTTGAAAGTGATTGTTCAATAGTCCTTCCCAGTGTATATCCTTGTCTCTAGTGCTAGTTACAACATATGGAAATCCAGGCACACTGAAACACAATGGACTGACTGCTGAGGCAGACTCATCCTAGTCAATCTTAAATGCTATCAAACTGATTTTTTCCAACACACATTTTTTCCTTGTAACTTCACACGTTCAAACATCACAGTAGCAGCAGTTATTTTGGTTAGTTCACACACGGGCATGAAACAACATCAAAAGACCACATCATAAAACACGTTCAAAAGATCCTAACTGGCACCACCGCACAAGAAAAAACACATGAATATGGTTTTTCATGACCAATGTTTCTGGATCATAATGTCTTATTTTGTTTTGTTACACAGAACTTTCCTGTAAAACATAGGTAATTCAAATTATGTTTTTACACATTTTCTTCAATTTCAAAAAGTAAGTGTGCTTATTTGCTTATTACACTGTATTTTGTCATTTATGAATGGTTTCTGCAAGTGTTTGTATGCAAATAATTTTGTAATCATTCTGTGCAGTTGTTCAAGCCCTTATGGCAGTTTGGCACTGTTATCAACTGCAAGCTGTAACTATATTTCAACAACAAAGTTAAAAGTTAATTTACTTGCAATGAATGCTAGTCATGGCACATACCTGGCAGACAACAAACGCAAAGTGCATATCTGTGTGTGAGCTTGAAAACACATTCACACTAGCTCTTCTAATGGCATGGGCATTCAAGTTGCCACTGTTCACTCAATTTCTGTACTGCATCCCCATGCTTGCCTGAGTCTTTCTCTCTTCTTTTGCCTTGTGAATTCCACTTAAAACTAGTTGATGATTTCTCATATATATACACTGTCTTGCCTTATCTATCTCCACTCCCATTGCATGTATTTCTGCTGTATCTGAACTGGTTGTTTCTTTATGGTTTTCTTGAGAGCAACCTGGGTTATTTTTGAAGGCCATCTGATCAGCGTTGTTTAAAACAAGTGTTCTTTTACAGATTCCCTTTTCCACTGACGTGTCTGTCAGTTTGCGTCTCTGAGAATTATCATGAAATGACAATTTTCTGATTGAAACAATATCCTGAAGAACACCAGTTTGTATTAACAGCTTAAAAGCAACTTGACAGAATATGGGTTGGCAATGAACGACTATTCACAAGTCCATCCAATTTTCAAAATATGTTGTTTACCACCATTGTTTCAATCAGTCTAAGCATGTATCACATAATTATGCAGCACTCATCCGTTTGTTTGTTACCTGCTTCACTAACAAAATACAGTGCAAATATGTCAGTCTTCATGACATTACTTTTAACAAGGTTTCAAACTCAACAGACATACAGGATGTAAGGTAAATATGTCAAGTTTATACGCCTTTCCAAGGCTTCAGACTAATAGCAACACAACATAACAAAGGCATGCAACACTGTTCAACTGTATTGTCAGATCTGCACAAAAACAGTTTGTGCAGTGCAGTCTTTGTTTCTCTTTTTATGTAAACTTGGGTATGTGTGTGTGTGTGTGTGAATCAAATTGAAGAATTTTTTTCTTCTTTCTAGTGTTCCGATTTTTCTGGGATGCCTATATGCATATTATTTTACCAAAACTGTGCAGGCTGTATGTTGCTACACTCTCTACATACTCCATCTTCAGTGGATATGTATTCTGAGTATTTTCATGTTTCTATAAGTCTCAGAACACCGATATAGCTTATGCACAGATATGGCTTATGTATATAGGCAATAAAGGGGGTTAGGCACTGACAGGTGTGCACACACTAACCTGGAAGATCGTACACATCTCCATCTTTACCCACCAGGTGGGAGACATGATCGAATCCAGACTTTCTAACCGGCATCCCAACATCTTATCCATTTGACTGTCGTATCTGTCAATTCTGATGATGAACAGGATGTGTCAGAGCAATTATGTGTGCACATACATTAATGAAATGTGTGTGTATGTGTATGTGTGTGTGTGTGTGTGTGTGTGTGTGTGTGGTGTGTGTGTGTGTGTGTGTGCATGCATGGGTATGTGATTACATAAATGTATTTTTCACAAAGTCCAGTTGACATAAAGGACGAGATAAAGCAGTAGAAGGCATGTTGAGATCAAAACAAGGGCTAACAAAGGATATCAATCATATAAGACACAGCTCAAACTTAGGACACTCTTTAAATGTTTTACCATTAAGTCATGTATGCTCCTCATGATCACACCATAACAAAAATAAGTGACAATGCATAATTAAACATCACAGACATGACCTGAATAGCCATGATTTGTTTATTTTCATCACTGAATATATTGTAGAATAACAGTGTGTTTTTACAGTTGCGCAGCTGTCAGGAACACATCTGCAGACAATGTTTTTTTGTCCACGACTCAACAAAGTCATAGCTTAAGTTTTATGTGGCCATGACATTAATTACATCCTGGGCATTCATGCTTGTATCTTTATTTTCTAGCATCATTCAGTGTTGAACAAAAATCTGTTTGTTATCCATTCTCAACTTGCCCTCAGCAGATCACAATCCAGAGCAAACTTTATCCCTCTTTTCTTATGGAAAGTAATTTTTTTCTAACAATGTAAAGCCACTTTTCAATTCCTTACGTATATATTATACTGTATTCATAAAGTTGTATATATTATACTGTATTCATAGTTTTTGTTCTCGTTCTTCTATAAAACTTATCATGCATGGCACTACTGATCACCCACAGTAAGGAAATGAATACATGGGATATATGAAACAGGATTCTTACTGCAGAAATACAAAAAAAATTGCTGTGAATGGATTTTTTTTTAAATTCAAATATTCATTTTTCATACAAAACAATCTATTCAATCTATTTTCAGTAAACTGTCTCTAAAAAATTAAATGCTTATTTCTGTTTCCAATAATTCTGCATGGTAAAAAACACTTCACTCTAAATCTAAGAGAATTCATTAATGCATCTTTAGAAAGGCTTGAATGAAATAATTACATATGAAAACAGCTTCAGATTCATAAGCAGCTTCTAACCTGAAGTCACAGCAGCACCAATGAACCATACATCTTGACTTCATTCCATGATTCCCTAATGCAGAATGCACATTCTACAGAAAACTCACATTTTCCATAGTAGTTTAAACTAAGGAAAGTCAGTGTATTTGACTTAATCTTTCCTCTCTCTCTCCCCTCACTCACACACACACACACACACACACACACACACACAACACACACACACACACACACACACACACACATATGCACACACATGCACATATATCTTTCCAAAATTCCTATCATAAAAGATTTACAACATAAATAGTAACAATAAAACATTAAACAGTTCAGTGCACCTGTTTTCAAAATCATAAAAGATGTCTTGTAGCACTTGAAAATTCAATTCTGATACAATAAAGACAAATCAATGTATAATGATGGAACTGACATCATCCTCTTTTGAAAATAGAACAAAAATATAGCTCCTCTCAAAACCCACGAAAGTCTACAATGCCGTGGAGATTCCATGATTTAAAAAAAAGCTCATGGGCAAGTCTCTAAGAATGTTTTATACACATCCACTGTGCAAAAAATTATCACATAGTGCAAAAGACAAGTTTTTACTTCTTCACTTTTACGTACACACATAAACAGATACATGCGTAAAGACATAACACACACACTAATAAGCACACATCCACATGCACATACAAATATGTACACAAGCAAACGTACTCGCACACACACAAATACTTTTGCAATATGTTACAACAAAAGTAAATAATTTTCAGCACAAGCAGACATAAACTACTTAAGTGCTTCAACAACTTCATTCCATTCATATGTCATGTGGACCAGGATCTGTCAGTAAATGAAAAGTAATCCCGATTAAAATTTCTGATTGGAAATGTCATCAAAAGTTACGCTACAAAACAATCAGATTTGATCAGAATCTCCTGAATATAAACTGAAAACTGGAGTTACATGTTGCAGAACAATATAAATGCAACAAAACCAATATGCAAGTAATCAACACAAAAACTCACCTTTGAGGGAGTTCTGAGATACTTGCATTTTTTTAATCTACCATCTTTTCTATTTTGACGTATATCTGAGTGTAACAGGGCAAACTAATGTGGAAACTATCTCCCTCCCCCTCCCAATGGCTCAGAACAGTGGTTTTGAGAAAACAGCTTCTGAAGATTTCACACTATTGCAAGTCACACTTTCTTTACCAATCTCAATTCCACTCAGTACTAGTGCTGTTTACAACAATTCAGTAATATTGCTATTTTTAGGTGACTCATGAAGTATGGGAAAGCTAAGACTTTTCCAGTGATATGCAAAATGTGGGGGTTCTGCAAGGGTTACCATATACTGCATCTTTATTCGGTCAAATGTACACGGTGCAATTTGGCTGAAAACCACCTAGACCAATCTTCACTGTCCTTTTTTGCTTCTACTGCTGTTCTGCCTCACTGAGTAAGCACTAATTTTATGTTGATGAGTCACATATTAACAAAGCTCCCCACTAGTCCTGATCTCAGCGGTGGATGTACCAGGGTGTAGCTGTGTGTTTGTGTGCATGCACATGCAATGTATGAATGCATGAATGTTTTGTTCAGCTAACCACTGCTAAAGAAGAAAACAGTAGCTTTAACACAAAGTCACTAAAACCTAATACAGCCAGTGTCAGCGGACCTTAAGACTCACAAAAATGGACATTGTAACATTATCATATTCAGCCACTTACTAACCATCAAATTCAAAGACTTCTCCACTCTGCAAAAGCAATTAATACATAAATAAATGACTTCATAAATGAAAGTTTTCATAATGTTACTTTCTGTGTGACTATGCATACTTTATAAACTCATTTATGATTTGCTTTCAGGATGCGAATCATTGTCTGGGAATTTGATAGAAAGCGAAATGTTAGCAAGTAGCATTTCCAATTTTCCAGCTGAAATATATGAAGAATGCTTCAATGTGATGACATGTTCAGCAAGACAATATTTTTGAAACTGAATGTACTGATGTAGTCCTGAAAATGGTGTGAGCAGTTAGTTGTGTACTGGCTTGCAGTCAATTACAGTTGTACGCAAGATAATTCACATAACAGTGCTATAACTACATCAGTTATACACAATGGTGTATGGCTTTCAAGCATTGTGCGTATCTGTACCCTCTTGTTAGTTTACTATGTGAGTTAGCATTTTGTGCTTTTTTTTTTAAGACTTTGTGCTGAAGATTTGTTTTCTATTTATTTTGTTATCATTATCAGGGATTTTAATTTGGGTCTCAGTGTATGCTAGAACTCAAAACCATACTCTGATAAGCCCTGATTTTCTCTCTCCCCCCTTTGCACTGTTCTATTATCTGTTAGCTGTAATCCTAGGCAAAATAACAGACAAAGGTTAAAAATAAAAACTGACCAACAAACAAACAACAACAAAAAGCCAAAACCTCATCCATATTAACAACAAGCAAGCAGCATTCTTCCAATGACCAGTTCGTACAGAGAACATCCTCAAGGAACTGCTGTGGTTAAAACAGCAGAGAGCGTGGATCAATTATTTACAATCTGGATTGCATATTACTGACACTTCACCGCCGGTATGCCACCTGTCCACCAAGCACACAACAACACACAGCGTCAAAGACGGTCATAAAATCAAGTCTCGAGAATCCACATGAGCTGACAAATAATATTCACACCATGCTGATAGACAACACAGTTGAGATCATAACCAAGGAGACAGGATTAAAGCAAAGCGTGGATAAGTCTCTGAAATCAACATTTTTTTCCCAGTATACAACATGGCATACAACGTGTGGATTGCAATCAAAGCAGAAAAAAAAACAACTCAGGAAACATGTTCTTCAATTACACAATGAACAACACGGTGCGTGTTTGGTTATTTGACAATATACTGACTAGAGCTAAAATGCAAAAACTATAAAGCCCTTCTCTTTTGGCAAGTATTATTTCAGCAGAACTTGCACAGTTAGAGAAGGCAGAGCTGTTAAATTATTACATTCAACATGTGCTACATGCACACACACTTTGAATGGCAGCAGAGGAGGAGACCATTTTAAACCCAAATGAGTAATGCACTAGAAAGATGTAAAACAAGAACAGAACAAAAAAAACTCATGATTTTTTTCTCCATTTACAGGACACAAATACTAGATTGCAATGTGTCAAAACTACTAACGTTCATTCTTTTATTTATTTTCAGCCCACCCGTAACTAACCCTCTGTGCAACATTACTATTACAGTAACAACTAAACAATCAAATGGTTCTCAACTTTGTCCATTTGTGCAGAAATGGTGATGTATGTTATTCACAATTGAAAATCCAAGCACTCTTCCAAAGTGCAAAGGTTTGTTGTTTTTTGTTCGGTGGTTTATTTTCTATTTTTTCTAAAGAGCGAGTCAATCAAACCCCTTTTCTTTGTTATCGACTGCGAGATAAAAAAAATAAAAAAATAAATAAATAAATAAAAATACGAAAATAAAAAAAAATAAAAAAAGAAGTACAATAGTATCTCTGACTGTATATTTCCTGTCACTTAAAATATGACGAATGATCATAAATATCTAAGTGTCAAAACTGTAACAAATCGACAAAACACTTAAAAAGTTTACACTTCCTTTTCTTCAATTTACTGTCTTTTCTGTTCCTTATTTCAAGGGTCTAACTATCATTTCTGTTCCTTTTATCCGTTTTTGAACAATGGGGGAAAAAATGTAAGGAGATCATCTTGCAGTGTGAAGGAAGTCTATCAGCCAAAACATATATAACAAAATAATTCACACACTGCTTGTAACACAGTGTAACACAATCACCTCAAAAACACATGTTTGTTGAGCAAAATACTCAAACAGAAGTTTAATCTTTCTTTCTGAACAGAAAAGCACCACTTTATATAGCCCAACATAGAGGCACAGTACACACCTTCAAGTCAAATCACAAAGTGACTGACAAAGCTTTGCTTCTTAATGAACTGATCTGGACATTCTAAATTGACCCTGGTGCATTTTAGACTGACAAAATGATGTACAAAAGTCTTTTCACAGAGTTAACAGAGCCATGTGAAGAATAAGAACACTTGCCAAGTTCCACTACTTTATTCACCAACTTATTACAAATTCCAAATTTACAGACAGAGCACTTTTAGGAAATTAAGACCTAATGGAGAGTGAAGAGATGTTCAAATAGTGTTCACGTGATGAACAAAGCTCAATAATTAAGGGTGGGCTTTTATACGTTATTGATCCCGTCTGCACAAAGTGATTGACAGAATTCCATGCGCCCCCCCCCCCCCCCCTTCCATTTATTCTCGTTCTTTCCTTTCTTCCTCCTTTCTTCCTTTACAAACACATAAACCACTGTTTTCTGGAAGTAAAAGCTACATATCAAACTATAAATACTGAGATGTTGTCTGTATATAAGCAACAGAACTCAAGGATTCCAATGCACATAGCTGTTAATTAAAAAAGCGCAGTTTCCTATGCATTCTCTCTCTTTCTCAAATCAATAATTTAGTACACCTGATTGAACAGAACAATTTTGTGCCTACTTTCATCCCAACACATCCAAAGCAGCATTCAAATCTTCACATCAAAATCACGAAAATCCATCCAACAATCAGTTTGTGATTTCTCCCTTTCTATAACTCAATATCACTTTGTGGTTCCGAAACCAAGGACTGAAATCTTGTAGTGTAACAAACAGAAGGCCAAACACGTGATCATCAACACAAGATGGTATGCATTGTTGTAACAGCAATGCTACATTACCTGTACAAAACATTCCGAAAATGATTACCGTTATTTCTGTCTGCTATGAAGCTTGGGTAACACAGCATTTCAAACCTAAACCTGCACAAGCAAGAGAATGAAGTCCATGGCCAATTCACAAAGTGGAAAATTAGAAGATGGCTTGTGAGACAAAAAGCAAAGCCATTAACACTGTACATTCTGAAATCACCAAGGCAGCTTTACAACAGAAAATAGTAATCACAATTACCATCCAATTCTGATAAACAAAACAAAAAATCATGTATCAAAAAAGAATAAAACAGAACAAGAAACACTGCCAGTACATTGAAAGAAAATCATTAACATGTCAGATTTTGTTCAAATCTCCACAAACTTTCATTCAGATCCTTAAAATGGCGTTGTGCTAACCTTGGCCTCAAGAAAAATAAGCACTGTCACCAAGACAAAACATTAAGCTTATGCTGTGCATGTTTGCTTGGCTGATGCCACAGAACTTAAAACAAGCAGCCACAATCTCCCACAAAGCAATTACTACCAGAACTAAAAATAAATAATCAGGATAATCATAACCAAGAGAGTCTTGTCAGAAGCAGCCATCTCTCCAACTTTCATCAGTTCCTTGAGCAGACCTTGGAGATGGGATTCCTGATCTGTGAGACAAAAAAAAAGATGCTAAATGTTAAATGATTTTAAATGTATACTACTACTACTAATAATAATGAAGACTTTTTGACACAACATCCTAGGAAGCACGCTCCTTAACACTGTGCACTTTACACAACATATACAATGAAACATAATTCAACTATAACATCAGTCACACAAGCACAACATGATATGGAACAATAATCGAAAACAACATTATAACGTCAAACGAAAAACTGTAACCTTACATACACAACGACACACTCCCATGTGCACGCGTGCATGCACGCACGCACACGCACACACACACACACACACATATGTGCACAACCATAGTCACACTCACTCATTCAATGCGCACACGCACACACATATGTGCACAACCATAGTCACACTCACTCATTCAATGCACACACACACACATATGTGCACAACCATACTCACACTCACTCATTCAATGCGCACACACACACACACATATGTGCACAACCATACTCACACTCACTCATTCATTGTGTTTCAGATTCTATTGATACATATTCTATTATACATATTCTACTCATTTCAGTCCTACTCATTCATTCATCATGTTTGTTTCACATTCTATAGAGATGTTCTAATCATTTCAGTCCTACTCATTCAAAAATCATCTTTGTTTCTGATTCTATTCATGCGTTCTTATTTTTCCAGTATTACTCAATCACTCATCACATTTCCTTTAAATTTTATTGACGTATTCATATCCCATCCAACTAGTCAGTGCCATCCATTATCACCGAATTAACTCTGAAACTAAAACAGCAAGAAAAGCTATGCTGTGTTACTTGTATGGTACATTTCAATGCCATACAAGAGTATGCAATCTACCAGATGTTTTTTCCTCTCTCCCTGAGCAACTGACTCGCACTGTAACATGGCAGATCCTGCATGTACATATTAACATGCTGACCACTATTTGGAGATGAAGGGGGGATATCAGAAGATTTCTGAAAGGGTAGATATCAGAAAATCTCTGAAAGGGGGATATCAGAAAATCTCTGAAAGGTGGATATCAGAAAACATCTGCTCAACTACATACAAAAACGTCTTCCCAAAACCTGTAGGGGATTAATTTTCCACCAACCTCCTAGGTGTAGGCAGGGAAGATCTAGCAGCTCCAGGAGAGGGTCGAGGGATGCTGCGTCTAGGTGTAGGCAAACCACTCCGCTGAGGTGAAGGTCCTCGAGCACCTGCCAGCCCGGGTCTTAGTCCTGCCATGGCTGGGGAAGGGGCACGGAATCCTGGAGTAGGGAGGCGAGAAGAGTTGGGGCGTGCTTCAGGAGCAAGGTGAATGTCATCCATGCTGCCCACTGACTGGTGTTCCAAGCTAGAGTCACTGGAGTGTGAAGCAGGTTGTGGATACTGAAGGCGAGACATGTTGGACATGTTTCTGCGGCTTGGGTTTGAATCTGAGAGAGACAACAGAAATAGATGTGTCATCAGAGGTAACAATAGATATCACAGCTGTACTATTTATACATATTTACAGAAATAGATGTGTCCTCAGAGGTATCAATAGAAATCACAGCTTTACTGCTTCAACATATTTACAGAAATAGATGTGTCATTAGGTCTCTATCACAGCTTTACTATTTATACATATTTACAGAAATAGATGTGTCATCAGAGGTAACAACAGATATCACAGCTTTACTATTTATAGGTAGGACCAGCCAAATTTTTAACTTCAACTAAATATAATAAAATTTACATTTTTAGAAAGGAAATAACAAGACAAAAGCACATGCAAAATTTAAAAAAAATATCTTTATTAGTTTTTGAGATATTCACTGTTGAAATAGCTAAAATAATGGCGTTTTTCATCAAATGCATAATCAGCGACTTTTGGGGACTAAGATCTTCAAACCTAATGCTCACCCAAGGCTGCAAATTTACCTCCAAGCTCCCAATAACATGCACAGTGCACCTGATTTTTTCCAGAGCTGTCCTATAATTGGTTTTGAAGACTAAAGGCTCTAAAAATGAGGAAAAAAGCCATTTTGGCAGCTGTCCGATCACTGATTTTACACATGACGAACACAAAACAGAGTGTATCTTGAGAACTAATAAAGATACAGGAATGATACTTATATCAGTGGATTCAGCAGACATCCAGCTATCTAAATAACTTTGTTAAAAGATAATATACTGAAAATTAAGGGAGCTGGAAGGCACAAAGTCAAAGCCAATGCAAGATCAACTGGATAAAATGTAGACAAATATACCCATGAAAAGGCGAAAAGACTTCAAACACACTACCAAATTGTCTGGGTAATTTCAAGTATGGTACATTTCATGTATTAATTTCTGGTATCCTGGCTGCTGCAGAAAAGTAATCTCTTGACCACCTCAAAGTCAAACACACCTTACAAAGTCAATACAGAGAACATGCTCACAATGATGCTGTTTGTCCATCATAGTCAATGAAGACAATGACACTCTAGTGGCTGGTAGACTGGGTCTGGTGTGTCCAAAGGTGGCTGATTTAAGTCAGGGACAGTTGTTCACAATATATTGTCAATACTGAAGCAGTCAAATCTGAGAAATTAATGTGGATGATGGCTCACGGGGAACAGGATGCAAACTGGTGCCCAACTACGCGTCGAGCTGTTCTGCATGCTGCAGGAACTGCCTCCACCTCCTCTTCATGGATGCCCACTCTGCCTCTCTGACTGCCCACACCCTGTATTTCTTGACAAGGTCAAAGTCAGAGAAAAACACAAAACAAGCAGCAACTTGTTCGATGGTGTCGGATGAGGGCCACTTGAAGACATTTTCTTCACCTCGCTGTTCCATGAACGTCACATCTGCGAGGTCAGGTCGATGGACCATGAGGATTTGTCCTAAATAGAACCTGTCATCGTAAAATACTGCGACAGACTGTCCTTGGCCAGTGTACTGGAAGTCAAAAGTTTCGGTGTCGTTCTCCAGCTCTTCTGGAACAGGAAGGGCATCCTCCTCTTCATCCTCATCTGGAGCATCAACTACAGGCATGGGGTCAGCATTGGCTGGCAACTCAGTTTTAGCAGCTACCTCACTTCAGTTATCAGCACAGCACTGCATGTGCTTGATCTGCTCTGACCTGGCATGCCTTTGAAAAATTATGATGAAGAAATCTAGTGTATGTATTCATAACAAATAACTACAAGGTACAGAGTTTCTAAACTGCCTGATGATGATTATATTTAGAGCACATGCCATGGGCACACACCACATTCTGCTATCAAAAGTTGAGAATGAAAGTTGAAACTCAAGTTGCTGTTTCTTGCATGCACACCATGATCCCTTTCCCTCCTCAACCACTGATGAGTAGAATCTTATCGCTTCCTCCAGTCTTACCATTTCTCCCGGAAAACGGATTAAGTTTCATATACACGTGTATAAAAGGAGAAGGGTGAAGGCATGTTGAAAAACCAACATGCGTTTCTTCGAAACTGAAAAAATTCGTCTGCTACCCTTCCCGAGTTATCGTTCCTGATCAGTGAAATGTCGAACAAAACATCATTTAAAAATAGAGGAACTACATAAAACGAATCTCCAAAAAATCGTAAGATCCTTAAGGCATCTTTCTTCAAAAACAATGGGGGTCTATAGAAAGATATCGCACGAATTCCGAGTTATTTTGCGATTTCATAGCCAGCACTGTACTCCCAGTCTTTCGATCGACTTTGCCACTTCCGGTTCGGGTACACGTAAACTGAGAGACAATTATGCGACGATTTCAGCCTAAAACATTACTGTAATCACAAAGGAAATCAAATATGATAACTAATCAACAGTTCCAGGTGGTAGACTTCCGTTATTTACGCAGTAATGGGGTAATCGAGTCGAAAACACGAGAGGTGCCATGCACGCCGGCTGCATCTGCTGGCTCAGCCATGTTGTCAGTGTGACAAAGCGAGCGCGTGTGGGGGTTCTCCCTTTTCTTCCCCACGGACTCAACGCGGCAACGACTTCCGGGTCAAGTTATATACCATTTTAAAGAGGAAAAATCAAGCTTTCCGTCGATATATAGGTTGATCTGATTGAACGAAGCAGTAAAATTTCGCTGTACGTTGAAAAGAAGCGATTTTTCAACCTCTTGGAAACCTTCTAAATTGTAAACAAATAAATACGAAATTTACACCAACGTGTAGAGGAAATCCCGACCTTTCCATCGACAGTACATGTGTTCTGATTGGTCGGTTTGCGGAGAATCCGTGAGCATTCTAGGGGAGTACCCCAACACAAGCCGGCGCGAGGTGTGAAAAAAAAATGGCCGCGGGGTTTGCTGCACGCGATACCCAAGCTCCGGTTTCAGCTTACATCGGAAATACTCGTCCACATTCTCTCGCATAAACATACAAGAAAGAAGGTAGAAGGATTGTTTTATTCACTGACATATTTTTTACAAGTGTAGGTGCAATATATTGTCAGCCAGGCCGATGTGAAAAATAGCCAAAATGCATCTTGTCAGCCTATGTTACACACGCTGTAATAGACGGTGGTCCTACCTACTATTTATATATATTTTAAACTCAGTCTATGTTGGCCAGCGCTTCCTGCACACACAACATACAGACTTAAAATTTTATGGTAATGTGGACACTAGAGTGGACGAATATACTTTTTTATTTTCACAAATGACACAAAAGGGGTAACTTAATCTTATGTAACAGAAAATTTTGATTTAAATGTGGTCTTTTGTATCCAGACTCTTCCAAACTGTAGAAATGGAACTGGCAAATGTGTAAGCACAAAGATATTTACTGTAGAATCAATGTTTACACGTGTAAACACAAAGACATTCACTGTAGAATCAGTATTAATGTAACTAGGCCTCAAATAAACATACACACACGCACTCACCTGCATTCATGCACAGGTTTCAATGATAGTTGTTATAGCATTCATGCACACAGTAATGATCAAAAGCATTCACAGCCAGACTAAGGGTACATTTGCACTTAACAATGATTGTTGAACATAACTGTACCACTTAGTTTTGCATACAACTCCTTGATCTGTCTGCAGCCTTCGATACAATTGACCATGGTATTCTCCATTCTAGACTTCATCATACTTTTGGCATCTCTGACATTGCTCTCTCCTGGTTCATTTCATATTTATCAAACAGAAAACAAACTGTTCTCATCAATGGCACTTACTCTCAACCTGCATACCTGACCTGTGGTGTTCCACAAGATCTGTCCTTGGCCCTGTTCTTTTCACTCTTTATACCTCCCCCCTGTCCACCATCATCAACTCCCACTCTATAAAACACCACTTCTATGCTGATGACACCCAACTTCAAGACAGTGACTCACCTGATAATATACAGCGCCTGTTGACTCGCACCACTGAGTGTTACTCGGACATTAAGAACTGGATGACGTTCAACAAACTTCAGCTTAATGACGACAAGACAGAAGCTATCCTCATTGGCACCTGTCAGAAACTTTCTCAGCTGCCTCCTCTTTCTCTCCCATTATGTAACACATCAGTCCCAATTTCTGATTCAGCTAAAAACCTTGGTGTCTGCATTGACTCTACCCTCTCCATGAACAACTTTGTTTCTCAAACTGCCAGATCTTGCTACTATCATCTCCATCGTATAAGTCTGATCAGGAAGTATCTCTCTGTGGAAACAACTGCAAAACTCGTTCTCTCCTTCATAATGTCTCGCATTGACTATTGCAATTCACTCATGTCTGGTCTTCCTGCCTCCACCATTCACATCCTACAGCGCATTCAAAACGATGCTGTACGCCTTGTACTCAAAAAGAAAAAAGCTGACCACATATCTCCTTTCCTGGCACAACTTCACTGGCTCCCTGTATCAAAGCGCATACAGTACAAACTAGACACCATGTGCTACAAAAGCCTCAATAACGATTACCTGTCAAGCCTACTTGAGATCTATGTTCCCTCACGTACCCTCCGCTCTGCCTCCGATCCTCTGAATTTTCGCTTTCCACGCACTAAGTTCAATACCTATGGTCCACGAGCCTTCTCTGTTTCTGGTCCACTCTCCTGGAACAAACTTCCTCTCTCAGTCCGTCAGCAACCTACTTTTGTCTCCTTCAAGTCCGCTCTCAAAACTCACCTTTTCTCCTCTGCATAAAATCCTAACCTCACTCAACCCCACTCTGCAGCCTGTCTCCGCTCGGAGGGGAATCACTTTGTTATAATATATAATTGTATATGATATGCTCTCTATAATTTTCCATTGCTTTTATTCTTGCTTTTATTCTTTCTCCCCATTTATAGCCATGTGTGTGTGTGTGTGTGTGTGTGTGCGTGCATGCGTGTGAGTCTGTTTCAGCGTGTGTGTGTGTGTGTGTTTGTGTTTGTGTTTGTGTGTGTGTGTGTGTGTGCGTGTGCGTACGTGCGTGCGTGTGTGTCTGTTTCAGCGCTTAGATTTGATTTTGTCGAGATTTTGCGCTATATAAATATTGTAATTATTATTATTATTACAACCTTTGAATCATGCACCAAGAATTTAATTTAAACTTGAGATATGCTGCAGGGCGCTTCAATAACGAACAGGTATGTACAAAGTACACTACAACTTACCTTAGTAAAGAAAGAATTCAGTAAGTGTTGTATGTTATAAAAGGGAGTATCATCCACTACATGGTTGTGAAATGTCCACACAAAAATGGACTAACAATAGAAAACAACCACATACAAAACTCAAGATATAATCGCCAGCAAAACTTCACTTCACCATCAATATCAAAGATTCCATGCAATGCAACTGGAGCTAATATGCAGCAATATTTTGCTAAAAGAAGTAGAACTTGATTTAGACAAAAAGACTAAATGCACCCCACCCAGTCCCTTTATAACAAATAACTGACCTGAGTAAGGTGTACTAGACTGCTGTACAGTGCGGGGACTGTCTGGAGGTGTGCCGTTGTCAGATCCAAAGCTGTTTCTGTGACGATTCATGTAGCTGCCTTCAGCTACACAGAAAGAGATTCATGCAAACTATTTCATATTTCAACATTGTTTTTAACTCTCACGCAAAAACATTTTCTGAACAACATGTTGCCTATTTTAATATAAATTAAAACAAAAAGGAAAAAAAATTCATAAAGACATAAACAAGTACAGCAGGAGCAAACTTTCAGAACAAAAAGTTATAATTCGGTGAAAGTTTGCACATTCCAAGCTACAGATCTATTTTTACTACAGAGGTAGACGGCTAAACAGGAATATATATTTGTACAGATATGTAGATACACTGCTACTGACAACACTGAAAATTCTCATTAACAGCAAAAGTATATTTCGTTCCTACTGTAACCTTGAAACATCCTGAGTGAAGCAGCTAAATGATAATTCCACACATACACATTACCCAACCAATTTCACATTTCTAACTTATCTTAGGAGTAGCTGTAAGGTCCAGTAGGACCTAATGTTACTATGCTTGAGTGCTAAAGTGTTCTGAAGTCTGACGCTAATGCATTGCTGCAGAACAGTTCCTCTAGGATGTTCAACATTCCTGGGTAGAATGAGCTAACAAAAATGACAGTTTTACAACTGTATCTTCTGTCTTAAAAGTAATAACACACTGATCATCTTTCAGGGATGACAAAAGAAGTTAAAGACAAAACTCGTCATCATGTGCTATACCGCATGGCATTGGAGATCATGGCCTTCCATACAAATCTATCTTTTGTCACTGCAAGTATATCACATAATCTTTCTGTCCCCACAAACTCTGGTATTTTCTCCTCGGGTCTACCTGGTACTCTTTTTCCTTCTAGCTTTCCTGTTGTCATCAGGTGCTCAAATTTCTCTTGCCTCGTAATATGTCCTATAAATGTTGCTCGTCTTTTTCTAATCTTCTTCATTAATGTTCTTTTTTGTGTGTTTGCTTCTTTCAAGTCTGTCTTTTGTTTTTGTTTTTTTGTTTGTTTTTGTTTTTTGTTGTTGTTTTTGGATGACCAAGGAATGCTTAATATTCTTTTTAGAAACCACATTTCAGCTGCCTCAGTCTTGCTTTGACCTTGCTTGTTGATAGTCCAGAATTCGTATCTGTACAACAATACTGGTTCTATATAACACTGATAAACTCCCTTCCTATTAACTGGTAGGCATTTGCTGGTAAGAACACTTTTAATTTTTTTCAATGCTATTTTAGCTTAGCCAATTCTACTGAATATTTCAAATGTGCATCTGCCATCTGGTCAGACGACTGTTCCCAGATATTTAAACTTATGAACTAGTCTCAATATTGTCTCAATTGCTGTTATTTTACATGAGGGAATTTCTTATTTTTTACTGATAACCATGACTTCAGTCTTCTTATTATTTAACTCTAGCCCTTTATTTCTACTTTCTATCAAATTCACAGGATTCTGTAGATATTTTTCATTTTCTGCAACTAGAACGGTGTCATCTGCATATCAAAGATTGTTTATCTTTTTTTTTTCTCTAATCATTATCCTCGGGCATTCTTCTAAGTTTCTCATGATGGTCTCGCTCTAAAGTGAAAACAAATTTGGTGACAGAACACACCTTGTCTAACCCAACTGAAAAGCTCTTATATCATATTCTGCTCTCATTGCTGCTGTTTGTTCCCAATTTATATTTCTTATTATTCCTGGATCTTTTCCATCAATATAGAGCTTTTCCAGCTGGTTAATCAATTCTTCCTGTCCTGCCTGACCAAAAGGCTTGGTATAATCAATAAAACATAAATATAAATCCTTATTCAACTCAACTGACCTTTCTATGAGAGTTCTTAGGAAATATATGGCCTTAACAGTTTCTTTCCCTTTAACAAATCCACATTGTTCTTCTGCCATTTCCACATTGTTCTTCTGCCATTTCTGTATTGATTCTGTTCCTTGTCCTCATCATGACTGTTTTTAATAGAACCTTTGGCCACAACTCGAGCTGACTGTAATGACTCATCAAGCTGATTGTATAACGGAGTTAACAGTTTTCTTTTTTTTTCTGTTCCATCATCCACACTATTTCAACAAAACAGTTCTCAAACTAACAAACCGGGTTCCCAACAATGCCAATAAATGCAGGCTCATTCTGCTGAAGTGCCATACCTGAAGTCTATGAGCATTGAGTCACCATAAGGCCACACGCTATGGCAGAATCTGGACTGTTACCTGGTCACTCCTATGAAGTATATTACTACAAAGTGGCCTTTCTGATCCAATGTATTTCATACGCAATCTGTAAAACTCACGACAATAATCGCACAGTCAAAGCCATTTCACGGGTATCCCTGAGAATAAAAAATTTCTAACTCAAGAAAAGATAATACTCACAGTCATATCGGGCAGGGCTGGACCTGTTGGATCCAATGGGAGAGCCACTGTTGTCTGTATCACTGGCCACTGACATGGCTTTGTTTTGGATTACTGGAAACATAATTACCATTCCAGACAAAATAAATAGATGGACAACAACTTTTCAAAGTATCTTCATGCCTTCACAGTTATAATAATCTTCATCAACTCCCATAATCACTAGCAAAATTTTCCAGAAAACTACATATGGTCAAAGTTATCTTTATAGCTTTTACAGTTATAATGCTCTTCATCATTTCCCATAATCATAAGCACGTTTGGTCAAAGTTATCTTCAAAGTCTTCACAGTTATAACTATCTTCAGCATTTCCCATAGTCACTATCAAAATCAGAAACATTAAACAATGAAAAGGTTTCTATTCTTCATAAGTAACTATCCAGATGTTCTGTTTTCAGGGTGGGGAACACTTGGCAAGAGTTTCCTCTGAAAATGGTTTGTGGTCCAGTCCAATGGGGGGTCAGGGGGGCTTCGCCCCCCTGAAGCTGAAGCATTTTTACAATTTTCAGATGTTTTCAAGGCCTCTCCATGTTGTCCAACGCACAAGATGGCGACTCTGACCGGAAGTCAACACTACCGGTACATATCAACCCGGAAGTTGACCGAAACTAACCTAAAATGCGCAAAACTCGTCGAGGTTTTTTTTTTTTTTTTTTCGTTGCCGATTTTTTTTCACCGCTGAATTTTTTTTTTCTGCCGCGGAAATCCTGTCGTTTTCCGCTGAAAATAACGAATCCGCTGAGAATTCCCCAGCCTGGTTTTATTGTTTCATGGATTTTGCTCATTCCAGATTATACTTGCTTTGGGGGGAGAAATGAAAATACAAGTTCCTGTAGTAGTAACACTACCAGTTTTGCAAAGATCTGCTCTTACTCACTTGCATTCATTTTCTCCTCCAATGAATTCTTCATAAACATAAATAAAAGATCTTCTAGAAATTATGTATTAAAAACAACACACACACACAGAAGAAAAAAAACATTGAGCAGCATTAACAGGAAATCAGGATAAATTTACAAGAAAACAGCTTTGTTAAGAAACAATCAATGAAAAATGGCTTTGTTAAGAAACAATCACTGAAAACTATTAACACATAAACAATAAAAGCAATGTCACAAGAAAATATACAATGAATACCACATAAACAATAAAAGCAACATCACAAAAATATATAATGTACCATGTTCATATGTTTTCAAAGATTTTCAAATGTGCCTCGAATGCAGAGAATGATGGACACAAGTGAATAAACAAAACAAAGCAAAAAAATAACATTTTACAAACCTCTTTTGGGTGAAGTGTATGTTGCCATACTTTGCCGGAGACCTGCAACAAATTAACAGGAATTTAACTCTAAGATCAAGAAGATTTTCTGCATTAACAGAAAATGAATGACAGCAGAAAATATCAGTAACAAAACATTAACAAAGTACAGGGGCACATGTGATGAGCAAAGCTTAAGAAGATTTTTGAAATGCAACTCCCATTTCAAGCTATCCCACAGAACCAATTTTCAAAGCATGCTTAACACTATCAATAACAATTCTGCCTTACTAGCAAAAAAGCAGGGAATATGCATTTCTAACAGAAACAAACTTATTCATTCACAATGATAGCACCTGATCAGATGTGATTTGAATACAGAACTTCCAGTTTGTCCTGAATTATGGTGTATAGCATTCCCATAAACATCCTGGAAAATTATTATAACTACTAGCAAAGTTATATGCCATCTAGAAAATGTCTGTTCAAACCAGAAAAACACAAAAATAGAATTAGAATGTGTACTTAATATAACTAAACAAGACAGGTGCAAATTTAGGCCAATGGTCTTTGTCAAGCATACACACACAAAAAAACAAAAAAAATGCACAACACCTAGCACACTTGACAGAGACCAAAAATTTACAACTGTCTTGTTTTACTGTATCAAATATGCATTCCATTTCAATTTTTGAGTTTTGCTGGTTTGTATTTGTAAGAACACTGGCAGTCACTTTGATCCAAATGTCTGTTCATTAAAATATTCATTTCAATAACAGGTTTTATCAAGGGGATTAAAATGTGTTCAGGCAATTTCTATTTCTTCAGGTTTGCTTTCTGTAGATGTTAGATTGCAGTAACATGTGAAAGGAAATGGAGAAGTATGGAATTAACAAAAGGCTTCCCACGTCATCTTATACACATAAATCCCAACATACATTAACATACAAATATTTTAAAATCCACCTATCCTGTAACAGCAACAACAATTAAAAACTATTTTCATTATTCTGCAAGATAAATGATAGTTCATCAAATCAGAACTATCTGAAAATATGTGCACTGTGTTTACTCACTCTCTTCCTGTTGTCTGGCTAATTTTTCTACATCAGTGGTACCCTCGTTGTATGCCTCATCTTCTCGATCCCTCTCTGCCGTCAGTGGTCCAGGCCGCTCATGAGATTTTTTCGGCCGTGTGAATGTCCCACTGTCCAAGCGGTTGGCTGAAAATCAAGACAAGTATGATTGAAAGAATGCTTTTTTCCACAAATTACCTATTTTCTAAATAAGTGAAATCAATCTTTTCTTCCCATCTCATCAACAAAGCAGTAGCACAGCAAGATTCTGTGTGCTTCTTGTACTAAGCAATGTGTAACTGTCCATACACACACACAGATACACAATCATTGGCTGACTGATTTCAGTTTCTTCTTGGTGACTTTCATTCTTCTCTAAAGAAAAATTAACATAAAGGAAGCTGAAGCCAATTCTTGTGAATGTCTCTTATTTATAAATATGGCAGTCGGGTACTATTAATCTGTATTTTCAAAATGTTCCATATCATTATCAATCAGTAGTGAATTCCTTATCTATCAGCAGTGAATACTTGAAGTGTTTTCTTATCTTCATCAGTCAATAGTGAATACCTGTCATGGAAAGCAGTGACTGTTTCTGATGGGGCCTGGTGTAAGGTTTCTGTGACTCTTCAGTGGATCGACTGAGAGGGGAAACTGACTTGGTAGGGGAGATGTTGGTGCCCAGGGCAGGGGTACTGGAGCTGCGGTTCACTGTTGGCAAACAATCATCCTTACAGTACACACCATCATCAATCATTCTACATAGCTAGTTTCTTAATAAACTTTTACATATTTTAACTCTGCTAATCATGTATCATTTTACGCTGACATATATCTACAAGTTACAGAAACACATGTGTATGCCCATATACACATGCACACACAAATTAAAGTAAACACACACACACACACACACACACACACACACACACACACACATACACACACACACACACACACACACACACACACACACACACAACACACAACACACACACACACACACACACACACACACACACACACACACACACACACACACACACACACACACACACAATCACCACCACCATCACCACTATCACCATCACAACCACCAATAACAACGTCCAAAAAATATTTTGGGGCGATTTTTGAAAATTTAAGCCAGAAAATTTTTGAAAATGCAACCCAGACAACTGCCACAAAGTGATCTGCTGTGGAATTCCATCTGCACCAATACCCAACTCATCAGATTTTTTCCCCACTCCACTACACCTTCAGGTGCTGGTTTGGTCTGCAGTCTTTTAGATGAAAGGATAAACTGAGGTCAGGTGTTCGGCACACATTTTGTGTATACCTGTAAGAGATTCCATGGCAATGAAACATGCCATACTTAAAATACTAAACAGAAAACCACTTTACACAAAAAATACAAGCACACAGGAAAAAAGAAAATAGTAGCATTACATGGCAATACGTTTGTCAAAAGACAACTTGCATAATTTAATACAGTAAAAAAAAAAAAATGGATATAACCAAAATGGAACAAAACTCAAATCTAATCCAGGAATACTCACTGCGGGCAACCTCATCCAGTTTGAAGAGCAAAGACCTTCGTGCAGATTCCACCTCTGGACTCGGATGATCGAAATCTTGCCGGACCCATTTATACAAGTTGATGTTAGTTTGTTGGGGAGTGGGAGGCTTTGGGGATGAATACAGCCTGCAAAAGCCACACTTGTTCATAAACCATATAATCTGAACTATCAAATTCAAATATAATAGCAGAATATATATATATATATATATATATTTATATATATATATATATATATATTCCAATAAAACTGACAACATTAATAAAAGGGAATCAAAGGGTTAAGTTTTTGCTTTGCAAGCATGGTTGGCAATGCAGGCCGCTGGTGGAGAGTGTGTGGGAGTCAAACAGTTAATTAAATTAAACAAAACTTCAGAAAGGCAAGAAAGCTAATTGGCCTTCAAGGGAAGGGACCTGGGAAATCAACCTCTCTCTCCGATGTTTTATACCACAGCAGCTGAGTGAATATCTTGATCTTCACGATTTTCAAATGCCTTGAGATCTTTAGCATGCACAGGCCAGAAGGTACATGGGTCCAACTCGTTTTTCATCCAATTCCGAAGGACTAGATTTTCCAGTCAAAATGAAGATTAAAGTCCAGGCCTCAAAAGAAAACAAACCCTGGAACCGGTTCTGTCACTCTTCTCCTCTTCATCAGATAGCACTAGTATGATGTAATGATGCATTTTCAAGTGGAAGATTCCATCATGTGAAAAAATCTTCCTTGGCCCTAGCCCCACCAGTATGTGAAAAGGGGAAGCCCACTGCACTGGCCACTCAGTATCATTATGCAGGCTTATGCCATGCGTTAATGCAAACACCAACCCAGCAGTGCACTCTCCATAGTCCTTTGAGGTTGAAGAAGGCCAGTCATCACCATCATCATCACCAAGAATAATGATACCATAAGTAACAACAATAAAAACATCAATGTCCTGTATAATACTTCCACAGTGGCTCCTAACTATCTGCAATTTGAAAAGTGCAAAATAATAAAACTTGACTGTACATACTTCCAGTCAAAGGACTCCATAATTATATATATATATATATATATATATATATATATAATATATATATATATATATATATATATATATATATGAAAATAAATATATATTTACAATATAATCATTCAGTTATTAATACGTGCTATCTCACTCTGCACAGACTTCACTCTCATATATTATCAAATTCATTCTAAAAATGTGTGTGTGTGAGAGAGAGACAGAGACAGAGACAGAGAGAGAGACAGAAACAGAGACAGAAACAGAGACAGACAGAGACAAAGAGAGAATATGTGAGCGAGTGAGTGAGTGAGCAAGCAATGTGTGTGTGTGTGTGTGTGTGTGTGTTGTGTGTGTGTGTGTGTTTTGTGTGTGTGTGTGTGTGTGGTGGTGTGTGTGTGTGTGTGTGTGTGTGTGTGTGGTGTGTGTGTGTGTGTGTGTGTGTGGTGTGTGTGTCGTGTGTGTGTGTGTGTGTGTGTGTGTGTGTGTGTGTGTGTGTGTGAGTGTGGGTATGAGACTGTGTGTGATGTGTCATTCATATGTGTGCTAATGTGCATACTATTAAGCAGTGGTAGGTAAAAACAACAAAAACAAACACAGTTAATTCACAGTAACTCAGTGTGAAGCACCAACATGAATTCTGCTATGTACTATAGCAGCTGGAGATCCAACATATAAACCTTAATTTATCATATGTCTTCAAAATAATCTTCCACTACCCCATCTCCAATATTTCACTCACACACACACACACACCACACACACACACACACACACACACACACACACACACAACGCCAGCGACACACACCCTATACTTCTTAGAAACACAGCATCTGCTGAGAATTTCTGAAGATGTCACTAGTAGTATAATTACAGCAGACCTTTGCTCTAAATACTGGAACAATGTCAAGCACGTAACAAAAAAAAATTCCAGATTTAAATTGTGAAGTACCAACTCAGAATTCACAAGGCCTACCAAAACAAAACAAAAAATACAAAGATATGCATTACGAAAGAAATGTTCTGGGACTTTCTCTTCCCAACTCACCCTTCCTGAATCGGTGAATTTTCGCCTCATCCCTTCCTTCAGGTTTTATCATGATGGTGCTGGTGTTTATTTCAACTATTTCTAATTGTTTGTTTGATTACATGCATGTTTACTCACTTGCCCACCACGTAGATCAGTACTTGCTAATTAATGTATTCACTGTTTCAGTGTTTGTCTTGTAATTTTTGTATATAATTTATTAATACACATGTCAGAATACAGTTATCCACTCTTTCTATATTTACAATTTCATTTTTCTAATGACAGACACTACAGTACCAGCTTACTGGAATTCTAAAAAAGCAGCATACACACAAACCAAGTAACACCTAAAACTTAAAAAGCAATATACTGCACAAAAAATGTTTAAGACTCTTCGTTATTTTTAAATTAAAGTGAAACTAGCATTATTAAAAAAACACAAATAACTTTTTGTTTCAAACACCAAGTTCTTGCAGTCTGATCATCAGTTACCAAATATGCATATCTATAATATATATGGCTCATTCTCAGAAAAGGTGTACCAAAAGTGGGACATACACAGACAAAAATAAAAGTGCTTCAGATCTGAAATACTTGACAGTTTTGTAAAGTATAGTATGTAAACTCTGCAATCAAGCCAAAAAAAAATAGTTCTTTGTCAGATATTTTGTATGTAGGGGGTCAAATGCAGCAAGATGCACGTACATTAGTCGCGTAACGGACACCAAACAGCATCCAATGTGATCAATAAATCCACTCTAAATAAGATTTCCAAAGATTTGTTTAGCTCAGTATCATGTCATATAACAAACAAACAGAAATAGTTCCCTTTCATGTGTAAATAAATGAATAAATGAAACAAACACAATGTAGCGACAAACAACAGCTATCAGATGCTTCTGAACATTTACGTTGCAGAAAAAAAAATTGTAGAAAACCAAACTTATTGCTCACTTTTCCTGACTTTTAGATCAGACAATGTTGTTTTTAGTAGAAAATCTGATCTCCAATCCTTTTAATGTGACTGGAGCTGGATTAGTCCATAAAAACATTACTTTTGTAACATGGAAACCAAACAGGCTGAAGAACACAGTTCTGTGGTTCAAGTACCACATGAATACACAGGCATGCCTATCACTTGTTTGATTTGCTCATTAGATACAGCACTTTTGTCCTTTGTGTAATGATGATATAAAGATGAACTCAAAATTCTTATCTTCAAGATTAAAAAAAAAAAAGACTAGAGAGTGTGTTCTGTATTAATAGATCTCGGTTACACACACACACACAAACACACATGCAGGGAGGCTGTTCAAAACTGTCCACCATCAAGTCACTGTCTGAAAGAAAACACAATGCCCCCAGAAGGCAACAGGGCTGGAGAATCCACTTTCTCCAGCACCTGATGTGAAGAAACCCAAACTCTCCAGAGTCTGACCAAACATACATGTCAGTTGACCCCAATTTCAGTTCAAGGTATCAAACTTTTATATCAGTGACAGTCTCATTATTTTATACCACACTTACTATCCTGGTCACTTTTGCATCCCTTGCAGGCATAATAGCACACAATTGGGTGGACTGTGAGGTGCTCATCGTGCCAATGAGCTGCCTGAATTTCATCCTGAAAAAGGCAGGTGAAATTTTCTGCAGAATCTAAGACCATGCAGACAGTTGTGCAAGGAAATGGTGGTTTTCTTCAGCTTGTCAAACAGGCTGGTCTGCCAATGAGCATGAAATAAGTGCTGTGCCAGGAAAGCCATGTCCATCCTCAGCTGGGACACTAGATCCTTCATGGTGCCTTCCTTCCTCACCTGCCTCTCGCGATCTGCCTGTAAAATAGCACTTCATTCAGAATCAGGATGCCCCCCTCTTACAATTGTACACATGCACATTCTCACAAAGACAGACACAAAGTACAGTCAGTAAAATCATTCTGATTCATGGATAATGGATAATTTCTACAATACTGTAAGATTAAGAGGTTCTTGATTAACCTTACTTTGACACGAAAGAATAGAAAATTAATTAATAAACCAGGCATGGTGATCATGTTTCAAGTTTCAAATTTCTGTCCAAAACATAATTCACAAAATTAAAATACATCTGATAGCATAGTTATATGATAGTGTGCTCTCAGCGTCATAAAAGTTTTCCCACACTGGCCCTATAGTTTCCTTGTTACAATAACAATATTTTTTTTTTACATGAAAGAACAGTCCATTTCATTAATAAAAAACAGGACATAGTTATCATCTTTCAAACTTATGACATGTCAACCCCAAAATCACACTACTGCAAATGAATTATACATCATAGTGCACTATCAGCAACACAAGATTAACTTTTTATATTACCTGCTAAGTGTTTAACATGGAAGCAAACAATGGAGTTTCCTGGTTACAACAACAACATTTTTCTCATTTTTAATGCCTGTTATTGTTTTGCTCATAATGTTATCAGTTTCCATTTCAAACAAAAATAATGTATTCAACTTTCATAATTTTAAAAAGTTATCTCAGGAAAATTCAGTGCATTTTTGGTTCACAGACTGACAGTTGATCTCTGATCTTATTTTTGTAACAAGAAAGGTAAATGAAATAAAATGAACAGGAAAATGCATTAATGTTTGTCTTTTTCAATTATTGGAAACCTGATAAATTAACTGAAATGTGTTAGTCAACATACAACATGCAGTATTTAAAAAAAAAACACCAAAACTGTCAGATATCTCTTAGAAACGCAACAATGATGCCATATCTCTTAGAAACGCAACAATGATGCCAGGTTTTTTTTGTCTCTGTGTTACAAGTATAATGGACCCATGACAAATCCATCTTGACATCAAAATACTTTGTTTAAAAAGTTACTAGCTGGCATTCCTTATCAATAAATATGTAACACTAACAGACATAACTAAACTGGTTTGCATGTAACACAGTCCTAAATGAAGTTGAAAATGAAGTGAATTGCCGGTTGCGTGACATCTCATTGTCCCATTGTTGCTCGTCGAATCTTTCAAGAAGTTCCAGTAATCCTCATTGTCAACAAAAATAGGAAATCACTTCGTTAAAATACAACAAAAAAATCCTTGTGAAATACGTTACTTACATCAAAAAGGCAAAATCATAATGAAATAAGCCTAAACTTACCGCTCAAAGTTGGCCAGTGCTCTTCGTCATTTATTTGTTACAAGCGCCACAACGTCGGACATCAAACACGTTTGATCGATGCTGTCACTAGCGCGCCCAAAATTAAGAAACAGAGGAAGTTGAACGAAGTTCCCCTGATGTGGTAGTCGTACGCAAGAGAAAATAGTGCAGTTTCTTTATAAATTAATGAGTGAGTGAGTATTTTTCTGATTTGAAACATTACCTTAAATTCCAGACACGATGCACGAAGATGATACTAAAATTGTATTTTTTACAAGTTACAGCGATTTTGATTTAAAATTTTTGCTTGTACTGTTTCTGGAACTACTTTTATGAGTTTATACAACAAGCAGGTGTGTATCTCTGCGCAAACCGATATGCACGACCGGCGATCTTGGAGGGCGAAAATCGGACACGATTGGTAACGTTTATAATGAACTTTTGTATTCTAATTACTTCTAAATTATAATTCCAATTAAAGAAAGCGCTCCAGGGAATTTAAATCAAATCCTTACTGAACAGATATGTATGAACAAATTCATTTTATAATGTTATAGCAAAAGGGTTTACATATGATTGTTACTGATGCTGTGCCATGTCCCAAATCAGACCCACATTTTATTCACACATTGCTGCATTTTCACAAAATTACAGCACACACATTTACAGCTGCTGTTTGAAATTATATGTAATATTTCTTAAACAGAATAGCAACAAATATCAACTGACATAGTAAACTTTAACCCAGTAGTTTTTATGAAAATATATTCTGACTGACATCACCCTTGGTGGTACACGCTTTCTGAGAATGAGCCATATGCATGTTAATACCCTGAACATAATACCATCATGTTTATTGTTACATGTTACACATTCCTTCTTTGTGTGTCATACAATCACTGAATCAGTCTGGTAATCCAGATGAAAGATGTGGTTTTCATAGGAAATAAAACATCAACATAAATAAAAGCATACAGTCTATTCACTGATTCTAGAAGTCTATCTCTGTTGCCAGAGCCTGAAGGAGGGCACAAAACACTGTCCAAGTTTTTGCCTGGGCAGTCCCTACACTGGTATGTTGACATAGCTCTGCTTGACTGCCACACAATTGCGGGCGGTGGCAGATATGAATAGAATGTGTAATATACGAAAGTGTCCAGGTATAATGAATCCTCTTGAACAAATTCCAAACTCGCTAAACATACACTCAGAATAAGTTCCACTGTAATGTACTGTAAAATATAGCAAGCCATATGCGCCTTGGCAACTTGTAAAAAGATCACTATGCATGAATTTAATAGACGAACCTACTGAACATACACTGACATAAAGATAAGGGCACACTCTACTGACTTGCCTGATCATATCTGTTTATAGTAAGATCAATTCTATTTCACTTTTCAGTTTCTTTCATTTATTTTTAACAATAACAGCAAAGCAGAACAAACTGAATTAAAGACTTACACCACACATGCAATACAATCCATTGTCAACAATGTATAAGTGGAGTCAGCTTACAAAAAAAATTCAGAGGGAATGTGTTCGTTATGTCTCAATGAAACACACACACACACACACACACACACACACACACACACACACACACACACACACACACACACACCACACACACACACACACACACACACACACACCACACACACACACACACACACACAACACAACACACACACACACACGCACACACGGAGTGACACACACACACATCACAGCATACACATGTATGTCATTGATGGCGTTATCTCACCAGAGAGGCAAAGTGGCTGACAGTTTTCAACAGCACCTGAAGAAATCTAGCACAGTACGCTAATCCTGTGCCATACCACAGTTTAGATCTACGATGCTCAGTAGTTGTACCAGTCCTGTGCGCTTGTTCATTGTAAGACAAGACTATTCATAGCATTCGCACAAAGGAGAATTAGCATGCACAAAGGGGAAGTCATTATAGGCCTATGCGAATATTTTGTAAAGAGAAGGCAGTAGGCACAGAGAAGGAAGTGAGCAGGGAAAACAAGCATTTCTTATTGTGTATCATCTCAGATTATCACTGTTGAGCAGTACTGTGTTTATAGTAAATTGTTTTCAGTGCGATAGGAATATCACATGCATAATCATGGACTGTTGATAGTGTTCAAGGGTTGTTTAGACCCATTTATCAGGGGCCTATTTAATATTTATTTAGACTCTATTTACTTCTAGTTCTAAAGCTGTCAAGGCCTCTTTGTTTTCAGGCTTTACCAAAAAAAACACAGACTTACCAGCTGTCTTCTTCGTCCTTCAGAGAAAGATTGTCCACGTCCAGAACATCTACGTCATCGAAGCCTCCTCCGTCATACCTGTCTTTTCGGGAATCAGACGGTGAATTTGTCTGACGATTGTTGTTGTTGGAGAGAGCAGACTTCTCAACATCTCCGTTTGGAAGTGACTCCAAACCGATTGTTTGTTTGGTACGTAGTACTTCATTCTGCTTTTCTAGTTTCTTAACCAGCTCTTGCAGTTTCTTCACCTCATCTTCGGGCTCAATCATATTGTCAGGTGAATCCATATTGTGCTTTTTGCAAAATGAATACACCAGCTTTGCTGCTTCACATCCTCCAAAGATAGGACACTCCTCTCACACATCAGTCAGCCGCCATATTTACACAGAACGCGCATGCGTAGCATAACTTCCGTGATATCCTCCGGCGTTCTGCGTTTTTGGAAACATAGGCAACCCCTACCCCCATTCCCCATCTCCTCAACCCCCTCTCCCTCTTCGTGTCAATCTCTTTTAATCTAAAAAGTATTGACTCAGTTTGACTGAACTACAAATAACAAACTGATTGGATCTCATCTTTAAAACCTCGGAAATGGATGGAACTATTTGAATTTGTTTTCATATCGTTGTCTGGAAAATACAGGGGTCTGTTCAGTTATGCTTTTCATTTCTCAGCTGTGCACGTTTGTATTTCATCGAAAAGTGAAGAGAGATATTATGAGAGTAGATTTCACTTCTACTGATCGCTTGTAGCAGCTTCAGCGAAAGAAGTTCTTCAAACGGCTTTCCTTTTATTATCCATTAAATGGGTAGGGCCTTCGTTCACTCATCTCCCTATCATACTCAGTCCAGTGGGATCATTCTGGAGACCTTTTACGTAGCTTTAAAATCAATGCTTAAAAGGTTGTTGTTGTTGTTATTATTATTATTATTATTATTATTATTATTTTATTATCATCATCGTCATTATTGTTATTATTATTATATCCCAAGAAGTCAAAATTGGTAGAACGTTTTCTCTCCACCGAGGCTGTCCCATCTAGATATTCTAATAATCGGTTTTCATTGTTCTCACCTCTGTCTTGATCCTGTCAGATCACAGCTTTAGAGAGGTATATGTATTCTCTGAGGAATATTCAACCTTCATGTTGAAAAGCGCATATACAGTCAAATCATCTAACAACCCACCCATCCTCTCTCTCTCTCTCTCTCTCTCTCTCTCTCTCTCTCTCTCTCTCTCTCTCTCTCTCTCTCTCTGAGGTGGTTTATGAGTCGGAGTCCTGTTTCATGTAATACCGTAATATCCATCTGAAGCCTTTTTCAATTTGTTGTTAATGACAGCTGTTTTACGAGCATCTTCTAGACAGCTTTCTGAAATACCATGCATCATGATCCACACATTCCACAGATTTTATTTGAGACTTTGTGTCTTCTGACTAGATTTTCTTGAGCTGTCGTGTGCGTAGTTTACAATCTACTCGTCAGGTTGGAATTTGCTCAGTTAGAGGCAGATGATACCTGTCCGTTGATGTCCAAAGAACTCTCCCACCATCGGAAGCAACCTCTGTTTCATATGCTCTGTCTTTTACGCACTGAAGTTTCAGTTAAAACTGGTATCTGCTGCTCTCATTGTTGTTTCTTTTTCTATTCTGTCTTTCTTTCTTTTTGTTTATTTGTTTGTTGTTGTTTTTAACTTTTTTTCGTTCATTTTATTAAAAAAAAAAAAAAAAAACAGACACCAACGTACAATGTAGTAACAAAAGATGATATCAATTCATGCACACAAGAGGAGCCTTGTGGACATTTGACAACATATGCCTACAACATACAGAAAACGTATAACAATAGTTCATGCACAGAAGTTTTCAAAGTGAACATCAAAATTTAAAAACATGCCAAAAAAAAATTTTTTTTCTCTATTGAGATAACAGTGGCTTATGGTTACTCCACTGATCATTAAAGAAGGACAACTGACAGTTTATTTTGGCATTATACTGTTCAGTTTTGAATCTTGTATTTAGGAGTCTTTGGAAAGAAGACATTTGTCAATCTTGCATTTATAGATGAATGATATTGCAATCATTTTCAGATCAAATGTTTGATGTTTTTATGGTGAACAATACAAAGTTTCATTTGACTTCGATGTTAAAAGTATGTTTGCATTTCTCATTTTTATAAATGTTTTAATGAGTTTCGAAAGTTACAGACACAGTAGCAGTTCCACAGGAAAAGTTCAATAGAGTCTCTTGTATTAATACACATGTACAATTCATTGTAGATGCTATATACTCATTGCATTTAAAATGGCATGGTTGCACTAATCCGATGAACTATTCTCAGTTGCAACCATTTTTATTTGATATCAATTAATTCATAGCTTTTCCCACGAAATACCAATATTTAATTTCTCTGACCAGTTTAGGCAACAGTTAGGTTAACTATCATTAAACTTTTTTTTTTTCATGGCGAAATACTAATGTTTAATCTCTCTGACCACTTTAGGCGACAGTTAGGTTGACAATCATCAAATTAATTTTTCATAGTACAATTTTGCCCCCTTTTGCGCACTTATTATTGGTCTTGCTGCGCTGGGTACATTCAAAATATCTCTTACGGTGTTGTTCGGTCGAATTCTTAGATATTGTTTGATTGAGGATATCCTCGTCAGCCAAGGTGTCGTTGATGCGACAGATTATAAAAGTTAAGATCTGAGCACGACGCGAGAAGACCTCTTCACTCAAGTTGTATTTGGTCTGTCCAGCTGATGCTAAAGATGCACATGGGGTTATAAAGGCTAAGATCTGAGTATGACGAGAGAAGACCTCTTCACACAAGTTGTATTTGGTCTGTCCAGCTGATGCTAAGGATGCACCAGAGGTTGCACATATGAATAGTGTAAAGCTTTCTCTCTTGTCTGCTGGAGTGGCTGCTAGAGTGGAAATTCCACGTTTCCTTGTGATATAGCGAGGTGCACGCAATGTACATCGCCATACCGTCAGCATGTCATTCTCAAGTTGTTCATCCAGATATACTGAGTCAGTCTGGCAAATTCTGCTCAGCTAATTCATCTGTTGATTTCCGCATCCAGAGAGAACTGGCTGTCAGCTTGAAGCTGCGATATGTGAACTTCTGGTGCACAATCTGCTACTCGTAACTATACGCTCGAACAGCCGTACATTTAAGACTAGTGATTTTGAATCGTTTTTTTCTTTTCCTTGATGAGGTCTCAACCAAGACTGACAGATAGAGTGGCAGCATGGTTCAGACGTTCGCCTGCCAATAACTAAACTCGAGGTTCCAGGGTTTGCTCCCCGTAGAGGCCTCGACTTTTCTCCTCAGTTTGACCAGAAGGGGACCAAAAGCGAGTCGGACCCGCGAGCCTTCTGACTACACACGCTAAAGATCCAACAGCAGTTGAAAGTCGTGAAGAGCATTGCCTGGCTGCCTTGGTATAAAACATTAGAGATATAGGTTGATTTCCCAGGTCCCACTCTTGAAGACCAGTTAGCTTTTTTGCCTTCCTGAAGGTTTAGAATGTGAATATGAATATGAATTTGAAGCAAGGGAGAAGGGATGGGCGCCGCCCTTGTAGTGCTGACCCCGGGAAAAGTTGAGGTCTCTGCCACCTCACTCCCTTACGACCCCAGGGTTATGGAATTATCTAGGTAGGACCTCAGGACTTGGCCAGCTCGTGGATTTATGTGCAGGCTTGTGCCGTGATCATTCTGCGATCTGGATCTTCTCCATCACATGGCACCTGTGACGTTAGTGCATATGAATTAATTCTGAACGCAGAGGCGTCATCTTGAGAAATTGAAACTGAAATTGAAACTGAGACCGATGAACCAAACCTGCCCTGAAAGCGTCTGCTTATATATCACATGCTTTTAAGGAACAAGAAATTTACCATTGCCATTTTCCTGTCAGCAAAAATAAGTTGTTTTGAAGAACATCATTTACAGTTATCACAAAATGCAGATGACTCAGTAAATGTTATCTGTTTTACTAAATAAATTAAGGAAGTAGTACCGGTCAATATGCACGAGTCCATGTCCGGGTTGGTGTAGAAATAGAGTACTCCTGCCTTCCTGTCTCACTGCATTATTTGAGTGGTTCGAGTCTATTGTACCTTACCCTGCTCAGAGTTGGAGGAACTAAAGCAGCGATATGTAAGATCACAAACAAACACCGGATACAAAAATAAGGAGAAAGAGACTGAAACTTCCCTGCTGCTAAATGAAATCGCAATGTGTTTGTGAATAATGGTAAGAAATGGGGAGAGGGGAGAATGGATCATATAGAGGCACAGTAGTACTCAGCGCTGTTCTGCCCACCCGAAAGGGATATCAACCATGGCCTTCGCGAAGGTCACGTTTCAGCCAATAGGCAATCGTCATTCTTGTCCAGCGTAGACTGTCTGATGACCACCTAGGCATCTGACACCATGGTTAGTTAGTTATTTAGAAGGAGCGTGTAGAAACTTTTGGAAATCTTGAAGGCTCTGCTGATGCCAGTTTAAGACGATACGCAATAACTAGTATTGCACTGCTCGACGTGACAGTTTGTTGGAAATGCTTACAGCAGATCTACGTGCTGACAGCTAGATTAGATAGTCCAGTATAGTTCTGGCGTGCACCCGTCATTTCAAGCATTTGTGTGGACTGTATATTGTGAATCAATGTACGGTTTAGTTTCATTCCCAATTGTTATTTTAGTATAGATCTAATTCATTTTTTTAGAATGTCTGGAACATTGTGTTAATCGGATCAACGTTAGTGACATTGCACTGGTCCACATGGCATGTATACAGATCGGATTGGGGTTGGAGTTAACATAACTTAGTAGGTATCCTGGGTGCCAAATTAAATTCTATTAGAAAGCTACGCAAGAATATTTATTATGCAAATCATATGCAAATGTTCTCATTTGCATAAATCATGATAATGAGTTCGAAATCGAGGTTTTATCACGTGACAACATGTGTAAAGCTTTGCCGCCATCTTCGGAACGAAGACGGAACAGTGTGAATTCTACGATTGAATCTGGTCTGATGAATCGATTGCAAGCTTCCAAGGCGGGTAAGTACTCCTCGTCATACGGAATATTTACCACGATTATTTATTCCGAATGCATGTGTTATATGTGCCCTACCTGCCGAAAAGCAGAGTAGATGTTTTATTTTTGGTGTGCTAACTACGAGCTATCATCTATTTTTAGGCAGGGATACCAAACTTCCGTTCCGGTCACAATGGCAAAAACGATCAGGGTTTGATATCGCTTGACTGGGTGTGTAGGATTAGAAAGTCATATTGTTTGAAAATATATACCTTTTGTTCGTTCGTTTTTCATTTATCGTGTTTCTGTCTGATCCAAATGTGCCGTAAAATGTCGACAGAACAGCTGTTTTTTTCCTTGCACTTTGTTAGCGCATGCGCTCGAATTGGAGCGCTAAAAGAAAAGCAAAAATAGAATTTTGTTTAAAGAATTAGAATGTGAAAAGGTCTGAAGATGATGCTTTAGACAGTTAAAATCAATAGCTTACTAGCATTTTTATTGACATTAACAAGGATGATAGGAAGATAGTCAAGTGTTGGAAGTAAATCTGGCAATTTCATAGGTTTATACTTTGTCCTGCCCTTCATTTGGCTGAAATGATAAGCATGCAGTCTGTACAAAATACTGATACTACGATAGTATCATAGTACTTTAGTAGTGTGAATTGTTACATGATGCGAGTCGTGTCAGAAACAAAAGAAGAGTACAGTCTAAGACATTGTCAGTAGTACAACAAAAAAGCTTAATTACCAAACTGTCAGTCATAACAGCAAGGCATATTTAAGATTTATAGGAGCCACACTGAAAAATGCAGAGAATTAATTTTTCACAAGTTGGCCCACGTCTTCTACCATTTTCTTAGTCCTTCATTTGGTAGCCTATAGCGTAGGCATTTATAGTAGGCCAACAATGTATATAAGTTGTGATGTCATCATGATGATGATTTGAGTTGTGGCAGAAACAAATTTATAGATCCTAACACATTTGCCAGTAGTTTGTCAAAGTAAAACTTCATTTCCAAACTCAGTCCATAACAGCAAAGCATTTAAGATCTCTAGCGGCCACACTGAATGGTACAGAAATCAGTTATTCATAAGTAGACCACTACTATTTTCACTTTTTTTTTTTGATCTTGATAAATCTCAAAATCCGTGAACAACATAAATGTAATGAATAGGGTAATGTGCTTGGTGTAGAAGGTCAGGGTACTCATCTGTGTGCAGAAGCAATAAATTGATTTATGAATGTCAGTTGTAGTTTTGGGGATGTAGCCTGCTTATCAAGATGTGGAAATGTGCATCTTATGAGATACTTGTCAGCCATGATCTAGGCCTAAATTCTAGGAGATTAGTAGGCTGTATCAGAAATGCAGTTTAGCTCTCTATTGGATTTTGTGTGATTATACATATTCGATACTAGTCTAAGCCAAACCCTACTCAGCGAATGAAAATTTTCCACCAGTTATATTCAGAGGAACCAATATCAAGAAAACAAACATGTTACCTTGGCATTAGTTTTGATAGATTGCTAACCTGCAGAAGGTGTGTGAACCACTACACTCAAATATGTATAAAGGCCTTTCAGTCTTGGAAACAGTGGCTGCTAGAGGCATTGAACGTCATCTCTTTCAGTTATATACCAAGCTGTGATTAACACAGTGTGTGCCATCGATTCTGGACCGGGCCTCTCTGTGATGTGACATACAGATCTGCTTAACCTTTGACCCCCGCACTTTATCTACTAGTAACCCTTTGACTCCCGCACTTTATCTATTAACTGCAAAAACTGAACTCTTTGACTCCCTCACCCAATCCACCAGCTTCCTGCAGGAAGCTGGTGGATACGGTGAGGGAGCCAAAAAGTTAAGTTTTTGCATTGCTAGCATGGTTGACAATGCAGGGTGCTGGTGGACAGGGTGCAGGAGTCAAAGGGTTAAACTGGAAAGAATACAAAACGGAGCAATGAGAGTTGAGAGTGATCCTCGGAACCACAAAAGACCCACTTAAGGAGACTATGCGATACCTGCTTGACTTTCCTTCGATACAGTTGAGACAGAATAGAACAAGTGAAGGCATATTTCAGGGCATTTAGAAAACCCAGAAAACCCACCCTACAAGAAATGACCACAACAGCAAAGACAACAGACTTCAACATGGAAAATCATGGATGGTACAGGCACAAGAATCCATAATTTAGAGATCTTTCAAGAGAATAGAGGCCTTATAGTGAAAACATTTTGAGTTCGTCTGCCTGGGTGGATTTAGATTATGGATGCACAATATTACAGATTCGATGTGACTTAGAAAACTTTGCTCCTCTTCTGATTCCAGAGTGTTTTGTGTTCCATCTTTCATAATTTCTTTTGGTCAGTTGAAAGGATAGTGCCTGTCGTCTTTGCCTCGTTGGTTTTAGCTTTCCTCATTTTAACCCTTGACTCCCACACCTTATCTACCAGCTGCAAAAACTTAACCCTTTGACTCCCTGACCTTATCCACCAGCTTCCTGCAGGAACCTGGTGGATAGGGTTAGGGAGTCAAAGGGTTACGTTTTTGCTTCACCGTCATGGCTGACAATGCAGGATACTAATGGACAGGGTGTGGGAGTCAAAGGGTTAAAGAAAGGCACCTTTCAAAGCTGGGTAGTCTGGAGGCCGCATGCAAACACATGCAAGTGAATTGGAAAGTGAATACTCAACTTCTTCACTAACAAGACCTTATAATAGTGCTCAATGCCAGCTGCTAATGTAATGTGATCTGCATATTGTTTTGAAGACAATCCTTTTTTGTATCTTTCTGTCTCAAAGATGTCTGTGATGATTTTCATTGTGCTGTCTACATTGTATCAGTGCATACATGGTGATTATCCTGACAGTGTTAATGTTGTGGTATGGTTCAGTCAATTACTGGTTTGAAAAGGAAAAAAGGCCTGTTTGAAAATGGAAAAAAGACCTGTTTGATTCCCTTTAGATTAATCTTTTCTATCCTTATTTTTGTATTCAATCAGTGTCACTGTCACTGTCAGTATGATGACTTAAAACATAATTGGAATTTGTTTTTTGATCTTGTTTGATTTTCTTTTGTAATATTACTTTCTGACAGTTTTCATATGGCATCTGGTAGAACATAATATTTACGCATCTGTTTCCTCCTTTCTTTCTTCAGAAGTGGACAACAGATTGGTGGGGCTATGATTTAGGCAATATTTTCATCTTGTTGATAGGCAGCAGAGGCTTTGTGTATTGACTGGGGGGGGGGGGGGGGGGGGGGCTTTCTGTCATGCAAGAGAAGTTTATACTGAGTAGCTAGTTGTGTTGTGTTTCAGACCTTTGATTATTTATTTATTGTACTCTGTATCTGTTCTTATCTTTGAAGATAAGGTACATAGATTCACTTGTCATTTACATGTAACCAAGATTGTTCCGTGATAGACTGATACAATACTAGTTAAAAAGAAATGTAGGGTTTGTAAAACAGGCGAGGTAGAACCTCTGGACCTAGCCAGCTCATGGGTTTATGTGCAGGCTTAAGGCTTGTGCCATTATCACTATCACAATGACCCCTGTGGTGTTAGTGCATATGAAATTTGTTTGAGCACGGAGATGTCATTTTGAGAGACTGAAGCTGAAACTTGTATTTATGTTTTGTTGATTATACCAAGACGATTGATTGGGTAAGACGCAAAGAATTGATCAACCAATCGGGAAAGCTCAATATAGATGGAAAAGGCCTAAGAATAATAAGGAAAATGTATTGGGAACAAATAGCAGCAATGAGAGTAGAAAATGGTATAAGCTCTTTTCAAAATATCAAAAGATGGATTAGACAGTAATGTGTTCTGTCACCAGGTTTGTTTTCTCTTTACAGCAAAACCATTATGAGAAACATAGAAGAGTACACAGGATAAAGTTTGGAAGATAAATCACCAAATGATAAACAATTGTCATTATGCAGGTGGCATCATTGTAATTGCAGAAAATGAAAAATACCTACAAATTCTTGTGAATATAATAGAAATCCTCTGACATAAATTAACAGCAAATGGCATAACATTGAGACAAGCTGAGAAGTTAACATCTAGGAACAGTCATCTTGCCAGATGAGATAGCAGATGAACATGTATTAGAAATGTCCAGCAGAATTGGCCAGGCTAAAACAGCATTCAGGAAAATGAAAAGTATTCTTATCAACGAATGTCTATCATTAGTATCAATCATCAGAAAGATAGTTCTTCAGTGTTAATAATACTGTTATTTAGAACCAGTACTGTTGTATGGAGGCAAAGCTTGGACAATCAACACACAAAGTGGGAACAGAATTGAAGCACCTGAAATGTGGTTTCTGTAAGAAGAATGTTATGAGGCAAGAGAAATTTTAGCACCTGATCACAACAGGAAAGCTAGAGTGAAAAAGAGCATCAGGAAGACACAGGGAAGAAATTTTAGACTGTTTTGCAGAGTGGATGAAGACAGGGATAGTAGGAGGTATGCTTGCAGCAACAAGAGAGATTCGTATGGAAGGCCATGATCACCAATGCCATGTGGCAAGGCACAGGATGGTGATGATGATCCGATCTGAAATTCCTGCGTGAGGGAAGAAATAATGGCCAGTGAATGAAGAGAGCTCAGATAAATGCGTTGATAAGAGTTCACCAAATTGACCAAAAACATGTATAATATACTTGTTTATCAGCTTTTGTTTTGAGTGTTTGGCCAGAAATGACTGCACAATTAAATTTAGAAATAAAAATTGAAAAATTTTAGCATCCAATTTTTTGGGATGCATTTATCAACACTGTTTTGCCCACTCTTGTTGGTAGTAACTGAAAAACCAAATGTGTGTGTGTGTGGATCTGTTTACTTGTACAATTTGGAAATTGGACATACAATTTATCATTTTATGAAATGGGGGTGCTGTTTACGATTGTATGCTTGCACTATCGAATCTCATAATTTATCACTGAAATGGCAAATGCATCATATTTATTGTGAATTTTTTGCATGTTTTGTCTACAAAGGCTCTACTTCTGACTATGAATGAAAGAGGCATCTGATTGGATATTAGTAAAATCGGGTTCTTATTAGGTGCGTGCGAATGACTTCCAATGTGCAACTGGTCAGGTTTGTCGACTGCAAAAGTGTTGCAGTTTTTGCCCAGTCGCAGTTGAAACCTGGTGATGTTGAACGGCCAGTCAAGCACAAAGTTTAAAATATCTACCAGCATCCCTTTATCCAGATAACAAGATAATTTTCCCATGCTTCGTCCTTCTGTGAAGGGCCTCAGTACCCACTGTGCAGTGAGCATGTCAGATTTTTCTGTGGCTCATGCCAGTCACAGAGACAAAAACAGTTGCAAGAAACATTGGAATCATAAGGGGCACAAGCCATTGAAAGATGATGTTGAGAAAACCACCACTTCCACCGAAAAAATGGAAGCTAAGAATGTTTACATCTGAAGTGCTTCTTGTGGAGTGTGACTTTAAATACTGTGTAAACTTGCCGATGAACTACACACTTTCTTCCTCACATCTGAGTCTATGGTATTTATATAATGCACTTCTGGTTATATTATTTTCACAAATAAGTGTACAATTTTGAAGTGTTGGTGTAAATAGGTTTGTGTGCATAACAATAACTAAGCAGTGAAATAGGTTATTTAAGCTTTTGGCTAGTTATGCAGATATTTGTCAACAGGTCTACCATATTTATGCAGGATCCTTTACATGTATACAATTTTGAACTTTGGGGCGGAAGAGAGGGAAAGGGAAGAAGAAGAGGAAGCTCACTGAATTATGCTTCTTTGAACATTTTCATTTGGTGACATTAAAATGATCAGCATTTAATGTGTCTGTTTTTGTTTCAGAATAAACATGTCATTAAAAGTGCGGTTGAATTTTGGAACCAAATGTAAAGAGGAAATAAATGGGAGTACAGCGGGAGGAGTTGATGATGTGGAAATAATTTCTGATGATTCTTTGGATGGCTCTATTCCTCAGTTACCGGAAGGTTTGTATTGGCAATTGTTATATCCGAATTAGAATTGAATCCTTGTGTAAAACTAAAAGGCATGTTTATACAAATACTATATGATAGTCTATCATGACTCGTAAGCACCAATAATCTACAGCAATTAGCTATTCCTACATCTACAGCAATTAGCTATTCCTACCTCATAAAAAGAAATACTGTGTTTAGCTATTCCTGCCTCATGAAAAGAAACTGTGCTGCCACCAGCGAAACTAAGCATAGCGCCTGCTATCCATCACCGCTGGCATAGGTGGCAACTGCATGCGCGTGTTGCTACGTCATCTTTCCTTGACAGCCATCTTTTCCTGCACATTTTAGTTTTCTCTCAGCTTATTTTTTTTCACTTTTGAACATCCATTGCTTGTGTTGTCATTGTGTCTGCATGTGCCTTCTTACAAAGGCAAAGCATACATTGAAAAGTTAGCAGCAAGGCTTGCTTGGAGCACATTTGTTCTTTTTCATGATGTAGCACCCATTACTTTGTCTGGCCTCCTCATCTGTCTTTTGTTCCTCTACCCGTGCACAGGCTTTACCTGCTCTTTGAATACTTCCCCGTCTCCATCAGTGCCAGTTGAACTATGGACTCTGCTCAGTCAGTGCCAAGTGTAAGTCTCAAAGTGTTCTGGTCTGTCGTTGACATATCAGGGCATCAAGGAGGACTATAACATCTGTAGCAGCTCATCCGTTCAGTGTGTATGCCTTCCTTGCCCCTAATACTTGGCTTAATGCACCAGTCTCCTCCTTTGGTGCTGGGTTCATCAGCTTTTTTTTTGTTGCTTAGATGCTAGAGAACCCTCCAACCCAGCCAACTGTGTCCTCCTTTTTAAGTAGAGTCGCATCTCTGGCTTTGTGGGACATTCAGGCTGTGTTCCACTTCCAGCTAGTGGTGAAGCAGCTGATAGGCTCCCTTCTTTCCAGACCTCTGCTGAGGTTCCTGGGAGCTCTGCTCCCATTTGTTTAGTGGGAACAGCAACTTTTTCACACGATAGAGCACCTGAGTGTGACTGTGCCAAGTATACATTAATTTTGGGCCTTAGGGAGCAGCCACTTCTGCAGCATCTCCAGCACATGAAACATTTACCTCCCCTTCCCCAGCATTGGTGGTGTTTTTTTTTTTCATGTGACAAAGGCACTGTCTTAACTGGTGGATTAACAGTGGATAATGGTGCAATTGAAGTATTATAACAGAAAGTTTTTTACTGCATCATTACCGAACAGTTGAAATGTTCAGCTTGCCACATAGCCTCTCCCCTTTCCCTAGCACTGGCTTTCTTAAACATTTTCGTTATGGACTCTGTTCTTCCTGGGTAAGCAGTTGCCATGACAAAGTAGATTATGTTTCTGGTGCACTGCAGGTATCTTATCCATTTCTAACTCCATGATGTCTCTTGTTTGAGAAAGGATGGCTCCAGAGGCGAGTCCTCCATCCTTGTGGTGTCATTCTGCCTTTTGTGAGTCAAGGTATAGTATGAGTGATCTAAAGCAAATGTTTTCCCAGAAATTATGTTCAGCTGGCATGACTCTCTTTATTTTCCATCGGTCCTTCCCCACTGGTTATGGATTTTCTTTTAGTTCATTTGTTTTGGCAGCTCTTCGGTGACTTTCCTCAGAGGAAGATGCATGCATAAGCATTTATTTGCCATCTATGGTAGTGATTATGGCTCACTGGTAGCATTCTTAGTTTTGCTGATGGCAACCAGCTTTTTTTTTATGAGGTTGAAATAGCTTTTTGCTGTAGATTATTAGCACTCATGAGTCTCAGTAAGTGTGTTTATTAATTAAATGTAATTTCCATGGTGCGGTAACAACTTTTCATGTTTTCATTATTATTCAGGATATTTTGCCAGTTTACGTCTTGTTTCATGGGAATACATTAATATAATTGTTTTATTCAGAAATGAAATATTTGTGGTATTACTGGTAATCAGGGAATGACTATGATACTGGAAGACTGGCATGTGCCTTACATCAAGAAATGAAAGGCTGTATTAGTGTTGTGACTGGTTTTGTACTGTTGTAAGTTCTGGTTTGTGCTTTTCATAAGAATTATTGAATAGGTAATATTGATGTTTTTGTGTGTTTCAGTCTGTTTGCTTTTCTTGAAAAAATGTTTGATATAGAAATGATGTTTTATAAGGGTCATCTTTTTTTCGTGAAAATAATGAGTATGCTAGATTTTGTACACTGTTGGGACACTTTTTTCAATGGTACAGGATATTCATAGTTTATTGGAAGGGGATCAAAAATTGGTTCTTGAAAGTTAGGAAATTATTAGGGAAGTTTGTGAGTTATTGCTATGAAAGTTGGAAAGTACTTGGGAAATTTGTTAGTGAGAATAATGAAAGTGACAAAGCGGCTGGGAAATTTGTGATGATGATGATAATTAAGAAGTACTTGAGAAATATGTAAGAATGATGAAAATTAAAAAGTAACTGGGAAACTTGTGAGCTGGAGTATTGGCCAGTTCCCTTTCATGTTCAGATTTGCTGTTGTGTTGTGCCATGCTGTGTTGGTGCCTTTGATAAAGTTTGACAACTCTTTGTTAGATTTCAGTCACAAGTGAAAACAGTGATGGAATTAACATTCTTTGACAACACTTTGTTAGATTTCACTTACAAGTAAGACCATTGATGGAATTCGCATTCTTTTATTAATTAGTTAGCTTGCTTCTTTTGGTTGCTTTAGAAATAAAACATGATCATGCATTTACATAAAACGTGAGCAGGCTTTCACTGTGAAGAAAATGAAACATGAGCTTGCTTTTATATATTTCTTGTTTTTAATTCTTTTTCATTAGTTTTTCTCATTTCTTTTCAAATTCTTGTTGTTAGGTAACGCTGTTAGCTGAGATAGCTAGAGTGCCATGCCGATAAAACAGGGGTTGTTGGTGTGACCCTGAGGTAGGCCACAGGTTTTGTTTTCCCAAGATCTTCCAAGTACTTGGGGGTTATGTGCAGGTTTAGGGCTTATGGCCTATTATTTTAGATTTTATCCATCACATGGCATCTGTGGCATCAGTGCATATCAAATTTATTCTGTGTGCAAAAAAAAAAGACCCTTCTTGAGAAACTAAACTGAAAGTTTTTTTTTTTTTTTGTATATTCTTTTTACAGTATTCAATTCTTTATTTTATATGTTGTTTTACAGGGACTGTTGTGGTACACCCTGAGCCTGTCATAGAGAAGAAACTTGTATTCAGAGGACCTGAGTTCAAGCAAGCTTCCACATCCAAAAAGAAAGGAAAGGGAGAGAGCACAGTCAGTGGTAAGAAGAAAGTGAAACTGAAATGCTGTGGAATAATAGCATGGGGTCCAGCCTTCAGCTCCAGAATAGTACATATTGCATCTTATCTCATTATCTGCCCTTGTCTCAGGTGAAACAGTAATGATAGCTGTAATAATTGTAACAGTGATAATAATCATGAAATGCTTGTAGAGCACAAGAACCCTAAGCACTTAACGGAAGCATGAAAAACAGACATATGGAAAGCAAAGTATTTGTCAGCCTCTGCCATCATGGTTGATACAGATAAAATGTATACAATAATACTGTGGTAAAGAAGCAATGAAAATAAATTGGAATCAGATAGCCACTTTATCAATTGATTGGTTTAAAAATGCACGTACAGATACACACGCACTTTCATGTTGAAGTATTGTGTATGTTTTGAAATGGTTGTAGCCTTGATATGGCTCAACTCAGTCGGCTGGGCTTTGAAAAAAGATAATAAGATAACAGTAACTAACGCAGGCAGGCACGCACGCACGCACGCACGCTCTCTCTCTCTCATAAATACAGGTTGCAGTAGGAAAAGATGATTCTTTGGCGCAGATTTGAATGAAGTCATTGCATGTCTTAATGTGGAGAAGGAGTTCATCCATTACTGTTTGACCATGGTAAGCAAATTAACAACAATTGACCAAAAGATTCTGTTTTGAAAGGTGGAACACAAAACGCTCTGGAATCAGAAGAGGAGGGAAATTTCTGTGTGGTGAATAGATATTAAGAATGTTAGAGGAATACTGAGGATCTGTTCTAGAGACAGATGCAAAGCGTTATGAAGAGTGTAAAATTGATTGTAGATTTAGTAGGAAGCCAGTATAGTTGATTTGAGAAAAGTGAGGATATGCTTATTTTTTTTTTAGATGATTTGAAAGTGAGCCAAGAAGCATTTTTCCAACTTTCTGGAGCTAGAGGAGAAGATCCTTTCAAAGACCTGCCAAAGGTGCATACATGTGGAGAATGGAATGTCAGTGCCATTGACTGAAGTGACCGGTGGAAGGACTTTTTTGGACCTTTGGTGGAATAATGAGCATTGCTTCTGTCTTATCATTTAGCTGAAGTTTTAGTCTCAGTCATCCTAGACTTTTTAAGTTCAGCTGTAGGTACAGTTTTGAGTGGTAGAAATCATTTGATCAGCATCTGTCAAATCGGTACAGAGCGGCAGAAGTCATTTGATCAGCATCTGTCAAATCAGTACAGAGTGGCAGAAATCATTTGATCAACATCTGTCAAATCGGTACAGATTGGCAGAAATTATTTGATCAACATCTGTCAAATCAGTACAGAGTGGCAGAAATCATTTGATCAACATCTGTCAAATCAGTACAGAGTGGCAGAAATCGTTTGATCAGCATCTGTCAAATCAGTACAGAGTGGCAGAAATCATTTGATCAACATCTGTCAAATCGGTACAGATTGGCAGAAATTATTTGATCAACATCTGTCAAATCAGTACAGAGTGGCAGAAATCATTTGATCAGCATCTGTCAAATTGGTACAGACTAGTAGAAACCATGTGATCAACATCTGTCAAATCGGTACAGAGTGGCAGAAATCATTTGATCAGCATCTGTCAAATCGGTACAGAGTGGCAGAAATCATTTGATCAACATCTGTCAAATCGATACAGATTGGCAGAAATCATTTGACCAACATCTGTCAAATCGGTACAGAGTGGCAGAAATCATTTGATCAGCATCTGTCAAATCGGTACAGAGTGGCAGAAATAATTTGATTAACATCTGTCAAATCGGTACAGAGTGTTAGAAATCGTTTGATCAGCATCTGTCAAATCGGTACAGAGTGGCAGAAATCATTTGATTAACATCTCTCAAATTGGTACAGAGTGTTAGAAATCATTTGATTAACATCTCTCAAATTGGTACAGAGTGTTAGAAATCATTTGATTAACATCTCTCAAATTGGTACAGAGCTGATATCATCTGCAAAATTTTCATGTGATGGAGAATTGGAGGCAATGACAATTTGTATAGTGAGTAAACAAGAACTAAGAACTGAATGTGGTGGGAAGCCGTAGTTTAGAGATCTTTCAAGAGAATAGAGGCCTTTTAGTGAAAGCATTTTGAATGCATCTGCCTAGGTAGATTTTAAATTATGGATGCACAATATTACAGATTCGATGTGACTTAGAAAACTTTGCTCCTCTTCTGATTCCAGAGTGTTTTGCGTTCATCTTTCATAATTTCTTTTGGTCAGTTGAAAGGATAGTGCCTGTCGTCTTTGCCTCGTTGGTTTTACCTTTCCTCATTTTAAAGAAAGGCACCTTTCAAAGCTGGGTAGTCTGGAGGCCGCATGCAAACACATGCAAGTGAATTGGAAAGTGAATAGTCAACCTCTTCACTAACAAAACCTTATAATAGTGCTCAATGCCAGCTGCTAATGTAATATTGTGATCTGCATATTGTTTTGAAGACAATCCTTTTTTGTATCTTTCTGTCTCAAAGATGTCTGTGATGATGTCATTGTCTGTCTACATTGTATCAGTGCATACATGGTGATTATCCTGACAGTGTTAATGTTGTGGTATGGTTCAGTCAGTTCCTGATTTGAAAAGGAAAAAAGGCCTGTTTGATTCCCTTTAGATTAATCTTTTCTATCCTTATTTTTGTATTCAATCAGTGTCAGTATGATGACTTAGAACATATTTGGAATTAGTTTTTTTTTATCTTGTTTGATTTTCTTTTGTAATATTACTTTCTGACAGTTTTCATATGGCATCTGGTAGAACATAATAAGATATTTCTCTTATCTGAGGAATGTTGTGGACAGTGCTTACATAGTCAGAAATGGAGTGCAGTTGTTACATTTGGTACTTATATACAGTTGCTGCAACCTTTTGCAGTGTTGTGACCAGCAGATAAATAGAGAGAGAGAGAGAGAGAGAGATAAATAGAGAGATAAATAGAGAGAGAGAGAGAGAGAGAGAGGGGGGGGGTGCTGGTGGAGGGAAATGGCGATGCAAGAGTGTGCTTCCATTAATTGCAGTTACTGTCTCAGAAATTACAGATTTAGACCTGCAGTACCAGTGGACATTTTTAAAGGACTAATGACTTACGCAGCTGTTGCCAGCCAGAAAGTGCTATATTTGACTTCAAAATAAACTGCTCCAAATGTGAAAACTGCATGTATGTTTTGTATTGGAGATGTATTTTATGTCGGATACAAGTCTATCCCTTGTTGACTGATGTTTCACATTTTATAGTGTACATTTATACATTTTGAACATGTTTCTCCTCTTGTGTTTACCAGCAAGCAATGCAGCTGTATTGGACAACTTGTTCTGCACAGCATGTGGCCGGCAGGTCAATCCCTGGAAAACTGGGACAGTTAAAAAACACAAGGAGCTTAAGGTCCTTATTTGCAGGGTGAGTATTTTTAGGCTAGAAAAATCTGTTCTAACAGTGTCTGATTGGCTTTATTATTCCTTGAGGATGGTGGAATTCATGTCTCTGGATAGATTTTCCAAAGCTTTGTGATAAGAACCTGGTGGGCATTCTCCTCAGATAGCAGATTTTCGCAACAGAAAGAATCGGTTTCTTCAGATGAAGTGGGCATTTTCCTCAGAAAATCTCTATCCTGCTTTTTAAAAAAAAAAAAATTTTTTTTTTTTAAGATAGTCAATGTAATAACTTTGATTTGATATGTGCATGTTTAGAGCTTGAAATAATGCAGAAAATACCCTTTTTAAACATTGTGGATGTCTGATCTGATGTTTGAAAATGTGCCAGGTTGCAAAGATTTCAGTGCCTTAAAAGTTTTTTTTGGGGGGAAGCATTTCCCAGGACCTACCTACATTTCCCAACTCTTTTCTTCAGTCCCCACTCCTGGAAAATCTCCACTTATCTTGTGGTTTTGTTCTTCTGTTCAGAAATGTTACAATTTCCTGGGAAGTGGTGAAATTAACCAAGACGAGGATGGAATGGATGAGCAGTGTCGCTGGTGTGGCGAAGGAGGACGACTCACTGTCTGCGACAAATGCCCACACGCTTTCTGTAAAGGATGTATCATGAGAAACTTTGGCAGAAAAGCATTCACAGCTGTCAGTAAGTACAATAGAGATTTTATTGTTTTTAAGATGTGAAATCCTTTGGCCCTACATTGATACATAATTTTTTTCTGCTCCATCTTCCTCACTGTTCGGTGGCATTGCTTTCATGCCTTTTATTTCTTCCCTGTAACTTGCCATGAAACCCAAGTTCATCCATATGAAATCCAATGACATGATGTCCATAGAAGCTAGTGATTCAAGCTGCCATGAGGTCACCCATCTGTGGAATGTCTTGTCATGATTTAACACACACACACACACACACACACACCACACACACACACACACAACACACACACACACACACACACACACACACACACAACACACCCAACACTACACCACCATCTCTCTCTCTCTTTCTCTCTCTCTCTCTCTCTTACATGAAACATTAACTCCAGTGATCCAGCATTAGTTTATGTCAGCACAGATATTGCAGAAAACTGATATGGCAGCCACCATGAGATCAGGGCATGTCGGTCCACAGAATCAGGGGTCATTTTCACAGTGATGTGATGGTCATTGAGAATAGGGATAATTGTGATAGATAGCCAATTTTTTAGCCCAACCAATTTTTTGGCCCAACTTCTCTCCAATTGTAAGCCAGTGGCCAGCACTATCAGCGGTTGCCGTTCAGCCATGTGCATGACAATCTGGCTACTAGGCATCCCTGATTTCTCTGCTAACTTCTGCCTTTGGGATTTTTCATGAGGTTTAACTTCTCTGCAGTCCCATCAACCAAATCAGACCCAGCCTGGGACCTCTCTCTATTATCAGCTCCTTAATGAAGCATTTTTATAAGCCTCTATTCAAGACTTCTGTCTCTGCCTCACATTGAAGATGGCCTTCTCTTCCTAGCCATTGGGTGGCACACAAGCGAACTGCACCAGTTCAGCAGAATGGAAGACAGCATCACATTTCATCCAGATTGTTCCGTCACCCTGTGCTTCCTCCCAGAGTTCAGGACCAAGAACCAATCCCAGAAGAACCGTCCGTTCAGTTAGTTATCCTATGATTGTAATGCATCATGGACAAGTCAGCCAAGATTTATTGGATTTGCCCTGCTTGTTGCTTCAAAAATTTTAATGGGAATGAACTAGACACAACCGCACGCCTGGAGATGTCTCTTTGTTTCTATCAATGAGAACTACCAGAAAGACATTTCCATGGCAGCAATATCTTGATGGATTAGATGTACGATCTCGCAGGCTGATAAAGAGGTGGGAAGGGATATGCGCATTCTAAACTGAAGTCCTGGCCCTGACTGCTTCCTCAGCCTTTGCACTTCCCATTCAGCTTAAGGACATCCTGGCAACAGCATGTTGGTGTTTGCAGGACCCCCTAGACTTCATCTATCACTGCCTCAGGGATATCTCCTTGAGACGAGCAGACAGTTCCTGTGGGCTGTCCTATTCCTGCCTGGCAGCAAACACTGCTGTTTTCATCTATGGTTCCACAACTCGAACCACTGGAGTAACATGTCTCTCTTCCATTGTTTAAATTCAGCTGTGGTTTTTGATGTGGTGGATACAAAGATAAAACAAGGATTTGTTCTCAAATCACTGTTTAGCTTGTATACTTACCAAATCAAAAATCCAGATTCCCACTCATTGAGCCATATTCATTTCGCTGTGGTTCTTGCCAAGGATTTCTATAAGGGCCAGAAGAATGAGGATCATTGGGAATTATTCAGCACTCATTAAGCGTAGGCATCATGTATTGGTCAAGGTGGATCACATGAGTATCATTTGAGAGCCATGGACAGCGACATGAAATTTGGTATGACAGATAGCTAAACTGATCGGGTTAGCTACAGTTTTTGTTTGGTAAGTATACTAGTTGAACAGGGATATGTGGCTAAAAATTGTCATTCCTCTATAAAATTAGTTAACATTCAGTTTAACATAACACAGTTATGAACATGCTGTGTGACTTGTCAATTTTCAGATCATTTAGTGATAAGACAGTGTGTTGGCAAAGATTTCTATACTTTATTTGGAGGATCTTTTATAAATTTGGATGGCCATTTGCATGTGATAGAAAATCATGAATGCATAATACAAATGGTCATGTTTTAGTGAAGACCTTACTGCCACGTTAGATTTTTGACAAAATATTAGTTACCAGAAAAAACACGAAAAAAAATCAGAACGCATATTTAATGCAATCAGACAGGACAGGCGCAAATTTTCGGCCAAAAAATACAAAGTTGTATTTGATGTTTGTTTGCTTGTGATCTTACGCTTGGCAAAGGCCAGTTGGCCGAAAATTTGCGCCTGTCTTGTCTGGTTGTGTTAAGATTGATTCTTTTTTCATGTTTTTCTGGTTCCTGTTTGCTTGAACGTGGGCAGTCACACTTGTTTTGGATTAAAATATTAGTAGGGGAAAAAGTGGAGGAGGGGTTGCCGGGATCGCTGATGTTATTTTATAATTTTGATCATCATAGATTAATTTTCAGAATGTTGTCAGAGATTCATTTACAGTCTAACAAGATTTCAAAGTGTTTGAGAAGACAAAAAGACTGCTTATAGTAAGGCCGGACTATATTTCAGTAACAGTTTTGTAGTGATGCATGATACCGTTATGATATGATGTCAGAAGAAACTTATTTCTTCCATTTTTTTGTTTGTACTTACTCCCAGCATTTTTTCTTCTGTTTGTTTCTAGCTGAAAGTGACAATTGGGAGTGCTACTGCTGTGATCCAGAACCTCTGAACGAGCTACGAAAGCACAGTCGGTCTGTATTTGAAGCCATCAGTGCAGCCAGTGGCAAGCACTCTTCCAGTAGCCCTCAGCCCACCAAATCCAGCAGCAGAACTACTAGGACAGCATCAGCAGCAGCAACAAAACCCAGCCAGCCATCTCATGCCAAGAGTGAGTTAGCTGATGATCCAGCAACAATTCTTGGCAAGTTAACTACAAGTGTTAACATAAGTGTGGACAGCATCCTTCCCTTGACAAATGGACTTGTTGAAGCCACTGCCACGTTTCAACATGTGCTTCTGTCAGTGCAGCATGCAGTGGAAAGTGATTTTAAGGAGGGAAGTGAAGATGAGGAAGCATCTATTTCATTTCCCAGCAATGCCAGTCTTGGCCAGAAAAAGCAGCATTGTGCCAAAACTCTGGAAAAGGGACTACACACTTTCTTCACGTCTGTAGATCAGATTCTTGATAAACAAAATGTAAAGGTCAACAGGAGTGGTGCAGTTTCTTCTCTGTCAACGTCTAAGTGTAATGGTGATGTGAGAGATAGTGAAACAGAAAGTTCTCGGTCAAAGACAGCCTCTTCCAGTTCATCTTCTAAGGTATCATCTGTTAAAGGAAAAGAGAAAGACAGCAAAAGCAATGAGAAAATAGATAAAGCAAAGAGGACAGCTGTAGAGAAGGAAGAAAGGATAAAAGAAGAGAGACTCAAAAAAAAAGAAAAAATGAAAATGAAGAAAGACTCTGAAGACTCTGAAGATGAAGAGGAAGAGAAAAAGTCAAGACCAAAGAAAAAGATAAAAATTGAGAGAGAGGCCGACAATTCTGAAGATGAGGAAAGTGAGAAAGAAACTAGAAAAAAGAAAAGCAGCAAGAAATATGAGGAATCTGCAGATGAGGAAAGTGAGAAAGAAACCAGACGTAAGAAAGGTGGCAAGAAGTATGAGGATTCTGAAGATGAGGAAAGAGAGAAAAAAGTCAGTCGAAACAAGAACAGAAGAAAAGCTGAAGAATCAGATGATGATGAAACTGAGAAAAAAGTAAAACGAAAGAAAGGAGGCAAGAAAAGAGAGGAATCTGATGATGACCAGTATGAGAGAAAAGAGAAAAAGAAGACAAAAAGCAAGAAGACAGAAGAAACAGATGATGATGAATTTGATAGAAAAGAGAAAAAGAAGAAAAGCAAGGAACACAAGGTATCAGATGATGATGAATTTGATAGAAAAAATAAAAAGAAGAAGAAAAGCAAGAAAAGTGAGGAAACGGATGATGAGGAATTGGAGAGAAAAAATAAGAAAAAGAAAAGCAGGAAAGATGAGGAATCAGATGATGAGAAATTTGAGAAAAAAGGTAGAAAAAAGAAGAAAAACAAGAGAACTGAAGAATCAGAAGATGAGGAGACAAATAGAAAAGACCAAAAGAAAAAGAAAACCAAGAAAAATGAAGACTCAGAAGATGATGAATCTGAGAAGGCAGAGAAAAAGAAAAGAAGAAGCAAGAGAAACGTGGAATCGGAAGATGAGGAAGCTGAGAAAAAAGTGCGACGAAAAAAAGGGAGGAGGAAAACTGAAGAATCTGAAGATGAGACGGAGGAAGAGGAGGAAGAAACTAAGCAAAAAAAGAAGCAAAAGAAAAGTAAAAAAGAGACTGTGGATGGCAAAGACAAGACAGGAGGAAAAAGCAAAGAAAAACATGGTAATCAGGTTATAACTGCACAGTCCCGTAAAAAGTCTAGAACAAATGAAGATGATGAAATAGAAATGGAAGTAGATAATGATCAACCACAGTCTTTAGATGTAAAGACAGACCTACAGGCAAAACAACGGTCTAAATCAAAAGTGACAGAGAAGAAACCTGATGAAAGTTGCAGTCAAACAGAGACAGGAAACTCGGAAGGAAATGAAGTATGCTTGCCGACAGCAGATTCTCAGCAAGAAGAAAATTTATTTGCTAAGCTTGAACTGATTCAAGAGCTTGCAGAAGAATTCTGTAAAGAGTCTGAAATCGAAAAAGAGACGGACAAAGAAGCTAAGAAGGCCGCAGACAGCATTGAAAGTGATGATGACTTTTTACCAGCGGTATCATTTGGTGCCGGCGGTGGTGTTGATGATGATCTTGAGGCTGGGAGTGATGAAGAAAATGAAAAATCACTATTTTCAGAGAAGAGCAATGAGCACTTGGATGATGTGGCTGCTGACACATCTGCTGACTGTGAGAGTGATCAGAAATTAAAAGATGATGGTGAAGCCTCAGAAAGAAATGTTCCAAAAGACACTAGGGAAACTTCTCAGAAAGATGACATTTCCCAAAGAAAGAAGGAAAAAGATAATGATGACACAGAAGATGAGGTTGGTAGTCTTTCTAAAAGCGAGAAAACCAAGAAGGAAAGGTTGAAGGAAACTACAAATGATGATGATCAGAAACTGCATGGAGGTGATAATAGTTCACAGAATAGTGATTCAAACGTGAAGAAAACCAAGAGAGCGAAGAGAGAGGAGATGACAAATGAAGATGATGATTGTAAAGAAAGTGACACTGACATCTGGGATGTTTCTTATTCGGGCATAAGGTCAGAAGAATCTGCACTTGAAGATGACGGTCAGAAAGAAAACAACACTGACATTGGAAATGATAGTGATTCAAACGTAAAAAAAATCAAGGAGAATGAGAAAAATGAATCTGCAAATGAAGATGGTGAACACACAGAAATACACACTGACATTGGACCTGATTGTAGTTCTGAGATGAACAAGATGAAGGAATCTGCAAATGAAGATGGTGACCTTGAACAAAATGATACTGACATTCCATATGATTTGAACTTGGACTCGATGAAGACCAAAAAGAAAAAAGAATCTCCAGATAAAGATGATGATCACAAAGAAAGTGATGCTGTGTTAGGAGATGATTCTTGTTCAGACTTGAAGGAAGCTGTAGCTGAAGATGATGTTAAACAATTCAGTGATAGTGAAGGTGAGTCTAATTCAGACCAGAAGAAAAACAAAGAGAAAAAATCAGTGAGAGACAAAGGTACACATGAAGGTGATGTGAAAGAAGAAGACAATGACAGTATAATGGAATCTGGTGCAGATGTGAAAGAAAACCTCTAAGAAAAGATTAACGAAAACGGAAGCTGCAGAAGAAGTTGAAGATCATACGCAAAGTGACGCTGACGTTGGAGATGATTCTTTCTTAGATCTGAAGAAAATCAAGAAGAAAATGTTAGTGAAAAAGGAATCTGCAAATGAAGATGGCAGCGAGAAAGAAACTGATGGTGACATTGAATCTGACACAAATGGGAAGAAAACCAGGCAGAAGAAACAGAAAAAGGAACTTGTCAGTAAGCGTGACCATCACAAAGAACATGACAGTGACAGTGGTGCTGATTCTGATTCAGATGTGAGAAAAACTCAGAAGAAAACAACATTAATTAAAAAAGAATCTGAAAATAAAGATGATCAGGAAAAAAGTGATGCTGACCTTGGAGATGATTCTGATTTGGATGTGAATAAGACCAAGAAGTCCAAGAAAAAAGAAACTTCAGATGAAGATGGTGATTGCAAAAACGATGATAGTGGGGATGATTCCGAATCAAAAAGTAAAAAAATGAAGAAGAAAAAGGTACAGAAAAGGAAGAGTGTAAGTAAGGAGGATGATCAGAAACAAAGTGATAATGAAGATGATTCTGGTTCAGATGTGAAGAAAACCAAAAAGAGAAACTTGCAGAAAAAGAAGACTACAAAGAAGGATGATGTTGGACCTAAAGTTGACATTAGTGACTGTGAAGATGTTTCCACTTCAGATCTGATTTTGAGCACGGATGATGAAGACGAAAGACCAAAACGAACGCGCAAGAAGAAAACACGTGAGTTTAAGTCTTTGTGCACATCTGCCTGTTCTGCATTTCACTTGTCAAACTGAGAATAGATGTCCATTCCATCTTGTATCAGTTATGCATGTATTTATGTCTCCATGCATGTGATTTTGGATGAAATATGCTTATATCTTTTTTCCATTTCGTTTTCATTTGAAGATTTGGGGAACACCATACAAGAAAGTTTATTATTACAGGGAAGCATTTTCGAGGAAAACCTTAATATGAAATGCCCATAAAAATCGTAATAAATTACACCATGAAAAATAATGAACCTACGTCATAGAAATCAAAATTGAATTACATCTGTGGTTTATGAAATTTACAACACACCATATGATAAGATTATAAATTTGTTGAAGAGGGATTCGTTGCTTTTCGACAGTTGAATATTGCTGTATCCAAATGTGTCAGTTGATCTTATTGATTTTAGCGTCATATACTCTACCATATTCAGCTGATAAGACGTGGCACATTATCACTGTTTTTGGCCGTAACTTAACCCAGTGTTTACATGTGAATGATTTTTGTATGCTTTACTGAACCTCATGTGTAGGCGGGGTCTTGACTTAAGATGAGGCGAGACAAAACCTTGTCTCAGACATTAGGCTGATATCATCAGAATAATGATCGGCAACGGCAACAAGCATGCCATTCCTCTTGTTAGTTGTTCTGTCTGTACTGAACAGAGCAACAAACTGCAGGAATTGCAAATAACTTGTTCATAAGACACAGACAATGATTGGTAGCAAATTCTCATTACGTGAGGGTTTTTTGTTCTCATAATTCTGATCATCATCATGATGATGATAAGCCCTTCTGCATGATGTTGGTGATCATATTCCTCCATGCAAATCTCTTTTGTTGCTTTAAGTATGTCTCCCACCCTTCCTGTTTTCATCCTACCAACATATCCGTCCAGTATTTCTCCGTGGGTCTACCTGGTGCTCTTTTTCCCCTCTAGCTTTCCTGTTGTGACTGGGTGCTCAAATTTCTCTTGCCTCATGAAATGCTGTATAAATGTTGCTTGTCTTTTCCTAGTCTTCTCATGATTAATGTTCTTGTGTTTTCCTATTTCAAGACAGTCTCGTTTGTTTGTTTGGTTTTTTTTTTGCTGCTATCCATGGAACTCTAACATTCTTTATAGAAACCGCATTTCAGCTGCCTCGATTTTGTTCTCACTTTGTGTACATTGAATTTCCATGCTTTGCATCTGTACAACAGTATTGGTTACGTATAACACTAAAGAATTCTCTTCCTGATGTTAATTGATAGGCATTTGTTGGTAAGAACGCTTTTCAATTTCTTAAAATATATGCAGTTTTAGCTTGGCCAATACAGCTGGATATTTCTAATGTGCATCTGCTGTCTGATGAGATCTTTGTTCCCAGATATTTAAACTTATCGATTTGTCTCAGTGTTGTGCCATTTGCATTTATTTTACATGAGGGGATTTCTTACTGATTACTATGACTTCAGTCTTCTTGCTATTGAGTTCTTGCCCTTTATTTCTGCTTTCTATTTTCTATTGTATTGACAAAGTTTTGTAGATCTTCTTCATTGTATGCTGTTACTATGTGTCATCTGCGTAACGAAGATAGTTTATCATTTTTTCTCCAACATTTGTCCCAGGGCAAATTTTTCTGGTAGGTTTGATAAATGATGAAATACAACGGTATGTATAAGTGAAGAGTTTAAGATACACTGTTGTTAGCACCATGTTCTCATGGATCTTAAATTTCCTGGAATCAGATATTGATTTGATAATTCACAATTGTGAAGAAATGCTGTTTGATTAAGAAGTACAGTGTTTCATCCACGCTTCCTCCATCTTATATTGTCAGTTGTGAATGTTAGTGCAGTTTTTAGGCGCAACCTGTAGCCTTGATCTGTGTATGTGAACATGTGTCCTGTGCTTTATGGGAGCTTGGATGTCTATAGAATTTCTTTAGCATTATCAGTTATTTCACTTTGTGTGGCAGTTTTTAGATTGCACTTAGTGATTCTTGATTGGTCAGGGCTGATAAGATTCAGTTTTGTTCTTTTCAAAATTGCAAGAAACTTGGTCCACAGACGTGTCAGTGCCAAATCATGTTATACATGTAAGCATGCGTACACACACACACGGTATGCATGCATGTATGCAGATTACATGAAGTGTTCCATTTCAGTGTTGTAAAAATCGTAAAATATTTGAAACCTACACACACACCCAGCTGCATACAGGCTTGCAGACATACTCTAATACATATGTGGTCATGCACAGTCGCTTGGCACACAGGCATACAGAAACGTCAAGACACGATAACAGAATTTGCTCTTTCACGTATCCCTCCAGCAAAGTTATATCCACAAAGGTAGACATGGTGATCCATTTACACTTGGAAAGTGTTAATCCAAAAAGGAACTAGGAAAAACAGGACAAAACTGAAAAAGAATCAGAACGTGTATTTAATACAACCAGACAAGACAGGCGCAAATTTTCATCCAACTGGCTTTTGTCTAGCATAGACATAAGATCACAAACAAACACCAAAAATTTAGGAGGAAAAAACTGAAATGTCCTTGCTGCTTCGTCCTGTGGGAGAAAAGGACTTAAAACTAACTAAAAATGAAAGAAAAATTTCTGTAATTTTATTAAGTTTAACCATTTGCTTACATGAAAATAGGAAAAGATAACTTGTACAATACTTTTCCTGATGTTTTCACTGCAGGTTTCACTGTGCATCTTTTGCTGTTGTCATGCATTGTACTTTGTAGTCTTGTCATTGTAACTTTTGTAGATGTTGTGAACATGTGATAGACTTGATCAGTCATTGTTGTTTTGTTGTTGTTGCACAGTTTGAAATAGGCTTAAGTATCTTGTCATTGCTGAATTTCAAGGGGCTATTACTGTATTAGTATTACTGTGTAAGCTTGTTATAGACTCATGTGGTTGTCATTATCCTGTGTTACGAAGAAGTCTTGTCATTTTAGTATAATTAGCAGATGCGTTTCAGATGTGTTTGTGGGCTTACGCATTGTTTTACTTTTGCCATTTTGCTATGTAGGTATTGGTGTATAATAACACATTTGTTGTTGCTTGGTATTAGTGTACTTTTGGTATTTCTTGCAGTTTGGGCATGGTACACAGTCATTGTTTTTTTATTGTTGTAGACTTGTACTCTTGCAGTTTCTCTCTGTTGCAGTGTTAGGAGCTGTTGGTACATGATTGATCTCTTTACTTGACCTGTGTTGTTCTGCATTGGTTGTCAAAATTAAGGACTGTTGTGTTTTGTTAATTTGTGGTACTCCATGTGTCCATAGTGTGTATAATTCCTTCAGCACCATATTCATGCTGCTTCAGAAAAATTGTATCCCTGACAACTGTTTTGTCTCGTCCTTCACTCTGTGTTTTGTGTTGTGTCCACATTTTTCCCTGTCATGTTTTTGACATAAAAATTTAGTTAAAACTTGAAATCTGTTTTCATTGAGTTGTTTTCATTGATAACATTAACAACTGTTCTGTTAAATTTTGTATGGTAGGACGTGTACAGTTATTTGTTTGTGGAACGTGATTGTGAACTGAGTGATTAAATTCAGTGATCGGATGACATTATGGGACAACCTTCATTACAGTATCAAAGTATATATATCTGAAAGTTCAGTAATGATGTAGCTTGTGGTTAAAAACTAAAGCTAGGATTTGATAATGGACTAAGATGATAAGGTTGTGCATGGTAGAACTGAAGCACCTTAGAACTGTAATTTATTTCATAAGTCAGCAAGTTGAAGAAAATATTAATGATGTTTGCTGAAGAAAATATTGATGATGTTTTGCTGAAAATTGTTTCTTTCAAAAAGTATTATGGAATGTGTATCCCCTAATAAGAAAAATTTGTTGGGGACCTGTTTCTTCTTTTTTTTTTGTGGTATAAAAGTATACCTTGAAAAGTTTTCTGGTCCATATAATGTAGATAAAACATGCTTATTGAAATAAATAGTGAAAGACATAGCTCTAGTATATGTGAGTAGTTCGTTAAAAAAAAAAACGATAAATAAAAACCCACAGTTTTTTTCTTTCCATTATATGTTTGTATCTTATATCTTCAGAAAAACCCTCAACACACAGTAAGAAGAAGGATGCCAAAGCCAGTGATGGCTCATCTGATGATGATGCCGAGAGGAAGAAGAAGAGCAAACGCCCCTTGAAGTCGAAATCAAAAAAATTATCAGGGAAGAAACAGGACAAATCAGACAGTGGAGAAGACAGTGAAGATGCAGAGGAGGATACTGCACCTACCAAGGGGAGAAAGCTGAAGAAGAAGTCCAAAAAAGAAGTAGAATCAGAAGATGATGAGAGTCTTGAAAAGGAAGTAGAGAAGACTCTGAAAAGGACAGGGAAAGTGAAGAAAAAGAAAAAGGATGAAGAAACAGATGATGACATAACAGAGAGTGGAAAGAGCAAGAAAAAGAGAGAGAAAAATGAAGGATCAGATGATGAACAGCTTGAAAAGGAAGTAGACAACTTGTTGAAAGGAGTGGGGAAAGGGAAGAAAAAGAAGAAGAAGGACGGCACAACAGATGAGGAAAAAAGCGAGTCGGAAGAAGATGAGCAGCTTGAAAAGGAAGTAGATAATTTGTTGAAAGGAGTGGGAAAAGCCAAGAGGAAAAAGGAAAAAGATACAGAAGATAACTCAAGCAAGGAGGAAAAGCCCAAGAAAAAAACAAAGAGAGAATCAGATGATGATGATCGTCTTGAAAATGAAGTAGACAGTTTGTTGAAAGGCAAAGGGAAAGCAAAGAAGAAAAAGGGCAAAGATGATGAAAGTGAGGACAGTGAGGAAGATGATGAGAATAATGAAGATGAACCAAAAAAAGGAAAGAAAGAAAGTAAAAAAGGAAAGGCAGACAGTAAAGATGTGAAGAAGAAAAAAGATGACACAAGTGATGACAGTGAAGATGATGAAGAAGATAGCAAAGGAAAGCAGAGCAGCAAAGGAGGAAAAGGAAAAAATGAGACAAAGAAGAAAAAGGGCAAGGGCGACACCAGTGATACAAGTGAGGAAGAGGAAGAAGAAGAAGAAGATGAAGATGACGAACAGGAAAAAAGCAAAAACAAAAAGAGCAGTAAAGACGCAAAAGGAAAAACAAAAGCAGAGTCTAAAGAAAAGAAAGGTATGTGGTTCACTGTTTTATCTGTGTATGAAGATACTCTTCTATGTAAATGTATGTAGGGTGTGCGTCTGTGCGTCTGTGCTTGCGTGTGTGTGTACACGCGCGCGTTCGCGCTTGTGTGCACAGACGTGTGCGTGTATGCATGCATGCATATGTGAATGAGAGAGAGAGAGCGTGTGTATGTGAAACTGACAGTACATTGTTAATGATGATGTGTGTATTTTTGTGAAGAGAATGGGTGAGGTAAAAATTATTCAAGGTAACTTAAGGGGAAAATAATTCAAGGTAATTAATTTAAATCACAGTAAACAAGTTCTTTCTCATTAAGTTCAACAGTAAGTTGAATAATGATAAACTTCAGCTTAACGAGGACAAGACAGAAGCTATCCTCATTGGCACCCGTCAGAAACTTTCTCAGCTGCCTCCTCTTTCTCTCCCATTATGTAACACATCAGTCCCAATTTCTGATTCAGCTAAAAACCTTGGTTTCTGCCTTGACTTTACCCTCTCTATGAACAACTTTGTTTCTCAAACTGCCAGATCTTGCTACTATCACCTCCATCGTATAAGCCTGATCAGGAAGTATCTGTCTGTCAAAACAACTGCAAAACTCGTTCTCTCCTTCATAATGTCTCGCATTGACTATTGCAATTCACTCCTGTCTGGTCTTCCTGCCTCCACCATTCACATCCTACAGCGCATTCAAAACAATGCTGCACGCCTTGTACTCAAAAAGAAAAAAGCTGACCACATATCTCCTCTCCTGGCACAACTTCACTGGCTCCCTGTATCAAAGCGCATACAGTACAAACTAGACACCATGTGCTACAAAAGCCTCAATAACGCAGCCCCCGATTACCTGTCAAGCCTACTTGAGATCTACATTCCCTCACGTACCCTCCGCTCTGCCTCCGATCCTCTGACTTTTCGCTTTGCACGCACTAAGCTCAATACCTATGGTCCACGAGCCTTCTCTGTTTCTGGTCCACTCTCCTGGAACAAACTTCCTCTCTCAGTCCGTCAGCAACCTACTTTTGTCTCCTTCAAGTCCGCTCTGAAAACTCACCTTTTCTCTTCTGCATAAAATCCTGACTTCACTCAATCCCCTCTGCAGCCTGTCTCCACTTGGAGGGGAATCACATTGTAATATATAATTGTATATAATATGCTCTCTATAATTTTCCATTGCTTTTATTCTTTCTCCCCATTTATAGCTGTGTGTGTGTGTGTGTGCGTGCGTGCGTGCGTGCGTGCGTGCGTGCGTGTGTGTCTGTTTCAGCGCTTAGATTTGATTTCATCAAGATTTTGCGCTATATAAATATTGTAATTATTATTATTATATTATATTTATAATGTTCCGTTTCGAGTTAGAGTCGATTTTAGAAGGTATTTTTCAAAATTTCTGTTTTTTCCATTAGTTTTTCTGTGCATGTTTTTTATCCTTTTTTCCTTTCTATCTGTTCTGTTTTTTTTCTTTTTGTTTTGTGTTTTGTATATGTTGCTATAATTGGTAGTGAGAGAAGTTAACTTTCTGTCTCACTGAGGTTCAGTCAAGAAGAAGAAGAAAAATGATGAAGATGTTTCGTCAAGTTCATCATCAGATGATGCTGAAGATGGTGATGAGGAGGAAGAAACTGATGACAGTGATGATGTGCCTCTGAAGTCTTCAAAGGTAACCTAAAAAATATTTTATATTTTTAATGTAAAAATATTCTGTATTTTTGCAGTTACGGTGTCTTCTTGAGGTTACTGCTGGTCTTTGGGAGTCTGCATCCATCCAGTTGGCAGTTCCCATTATCTTTCAGAGTTCTTATGATTTAGAGTTAACCCTTTGAGCCCTAGCCCCCTGAGCCATACAATACACTATTCCTGGGCTCCTGAGCAGAGTGCACTGAAAATCTACCCCATCGTAGTAATGCATGCATAAGAGACAAACTACTGACAAACAACCACAAAAAAACAGTGTAAAAGTATTACAGAAAGGACTGCCTTGAAGTTATCTCATCTGAATCGGAATCGTACAAAGCTTCGAGCACTTGCTCAGTGATGAAAAAACACTGGTGCTTGTTTGCCTCACGAGAGGTCGAAGGTTGAGGAGTTGATCTTTTCATTGTGAAAACTGACAAAACGTACACCAAACTATCACAATGGAGGCTGCCATGTGCAAATTGAAATGTTCTGCAGCGACTGGGAAGGAATTATTCTGATTGGATAATATAAAAATAGAGCGAGACCCGGCTGTTTGACCCACTGTGCTGTGGCGACGTACAGCGTGCACTCGGAATATGGTCACACAAAGCGTTGCGACCTGTAGGTCGCATTTGGGCCCAGTACAGTACAGAGTTTACAGTTTTCCCTTCCCATACTGCTACACCTGATTTTCTCCAGCCTTCTTCCTCTGTGTGTGTGTGGTGTGTGTGTGTGTGTGTGTGTGTGTGTGTGTGTGTGTGTGTGTGTGTGTGTGTGTGGTGGTGTGTGTGTGTGTGTGTGTGTGTGTTGTGTGTGAGAGAAGAGAGAGAGAGAGAGAGAATGAATGAATGAATGAATGTATGAATATGTTTGTGAGGATGAGTGAGTGAGAGAGTATGTATGAATGAGTATCAGTATGTGTGTGAGGGTGAGTGAGTGAGTGATTGTGTCTTTGTTGTAGGTAGCAACATGATCATCAGATAAAAAAGTGGCCAGTATGTTAGTATCTCCTTGCTCCCTCTTTGTATCCGTCCCGCCCCCTCCCCCCTGTCTCTTTCTCTGTTTTTGATATGCTTATATTGTGTGTGTAGAATACCAAAGACTAGCTGTATGACAGGTCCTGTGGGACATAATTTTTGAGTAGTAAAAGTGTTTTGAAGTTCTATCTTTCTCTGTGTGTGTGTGTGTATGTGTGTATATGTGTGTGTGTGTGTGTGTGTGTGTGTGTGTGTGTGTGTGTGTGTGTGTCTCTCTCTCTCTCCCTCTCTCTCTGTTCTTTTGCAAATATGCTTGTTTTACATGCATAGAGTAGCAAGGACTAGCTGTATGACAGATTCAGTGGGACCTAAATTGTTGAGTAGAAAAGTGAAGTACTGAACCCCCCCCCTTCCCCCGCTTCCCATGATGACAGCATTGACTTTTATTATAGTTTTTGATTGGTACTCAACTGTGCATGGTAGTTTTATTTTGGGAAGAGTGAAAGGGGTAAAAGAAGTCGTGCTTTGGGGAGGCAGGTGGCATGTTTTAACAGTTTCCCTGTGATGGGAGGGATGGAGGGATTGTGCTGACAGTTGAGTGTGCACAGGTAACTGTATATTCATTTCCTTAGAGAAACATATATATGAGCTCCAAAGGTCTTTAAGTCTGTAGGCCTACCAAACATATTGCTTGATTTTAAAAGAAGACACCCACAAAGCAGTTTGAAAATGTGCACACATTTTTCATCAAAAGTGTTCATTTAACAGTAAAACTCAGGGGATGTGGCTGTGGGGGGGGGAGAACAAAGTTTTCAACTGAAAGTGTGTGAGTGCAGAAATAGTATTGCCCAATATGGTCAAGACAGCGGCATTTGCTAGTATCAGTCTCTGGAGTTGTGTGATGTTTGAGTGGCATTGTGGGTTTGTTTTCTGTTAGGGCATTAAATGGTGAGAACAGCTGGCTCACGCTGGTGTCTCCCTTTCATTCCTGATTATTGTAAACACACACAGAGGACATTAGGACTACCTGCTTACCTGCTTATTAGACAACACTCCGTCAACACAGGCCAAGAAATTTAATGAAGGATGATAGACGCACTCTTGTAATTGTAATTTGTATACATCAGATTGTGCCTTTTATTTTGGATTTTACCTACAGATTTTATTCACTGAACACAATCCAAAGACAACACCAGTGGGATTTATTCTTTCACCTTCTCAGAAAGTAAAGTCAAAACTGTGCTTGTTTTCTGCTTCTGCATCTTTAGCTTTACATGTGTTTAAAATAGACACAAGGATTTGTACACAGTCTGACAATATTTCACAGCTTTGTCCCCCAGAACTTGTCAGACAGTATTTTTCATACAACATTATCAAGTCCTTGAAACAACAGTCCGCACCCCCCCCCCCCCTCCCCACCATTCTGCCCCCTCCACACACGCATATGCACATGCACATACGCCTGTATGTATGCATTCACATTAAAAATCTTTGTTTTGAATGCTAATAATGATTTGATATGTTGTTGTGTATAGAGTCCCAAGAAGAAGAACAGTGTTGATCTGGAGAATGAAATGGCCAAGGCAGCAATGTTTGATGAATTGGATGATGATGATGATGATGGTGGAGATAAAGAAGGCCATGAAGAAGACAGCTCTAGCAGCAGTGAATCAGGTAAGATTGGGTCAGTGGTAAGATTGGGTCAGTGGATAATGCAGAGGTGAGGAAATGGAGTTCTTGAAAGAATATCTTGAACCTTTAGAAAACCACGAATGTATGTATACATACATCGCCATAATGTGTTGCCTCACTTGACAAGGACATACACATGTATGTATGTACGTTCACATCACGTCAGGATTTTTCCTGACTCCATTTTTAGGCTGGAGATTCCATGTTAACACACAAGGCTTTGTCCATCTACATGAATTATACATGAGGCCAGGAGCTAATCAGACTTTGCTATGGTCACTGCACTGCAGCTTTTGCAATTATAGCTCCAGAGATTTGTATCTTTTTCCCCTTCTCCAAAATGGCTGATGATGAAGCTTTGCCAGGGCCAAGTAGTGTGAGAAAGGTGGCGCATTTTCAAAGATTTTAGATATTTCATCACAGCAGATGTTGGACAAGCTTTGCATGATCTGTGACTGACCCATTTTGCATGATCTGTGACTGACCCAGACTACGAACCGGGCAACTTCTTGTCCTTCACAGTTGGCCATGGAGGGGGAAGTTATAAGTTGGTGGAGGTGGTGCAGTAGTTGGTGGTGTGAACTGCTCGCTGTACTATGTTATGTCAGTGTTGTTGTCTGTTGGGAGAAATGAAAAAGAAGTGGTGGGCTAGGCGAGAGAGAGTGTGTGTGTGTGTGTGTGCGTGTGTGCGTGTGTGTGCATGTGTGTGTGCGCGTGCGCGTGCGGTTTAGTCTTTATATGCACATAGGGTATGGTCAGATATTTCCATTATTTCCACATACATATTTTCTTATGATACTTTTTTCTTTATACTACTTATCCATAATGTCCCAAAATAAATTATGGAAAATTTATTTATGTCAATTGTATGAACCATTCTTCATTAACCAAAATTTCAAACACTTTAAACTATCATGAATGGAAAATCTATTCATTTCCTTTTCAGAAAGAAAAGTTATAAATACTTTTATGCAGTAGTTTGCATGCTAGAATTTTTGTGTGTTAATCATTACCCTACCTATGTAAAAATTACTGGGCAAATGGCATACACTAACAGAAAAATGTATTTAGCATTGAAGGAGTTAATCTTTATGTTTGGGGGCTGGCCTGAAACTTGAGGTATTCTCACTTTTTTAAAAGGTCTTGTTAGATCAGTTCTTAAATGATTGTACATGTCTTTCCACAGATATTGGGACATCAAGGAAACGTAAAGCCCCAAAGAAGCCATCAAAAGATGCCAAACAGAAGAAGCAGCAGGGATCCAAATTAAAAACAGAGTTTGATGATCTGGATGAGGATGAAGATTCTGACTTTCAGCCTGCACCTTCTCGCAAGCGCTTCAAGAGTGAACTTCTTAGCGCCAAAGTATCTGATAGCGATTCAGAAATTGAGGTCAAGAAGGCAAAAAAAGGGTAGGTTGTGTTGATTAGTCCAGTCTAAAGATCACTGTTTGAAGTACTGCAGTGTTTTGCTGTAAAGAATTGTTTTGTTTTCTGTTTGAATGAATAGATGTGTTTGACGGATTGTTGGTGTGTTATAGGTAATGAAAAAATTGGATTAACATTGAAAGACATGAGAATTTGTGTTTGTACATGGTCATGATCATTGTATGTGACTTTTAGATATCATAACGTTTTCATCCATGAAAAATGTAAACACAATTTGTGTGTTGTGGATATTAACACGTGAAAAGTTTAAAAAAAAAAAAGTTATTACCTGACATAAAAGAATCTGTGGAGGAACTGAGCCAAGTGTTTTTTACCCGCAGGATTATGAACTACAGCATGAAATGATTGGTCACTGCAAGTTGACCATTTTGTGGTTTACAATTGCGATGTTAGCTTCTATGTGATAGAGAGACAAAAAGAGTTGTTGATTTGTATAAAGACAGAAAAAAAGTATTTGTGTGTGTCTATAAGGACATCATGGATATGCAGTTTTTTAAATGTTTTTTTGCAAAACAACATCCATGGAGTTTACAGATGTATAAACTGAAAGTAGAACTTTATATGAAATTGGTGCAAGCCAGACCAGCATAATCACATTGTCTGGGTTGAAGAAAGGCAAATCCAAAAACATGTATCTTTTTGAAGAAATGCACATCTTTGCTTACTCAAAGCTCTTTCCTTGACTTAGGCAAAAAAGGAAGAGGGACTCTGATGACAGCTCTAGCAGCGAGAAAAGCAAAGATGATGGTGGAGGAGACAGTGATGACGTCAGTAACGATGATTCTGACGATTCCGCTTTTGACAAGAAGAAAAGCACAAAGAAAGGCCAAAAAGGCAAGGGCAAAGGAAAAGAGAAAGGAAAGAAAAGAAAGAGGATAAAGAAGATGGATTCTTCATCAGAAGCAGAAGCTGTGGTAAGTGATGTCAGTATGTAAGCAATCCAAAACAAGTGCGACTGCCTGCGTTCAAGCAAACAGGAACCAGAAAATAACAAAAATAGAATCAGAATGCGTATTTAATACAACTAGACCAGACAGGCGCAAATTTTCCGCCAACTGGACTTTGTCAAGCATAAGATTACAAACAAACAAACAAACACCAGATACAAAAATTATGTGAAAAAGAGTGAAACTTCCCTGTTGCTTCGTCCAGTTGGAGAAAGGCACTAAATGAAATTGCAATGTGTCTGTGAGTTTTTAGTATTTAAGCAGCTTGAAACAGTAAACCTCATATTGAGTCACCAGAAGTTATTTGGGCCAATTCAGACAAAGTGATTACTTTCCCAGCTAATGGATGCAGCCTGTCAGATTACTTTTGGATGTGTTGATATGATTGAGACCTGAGATCACACATGAGGGTACACAAATAAAGTGCTAGGTTGGACTTATAGGACCACAATAGTCAACTATACACACACACACACACGCACATGCACACATATGATTGACCAATGTTTCAGATGTGTTGATATGATCAATTCACCAATTTTTTTTAGATGTGTTCATATGATTGACCAATTACAGAGAGCTTGGGATATTCCATTTTCATCAGACCAAGGGTTGCTGTGACAGTTTCGTCGGCCTTGCACACGATTTTGTCAATGTCATGAATTAAATTTTATCCAAAGACAAAGCAGGGAACACACCAAGGTGCTGTCCCTCTGCGGCTGTTGTTTGTTGGTGTTGGTTGTTTTCATATTTTGAACTGTTATTTTTATGTACTCTTTGTACTGGTGGTCTTATCATGTATTTCTGACTTGGTATTTTGTTGAACTGTTATTCTTCATGAACTGACAGTGTTCTTATCATTATCTCCGATTTCATGTTACGATTTGTTAGTTTTGAAGAACTATTTTGAAATGCTTCGGGTGTGTGTGTGTGTGCGTGCGTGCGTGCGTCCCCTGAGCTGTTCGGCTCTCCCCAGAGTTTCTTATTTCGTGGCAAACGACGACAACAAGACAACAAATATATAAACTAATAACATCAAAGCAACAAAACTGTTGGGTGTTGTTGTTGTCATGTAAAGTGCAGTAAGCGGCATTAACAGGGATTGTTTGTACTGTATAATTGGAATTGTCATCATCATTAAATGTTATTAGATTTTGCTATGCTGTGTGTTTTTGTGTTATTTTTTATTTCAAGGCTTTGTTGTTTTGACCATTACTAAATAGAGGTTTGCAGCTATGCAAGCATGTATTGAAATTCATTTGACACTCATGTACTTGTAAATGTTTTTAGTTGTCTTTAATTAGTACATAATGTAGTCGCTGATCCAGAGTAAAAACCTTGATTGGTAATATCGATTCTGTTTTTAATTGATCCTGGTTTTGTAAGTTGGGATCAACTGGTGTGCAGGAAGGTGACGACGAAGGAGAGGATCCAGGCTCCAGGAAAAAGATCCGAAAGATCAAGTCGGACAAGAAGCTTGTTGATTCTACGAGAGCTGCTGCCAAAGCTGAGGAGGAACGAAGAAAACAGAGTGGTTGAAAAACAGGCAAAGGTTAGATTTGCAATGTTGGTGTGTGTGTGTGTGGGGTGTGTGTTGTGTGTGTGTGTGTGTGTGTGGTGTGTGTGTGTGTGTGTGTGTGTGCATGCATGTTTGAGGCCTGGTGGGTGAGATTCCCTTGGGAAGGAGGGATCAGGTTGGTAAGCCCAAGAGAGGCAGAAGGGAGCCCGGTAAGGATTGGGTTGATGGGGTGGCATGTGATGGTAGAAAGGCCAGGGGAAAGATGCCTGGGGCCCAGATGATGTCTAGGAGAAGGGTCATTTGGACCCCTGGGCTTGGAGGGGTAGGAGGGTCGATCCGATGGATGAGGGGCAATTGGTTGGCCAGTGGTGGTATGGCCTGCGATCCATGGTCTTATGGGAGGGTGGTGATTTGGGGACCCTGAGGCCTGAACTTGCATCCTGATTAGAGGGGTGAAGGAGGTTTTCCTTCAGCTGTCTCCTGCATACACAAAAAGGGATCATCCTGGTATCCCTTGTAAGGAAGCGAGTGGGTGAGACTTGCTGGTGCCTCCGGCTTCTCTTCTTTCTGCATGGGTGAGAAGAGAGCAATCCACCATCCCTTGCTACAAGAGAGCTCTGGAAGGGACAGGAAGGGTATTCTCTGGTACTCCCTCCCAGAGAAGGCACAAAAGAGTGGTGCTCTGGAAGGGACAGGAAGGGTATGCTCTGGTACTCCCTCCCAGAGAAGGCACAAAAGAGTGGATGACCTGCTGTGGGTTGGCTGTCAGAAGGGCTCGATGAGGGAAGGTGGTCAGCAGGGGCCAATTAGGGGCGTTTGGGTTAGGATGATGGATGCAGAATGCTCCGTCCTTTTGATGACAACTTTGAGTGGACAATCTCAGTTGTCTGTGGCCTGTGGTAACCTGTGTAGGACAGAGAGAGAGAATTACCAGACAGGAAAGGGGAGCAGAGTTCCAGACAAGCACACAAAGAAAGTTTTAGACAAGCACACAAACAAAAGGAGAACCATAGGGCCAGACAATGAGGTGTATGGCTCCCAAAGCAGGTGAGGGTAATCTACAAAGTAGGAAACAAGCACTAGTGAACCAAAAAGAATGAGTATTCCAAATGCATGGAGTAGTAGTCCAGTGAAAAAGAGACACACTACAGTGCCTATTTCTTCGTAAACATGTGCGTACATGAGTGATCACACAATGCCACATGTCGAGTTAGAAATGGAAGTACGCATTGCTGGAGGAGTAATTATGATAATGACAACGGAAGGCCTAGCTGTGACCTGAAATGAAAAACTGAAAGGTGTGCAGATCCCTTGGATCAGCTTGGAAACTTGACACAGTGAAACTGAAGCACATTTTCCAGCAGATTTAGGATCACTAACATGTAAGTGAATGTTAAAGTCACCTGAGAAAAACACTTGGTATAATGATTTATCACAGCTGTAGCGTATCAGGAGATTCATGAAAAAAATTTGTGAAACTGACAGTTTGTTATGCTTGGTTGGTTGGCTGTGGTTGGTAGAGGCACACCAGAGAAGAAGAGATATGGTTCTTGGACACTTGTCGTTTGGCTATTTCAGAAGAGATGTTAATTCATAAGAGAGATATTCGGCTATTTCAAAAGAGTTGTTAATTCACAAGAGAGATGTAATTTAACAAACCCCTCTTTATAAATGATACCTAGGCCAATCTCCATTTGATTCTAGATGTAATTTAACAAACCCCTCTTTATAATGATACCTAGGCCAATCCCTATTTGATTCGAGATGTAATTCAAACCCCTCTTTATAATGCTACCTAGGCCAACCTCTGATTCGAGATGTAATTTAACAAACCCCTCTTTATAATGATACCTAGGCCAATCTCTGATTCGAGATGTTATTTAACAAACCCCTCTTTATAATGATACCTAGGCCAATCTCCCTTTGATTCAGTACGGGGAAACGAATGAACATCATAGTGATCAGGAGTCAACAATTTTGTAGGCTTTGTCATCTGTGGAGTAGAGCCATGTTTCAGTTAGTATTAGCACAAAAAGAGCATCAACACATCTACATTGTTATCTGCGACAAGGTCATTAGTATCACTGGCTACATTATAGTAGACTGACAGTCATAACAGTATACTTTGGATAGACTATGTGCTCTTTTGGCTTCATAAGTGCTCTTTCTGTTGGTAGTCTACCGTCTCATTCATTCTAGCATATTTTTTTTTCAAGACTCACTTTTATGCTTGCTTGCATGTGTCACAGTTCAACGGTGTTGAAACAAAGGATGCTGGAGATGGGCAGGCCCCAATCACTACCAAGTTGGTTCTGGAGCAAGATGAAGAATCACAAAAACCGCTCATCCAGGTGAACTCCAAGCTGATCTGCAAACTGAAACCACATCAAGTAGAAGGTATGACAACATTGATATATAAGATATAGTTTACATTCACCCATGAGAGTTTTTTTCTTTTCTTCTTTAAAACTTAATCCTCCAAAGAGATGGAACATCTCAAGAGAGAGCCAAAAAGCCATCTCAGAATTAAAAGACATGGTCAACAACCGCACTCTGCGCATTTCACAAGCAGACAAGGGAGGGGCGATTGTAGTGCAGGACTTTGACCAGTATGAGAAAGAGGCCTGGAGACAACTCAACAAAGCTGAACACTATGAAGTACTTCACAAGGATCCAACCAAAGAGATAGCTGCAACATCCAATGCTTTCATGGAAACGCTTCTGAAAGAACAGATAGTGGACCAGAAATGCTACGAATGGGGGAAGGTCGATGAACAAACTGTGAGGACTCACACATTTCACCATCTCCCAAAGATACACAAAGATAACCAGACACCTCCAGGGCGACCCATCATCTCCGGCGTTAATGGACCTACGGAACGGCTTTCCAAGCTCATAGATCATTGGCTTCAGCCCATCGTGCAAGCACTACCATCGTACCTGAGGGATACAACGCACTTCTTGCAGGTGGTGGAGGCCTGGAAAGAAAAAATGGAACCCATACACGAGGACGTACTTATCGTCACAGTCGACGTGGTTGCACTCTACCCGAGCATACCGCATGAGGAGGTTTCAGAATCACTTCAACATATGCTCAAGAACAACAGACATCTGATCAAAGACGCTCCCAGTACTCCTCTGCTGCTGGACATCGTGAAACATGTCCTCCAGAACAACGTCTTTGACTTCGACGGCCACTTCTTCCGCCAGATTCACGGAACGGCCATGGGCACACCCATGGCGCCAGCGATTGCAAACCTCTTTATGGGGTGGATCGAAGAACGCCTGCTGCCATCATCCCCTCACCACATTAGCACAGACCTGTGGCGTCGATTCATCGACGATGTGATCATGCTGTGGACCCATGGAGAAACAAAACTCAAACATTTCCTGGACTGGCTGAACAAACAGCATCCCACCATAAAATTCACCGCTCACTATGGTCGTAGCAACATCCCTTTTCTGGACACATCAGTCAGCATCAAAGATGGACATCTTATCACAGATCTTCACAGGAAACCAAGTGACGCTAACATGTACCTTCCCTTCAGATCCAGTCATCCCCGCCACTGTGTCCGAGCAATACCTCATGGACAGTGCCTGAGAATCAGACGGATCTGCTCAGAAGATGCAACATTCAAGAAGAGATGCACTGAACTGAAGGATCGCCTGAGAGCACGTGGCTACCCCAACAGCCTGATACAGGCTGCCATTGACAGGGTGTCCTCCATCCCCCGAGAATCCACCCTCAAGTTCGCCACCAAGCCCAAAGAGAATTCCAACAGAGTTCCATTCATCGTGACCCATAACCCAGCCACCCTCCACTGGCTATATGGCTGAAAGAAGGCATAGCCACGCTCCACACCAGCCGCAGAATGAAGAAAGCGATGCCTGCTCCACCCATGGTAGGAGAAAGAGCCAGCAAAAGCCTCAGAAATATACTCATGCCCTCCTGTCCCCCATTTGCCAAGATTCAGGGGAATACAGAAGCGGGCTGCAAAAAGTGCACTGCAAGGAGATGCATCTTGTGCCTCAAACACCTCAGAGAGACTACAATGTTCAAAAGTGTCCGATCAGAACAGAATTTCACCATCAGGGACTCTATGACATGCAAAAGCAGAAACCTCATCTACCTCATTGACTGTGCCAAATGCAAAGATGTGCAATATGTAGGAGAGACGGGACAGACTCTACAACACAGATTCTATGGACACAGATCGAACATCAAAAACTCAGACGAACAGAAGAGCACAAGAACAACAAAACCTGACTACAACAAGAAATGGGTGGAGGAAAGAAGGGAAACGCTGGTGGCTCGTCACTTCCAGACCCCTGGACACTCCATTGAACACCTGAGAGTCACAGCCATAGAACATATCCTAACAGAAGATCCAAACAGGAGGAAAGAAAGAGAAAGGTTTTGGAGACACAAACTGCGCACCAACTACCCTCAAGGATTGAATGTGTGGGACTGACTCCAATCCTTCCCATGGTCCAATCTGCATGAGCTGCGACTGTACAGTGCCCAAAGGAAATCCCGCTCGACGCGATGAGGGAAGGAAGGACAATTTTACCTGTTAGCACACCCTTCACTTTAGCATGAGTGTGAGTGTGGGTGCGCGTGTGTGTATGTGTGTGTGTGGGTGCGTGTGTGAGAGTATGTGCATGTGTGTGTGTGTGTGTGTGTGTGTGTGTGTTTGTGGGTATGTGAATGTGTGTGTGTGTGTTTGGGAGTATGTGAATGAATGTGTGTATGAGTGTGCGGAGGTGTGTGCGACTCTGTGTGTGTGTGTGTGTGTGTGTGTGTATGTGTGGGCGTATGGCACACAGCATGACATCATAAAAATGACGCACAATAAAAATGACGCAAAATATTACTACATAACTTCGTAATAACTATGCTTTGTTAGTCGACATTCTGAGTTTCTTGATAAAGACTTTAAAGTCGAAAATTTGACCGCTCCACAAGGTGTTCGGGTGTTGTGTACAGTAAGAATTAAAACTTAATGCTGTAATGTTTGTGGGATTGAGGGGTGTTTTCTTCATCCCTTGTTACCTCTTGATAAGATGTAAAACTCAATAGTACCTACGTCAAGTTTTGATTCCCCACACCCTTAGTGAATAATGGTAATGAAGATGAAAGGCAACATTTCTGGAAGCAAGGTTCTTGCACAGTACAGAAAATGTTATACATAATATGTCAGTAAATCAATTGATCATATGACAGAACAAGAAAAATAAAAAAAGGCTTCATCCAAGAACACTCTTAACATGAATACATACATATACGACCACACTTAGATATGGGCACACACACACACACACACACACGCACGCACGCACGCACGCGCTGGCAAACATACATACACTTACGCAAGACTTGCGAACAGATTGATTAGATATGCACAAATAGCATTTTCAAGGACAGTAAGTCAAAAAGGAGAAAGTGGTGAGATTAATACTGGTAATAGTATTCTTTGAAGAGGTAAGGTTTTAGATTAAAGCTCTCTGAAAAGGTGACATAGATCTGGGTCTGGTTAAGATTTATAAGAACACAAGTAAATAGTAAAGATTATATTGCCTTTTTAAAAATGGTCACAGAATACTGGAAATTCATAGTAATTTAGCGGTGCGTATTACTTAACCTTTAAAAGGAAAATAATTGTGCACATGCCTTTGCTTACCAATTATTAACACACTTGTATTGAAATTCAGAATGCATGCCGATGAACACTGTTTTCTTTCCAATCCTGCTTGTAAGTGTATATAATTCATAAGACATTTAGTTTTTGTTACTTTATGATACAATAATTTTTTTTATGATATAATGATTTTGTTGTTGTTGATGATTTGGAGATGAACTTTTTTGTTTTGTTTCAGCTGTTCAGTTCATGTGGGACTGTATGTTTGAATCTCTCGAAAGGAGTAAAAAACGTGAGAATTCGGCTGGTTGTATTCTTGCTCACTGCATGGGCCTGGGGAAAACGTTGTCTGTAAGTCAGATTTGATTGTTGTCTTCAGTCTGGATGTTTGCTTGTCTTATGTATGTAGTGATAATTGTCTAGCACTTCATCTCACATGGGCCTAAGCTCTTCACCAACTCCCGAAGGGATGCTGTGGGCTCTTTCAGTATGAATAGTATCCCCACCTTCTGGAAATTCTGTGCTAGAAATTTCTTTTCTGTCTCTTTGTTTCTTTCTTCCTCCTTTGCTTTCTGTCATTTCTTCCTATCATTTTCTGCCTTGATGGTCCATTCATCTGTATGTGTTTGATAAAGTCTTTTCTTTTAGGATTGATAATTGGGTACATGTGTCAAGTGCATTTTTGGCTCAAGGGAAATGAGATATGCAAAAGCAATTTCAGGTAATTTAGGCCCGTTTTTGTATATGTTTTAGTGTCCTTAGTTATGTTTAAATTTGTATTCAGGTATGTCTTTTAAACCCCTGTGTAATAAATTGGATGGAGTGGTCAACACTAGGGGCAACTCCTTAGATTATGTGTGTGAATGCACTGATATGTGTACGTAATTTTCTTTCCCTTTTTTGCCTGTTGAAGTGTTACGAATGCTTTAAAACAGTTATAGTCCTGACACTGTTCTACGTCGTCGGCTGGGCTTTAAACAACAACTAACAATAACAATAAGCTCTTCACAAAAACATGAGTGACCGAGGCAGACATACATGCAGCAAAACTTTTCACAAAATTCTAAGTGACGGGAGATGGACAGCAGAACATATAATGTTCAGTTTGCATTTAAAATAAAATGTGTAAGAGATGGACCATCAAACATACATTATCAATAAGCAAAGAGAATAAGATCACCTCCACGTGTCAATCCCTTCTGTGGTGGCAATGGGATAAGATTTTAAAAGTAACTTAAATAACATGCCATAGAAAGTACACAGTTATGAATGCATCACACTGTTCTTTTTCTGTCTCTCACACACACACAAATACACATTAAACTCGCTCGGTACTGACAGTTTTCTCCCCTACTTTTCCCCCATATCCTGAGCATTTGTATGGGTTAGTAATGTGCTAGCTAAACAGGAATATTTATGTAAAGATTCCCCATTTCATTCTTTTATTTACTTGATAGTACTTTAATTCATTCATATTTATCTATTTGTCCTTGAAGCTGTTAATATTTGTTCAGGTTTCATTTGTATTTAACATTAACTCATTCATTTATTCATTCATTTATTCATTCATTTATAAAGTTTGTTATTTATGAAGTAATGGATTTGTTTATTTGGTGCATTTTTGTCGTCAGGTTGTGGCATTTGTACACACTATGATCAGCCATAAAAAGCTGACCAAGGTGAAGACATGCCTGGTGGTGTCACCGCTCAACACTGTGCTGAACTGGCAGAATGAGTTTGACATTTGGCTGGATGAGAGAGACAAACTGGATGTAAGAATGTAAACAGGGGATGAAGTCATTTGGGGAGGGGGGTGTATGTGTGTGTGTGTGTTTTGTCCATTCATGATGGTTCTGAACGAGCAGAATGAGTTAGTATGGGAATTGTTGACAGAACAAAATGGATGTTAAGATTATTGAGAGAATAGCTGGCTTCATGTACTGTATCGTGTCTGTTCATTTGCTCTGTGTGTGTGTGGTGTGTGTGTGTGTGTGTGTGTGTGTGTGTGTGTGTGTGTGTGTGTGTTGTGTGTGTTGTGTGTGTGTGTAGCCTCTTGACATAGTTATCAACAGGTGAAACAAGTCTGACGTGTGATTGGATTACTTAAACAGGGTGTGTGTGTGTGTTGTGTGGTGTGTGTGCGTGGTGTGTGCGTGCGTGCGTGCGTGCGTGCGCGCGCGCGCTGGCTACAGACCGGAATCCGGTTTTTGAAAAAACGATCGAGCGGACAGATCCGGTTTTTGAAAATTTGACGAGGGAAAAAAAAAAAAAAGCCGATTAAAATCCTTCGATACAGTGAGCAACTCCGCTTCTGCTCAGAGTGTTCGTAAGCAAAGCGATTGGGAAAAAAAATGCCGATTAAAATCCGCTTCCGCTCGGAGTGTTCGTAAGCAAAGTGATTGGAGCTCTCCTGTGTTGGAGGTACAGAAGATCCGAAGCACGTGACCGGAATACTGCTGTTGCAAATTTATGCCATCTTTGTTCCACGAAGCAGGCGACTTTTCGTTCGACGTTTGAGTATGCATTATCTCACGGAAGCAGATTTTTCGTGTCTTGCGAAGGTGGAGGAAGGGGTGAAAAACAAGTGGAGGTGGAGAGTGGCTGAAGCAGAAAGACGAGCAGGACAAAGAGTATGGAGAGTGGTGTCTGAAACTTGACTTACCAGGAACATGTTTCTGCACAGTTTGCTCTAAGCAAATCAAGTAGCCTACGGCAGAAGTGGAAAGAAAAAACTAAAGGAACATGCCGATCATCCCAGCCACAAGGAAAATGTGATGGTTAGTTACGTTTTCATGCTATTTCTGCACAGGCCACTTCTGCACAACCCAGTTCCAGCATCTACACAGTGCCAAAAGTGGCAAAAGAGCTGCCATGAAGTCATCACAAGACATTAGACAGTTTCTGAAGAAATCTAGAATGGACATTTAACCATCTTCCACTTTTTTTAAACAATAATGTGTCTGAACTGTTACTGATGTTGTTGATTTTATGAACAAAGGCTACACTCATGTTGGCCTGGAAACACCTTATGAATGACTAGTGCTAATCTTCAAATGATTTGTCTCCTCATCACTTAGAGGATTGTCAGATACTGTGTTATGGTCAGTTTGGACCTGTGTTATAAACACAAGGATACTGTTTGGCAGATAAACTGTGAAGGAGGATTGGAGCAAAAGAGTGATATTGACTGGACTGGTTTCTGTATTCTTAAGACTGACTTTGACAGAATTATTCAGCTGTTGCTTCTTCTAGATTTTTCTTTCATGATTAACTAGTAATCTATCATGGTTAGTACTGGTGGTAACACTGCTATTCTGTTACCATGTAAGTCAGAAATATGTCAGTTTTTCTGTTCATTTGTTCATGCTCAGATTAAAGGAGAGACCCCCCAAATCATCATAAAAAGGCTAATTTTCTTTCAGGTTCAGGGGGGCAACGCCCCCCTGACCACCCAACAAGGGCTCTGCTCCTGTACCCCGCCGGGGCCTGGGCGGCCCCTGGACCCCTGCCTTTCAGGTTTTTTCTTTTTCAGGAGTTGCACCCATATGTGTGTGTGTGTGTGTGTGTGTGTGTGTGTGTGTGTGTGTGTGTGTGTGTGTGTGTGTGTGTGTGTGTGTGTGTGTGTTAGCTGTTCATGAATTCATCCAGTTTTAACAACAGTTTGAATACAGTATGAACTTGAAAATTCACAATTTCGTGTATACTTGATCCATTTTTTGTTTCGGAATGAGGCTCAGAATGATCTGAAGCTGAAGTACGAAAGTGTTTCAGGAAAAATTGCTGACCTGGTCATTTGTGTATTGATGGCTTTACAAAGTTTGGTTGTTTTAAAGATTAAGATTAATGAAGCAAAACACGTTACATAGAATAAAAAGGAAATTGTTGATGTGATTTTACTGTCAGTTCATGTTTGTTTCTTTTGGTATTGATAGAATTTGTTTTTAGTATTGTTCCTGTTTGGTTTAAATTGTTTATATTGTTGGTAATGTACAATTATCTGAATATTACTTTTAATTGTTTCTTTTGTTGGTAATGTGCAATTATCTGAATGTTACTTTTAGTTGTTTATGTTGTTGGTAATGTACAATTACCTGAATTTTACAATGCAGGTATATGAGCTGTCAAGCGTGAAACAAAACCAAGGGCGAGCAGACATTCTGGATGAATGGCATAGCGAAGGCGGCATCATGATCATAGGATACGAGATGTTGAGAAACTTGGCCCAAGGTTCACGAGTCAAATCAAAACGTCAGAAAGAGATGTTTTTCAAAACATTGATTGATCCAGGTGAATTTTCTGCCATTTTGTTTATTTCAGTGCGTACCTGTTTATCTGTTCAATTGTTGTATATTTTGTACAAAGTTTTCAGTGCCAGTTTACAGAAAGATTTTTCAATACAATTGCAGAAAACAAACGAACGTACAAAAAACAAAAACAAAACAAAACAAAACAAAAAAAGAAAACTACTAAACAACAACAAAAACCACGGTCAGCTGCAAATCACTGTACTGTGGTACCTGTTCAGAAACAGTTGCCAGTCAGGCAGAACTGTTTTTAGATTTTCTGTCATTGTTTAGTGGACTACTTAAAATGAAACATGAGTCCCTGACTTGCTGTCTGGTTCCCTAGCATTTGGTCATTGAAAAAATAAACGTTTGCATAGTGGATTTAGTCACAGCTTGTCCAAAGATGTGTGACATTGTTGGACAGTACTACAGTTCGATTTATTGACATTTGTGATGAATGTACATAAAGTGGAGTGGATTCAGTAAGACATAGAATCTTATTGGATCTGTTCATTCCTGACACTTTTTTCCTACAGTAAACATAGAATCTTAACCCTTTCGCTGCTATCATGTTTTGCTAAGGCACATGCTAAGAATTTTTTCAGAAACAGACAAAAATCATGCTTATTATTTTCAATTGCTTATAATTCAGAAGGTATTGAAGATAGATACATAAAAGTATGTATCAAATGAAAGGAAATTGAATAAAGATTGTGTTTATGACAATTTCAAATTGAAATAATGTACCAGTGTCACATGTACTCTGTGAAATGCAATTAAAAAAATGTTAAAGTCAATGATGATGTAATCAAGTGATGCAGGAGCTCACAGCAGTTTATAGCACACTTTGATTTGAAGATATAGACTGTACAAAGGTCAGAAAGCAGTGTCCAGCCACAATATAAGCACAGCCTAGCCACACATAAAATGAAAGGGTTTTATTTCCCAGTGTCTATCCCCAGTAAAAACGCTGCTAAGTGTGGTAGTTCTGGAAGCAGTCTTCCAAACACACTCCTATCCTTTCCCCTCTTGCTTGCCTTCCCCTTCTAGCAGGCCCAGCAACAGCAGGTCCAGCAACAGCAGGTCCAGGCCGAACATCATCACCATGCTGCATTACCATACCTGTAGCACAGTGAAAGCAAGGATTCAAATTTCCACAAATATTTAAAAAAAAAGTCACACACACACACACACACACACACACACACACACACACACACACACACCACACACACACACACACACACACACTGACATAGGTAGCATGCTATGCCCCCATGCCACGCCCCCTTTCATTTTCCTCAAGCAAACACTGCAAAGAAACCCAGTGAGTACTGCTTCTACCAAAGTGACTTCATTACAACATTGTTTCTGTCAGTATTATCACTGAATGCTTTCAATTTCCTATAAAAAGTCACACCAACAGTCTCTCTCTCTGTGTCTCTCTCACACACAACACACACACACCCCTCTGCTCCCACCCTACTCCTCACATAAACACACACAGGCCATGGAGATAGTACTCCTCACACAAACACACATAGGCCAGGGAGATAGTGCAGGGCAGATGTCGACCAGATAAAAAATCAACAAGACACACACAGCGTGGCTGACAACAAGCGAGCGACGAGTGACACGCCCACAGGTCGAACACACTGCCCACTCAGTCACTGGCTTGCTCGCTGACCAGGCCCAAAGGGCTCAGCCATACAATACACTCACTTAGCTGTTCTATTTATAAATATACTGAGAAGAAAGCAATACAATCATGTTATAAAATGAAAAAGCTCTCAAATACACTACCTGCATCTGGAACAATCGGATCTCCATAGGCCTACTCTGATTCAGACGATCAGTCACCAAAAGCTTCTTCCACATCAAAATCTGGGTCGTTGGCATCAACTTCACGAAGTTCGAAACCAGCTGGCTTGAAGTCTTCATCTCCACTGTCTTGATCTCGAAAAATCTCTTCAATAACTTCTGCAACTGTGTAGGTTCGTTGTGGGGCAGCCATAGCTTCGAAAACTGAAAGCTCAACTTCGTAGCACCTTGCCAATCGATCGTGATAAATTATGCAAATGATCTAAATAACTTGAACAAACAGCACTCAAAGAGTGAAGAATTGTCAAGGGACCTAATCAAATCATAATTAGAAGGGTCTTCAGTAATGCTGGACTGAAAGAGAAAGTGTTAAAATCGTGACGAACAGCGATCGTCAACAGAGCATTGCAGACGACGGTTTCTAGGAAGAACGCCGGTCGTCAACAGCGCAGTAAAGAGGTTAATAAGATTTGTTCGTTCCTGACACTTTTTTTTCTCTTTTTGGTTTGACAGTGCTTTTGCGAAGTTGTCATTTCATGAAAGCAGCTGAATTGTGGTCTGAGATTTGTATGTTTGGTCCAAAATTTTGAGGAGCACACAACATTTGAGGCAAAAGTATACAGACTGCAAATTTAAGTTGGACAGGTCTGTTAGTGGGATGTGATCTTTCAATTTGATATGGTAAACACAATAAAATCCTATATGCAGCATCCACTCTATGCATGTAGAATACCACAGTAGGATAATGTCTGTAGAAGAGTCCTCCTTTTCAGGCACATGGAAAGCCTACATAAAACTGGATTTTTCTTAAAAGAGAAAATGGTGACTCTGCTGTATGTTGTGTGGTAATGTACTGTTCCTTGATAGTATAGCCCAAAGTTTGAATTAGAGATATCGAAAAGTTGTGAAGAAAATGTGTGTGTATCTTGAAAATAATATGATTACATCTTATGTCATGAACTATATTAAACTTACGTCATGAAATGCCTTTTAATCCTAAAATTATGATATTTGATGCATGAACAGTGCCGAGTTTATTACACAAGGCATTTATTACCATTGCAGTAACAGATGTTTATGAAGCATTTATGTTTGTGTTTGTGTGTTTTGACAAGGAGCCCCAGTAACAGATATACTTTAAATGTTTATTCATATACTTGTATTAATAGATATACTTGAAATGTTTATTCATGTACTTGTGTTATCTTTAATCCTTTCACTTCCTCTATTCATGTACTTGTGTTATCTTTAATCCTTTCACTTCCTCTATTCATGTACTTGTGTTATCTTTAATCCTTTCACTTCCTCTATTCATGTACTTGTGTTATCTTTAATCCTTTCACTTCCTCTATTCATGTACTTGTGTTATCTTTAATCATTTCACTTCCTCTATTCATGTACTTGTGTTATCTTTAATCATTTCACTTCCTCTATTCATGTACTTGTGTTATCTTTAATCCTTTCACTTCCTCCATTCATATACTTGTGTTATCTTTAATCCTTTCACTTCCTCCATTCATGTACTTGTGTTATCTTTAATCCTTTCACTTCCTCTATTCATGTACTTGTGTTATCTTTAATCCTTTCACTTCCTCTATTCATGTACTTGTGTTATCTTTAATCCTTTCACTTCCTCTATTCATGTATTTGTATTATCTTTAATCCTTTCACTTCCTCTATTCATGTACTTGTGTTATCTTTAATCCTTTCACTTCCTCTATTCATGTACTTGTGTTATCTTTAATCCTTTCACTTCCTCTATTCATGTATTTGTGTTATCTTTAATCCTTTCACTTCCTCTATTCATGTACTTGTGTTATCTTTAATCCTTTCACTTCCTCTATTCATGTACTTGTGTTATCTTTAATCCTTTCACTTCCTCTATTCATGTACTTGTGTTATCTTTAATCCTTTCACTTCCTCTATTCATGTACTTGTGTTATCTTTAATCCTTTCACTTCCTCTATTCATGTACTTGTGTTATCTTTAATCCTTTCACTTCCTCCATTCATATACTTGTGTTATCTTTAATCCTTTCACTTCCTCCATTCATGTATTTGTATTATCTTTAATCCTTTCACTTCCTCTATTCATGTACTTGTGTTATCTTTAATCCTTTCACTTTCTCCATTCATATACTTTTGTTATCTTTAATCCTTTCACTTCCTCCATTCATATACTTGTGTTATCTTTAATTCTTTCACTTCCTCTATTCATGTACTTGTGTTATCTTTAATCCTTTCACTTCCTCCATTCATGTACTTGTGTTATCTTTAATCCTTTCACTTCCTCCATTCATGTATTTGTATTATCTTTAATCCTTTCACTTCCTCTATTCATGTACTTGTGTTATCTTTAATCCTTTCACTTCCTCTATTCATGTACTTGTGTTATCTTTAATCCTTTCACTTCCTCCATTCATATACTTGGTGTTATCTTTAATCCTTTCACTTCCTCCATTCATGTATTTGTATTATCTTTAAATCTTTCACTTCCTCCATTCATGTATTTGTATTATCTTTAATCCTTTCACTTCCTCCATTCATGTATTTGTGTTATCTTTAATCCTTTCACTTCCTCTATTCATGTATTTGTGTTATCTTTAATCCTTTCACTTCCTCCATTCATATACTTGGTGTTATCTTTAATCCTTTCACTTCCTCCATTCATGTATTTGTATTATCTTTAAATCTTTCACTTCCTCCATTCATGTATTTGTATTATCTTTAATCCTTTCACTTCCTCTATTCATGTACTTGTGTTATCTTTAATCCTTTCACTTCCTCCATTCATATACTTGTGTTATCTTTAATCCTTTCACTTCCTCCATTCATGTATTTGTATTATCTTTAATCCTTTCACTTCCTCCATTCATGTATTTGTATTATCTTTCATCCTTTCACTTCCTCCATTCATGTATTTGTATTATCTTTAATCCTTTCACTTCCTCCATTCATGCAGTTGTGTTATCTTTAATCCTTTCACTTCCTCCGTTCATGCAGTTGTGTTATCTTTAATCCTTTCACTTCCTCCATTCATATACTTGTGTTATCTTTAATCCTTTCATTTCCTCCATTCATATACTTGTATTATCTTTAATCCTTTCACACCCCCCCCCCCCCCAATCAGTAAAGCAAGGGAGTGAAAGGGTAAGATAGGAGTCTTGTAAGTTATTACATGTGGTGGTGTGTGAATTGTTAAAGGTCCTGACCTTGTTGTATGTGACGAGGGCCACCTGATGAAGAATGCCGCTTCAGCCATTTCCAGGTCCATCAATCAGATCAAGACCAGGCGCCGAGTTGTACTCACTGGTACTCCTTTGCAGAACAACTTGATTGAGTGTAAGTCTTTATCCTAAGTTATAAGGAAAAATGATAATGATTATGATAGCATCATCAATAGGCCACATTATGTTTAGTACTACTAATAGAAGCTTGTGTTGTGGTTATTTAGGTATTGAAAGGGTCATGAATTATTCCAACTCCTTGACCAGCACGTACTGTGTCAGGCATGCAAGGTTTACACCAACTCATTGCAAAATCTGGAAAACTAGTAAATGACCAACAGATTAGAAGCTCCAAAAATTTTCAAGTTGTTTGAAGGCAGTAAGGGTAAATAGTGTAACAACTGCAGAACAATCGATCTCATCGGCCACACCAGTAAGATCCTTTTAATCATCACCTAAAGAGAGTAAAACAAAAATTGAAGAGTTGCCACAATGTCAGACAGGATATAGAGCAGTAGAGGCTCCAGTGATATGTTCTAAAAGTTACCACAGAAAAGTTCAAAAGTATTGGACCAGAGGCGTTCCTCACTTTCAATGACTATAGCAAGGCTTTTCATAGCGTTAGATACTTCACCCATTTTCACAGTATTTAGAAATGGGCTTTCCGCACCATCTAATATTGCTTTTTGAAGGATTATATAAAGATCAGCGGGGAACAGTCCACTGGAACAATCAAAATTGTGAATTTATTTAACATCAAAAAAGGTGTTTGCCAGGGTTTCATATATCACCACGTCTCTTCAACATCTGTTCTGTACAAGTGATAAGAGAAGCAAGATGGTCTAAGTGTCAGAATTGATGGTAGAGCCATTAAAAATTTAAGGTATGCAGATGACACTGCTTTAATATCAAGCAACATCACCAGTGTGAGACGAGTCCTTTACAGAGTTGACAATGCAGGCAAGAAAGCAGGGTTACAGCTTCAGTAAAACACCCCTGGAAAATGTAAATGGTTCCACATATTTGGGCTTAATCAGAACAGCAGACAGCAATGGTACACAAGATATTACAAGAAGAATTGGCATGGCAAAACAAAAAAAAAGTCTAGCTTAACTACATCTTGATAGATGGTGCAATACCTAAAGTCCTCAAGTAAAGATTCTTAAGACTGTCATTTTGTCAGTAATGGTATACGGACGTGAAGCTTGTACAAAATGGAAATCAACTTGGCTGAAGTGTGGTTCTACAGATGCTTACTGCAAATCAGCTAAACAAAAGCGAATCAGTCAAATGTTCTAGAATTCACAAAGAAAATTTGCATACCTGGATCATACAATTAGTGTCACCTGATGAAAATAGTACTCCAAGGAAAAACTGAGGGCATAAGATGGAGAAGACCAACGGCGTCATACGTAGACAGCATTGTGAAGATAATTGGGATGTCTGCCAGGAAAGCAATGAGAACCTGTGAGGGCCGGATAATGTAAAGAAAGACAGTCAAGACATCGATTGTAGCAGCTATCATCACAAGTGATGATGCTGACCTCTGCCTTTCTCCTGCCTTCACTTTAAAATTGTGTTCACTATTTTCTACTTCGTAAATGAAGTTGGTTTGAAGATCTTGATGGGGACGAAAATTTGCTGAGGAATCTTCTATGTATGGGATACATTTTAGAGATTGCCCCTGCGTATGCTGTCAAAAGCTTTTTCAGAGTCTACACGCTGTCGCTATCATTAAGTGCATTACTTAATGATACCTTGTCAGCGCATACTTGTTCGTAATCTTGACTATGCCCTTGTCCAGTTGTCTGTTGTCCTTTTTTTCCCATATGACCGGAAAGAGTAGCAGAAGTTCAGCTGTAAGTTTTGGGTCTTTCTTAAATAGCTGTGTGCTTAGGTTCACCTGTTTTAGGGGCTTTTAATTCTTAAGAGATCTGATGCCTTAGATGATTTCTTCTTTCTGTGGTGGTTCAGTATTGATATCAGGATTGATGTCATCTTGTATGTCGGCTTCTGTTGTTGTTGGTGGCCTGTTCAAAACTTCTTGAAGTGAGGTGCCCATCTAGCTTCCAGTTCTGCATCTAGCATAAGAAGTTGCGCTTTCTTGCCTGTGATTGTTGCGTTAATGTTTCTGTGATATTTGGTGCAGACTAACCTCGTGAGTTGTACATTTTCCTTTGCTGTTCTGTGCTGGCTGCATCTTCTGCTTGGTTTGCAAGATTACTATATATACTTGCTTTGCTCTTGCTATTGTCTTCAGTGTTCAGTTAGCTTTCTTGTGTTATACTTTGTCTGGCAGACTGGGTCTCCATGAGTTTTGTCTTCAGTACTCTCCTGTTTTCAGTGGTTTGCCAGATGTCTGCGGTAATCCGCTCGTTTCTTCTCTTTTGCTGTGTCCCTTAGGAGGTGTAAAAAATTTGAAAGAAGCTGTTTTGACTTGCTCAATTGATTTGATGTTGATGTCAATGGGTCTGTCTTTGTGTGGTCTTCAATATCAGCTAGAACGTGGAACCCCCCCCCCCTCCGAAGTTGTATAACAAAGACCTTCTTCATTCTGAGGTTGCACAGTTCCAGTAGATAAAATTTGTGGTGTTGTGATCTTTTTGTACTCTGGTTTTCCTCAGGTTCATTGTCAGAGTTGCTATAACCAGATGTTGCTGAGATCAGCTCACCTTCTCACTCGTGACATTCAGGAGTGATTGCATGTGCTGTTCATCATTGTTTTGATCTGGTCTCTGTCTCTTACACTGGAAAAACACCAATTTAGCTCATGAATGTTATAGTGTGGAAAAGGTTCCCTCTAATGCCAAGGTCATAGGTAGTATGAAATTCCAAATCCTTTCTGTAACCCTCTTTTCCCATTCACCTGTCATGTGTATTGTCATTTCCAGCCTTCACATGCAGGTCATCATCACATTCTTAATATCATGTTGTGGTGCATCTTTTTCGTTCAGCTTGTAATTGGTTGTAAAATTTATCTTTAGTTTCTTCATCATTGTTGTTTATTACAGCATAGCACTGGATGATTCTGGTGTTGATGTGTTTTCCTTTGTTTCTTTAACCCCTTAACTGCTCAGTATAATAGCACTTTCGAATAACTGCTTGCCAGGGTAAAATTTAGCTTTTTAGGGTAGGTTCAATAAAATGGTTACTGCTTATTTATTTCTTGACAGATCTCTCAGATTTTTTGCATGTTTTGTTGTTATGCATTGGTCTACAATGTCCTGTCAAAATAACTTGATTATGTTGATAATTAGTATAGCAGAAACTGACATAACTACAAAAAATTACCAAAAAATAACAGCTTTCGAGTATACACAAATACACTGTGCCACACAAAATGAGTCAGAACATTGGAAAAGTGGTTTTACTATTTATTCAACATCAGCACTAACACATGACAGTCATATAAATCCCAAGGAATGTTGCTCTTGATCATAATCTGCTCATAATTGGGAGTACTATTTTTTAGGAAAAAAGGGGCATAATCATGCTTTTTGCAGTATGTTCACTAACATGTACATTACTCATCCACTTATTGAGTTATTTGTTAGATTTTTTGTGGACTTCTTCCTTATACCCTTGTTTACAATTTCACATCATTCTAATTTGATTTTGTTGGTAATGATGATGGTTCACACTAATAACATGTGATAAATCAGTTTTTGTTTTGTTTTCAATTTGAGAGTTTTAGAACAATTCAGCACATAAAAGCCCACTGAACAAAGCAAAATACCTTTTGGTGTTTGCTCAGCAATATTACAAACACCTGGGATTCAAACTGATGTCAATAAATGTCCCTCTGTGTAACAATCTGTATGTTACTGGGGGTACCCCAATTCTACTGGAAAGGGGCATAATTTTACTATTTGGGGTAGGTTCAGTACCGCAATCACTGCTTATTCATTTGTTGACATATGACTTAGATTTTATGGCTTCTCTTTCATTTTACCCCAAGTTATAATGCTATATAACAATAGTGTAATTTTGTTAGCCATTGGGAAGATGGCCAGGGATATAACGGATGGTGGTTTTACAGAAAATAAAAGTTTCTAAAAACATACACATGTTACAACACATAAAACCTGTAAAACACTGACAAAAACTTCTGTTAGTGTTTACTCAACATCACTGTAAGTACACAGTATGGTCCAAATTGTTATAGTATAATATTATACATATTGGTAAATGTTCAAAATGACAACTATGGGAAAAAAAAGTCTGAAGAAAAAAATAAACAATTGTCTGTTCAAAAAGAAAGACCCTCCCCCCACATACACACACACTTGGTATCCATTTGTTATCACATAAAACACTGTGGGAACTGTGTTAGTGTTTCTGAACATATTGTACTCACATTACTGCCATACTGTTCTATAGGAATCCAGCACTTGCGCTTGGACATAATCCTCAGGTTGTCTACATTCGTTACTTCATAACTTTGGGGGATGGTGTTCATTTTTTTGTCTGTCCAAATTGTGGTTCAAAGAAACACACAAGGGGATTCATTCTATACTCCACTTGGTCTTCTTTCACTGATGGCACTCAGTCTTGTCACAGCGTTCACAAAACGGTGAACACACACACAGGTGAGGAAAAAAAAATGCACTGTAGAATGGAAAACTAAGAACACAAAAACAAAAGCACAAAAAAGCAGAAGAAAATGAAATATATATAACTGAGGGGAAAAAAAAAACTAACACAGAACACCCTACTGCCAATACACAAACTTGGTGTGGTAGTCCTTGAAACATTGGCCTAAGCACAATCCAGGCTTGGATGGGCAGGAGGGGCAGTAGTAGCGGGATTCCTTCCGCACTTTTATTTTCTTCGTGCAGACCCGACACGGCTTGGTGGGGTTAGACTTGTTTGGTGTCGGTGGCAGTGGAAATAAAAAGTGGTGTGCACCCACCCTCACCTCGTCATCTGTTTTTCCCTCTTCCACAGCTGGCACCTGATCTGGCCAAATCCAAGAGGTGATGACACTCTCCAAAAAACTTAGGAAAGTGTTACAGGAGTCATCACCTCTTGACTTTTGCAAGATGAATGCATTGCAGGCTGCAACCTGCAGAAAATGGAAAAACAGTTTTTTTGTCCATTTCATCGACTTACGTGAGCAGTCATATGGGTGAAGCAGCTGATCTTGTTTGTCAACTCCACCCATATTCCTGTTGTAATTCGATGAAACAGACGGACGCATGTTGACACCCCGTCGTCCCCGGTGTGGAATGGGTGCCTCAGTGTGGCCATGCACAGAGGACAGCAGGTGCACCACTTTTGTGCTGTGGTACTTTGTGGCGACGATCTTGTTGTCACCACAAAGAGCAGCTGATGATCCGGGGTCCAGCTTCACTCCACGTAGCTCCTCTGGAATACCCCGGTTCTCCCGGACGGTGCCGCAGGCCAAGGTGTTCCTTTCCAGGAGGTAGAGGTACAGCCGCAGACTACTGTACCAGTTGTCCGTGTAGACATGGTAGCCCTTTTCCAGGAGAGGGGCTACCAAGTACAGCACCATCTTCTCGCTGGCCGAGAGAGTTGGGTTGTCTGCATTTACGGACTCTAGGACAGGCTGCACCTCATTGACGGGGTCCTCCTTTCCAGCATACACCTTGAAGCGGTAGCAGTAGCCACCACTTCCCTTGACACCGCCGTCAGACTCACAGCACAGGTATATTTTGATGCCAAACCGGGCACGTTTCAACGGTATGTATTGACGAAATATCAGTCTACCCTTCCAAAGAAGTAGACTTTCATCAACACATACCGCTTGCCGGGGCTCATACACCTCCTGGAACCTCTCATGCAGATGATCCAGAATAGGACGGATCTTGTAGAGCCGGTCGTACGCTGGATCACCTGGCACTGGCATGGCTGCATTGTTGTTGAAGTGCAGAAACTGAAGAAGAATCTGAAATACAGAGTAAACTTTCAAGATAAGTAAGCAGACCCACAACTGGGCACACACACACACACACACACACACACACACACACACACACACACACACACACACACACACACACACACACACACACACACACACACAGCCTACACACACACACACACACACACATACACACACACACACACACACAGCCTACACACACACAGCCTACACACACACCCACTACACAAGCACACACTGACAGTATCACACACACTTGAATATATAAAAACACCACACTGGTATAAAAAAGTGCTTTTGTCTTTTACAAAATGAATAAACTTGCATGGAAAACTTACACACAGAAAATAAATAATGCTTATGCACACACGCGCGCGCGCACACACACACACACACACACACACACACACACACACACACACACACACACACACACACACACACACACACACACACACACACACACACACACACACACACACATACACACACACACACATTCACACAAGCACACACTGACAGTATCACACACACATGAATATAAAAACACCACACTGGTGTACCAAAAAAGTGCTTTTGTGTTTTACAAAATCAGCAAACTTGTATGGAAAACTTGCAAACAGAAATAAATAATGCGTATGTACACATGTGCACTCACACACACACACACGCACATGCACACACACACACACACACACACACACACACACACACACGCACACACACACACAGCCTACACATACACACACACACACACACACACACACACACATTTACACAAGCACACACTGACAGTATCACACACACTTGAATATATAAAACCACACACACACACACACACACACACACACACACACACACACACACACACACACACACACACACACACACACACACACACACACACACACACACACAAAATGAATAGTGGAGGGATGAAGAATCAAGTAGTGAAAAAAAGAAAAGAAAAAAAAATAGAGCTACTTGCCTGGAACCGGTTTCTTGTCATGATGGAGCTGAAGACTGGAATTCTGTACAGCACCTTCTTAGACCAGTACAGTTCAATTGAAGGTAGCCGCACAATGCCCATCAGCAGAACCAGGCCCAGAAACTTCCTCATTTCTGCACAGTCGACTTTCTCCCACTTGTTGGCCCTGGAAAACTGTGGAAGATTGGGGTGTGCCTCGAGAAACTGGTCAGCATACAGGTTTGTCTGAATGACGAGATGGTTGACTAGGTCAGAAAAAAATAATTCCAAATAGTCAACCGGCCTAAAATTAGCACAGCTGACCTTCAACCCCGGATTTCCAGTGAAAACTACACCAGGGTTGGGGTGCTGTGCATCAGCTTCTCGCCATTCTCTCACTAGCTGTTGCTGACCACGCCTCACGCCACGCCCCCTGCCGCTTCCACGGGGCCCTCGCCGTCGTCCAGACCCCCTACCACGTCCACGACCCCGTCCCCTCCTGACAGGAGGGGGTGCAGTGCTTGTTGATGGTAGAGGATCCCCCATTTCCTCTTCTTCACCCTCGCTAGCACTGGTTTCCCCACTGCTTTCACTGGGAGCGAACGAAGGATCCACGTCATCACCAGCACCTATCTCCGATAAAAGTGGATGGTGCTGGTTCCCATCCGTCTCCTCCTCATCACTGATGTCAGGATCCGATCCTCCCATGTCTTCTTCTCCACTGTCTTGATCGTTGAATATCTCGTCCAACACATCAAGCGCAGTGTACCGCTTGAAAACAGGTCGAGCCGACGACGTACTAGGTCTCGCTGCCATCTTGAATTCGCTAATCACTGTAACCTCTCAACTCGCGATTTGCATATCCTGTGGTCAGTTACTGGTGACGTGAAGGATATGGGGCTCTTCGCTGATATCAGCAACAGAGTTGGAAACATTTTGCGCAGTCATTTCTTGTGTAGATTTGCTCGCTTTCCGTGACGAGTTTACTACGAGTGGCACTCGTATACGGGCGTGGTGAATTTCGATTTTACTACGAGCGTTACTCGTACCAAGCAGAGAAGAGGTTAATCTGCTTTGGAAAATTTCACACCATCCAGTACTTCTCTGTTTGGACAGAAATATAGAAATAAATAATTTTTAAAAAGAGTTTTTGATTACTGTCAAGGCATAACACTATTCAATAAAATAGACGTGTATGATAATTTCACATGTACAGATACAGCCATTACTGTGAATGAAAATTGTGAAAGAAATAATAATGCTTCCTTTTGAGGTCATTAATGAGTAATTGTCTTGATCTTCAGATCATTGTATGGTGGACTTTGTCAAGCCCAACTTGCTGGGAACGAAGAAGGAATTTGCCAACCGGTTTGTCAACCCCATCACCAATGGCCAGCACTCTGATTCCACAAGTCGTGATGTTCGCATCATGAAGAACAGAGCTCACGTTCTGCACGAGTTATTGGCAGGCTGTGTGCAGGTTAGATACTGTTGTAGATCCAGTGTAAAGTTGGATATAAAGAGAGATGGGCAGTGTCTGTGGGAAGGTTTGAGTCGGCCTAGGAATCCACTTATAATTTGTGAAGGAAGTGTTTCTGGTATGAATGTTGCTGGAAAGTAGAAGTACAAATTGTAGCATAGCAAATTTGCGGTCAAAACATGCATAACCATAGAATAAAGCATGACTGCCTGTGCGTACTCACATACACACACTTGTCACTATGTCCCATCACGATCCTGATCTTTTGTTTCAGTACAGATTATTTGTTTATTAAAGTCTGTCTTGTTAGTCTGAATACTGATGATTGGAAGTTGTATCACCAACAACAACACTGAAACTTACAACCTTACATGGACACATGCACTCACACACCACCCACCCACCCACCCCACACCACACCTCTTCCAGACAGCTATTATATTACTGCTGTTAACTGTCGCTCTTTAAGTCATTTGTCTTATATGTTGCTTATTACAAATGCTGTCTTTTACAGAGACGAGACTATTCTGCCCTGACCAAGTTTCTACCTCCAAAGCAAGAGTATGTGGTTTCTGTACGACTATCTGAGATGCAGATAAGTCTTTATGAGGAGTACCTGCAGCGAAGTGGACAAGTGGATGGACAGATTACAGTGCGAGGAGCCCGCCTCTTCAAGGACTTTCAGAACCTGATGAAGATTTGGACACATCCATGGGTACTCAAACTGGCCGAGATCCGAGACGAGAATAAGGTAGTAGTTGTAGAGGTGGTGGTAGCACTATTAGTAGCAATATTAGTAGTAAATAATAATCGGTATGACCATTGTAATAATAGTGATGGTAACTATTTTTCATGTGTGTATGGAAGAGGGAGTGGAAGAGAGTATTTTCTGTGTGTGTGTGTACAGAAGAGAGAGTAGAAGAGGTAGAAGAGAAAGAGTATGAGAGAGAGAGGAGAATTTTTTTTTCACTTTTTTAACTCAAACTGTTCTGCATACATCTGCATGGAGCACAACATAGCATGGAAGCTGTTCCACTTGCATAGATGCAGAAGATGCTTTCAATTTGTATGTATACTGAAATCAATTGAAGGGAAATAACTATGTGTTCAGGTACACCTCAAGACAGTTTCATAGCAGTTCTTTTCCTTGTTTGACTAAAGTTCTATCATTTGTTGGCATTTCTACACGTTTGTATTAACCCACTGTGAATTCCCAGAATCATATCTGTTTTATAATGCTACCAATTTTGAAGAACAAGGTCTCCCAACAGTGTAAAAATCGCTACTCACAGTTCCGTAGCTTTCGATGGCGTTCTCGCCATCTTCGTCAGCGCTCTAATGCTGTCTGCGTGAATCTCTACTCAGATCTCGCGAACATGGGATGAACCCAGTTCACGAGATCGAATCAGAGAATGGTACACCGGGGGCAGGGTGTAACGGCCCTGGTCCCTGTTGAGCGGGGGGTTGGTGGCTGCGATGTAGATGGCCTCCTTGACTCCTCGCTGGAACCACTTATTTTCTCTGTCCAGGATGTTGACATTGTCCGCACTGAATTGATGTTTTTCGGCGTGTAGGTGAGCTCCTACTGGAGAAGAGTCCCTCTGTTTTGACATGGCAACCTGTGGGTAATAGTTTCACTTATTTTTTTGGATTTGTGGCTATTTGTATGTTTTTACCATTACTTACCAATTTCCAGACGAGCAAAAAAATAGAATACGTGTGGTACTGATCGTGTGTGGTAGGTTGGAGTGTGAAATGGAAGTAATCTACAGTACGCCAGGAAAGTTTTCTTCTGATTATGAGTGAATATAGCCCTGATGACGCTCTGCACACTCAGCTGGGCTTTAAGCAACAATAGCAACAACGGTGATCTGTGATTAACCTCTTGAGTAAAATTTACGGAGCTCTTGGAGCCTTCTCTGGTGCCTACATAAACATGAAATTTACGGAGGTAGTTTGACGCACGTTTCAGCCTAATGTAAATGGGAAAGAAGCACTGACTGATGTTCTCAGTCTAAGAGAGGGTTCATAAAAGTGACTGGCTTCCTTTACATGGCTTTTTGACCTATGCAACCCTCACCAGATTGGTTTAATTTATCTGAAAAGAGAAACTGGTTTTCAGCAAAAATGTTGACACCAGGACTGTCTTGCAAAGCCACATGTTTTCAGCCTTTGAAAGCATGTGAGTTGAGTCAAGAACTTATAAATGACTGTAGGATGATTCAGAAGACATCTGACACAAGAAGAGGTTGAAAACAGCAGTAGTTACTGGCTGTTGGTATGAAATGTGTAGCAGACAGGCCCAACACGAAAAGTATTGATTTTCTGAGGCCCCCCCCCCCCCCCCCATACAAAGGGTTTGTGGCTACAGCAATACTGGCAGCTAGCCAACATTGCAGGGGGGGGTTCAGGCAGGCCCACATTGTAGAATTATACAAGCCACACTGTCAGTGAGTAGAATTAGGAAGTGGCAAGGGGAAGACTAGGGTGATGGAGTGGGGTGGGGGGCATGCTCCAGGGGACAACTTGACAGGGTCAAGCAGACCTGCCAACCCATACGATTTTGGCGTATTTAGTACGCCAGTTTACTCAAAATACGACCAATACGCCGACTTAATAAAAAATACGACGAAAAAAAAATTTAAAAAAAATTAAATGGCCTTATTAGAAAGTGAATTTTTGGGCTCAGAATGCTCTAGATTGCACAGATTTGCACCAATTCTTTAAAAATTTTCCGGGGGGGCATGCCCCCGGACCCCCCTAGTTAGCTTGCGCCTTCGGCGCTGCGCACTCAGAATACACCAATATTTTCAAAAATACTCCATTTTTCCTGGACAAATACTCCAACTTAAAAGTCAGGTCAAGCCACTCTGTGTACTAGCACACTGTGGCTCTTTGTAACTCATCAGCTGTCAGTGATCTCTTAGTAGGAAGTCTGCCTAAGTCTGAACACTTTTTAGATTTCATCAGGTGGGTCATATCTTCTATTTTTTCCTTTGTTTTTCTGGTTTCCATCGCAAGGGGTTATGACTTTTTTTACGGGAATTTCCACAAAATATTACAAATTTGTAGTAATTTCAAAAAATTACTACATAAATCATCTGAAAATACATTTAGTCATGCCTAATGCACCATTCTGTGTAATTTCATGCATAGATTCCCATAAATATGGAAGCAACAGTTGTTTTCATGTACATGGTAGCGATGCAACGTTTTTTCCATGGCACTTGGAAAACACTGGATGTCAAAAAAGTCGGCACTCAAGGGGTTAAAGAAAAACTCATTAGTTTTGCTGCTTATAGATAAGTGAAAACTCATTACGTACTGCTCATAGGATAAGTTAAGTTGCATTGATTGATGATTGAGAACTTTCTGTGACATCACAGAGTGTGTGTGTGTGTGTGCGCATGGGCGTGTGTGTGTGTGCTCGCGCATGTGCGCGCATGCACATGTGTGTGTGTATGCGCACGTGTTCAGTGATTTTGTTTCCTTTGCAAGGAAGATTCTTTTCTTATTAAAGCTGGTTGTACTTTTTGTTTATGGCTTCATATGCTGTACCATATCAAAGTGTATTAGGGCGCCAGTAGGGCGCCCTGTCTTGACAGTTTTTAGTGGCTAATACAGAGAAAATTGAAAGTAGCCCGTGGTCCAACTAATGCCCTATATGCGAATAATAGACTGGAGAAAGCCAGGGGCCCATGGTCCAACTAATGCCCTATATGCGAATAAATAGACTGGAGAAAGCCATGCTCATATCATTCTCTTTGGCCGCCATCATCAAGAACTGTCATCACACCAAGTTTTAGACCAGTCTACAATTAAAATTACTGTGGTATTTTTGTCCCGCTGCCTGTTTTCTAACCAATTTTTCAAGGCAGCTTCAGGCTTGGAGTGCTGTTGGCCTGAGGCACCAGTGTCCTGAATGGTCAAGATTGTGCTTCCTTTTTGTCTTAAAATCAAGAGTTCATGGTCCATTGATAAGCTCTTTCACAAATGTTCAGCCTGGTTTGATCCCTGTTGTCTTTTCTCAGTTCAGGCTGGATGATGAAGACTCCTTCATTGATGACGATGATTCGGATGAAAGATCCTACAACAGCAACACCACCAGCAGTGAAAGTGATTCAGTTGTTTCAGACAGTGGCAGTTCTAATGAGGGAACCAGCTCAGGACGACGCTCAAAACGCTCACGCAAAAAAGGCAAAAAGTCAGTGGATCTAAGATTACATATTTATCTGTCTGCCAACCCTTTCACATCTTTCTGTCTGTCTCTTTCACTCTCAGTGTATGTTTATCTGTCTCTCTTACCCCCTCCATCTCTTAATTAAATTTGTTATTGTTGCTGCTATTCAAAGAGTCACACATGAAATCACCTTTATTATTTGCATTCAAGCACACAGTCACACTTGGAATCATCTTCAGTATTTGCATTCACACACACACGTGTCTATGGGTTGTGTGTGTGTGTGTGTGGCTCTGTGTGTGTGTGTGTGTGTGTGTGTGTGTGTGTGTGTGTGTGTGTGTGTGTGTGTGTGTGTGTGTGTGTGTGTGTGTGTGTATGTGTCTGTGTGTCTGTGTGTCTGTCTGTGCATCCATATGCACTTCATTGCTTTGAGCACGTTTTGTTCACTTGATTTTTCTTGTAAAATGGTTAGTATTGAAACTTTGTGGATCTGTCTTTCAGTTGTAGAATTTTACATGGTTTTTGAATAGAGTGTAACTTAACCATATCTTCCAAGTGCATAAGCTCAGTTAAGGAAAGAGGCCATACTAACTGCAAAATATTCGACTGGGTGGTCGAGAAATTGGTGAAAAGACGCCACCCCTATCCCGATATCTTGTTCTGGCCCAAGTGTTGATTGTCCTCTTTGTCTCGGTACGTCAAAGCAGTAGGACTGTACTTTCTGGGCTCCGTTCAGTCTGTGAGCCCAGTCACATTTCTGGCTCTTAGTCTGAACTCTCTCGGTGTTTTCTCTGTTTCCGTCTAGAGTGTTTACCACTCAGTCTTAACCTACGCTGTGCCTATCTCTCTGTTTCTTTATAAACAGATCTCCCTTCATTGGGATTTTTCACCCTTTTTGGATACTTAGCCCTGTTGTCAACTTCAGCCAGTGGGCGGTAATTCTCAGTCATTTGATTCTTGGTGTTTTTTTCACTATCCTTACCTACCTGGTTAGGTTGGAAACTCTCTCGAGCGCCTTCTCCCCTTGCAGGAAAATACCTTTCTTTCAGCATTTATTTTTTTGTTCTAGAAAGACCTGCGATAGTTTGACCCTTTCTTTCACCGATCTTCCAGAACTTTGCATTGAAGACAAAGACCATGGCCCAGTCTATTCCAGTTCAGTTTTTCTTTCCCAGTATAAACACCATTTTCCATTTTACCATTGTTTGTTTCGTGTCTGTTCTAGGCCTCCCTCCAAGGAGTATACACTACTATGTTACATGGCACCCAGTGCGTTTGCCAGTCTGCCACTTCTGTGTTCTGGCCTAAGGATTCATGTCCTTTTGTGTACATTGTGGTTTGTGCTTCATTGTACTCGGACTCAGCTGGGGGAATTTTCTAGTGTATGCCTTCCCTCCTGTTCTCTCCTCGGAAAAGTACAAAACGCAAACATAGATCACGCAACCATCATCCTCATCTTATCAAACTGGCCCTTCCAATCCTTGTCAGATCTACTTAATTTGAACCACCTCAACCCCATCAAACTTACGATCGGTCCTTGGGACCTCCTGCAACCTTGGTCAGGCATCCCACATCCCAACCCGTAACTAATGAATCTTCACACCTAGGTATTGTGTGGCAGTCTTTGTCAACACTAGGTCTTGTCCAAGACACCATTGACCTCGTGTTCCTCTCATACAGGGCTTGTACCCAGGACATTACTCTTTCCACTAAAAAAAGTGGACACAGTGGTGTTCATTGAAGGGGATCACACCTATGACCCCTCCATTAAAAAGGGATTTGAAATGAAATCTGATGTTTATATGTCTGCAGGCATGATGACAGGGATGAGGTTGTGAATGACTGGAAAACAAAATCAAGAGGCGGCAAGGGAGATGAAGATGGTAAGAGAAGACTGTGTTACATGTATTCTTCTGAAAAGCTGAACATTACGTTTTCTTATTTCATTCTTATTTGGCAGGCTCATTTACTGTTAGATGATCTGTTAGTACACAATCAAGTGTATGTGTGTTCATTTGCACAAATATGCATATGTAATATGAGTATATGAAAACAAAATTTGACATGTAAATGAGGATTTTTTTTAAATGTTTTTTTTCGTGGGGGGTGGGGTTTGTTTTGAAGAGAAGTAGAAACATACACATGTGAAGAGCACAAATATGAATTACAAACAATCAAGTACAAGTTGACAATATGTACTTTATAGAAAATCTTAAGTTTTATAATGTGTTGGTTACAGTGCAAATAATTCTTATATAATGTGTTGGAACATGATTAAGAAATTTCTGTTCTCTGGATTGGAGCCACCCTTCTTTTAGGTAGTGGTAGACTTGTTGGAATGAGGCCTGACAATTTCTGTTGTGCAGATGCAGATGATACACCAGATTTAAGCCCTCAGGCTGTGAGCGGAGAGTGGTGGGCAGAGTATGTGAAAGAGGAAGACCAGAACAAGATGGAGCACAGCGGAAAACTAATGCTTCTCTTTGATATACTGCGGTTGTGCGAGGAGATTGGAGACAAAGTGTAAGTGTAAATTAATGATTGAAAAGCAGGTTGAATCAGATTCTGAATTAAATGGTGTTTAGAAGGTAAAAGGCTACGGTAAGTAATGATATAAAAATTAGTTTGATTGGTGTACATTCGATTTTGAGGCAAAAGACGTATTTTGTTTAAAATATGTAAATTTGTGTATGTATGCTTGTGGATGCATGTACAGGCTTACATTATGTAAATTTGTCTTATTGATAAGAGCTTCAGGACACTTTATTGGCTGAATTAATCTGGTTTGTGTGTGCTGCGTGCGCGTTGCGTGTGTGTGTGCATACATGTGTGCATACGTGCTTGCATGTGTGTGTCATATATGTGATGATAGATGATGATGATGTGTACATGTCTGTGACTATGTATAGTCTGTGTGTTTATGCGTTGTGTGTGTGTGTGTGCGTGCGCATGTGCATGCATGTGCTTTAACGCGTGCGCATCAAGTATGTATACGCATATGTGGTGAGTACTGACAAATGTAGATAAAAGCATGGTTGATTGATTGACTGTATGATGGTTTGATTGTGATCATATTGTTTCATGTAATATCAAAAAGGTTTGATTTGCAGATTGATCTTCAGTCAGAGCTTGCTGTCTTTGGACATCATTGAGTATTTCCTGGAGCATGTCGATGCCAAATTTACAGAGGACACGCAGGACAAGTCTGATGATGAGGTGGGTGTGTGTGGTGTGGGTGTATGCGTATGTGCACTCATACGTAAGTTCATGTTTAGAGATGTTGTGGGTGGTTGTATTGTTTGTGCGCTGCATTGGTAGTGTATTCTTGTGTCCTGTGTAGTTTACCCCTTTTAAGTATGGTGAGTGTGTCAGAGCTTTGTTGTAAGGCATGTGCCAGATGGTAGTGACAGTGTGTAGTCTTGTGAATTATTAGTACTGCTGGTTGGCACACAAAATTGATGTGATTGCCACAGGCTGTGATTCACATATACATTTAGATTTGTTTCGCAGTGTATTGTGAAATTGCATTCACAAGAAAGAAAAAAGTAAACAGAGAAATAAACATGTAAGTGAAGAAGTGAGTGAATCAACAAAAAGATAAATGGTATATGATGCAGCAAGGAAAAATTTGGCTAACTTCTCAGCCAGCCAGCCATGGCTTGGGGGAAAGGGGGGAGGGGGAGCTGGATAGCTTCAGTATTATGACAACTGAGATTTTTCCTGATTCACTGGCCAAACTACACCACTTTAGCCCTCAGAGATGCTATCCTCTGGGCATAATCCGTCCCTGAGGATAACAAATGGGCCCTCTGATCCATCCCTCCTCAGGTCTAGTCTTTCTTTGGTAACTACAAGCAGCCCTTCTTTACAAGGCGAGTGGCCCTAAGGATTCTGCAGCACTTGCTCCCCAAAGAAGGGTACCATAGGACACTACCATGTAGCCTTTTCAGGATGTTAGCTGGTCTGGACCAGGCCCAGGATGGAGCAACCAGAGTGGGGACAGCAGAAAATCTCCATCACCTTTAAGGCGAGAGAGCCTATCATTGCCCTGCCGCCCATTGCCACGCAAACCGGGGTGACCAAGAAAGGACATCAGTGTTGGCCCGTACCAACCAGTGGGCTGAGAGCTTAGCCTCGTCACCTACCAGCCTGGCAAGAGATTGGCCTCAATCCATGAGTCATCCAGGTGCTGGAGTCCAGATACAAACTACCGTGGGAGGGACTGATTCAGTCCCTGAATTCTTACCCACCTCCCTGTGCCACCTAAAGTGCATACCAGGAGGAGGCCTTAAAAACCAAGGTCATTGACCTGTTCAAGAAAAACACATCCTGGAACTTTTTCCTGTTTTCAACCCTGGCGTCTGTATGGGATGTTCTTTGGTCCTAAATCCTCTGGTGGCTGACACCGGTCATGAACCTCTCTCCCCCTCAACAGCTACCTCAGGAGAACACACTTCAAAATCAAAATCCCCTTCAAGATCAGGGATTGAATTCAGACAGGACCAATGGGCATCTTCCATAGGCTTTCATTTTCTCGTACATTCCCGCGTCTGGGGGTACTTGAGGTAAAAATGGCACAATCCCATCTTCCAGTTTTGGACACTCCTTTTTGGTCCCTCCATTGCCCCCTTTCTTTTCATGAAAATGGTCAGAGAATTGGCCATAGCAGTGAGATCCAACTCCACCTGGCTCCATGGTTGTCAGTGACTGGTTGATCCTGACAGAGTTGGAAACCCAGGTGGTCCTAGCAGTCCACGCATGTCTGGGCATCATAAACGGTTTTTAGAAATGTGACAACAGTCCCCAAGCCAGTCCTGGAGTTCTTAGGGATAAGACTGATGTTTTCCTGTATGCTTGTTGCCCCCACTCTGGTTTGCCTGGAAAAATTAGTTGTCTTTCTGTCACATCTCTGACAGTCGAGGCCAGCCATCTTCCTCTCTGTGGATATGATGGAATCGCTTGCCCCATTCATACCCCCTATGCTGGGCCTTGAGGTGCCTTCTTCTGCATGCCCTCAGATAACGCTGGTCCCAGTCCCTTCAGTCCTGTGACTTGAGTGTCCTCCTGGGTTCTTGGTTTACAGAGACAACAGCATCCTGGACTAACCTGTGTTCCTCCTGGCCGGTGGTCACATCTCCGCTTTGACTCATTTGATGGTTCTCTTATGGACACCTCCACATAGGGCTGAGGGCCCCATGTGGGTACCTTCCATGCTGTGGGAAAATAGTTTGCCCATCTCCAGTCTCTCTAACCTCTGTTCAAGCTTTCAGTTCGTCGAGACCCACTCAGGCAACCTTGCTTCAAGATATGTACAGACCCCCAACTACTGGACCTCCACGCCTGGCTTTTGTGTGGCATGGACTGCTTGCACAGTTGCTAGACCTCCCCTGTGAGTTTTAGGGGGACTGCAGTGCCTTCATCCAGGCCATCCTCGAACGAACGGGTGCTTCCACTAAAGCACATGTTGTCACAGTGGCCAGATGCAAAGGCACCAAATCTTTACATGGCTGCAAGTTGAAAACTTGTGTTCTAGGTTTTATACTAGTTAAAAGGACTCTGTCAACAAGGTGCAGTCTGTCCAGGAAAGGCTGTTTTTATCTTCTGCAATGTGCATTTTTTCTTCTTAGCATGTGTGCTCATGTTAAGAAACTTTCGTTTATTCATGGGTGTGACCAGACTGTGTGCTGCCAGTGGGGGAAAAAAAACTCAGACTGGACTATGTGGTAAATCTGTCCCTCTGTACCTGGACTGCGTTGCCCCAGTGATTTATGGATGATCACCACACAGCGTAACAATTACTGTCAGTAATGTGATATCTAGATTTGCTTTAGAAACAGTTTTTGGAGTCTTTTGTGTGATTTTATGTGCTTCAGTATGTGTTTAAATGTTCTGAAACTTTTTGTGTGGAAAATGTTCTGTTATGTATGCCAACTTTTACCATACTGAATTCGAATACAGTCAAATTATTTATATCATATCATACCCTAGGGTACATGGAAAAAACAGACTATAAACCTGACAGGTGTCTCTATAAATGAATGAGCAGTAAACAGACCGGTGAATCTTCTGAAGAATGCAAAATTTTGCTCTGGCACTAGCAGTGCCAAAATGCTAGTATGCTTTGGCAGGGAAGGGGTTAACATATAACCTTCAATTTCCCAGTTTTATGGCTAAGAGCACCCTAAGAAGCAATTGAAAAACATTTTTGTCTTAATTTTCAACATTTTATGAGCTTATTACTTGTCAAAAATGCACTTACAGAGTTTAAACATGTCTGAAAAAAACCCTGTAATAAAGAAATTGTTTTTTATGCGGAGGGCTTGTTAATTTGTAAACTTTGTTATTTTAAATGAATTCAAAACTTCAAGAAATAAAAATTTTGCCCTTGAGCCTTGTTGTCTTATGTTGCATCACATATTGACTAAGATAAATGATGATACATGATAAAGATGGCCATTTGTGTATTCTGGTATCAGCTGAAGGAGCAGTTTGGCAAACGCTGGATCAAAGGAGAGGATTATTTCCGCTTAGATGGCTCGACCAATGCTCAATTGAGACAGCATTGGGCCTCTATTTTCAACGACCCAGACAATCATCAGTAAGTTGACTTTCCCATACTCTGTCACTGTGTGTGCGTGCGTGCGCATGTCAGACAAGGGTGATAGGAGTTTCATTGTGTATTTTTAGTCAAGTTTTATTATGTGGTTGGGATGATTGAAAGTGATGACTGTAAGAGTAACTTAAACAACCATTGTTTGTGTGTTTCTTTCTAATGCATTTTTGTTGTTGTTCTGATTCTGTTTTCATCTTTTTCTCGTTCCTGGTTGAGTTACATTGTGAAGTGTGTTAATGCTTCATTTTTTATTTTTGAGTAAGTCTGTGAAATGGATTCCGTTTAAAATTTCCCCCCCAATGAACATGTAGACAGCGTATGCAGACTGTCGAGAGACACACTACCTGCACAGTGTGGGCAAAACAACTCGCATACATGCATCCATGAGAATCAGAATGCTGTAAAAGGGAAAAAAGAAACAAAAATCAAAAAAGAAATTCTATGTGATTTGTTGGCACATCAAGATATAAAAAACAGTGTATGATATATAAATAATATTGTATATTTCATTATTTGGCTTTTGCTATGAAGGTTAATCCAAATGCTTGTCAGTTAGGCTGCCATTTCTGAAATGAATGGTTTTTGATAAATTCTTTTAATAGCGCTGAACTTTCGAGTGCCATAATGCCAGCTACTGCTAGATACCGTCTTAACTGCAGAATACTCGATTGGGTTGTCAAGACATCAGTGAAAAGATCCACCATCAGTGCCGCTGTTGAGCCCACCCCTATCCTGATACTGGTTCAGATCGGAGTCATGCTCTTCCTCTGTCTCAGTACACCAGAGTGACAGGACCGTATTCTGTGCTCTCCGTTCTGTCTTCTTTGTCTTTTGTCTGCCTGGTATTTCTTCTTGACTCTCAATCAATCTTCTCTTGTGTTTTTGCCTGTTTCGATCAGTGTTGACTTCTCATTCTTCACTTGCACTGTGTCCAGATCACCCTTTTTCCCAGGTTCTTTCACCACCACCACCCTTTTTTTTTTTTTTTTTTTTTTTTTGATACTTCTATATCTTTTTGCGTTCCATTGTCAACTTCAGCCAGCACTTTTTTGATCTATGGATCCTCGGTGCTTTCTGCAACTGGTTTTTCTAACTTGGTTTGAAACTGTTGAGTGATTTTTTTTTCCTATCAGGAAAATACTATTTATTATTTTGCTTTCTGAATGCACTCCTTTGACCATTCATTCAGCTACCATCTAGAACATTTCATTGAAAACAAAGACTGTAACCGGGTCTGTTTCAGATTCTTCTTTAATTTCCTTCGACCCAGTTTTGTTAGGCCATCTTGTCTTTCAACTTCTTGTTTGTTCTCCATTGGAATCACCTTTTTCTTTTTTCTTTGTTGGTTTTGTGCCAACTCTGGGCCTCACTCAAAGGAGTCAATGCCATTACTCCACTGTTTGCTTTATGCCGGCTCACTTGAATGAGTTAACACCATTGTTACATGACACCTTGTGCATTCTCCAGTCTACCATCTCTGTGCTGCCACCCTGCCCCTGTGTATTTCCCAGGGATCTCAGAGACCATTTTCCTGGCCATCATTTTGGCCACATGCTCCTTTCTTTTGGCCTCCTTATTATTACATGCCACCCCATCAACCCAACCCTTACTGGACCCTTTTCTAGCCACCCCATTTCCTCCCAGGGCTTATGAACTGTGTCCCTTGACTTATGGACCAGGTGCCTCCTTCCAAGAGCAACTTGCCACAGACTTCATGAAATTTCAAACTCCACAAAGTCTAGTCAACTTTGCAGGTGATTCTTTCACAGCCATGCGGCCTGGATGCACGTTGACCTGGCTCCCCATATGCGTGCATGGAACAGGGCCCACACTCCAGTCTCGCCTTCCTCCATCCACCAAGACTTCAACTACTCTCCACCCCACGTGGTGGAAATCATTTTGGATGTAGAGGATGAAGTGGAGGACTTTCACACATCCGTCAATGACGGCTTCGAACTCTTAGAACCTCGGGAACGGACTGCCTCCACTTCCACCATGGAAGAAGCCATTGTGGCTGATACTCACTTCTCTTAACATCTCCGCTCAGCAGCAAGACCCCCTTTATTGCCTCCACCTCCACCTTTATGAGATGGACAGGCACTGATTCCATTGTAGTCATCAGTGAGCTTAGCTCATCACCCAGATGCAGGGTAAACCCCAAGGATCCTTGGCCTCTCTGAAGCCTTTTCCAGAGGACTCCGCCCATACCAATGCTGGGATGCCAGGATCATTCATCCATACCGTGTTCACGCACCTGTTGCAGGATGCACATCCCTGTGTGATCCAGCATCATTCCAGACATCACACTGCCTGTCAGCAATCTGGACAGGCTCCTGTGCCTGAACTGCCTGCCTTAAAGTACCAGGGCCCTGTTCCCTCCCAAAATAACCTCACAAATAGAAGAGACTGCATGGAGAGGCCTCAAATATGCTCAACCCTCGTGGCCCTCAGCACCCAACATATCTACTCTTCTCACTGGAAAAAGTAGTCACAGTGGTGCTCATGAAAGGAGATCACTCCCGCTGACCTCCCTGTTGCCATTGTTGTGGACTTCTTCATTCCCTCTCCCCCACCCTTCATCTTTCTGCTCTCAGTCTGCCATATCCATCACGTATGTCAAATCGGCAGCCCCTCTTTAGAAGATGCTCCCCTTCTGAGATCTCTTCCAGAGGCATGTCCTCTGCCCCTCACGGAACACCGTCTGGGACCTCATCCTTGACCTCATGTTCCTCAGAGGCTCATATTTTTCACACACCCCTAAGGGGTTTCTCTCAAAGACTTTTTCAGAAAAAACGCCTTCCTTGTCACACTCATGTTTGGAAGGTGCTGTAATGAAGATCTCATTGAGCTCTGTAAGGAAATTTCCAGAGAATGCAGTGGATCCTTCGCCCCCTGCTTCTTACCAGCATTCCCAGCCAAAAATCATCAACCAGAGTTACCCTCCCTGGTGATTCATATCAAGCCCCTTTTTCCCTTCCAAAGCTGACGGATGATCCAGATCACAATCTTTTGCTCCGTCAGAATGCTCTGCCTGTACCTTTGATGCTCCACTCTTCTATGGCATCCTTAACGGCGCAGCATCTTCATCTCTTTCAACCCTGATTACTTTGTAGATGTCAGATGCTTCTCTCTGTCCTGTTGGATCTCTGACTACATTCGTGGGCCTCATCCATGGGTTTTTATCACTTCTCTGTACCCAAAATCTTGGACACCGCGTACTGACACCACCTGAACATTCATCTCTGGGACATCCTCGTGAACACATGAAGATGGATTCCATGGCATCATCTCCACTGTTTACGCCCGGAATGTCATCTCTGCTTCCAACTAATAACAGGCATCGTCACCCACCTTCCAGGTAGTGCCACTCTGCACTTGTAAGGTATTGTTACATGCTATTAAACTGGGGACTTGAATCCAAATCCACTTTTAATAAACATACAATATCTTACAACTAATAGCCACCCATCTACCCCACTCTTCTCTACCTGGTGGCTGATATCACAGATTCCTAGTCCAAGCTACTTTGTCAAAGGGGAAGAGTGTCACTTGGACTGGAACTGGGTGTCAGGACAGGGGTGGGCTTGCCAGTGGCACCTGTTGGGCATTTTCACTGATTTCTCAACCACCTGGTTGAGTATTTTGCAGATAGTAGAGTGTCTTACATTGGCTGAATTCAGGCACTTGAAAGATATGGTATGTATGTTTATATGTTTATTGAAAGGGCATTTGGAATAAAATCCCCCATTTAGAGTCTTGGAAGAAGGAGAAGGGTGCTGTGGGGGTGGGCGCGCACGCGCATGTACTGTGTACAATAGTGGGGAACATGTCTCTGTGATAAAAGTAATTTTAATGACAGAGTAAACAGTGCTACATTTTTGTGGTATTCACCTTTCACTATCATGGTTGATCATCAGTGTGTGTATATGTGTTGCAGGTCTCGTCTTTTCCTTATTTCAACCCGAGCAGGCGGCTTGGGCATCAACTTGGTAGGTGCTAACCGTGTTATCATCTTTGATGCTTCCTGGAACCCATCTCATGATGTGCAGTCCATCTTCCGTGTTTACCGCTTTGGGCAGACCAAACCCTGCTACATCTACAGATTTTTGGCTCAGGTAAGATAAGCAGATCTATGTTATGTCTGGTCTGTTGTTATTGTTTCCGTTTTGCACAGACTGACTGATTTTGCATGGATTCTTAGCTCATGTAAATTAGCATAATAGAATTTCGGTGTAAAGTCAAACATTGAATATACTGAACGCAGGCTCTTGGGATTTATACACAAAATTATGGCTCAACGGAAATAAAAATATAGAATGATAACAATCATTCTTGTGTTGTGCTCTCTCAAAATTCATTTAGACTCACTGCATGATAACAATTAATCATTCTTGTTGTGCTATCTGAAAATTCATGTAGACTCGCTGCATAATAACAATGAATCATTCTAGTGTTATGCTCTCTCAAAATTCATTTAGACTTACTGCATGATAACAATGAATCATTCTTGTGTTGTGCTGTCTCAAAATTCGTTTAGACTCGCTGCATAATAACAATGAATCATTCTAGTGTTGTGCTCTCTTAAGATTTATTTAGACTTACTGCATGATAACAATGAATCATTCTTGTGTTGTGCTCTCTCAAAATTCATTTAGACTCACTGCACATATTTTACAAGATACAGTGTGTAATACATAATGTAATATACACACAGATATCAGCATACATGCATCTGTAAATACAGTGATGAATACAAACAAAAACAAATTGTATGTACATAAGATTTCAAAATTTATAGTTATAAACTTATACATGCAAGAATGCTTATGTTACACCGCATGATTGACAATCAGAATGTAAAGTGCATTTTGGTGGATAAGCATCTATGATAACGACAATAGAAGGTCAGGATGAACACTTAAGTTTTCAGTACAAAAGGGCAAATCCCTCAGAGCAACTAGCGGTGAATTTAGATAGATTGGAGATAAGGATTGTGCTACCTGTATGTATTTGATATACATGGGTGAAAGTTGGCTGACGGATTGACGGATATCCGTCAATTCAAATGAGTGACTGACGGAAAATCCGTCAATTTTTTTCCCTGTGTTTTTTTTTTTTTTTCCCCGAAAAAAAAAATCGAAACTTCGGTCCGCGATCTGCACCCGATCCAAGTTATCGGTTCGCTCGGTTGTTTCCGGTCGCCATCTTGAAAGTCATTCTCGTGGTTCGCCCGCTGCTGTGTGCCTATCCTCTTTGTCTTTTGTTGTGATGGTGGTACAGTACCGAGATGAATTTCTTGAGCGACGGCGATAAGGAGGCGTTAGTGATTGACAAAAGCGTAAAGAATAAATGGTCATGGTAATGGCTAAGTGAAAAAGACAGCGAGGAGAGAGAATTTCGGACGTGGTGCAGGTAAACCAACAGTTGACGATGTAATACTGGCACACTCTGAACGTGCCTGAAACAGCATATATTAAAAACATCAGCTTGACGTAAGATGCTTACATCAGATTCAGCTAATTCCAAACAGGTGCCTGCAAATGCAACCTCACCTGTCTCACAATTTAAAAAAAAAATGTAAACGATACAAATTGAGATTTCATTTTCATAACAATCAATCACATTAACACCTGAAATAGATTGAAAGTAAAATCTTTTAACACTGAGTGAGACAGAGTTTAAGAAATCTCCACTCTGACTCACTGTCAAGAAAAGTTCTTAAAATATAATGAATTTGAATTTGATGGTTTCATTTATCTGTCATGTTTCATTTCAAAATACAATAATGTTTTATCAAATGGATAACATGCAAACTCAGAAATTTCACACTCTGATTGTGGCTAGACTTAAAAGCACTGTTGAAAATAGTTTGTGCAATTTAGTCACAATAGAGTTATATGAATAATAATGCACTTTAGGAAATGTTGCCTTTAAAAACAAGGTAGTGTTGCAGCAAAGAAAATTTTACTCTCAGGTTCAAGGAGAGACCTCGAAAATGCTTTGAAAATGCGATTTTTCGTTTTCGGCCGGGGGGCTTTGCCCCCCTGGTCCCCCAGCAGGGCTTTGCCCCTGCACCCACCTGGGGCCTCGGCAGTCCCTGGACCCCGGCCAGATTTTCAGCCAAATCAAAATTTTCAACTTTCACCCATGGATATAGTCTTATTTACTTTCTTTTAGGATTGATGATTGGGTACATGTATTAAGTGAAATTTTCGCTCTGCAGAGGTGAAATATGTGGAAGCGATTTTTGGTAATTTAGGCCGGTTCTTAAATGTTTTAGTATACTTAGTTATGTTTAAATTTGTATTCAGAATGTTTTTTAAACCCCCTATGTGATAAATTGGATGGAGTGGTCATCGCCAGGGGCATCTCCTGAGAATATATGGGCAAGTACATTAATATGTGTACTTAATTTTCTTTTCTCTTTTATTCCCCTATTGAAGTATTGTGTGTTTTAAAACGGGTAAAGCCCTGATATGGCTCTACACAGTCGGCTGGGCTTTAAACAGAAGTAATAAATAAGTCCTATTGCAGGGTACAATGGAGGAGAAGATCTATGATCGTCAGGTAACCAAGCTGTCACTGTCTCAACGTGTTGTGGATGAGCATCAGGTAGAGCGTCACTTCACAGCCGCTGACCTCTCAGAATTGTACCTCTTCAAACCAGAGCGCATGTCAGAGGAGAGTGCCAAGAAAACCCTCATGCTGCCAAAGGTATCTATTGTTTGTGAGATAGTTGTGCATATTTCTTTATCCTGAAAAATAGTTCTGAATTAAGCTAAGATAAGATTATTCTTTGTATTTGTTGTGCTGTATGAAATCTTGTTGCTTAACTCGACATGGATCGCATTTTGACTGGCGCTCAGCTGTGTAATGATCTGTTTTGGGGAAGTTTTACATCATTGCTCAGAGCAAACCAATTAATATAAAACTAAGAACTGTATAATTTAGATCCACTTACCCCAGGTCATTGAGCACTGATTATCTATGAAATCCTGTGTAAAGATGAATGACTTGTGCAGTTTTTGATAATATGTATTTATAAATATTAGTCGAAAATATATTTTCTTGTGTTGCATGCAGTTGTTTTCTGTGTTGAGAATATAATAAAGTTACCGAAGGACAAGTTTTTTTTTTCACGGCTTTATGTTGCTACAAATCAAAATGTCAGTTTTTATCAATATTACCAAAAGTTTACATTGTTAACAAAAGTTTACAGTCTTGTATGTCATACTAAAAATCAGTCCAGAAATGTCTTCAGATGCCCAGTAGATGACCCAGAGGACCCACAACACAACAGTCTGTTACAAGAGTTCTGCAGTGCATGAAACATACAGATCTGTCCTCTGTGATGTTGTGCCTCGAGTAAACGGGGTGTGTGTGTGTGTGTGTGTGTGCGTGTGCGTGTGCGTGTGCGTGCGTGCGTGCGTGCGTGCGTGCGTGCATGCGTACGTGCGTGTGTGTTCACACCACCATTTCATGTGAACAAACTAATATTTGGTAAACATTTACTTCTGTGTAATGTGGAATTGTTGGCTTAAAAAACGTGTAAATCATCCTGCCAGCTGTTGTCAAAGCTGTTGTCATACATGCATGGAAACGTGGCATTGACTAAACACATGTCCATTATTGCTATGGGAAGTACCACACTTGTTGGTCAGTACCAGAATTTTTCAGTCTTGCAACAGTCATGTCCCTTAAATCATGTCTTGTTCCATGAAAGTGCCACCACAATTACAACTGAAGTGTGGTCGGCAATGCTGCTGTTAGGTACTTAGGTTTTTAGGTTTCTCAGGATTAGGTCGACTTCTCTGAGTATGACAGATACATACAAAGGTATCGATTTAAAAAAAAAGTGTACACACTAGTAATGAACATCAAGAGTATTTTCACTATTGATTATCTTGGATAGCTTAGAACCCGAACATTAGGTAGAATGTCAAGGACAACTTTGGAGCATTACATCAGCTATGTACTTTGACACTTCCTTGAGCAGACTCAAACTTGGATTCTGTTCTGTCAGGACGTGTTGCTAGCAGAAATCGTGTCTGGGGAGCAACGTGATTGTTTTGTCAGCGTCCATGAGCACGACTCTCTGCTGGAGAATCTGGTAGAGCAAGAGCTAACAGAGGAAGAGAAGAAAGCTGCATGGGATGAGTATGAGAACGAGAAGAAGGGACTGCAGTTGAATGGTGAGTGTCATTCGGTTTCCTTAGAAATAAATAAACAGATGAATAAAGGTTCACATGTGGTATTTGTATATATGACTATGAGTAAATTTTCAACTGTTTGTTAGCAGACCTGTACTTTTGCTTTACATTTAGCCTCAGCAAGACTTCTTCTCGGCTTCTGACTTTTACACCATCGCTGATTGCCATGTACAATCAAGAGATTAAGACTGTAGACATGTTCTGATACTTGGGCAGTACAGTGAGCAGAATGAATTTCTTGATGCAGAGGTGACACAGCATTAGATCAGTAGTCCAGAGTGCCATGCTGTAAAGCTGTGAGACTGACTACCAGCCCCCTTTCCTTCCCTGTCAGGATGCTGGGGGCTCTTTCAGTATGATTAGTATCCCCACCTTCTGGAATTTCTGTGCTAGAAGTTTCATCTCATCTGTCACTTTCTTTGTTTCTCCCTTGCTCCTTTGCTTTGTATCATATATTCCCATTCACGGTATATTTAGAAAACCTTATCACTCATACAGTTGATAATTGAACAGTTTGGCTTTAAGGAAAGTGTGATGTGCAGAAGCAGTTTTAGGTAATTCAGGCCAGTTTTTTTTTTTTTATACATTTTAATGTACTTAGTTGTGTTTGTGTATTTCTATTCAAGTTTCTTTTTTTAACCTCTCTGGTGATAAATTGGAAGGAGTGGTCAATGCTGGGGGCATATCCTTAGATTATGTGCACAAATGCATAAATATGTGTGTCTAATTTTCTTTTGCAGTTCTTTTTTACAGGTTCAGAGAAGTGTTGAGATGGTTATAGCCGTGATATGGCTCTGCACAACCTGCTGAGCTTTAAACAATAATGATAATAACGATGACTACCAATCAAGGACACATTTAGTTGCTGGAACAGTTCCACCAAAGAAACCTGTGCAAGATTCCCAGCATCAATTGGCAAGATCAAGTGTCCAACCTTGAAATTCTAAAGATGTCTCGCTAGGTATTAGTTTCTACTTGTCAAAGGCCAGTTTCGTTCAAGAAGACATGTTGCTGTATGGAAGGAGATGCACGACAGAGATGCTCTTGGGGAGAGCTGAAGAAAGGCACCATGACCACGGACAAGCACTGAAGCAATTCAAGCATACCCTAAAGGCCGATTCATCAGCTATGGCATCATCACTACTGGGAAGATGTTTCCTGCAACAGAGTATGCTAGTAACAGCAGTGAGTGCAGGATATTATCACATCTTAACAATGCAGAACAGCTGCTGTTTAACAGTTGAGGGACTATTGGAAGTAAAGCCCTGGGCCACAGGGCTCCTTCCTGTGCAATGCCTGCAGCAGAATCTATGTCTCCAGGATTGGTCTCGTTCTCCACATAGAAGAACAGCATGTTTGCTCACTGTATGATCAACAAAGAGAGCCCCATCATCACTGAGTTATATGTACAACACAAACGATTCTGAGTCAACGTTGCCCAGATTTTTTAGTCACAGTGGCCACTTTTTGACCCCTCTGCATGTACAAGTTAAGTTTGAGAGGCAAGAATTCATTATCAGCACAAAACTGTTCATTATTACTATGCTTTGTGAGGGTATGTTTCCATTTTCTTCATCAGAAAAAAAGGAAGACTGTTGGTATGGCTTGACAGTGCTTAACTGTTTACTGTCATTTTTGTTGTTGTTTTTAGTGAAATATTTTGATTAAGCTGTACATACTATTGTTTGTGTTTATGCATTGTTGTTTATGTTTGATGATCAGGTTTGAAGTTTTTAAAATATAGATAGCAGGTGACTTGAATAGATTTTCTTCCTGTTATTACAGGTTTCTGTTACTCTTGCTTGTGATTTCTTTCAAAAAGGAAGAATTGCTTGTGACTTTGATCAAAAAAGGAAGAAACATATTTAGGATAGTGAATTATGCGGTCATAAACGTTTATGATAGCATAATTCACCATCTTAAGCATGTCTCTTCCTTTTTCCTTTGTATCGAAGTCTGAAAATTTGTTGTTTGTGAGAGTATTAGGTTTGAATTTACTTCAGTGTTTTCTTTTTCTAGATGGTGTTTGTGCTTGTCATATTTCAGACCTTTCCTGTCAAAGATGAATTACTCACTGAACATTTTTTCCCAAGGAGAAAAGGAAAAAAACAAAACAACAGAAAATGATTGAGCATGTGAAATTTATGACAAGTGATATAGCTGCATCATTTTTGCCATTATATTGGCATTCTGTTTATGTATGAAGTCTTTGTAATGCTTGGGTTATTGTTTTTGCAGTGAATCCAGGGCTACAGGGAGCCATGATGAATATGAACAGCTACCTCAGTCCAGATTTCCTTGCGCAGACTGCCCTTATGCTGAAGGAAAAGGTAAAATCTCAGACCTGAACATAATGTATGGCTCAGTTGTAGAGTTGTGTGTCCAGTATTTTTGATATGTCTTGAATTTTGCACTGACTTACAAAAATGGTTTACTGCTGCCTGCTTTGAAGTATCAGTTATTTTAACTGAGTATGGAAATTCTGATGGTAGTAGGCCTATTCCTCCCTGTTCTTATGTCATCAGTCTTTTCTGATGGTGCTAACTTTGTGCACTGTGTATAAATTCTGATGGTAGTAGTTTAAGTGCGTGATTTTTGTATAGTGTCAAAGAATCTTATTCATCTTTTCGCTGTATATTTTTTTATTTTCAAGGGGAGTCTGTCCTGATTGATTTTCTGTTGTCTGTTTATGATAACCATAGATGTCAGAAGGAATCTGGTTGGATGTTGATGGGAGAGAGGCAGTTGAAATAAGATAGGTACTGTCATTTAATTTTTGTATTCGTTGCAGCACCCTGAGATGTCTCAGGAAATGTTGCAGTCACACCTTCAACGTATCATCATGATGCAGATTCGGCAGAAACAAGAAGAACAACGACGAGTAAGTTCAAATGCTTTGTATGTTTATTTGTTGCTCTCACAAAATGACTGATTTATTGTGAGAATTTTATGTTGTCAGTGTTCTGCAAGCATGTTTGGCTATGTTGGGCTCATATGCTGCTCTGAAAATAATAATATGGCAGCATGCTTACATGCATCTTTTAAATTTGATAACTGAAACGGGCTCTGTCTTGTCTCACATGACTCATATAGCCTTGTAAGTTGCCTGTTAGCAGGGCTTTTCCAAAACCATGACTTGGCCCTTTGAGAAATCAGGATAATGTATTTGATGATGCATAACCAATTTATTTTAACCATAGTGAGTGGTTAAAATGCTGAACACGATTTTTTAAAAAGATTTCTGTCAGGATAATGTACTTGGTGGTACATGATCAATTTATTTTAGTCACAGTGAGTAATTAAAATGCCGAACATGATTTCTTCTTTTTAAAGATTTCTATAAACTCTTTTATTAATTTTGTCCAGAAAAGGGCTGAAAGTTATCGGAAATTTCTAGTTTATATGTTTTGATTAATTTAATTTTGATAAAAGATTAGATGACTACCTTTTGATAAAAAAGCATGTATGTTCCTTTTCAAAGTTTAACAAAATCTGATCTGTCTAAACTGTGTGAAAAAGATGTGGTGAGTATGGATGACCATCTGTTTTCTTTCTTTCTGGTTTTTGTTTGTTTTTTTGGTTTTTTTTGACCAGCCAATATGGATGACCCTCTTTTTTCTTTCAGTTTTTTTGACTTGCTAATGATAAATTATCTAGATTAAAATAATGGCTGTTTGTGCTAAAAGACATTCAGAAATAAACATACATTCCATGACAAAATGATTTCAGGTGAATGATGGTAGGCTGTTGTTGGGTATGTACCCAAAAAACTTAATTTCTGTGTTGTTATAGGAACATGACCCAAAGACTAATCTCCATATGATGTTGTTAGGAACATTACACTAAGACTGTTCTCCTTATGATGTTGTTAGGAACATGACCCAAAGACTGTTCTCCATATGATGTTGTTAAGAACATTACACAAAGACTGTTCTCCATATGATGTAATCATGTTGTTAAGAACATTACACAAAGACTTCTCCATATGATGTTAGGAACATGACCCAAAGACTGTTCTCCATATGATGTTGTTAGGAACATGACCCAAAGACTGTTCTCCATATGATGTTGTTAAGAACATTACACAAAGACTTCTCCATATGATGTTAGGAACATTACACAAAGACTGTTCTCCATATGATGTTGTTAGGAACATGACCCAAAGACTGTTCTCCATATGATGATGTTAGGAACATGACCCAAAGACTGTTCTCCATATGATGTTGTTAGGAACATGACCCAAAGACTATTCTCCATATGATGTTGTTAGGAACATGACCCAAAGACTGTTCTCTATATGATGTTAGGAACATGATACAAAGACTGTTCTCCATATGATGTTGTTAGGAACATGACACAAAGACTGTTCTCCATATGATGATGTTAGGAACATGACACAAAGACTGTTCTCCATATGATGTTGTTAGGAACATGACACAAAGACTGTTCTCCATATGATGATGTTAGGAACATGACCAAAGACTGTTCTCCATATGATGTTAGGAACATGACCCAAAGACTGTTCTCCATATGATGTTAGGGACATGACACAAAGACTGTTCTCCAATATGATGTTAGGAACATGACACAAAGACTGTTCTCCATATGATGTTAGGAACATGACCCAAAGACTGTTCTCCATATGATGTTAGGGACATGACACAAAGACTGTTCTCCATATGATGATGTTAGGAACATTACACAAAGACTGTTCTCCATACGATGTTAGGAACATTACACAAAGACTGTTCTCCATATGATGTTAGGGACATGACACAAAGACTGTTCTCCATATGATGATGTTAGGAACATTACACAAAGACTGTTCTCCATACGATGTTAGGAACATTACACAAAGACTGTTCTCCATATGATGTTAGGGACATGACACAAAGACTGTTCTCCATATGATGATGTTAGGAACATTACACAAAGACTGTTCTCCATATGATGATGTTAGGAACATTACACAAAGACTGTTCTCCATACGATGTTAGGAACATTACACAAAGACTGTTCTCCATACGATGTTAGGAACATTACACAAAGACTGTTCTCCATACGATGTTATTAGGAACATGACCCAAAGATTGTTCTCCATATGATGTTGTTAGGAACATTACACAAAGGCTGTTCTCCATACGATGTTGTTAGGAACATGACCCAAAGACTAATCTCTGTATGTTGTTATCAGGAACATGACCCAAAGACTAATCTCTGTATGTTGTTATCAGGAACATGACCCAAAGACTAATCTCTGTATGTTGTTATCAGGAACATGACCCAAAGACTAATCTCTGTATGTTGTTATCAGGAACATAACCCAAAGACTAATCTCTGTATGTTGTTATCAGGAACATGACCCACAGACTAATCTCCGTATGATGTTGTTAGTAACATACCCAAAGACCTCAATTTCTATATGTTGTTGTTAGGAACATGACCTAAAGACTAATCTCTGTATGTTGTTGTTGGGAACATGACCCAACGACTGATCTCTGTATGTTGTTGTTAGGAACATGACCCAAAGACTAATCTTGATAGGATGTTAGGAAAATGACCCAACGACTGATCTCTGTATGTTAGGAACATGACCCAAAGACTAATCTGCATATGGTAGTGTTAGGAAAATGACCCAAAGACAAATCTTTGTATATTGTTAGGAACATGACCCAAAGACTAATCTCCATATGATGATGTTAGGAACATGACACAAAGACTAATCTCTGTATGATGTTGTTAGGAACATGACCCAAAGACTGATCTCTGTATGATGTTGTTAGGAACATGACCCAAAGACTGTTCTCCATATGATGTTGTTAGGAACATGACCCAAAGACTGTTCTCCATTGATATTGTTAGGAACATTACACTAAGACTGTTCTCCATATGATATTGTTAGGAACATTACACTAAGACTGTTCTCCATATGATGTTGTTAGGAACATGACCCAAAGACTGTTCTCCATATGATGTTGTTAGGAACATTACACTAAGACTGTTCTCCATATGATGTTGTCAGGAACATGACCCAAAGACTGTTCTCCATATGTTGTTAGGAACATTACACTAAGACTGTTCTCCATATGATGTTGTCAGGAACATGACCCAAAGACTGTTCTCCATATGATGTTGTTAGGAACATTACACTAAGACTGTTCTCCATATGATGTTGTTAGGAACATTACACTAAGACTGTTCTCCATATGATGTTGTTAGGAACATGACCCAAAGACTGTTCTCCATATGATGTTGTCAGGAACATGACCCAAAGACTGTTCTCCATATGATGTTGTTAGGAACATGACCCAAAGACTGTTCTCCATATGATGTTGTTAGGAACATGACCCAAAGACTGTTCTCCATATGATATTGTTAGGAACATGACCCAAAGACTGTTCTCCATATGATATTGTTAGGAACATTACACTAAGACTGTTCTCCATATGATATTGTTAGGAACATGACCCAAAGACTGTTCTCCATATGATATTGTTAGGAACATTACACTAAGACTGTTCTCCATATGATGTTGTTAGGAACATTACACTAAGACTGTTCTCCATATGATGTTGTTAGGAACATTACACTAAGACTGTTCTCCATATGATGTTGTTAGGAACATGACCCAAAGACTGTTCTCCATATGATGTTGTTAGGAACATTACACTAAGACTGTTCTCCATATGATGTTAGGAACATGACCCAAAGACTATTCTCCATATGATGTTAGGAACATGACCCAAAGACTATTCTCCATATGATGTTGTTAGGAACATTACACTAAGACTGTTCTCCATATGATGTTGTTAGGAACATGACCCAAAGACTGTTCTCCATATGATATTGTTAGGAACATTACACTAAGACTGTTCTCCATATGATGTTGTTAGGAACATTACACTAAGACTGTTCTCCATATGATGTTGTTAGGAACATTACACTAAGACTGTTCTCCATATGATGTTGTTAGGAACATGACCCAAAGACTGTTCTCCATATGATGTTGTTAGGAACATTACACTAAGACTGTTCTCCATATGATGTTGTTAGGAACATGACCCAAAGACTATTCTCCATATGATGTTGTTAGGAACATTACACTAAGACTGTTCTCCATATGATGTTGTTAGGAACATGACCCAAAGACTGTTCTCCATATGATATTGTTAGGAACATGACCCAAAGACTGTTCTCCATATGATATTGTTAGGAACATTACACTAAGACTGTTCTCCATATGATGTTGTTAGGAACATTACACTAAGACTGTTCTCCATATGATGTTGTTAGGAACATTACACTAAGACTGTTCTCCATATGATGTTGTTAGGAACATTACACTAAGACTGTTCTCCATATGATGTTGTTAGGAACATGACCCAAAGACTGTTCTGCATATGATGTTGTTAGGAACATTACACTAAGACTGTTCTCCATATGATGTTGTCAGGAACATGACCCAAAGACTATTCTCCATATGATAGGAACATGACCCAAAGACTAATCTGCATAAGGTGTTGTTAGGAACATGACCCAAAGACTAATCTGCATATGATGTTAGGAACATGAGCCAAAGGCTATTCTCCATATGATGTTGTTGGGAACATTAGACTAAGACTGTTCTCCATATGATATTGTTAGGAACATTACACTAAGACTATTCTCCATATGATGTTGTTAGGAACATGACCCAAAGACTGTTCTCCATATGATGTTGTTAGGAACATGACCCAAAGACTGTTCTCCATATGATGTCGTTAGGAACATGACCCAAAGACTGTTCTCCATATGATGTTAGGAATATGACCCAAAAACTATTCTCCATATGTTGTTGTTAGGAACATGACCCGCAGACTAATCTCCATATGTTGTTAGGAACATTACACTAAGACTATTCTCCATATGATGTTGTTAGGAACATTACACTAAGACTATTCTCCATATGATGTTGTTAGGAACATGACCCAAAGACTATTCTCCATATGATGTTAGGAATATGACCCAAAAACTATTCTCCATATGTTGTTGTTAGGAACATGACCCGCAGACTAATCTCCATATGTTGTTAGGAACATGACCCGCAGACTAATCTCTGTTGTTGTTAGGAACATGACCCGAAGACTAATCTCTGTATGTTGTTAGGAACATGACCCAAAGACTAATCTCTGTATGTTGTCAGGAACATGACTCAAAGACTAATCTCTGTAACCATGTTGTTGTCAGGAACATGACCCAAAGACTAATCTCTGTATGTTGTCAGGAACATGACCCAAAGACTAATCTCTGTAACCATGTTGTTGTCAGGAACATGACCCAAAGACTAATTTCTGTAACCATGTTGTTGTCAGGAACATGACCCAAAAACTAATCTCTGTAACTATGTTGTTGTCAGGAACATGACCCAAAAACTAATCTCTGTAACTATGTTGTTGTCAGGAACATGACCCAAAGACTAATCTCTGTAACTATGTTGTTGTCAGGAACATGACCCAAAGACTAATCTCTGTAACTATGTTGTTGTTAGGAACATGACCCAAAGACTAATCTCTGTAACTATGTTGTTGTCAGGAACATGACCCAAAGACTAATCTCTGTAACTATGTTGTTGTCAGGAACATGACCCAAAGACTAATCTCTGTAACTATGTTGTTGTCAGGAACATGACCCAAAGACTAATCTCTGTAACTATGTTGTTGTCAGGAACATGACCCAAAGACTAATCTCTGTAACTATGTTGTTGTCAGGAACATGACCCAAAGACTAATCTCTGTAACTATGTTGTTGTCAGGAACATGACCCAAAGACTAATCTCTGTAACTATGTTGTTAGGAACATGACCCAAAGACTAATCTCTGTATGTTGTCAGGAACATGACCCAAAGACTAATCTCTGTAACTATGTTGTTGTTAGGAATATGACCCAAAGACTAATCACTCCAAGATTAATGTATTCAACCACCACTCTTTTCTCAGCTGGAAATACACATTTGTCAAGACTAACATTGATTTCTGTTTTTCCAGCTGGAAATGATGGAGCGGCAACAGGCGTCTCGGATGCTTCAGATGCAGCAGCAGTATGCCCAGCTCCAGCAGCAGTACATGCAGCAACGGGGGGGATACAGCAGAGGTGTTGTCAGGATGCCAGTTGGCAGGAGAGCCCCTGGCATGATGGTCGCCCAACGTTTTGCCCCCCAGCGTTTTGCCTCTCCAGCCACGTCCATTTTCCACGGTGGAGCTGCCGCTGTAGCCTCATACAATGCAGGAAAGGCAGGTCCTTCTTCGGCAGCAAGAGTAGACCCAAAGGAGCCTGTCGAAGTGATTGATCTAGATGAGTCTAATGATTAATAGGTTCTTCTGCGATGTATCATCATGTGAGTTGAGTGTGTACATGGATCTTCTCCACCTAGATCAGTCTTGTAAGTAGGTGGTGTCTGCATGGTACATAATACCAACAGGAATTTATTCCTTTATCAACTGTTGGCAACTTGAGTGAGTGGTGTAAAGGGGTTGGACAGTCATCAATGAAAATTTTTAATTGTACCAGACCATGGTAGGGTGTGCCAGAGCAAGTGATGTTTTCATGTGTTTGTATGGTTTGTCAGACTTCAGGGGATGGGGATGGAGGGCATGATGGATGACATATGCAAGAGATGTTATGTGTGTGTACTTGCATGTGAGTGAATGTAACTGATGGAATTCATGTCATTTGCTGTTAATAAATAAAATATTATTATTAATCTTAAGTATGGTTGCTTGAGTAGTTTTCCTGTGTTATGTCTGTAACTTTTTTCATATTCAATGAACTGGTATTTTTATAAATTGTGGTTTTGTGATGATGACACATTTTCTTTTCTTGATGTTAGTTTGTATTTTATTTATTTAATTCATGTCTGCTGTTTTGTGTAGGTCATCCAAAGGGGAAATGATGTTGGATTAGAACAAAGAAGGAAAACAAGGTTGGAAAGTGTGTGTTGATCAGTCATGAACTGGAATCGGGGGGAACAACTACTGTATTGTGAAGGGTTGTATGCATTTATTATCGTAACATATTAAAGTGTTTTTTTTCAAGGATTCAGACAGTCCCTTGGCATTTGAATACTTAATTTATTAAAGGAGAGCGAGTGTTTAAAAAGATTGATAATTCCACAAATATTGTATAGTGCAAACAGTCCATGTCAGTGCTGTTTGCACTTTACAGATACATGGATCAAAACATTTGAAGACTCCACTGGAAAAACCAGACAAGTCACATTTTTATCAAAACAGAGTTATGTGCCTTGGCACGTTTCTTGTGGTGGAAAGTTTCCTTTCAATTAACTCTCTTTCGGAAAAACCAGCTAAGTCCAACGAAATCGAGGCTTCTAAAAAGCCCATGCTCCGGAAGAACCCGCTAAGTCCATCGTTTTCACTGGAAGAAGCAGACGAGTCCAATCAGGTGATCCGCTAATCCAATCAGAACTCTGCTCTATGGTAAACGGTTACCACAATGGCGGACGCCGACGATCGTCCGCTATTAACTGATAAACCAAAAAAACGCAAAGTTACTGGCTCAAAGAAAGAGAAAGAATGGTTCAAACGTTTGAAAAGTCATTCTATATGCGAGGACTGTCAATGTTTGCATTTCAAGTGCTTTGAAGCAGTCGTAGAAGAAAGACAAGCGTTAATTGTCAAGTTCAACGAGTACGACAGCAAGAATGCGCAAGATGCCTATCTCGCTTCACTGCTCAGATTGAAGTCAGTATCTAGACGCCGACCGAGAAGTGACAATGCTAACTTGCATGAGCATTCTGTGCAGTATACAGTAAAAGTCGTGAGAGGTGAGAAAACTGAAGAGATTGAAGTTTGTCAAAAGGGATTCTGCGCCTTCTTTGGCATTACCAAGAACTGAGTGGAGACGATACGTAAAGCTGTAGCAGCAACAGTTAACATTGTTTTTCAGTCATGCTTCTTTTTTTTCCACCTCACTTTCTTCTTAGATCTGTAATTTCTCTCTCTCTCTCTCTCTCTCTCTCTCCATCACCATTCAATGTCATCTCACTTTCTCGGGAATCCTTTTCATTCACAGACTTCCTAGCACCTTCTTTCAAGCGAATGTGCCCTGTTCCAACAAGACCAATCAGAGAACCGCAGTTCTCACAAACAAGACCAAAGCTGATGCTGTACAGGAACAGTTACAATGGCATCTTTGAAAGTGCGGTTCTCAAGCAACCTGTCAAAACTGGAAAAAAGGAAACAACTCTTCCAACATCCCTGACACGTTCCTACACAGGACCACTTCAAATCAGCAAGGCAAAATACAGTGATTTGCAAGTTCTGAAAATGATTTGCAAACCATCAAATCATGCTTTCTTTGACAGTCTTCAGACTGCCCCTATCCAGGATACAGAAGAACTGTGTGACACTGACACAAGTGACCATGGAGACTAAAACCTCCTGATGAACTTGACGGCTTTATTTTGTGTGCTATGGTAGGCAAGAGATGGTAGGCCTACAAAAAGTGACACTCCATTGATATTAAGAACACTTTCCCTTAAAAAAGGTGTTAAAACATGAACTAAGGTGCTCTAGTCGCACAGACTCCGTTGCAAAACTTGTAAAAACCATTTTCAGATTTTTAGATAAAATCAATACAATTTCTGTTCATGTGTTGCGTAAAATTACTAAAAATACTCTGAAACACGAAAATCTTATAATCTACTAATCATTTCTCTACAAAGCAGCTTTACAAACATTTCCTTGTATGTTTAGCTATTTACAGATTATGAAGACATGTTTAATGATTATTATTATTATTATTATTATTATTATGAACATTTAGTACGCCTAATCAAATTAATGCCCTAGGCGTTTACAATGGCAAAACATATAACCAGAATCACAAGCACACACACCCACAGAAGCACCCACACACACACAAACACACACACACACACACAAACACACACACAGCATGACATGCAAATACAATGACACATTGACACTAAGACACTATAATGTCACCATTACATTACATGGGGGGAAGGGGGCAGAGATTACCAGTTTTGGGAAACAGGTAAGTTTTGAGGGAGCGTTTGAATGTGGACAGAGAGGGTGAGTATCTAAGAGAGCGAGGTAACTGATTCCAGATGGTTGAAGCTTGATAGGAAAAAGAACGCTGCCCAAACCTTTTAGTGCGGACTATGGGGATACTATAGAGACGGGTATCAGATGAGGACCGCAAAGCTCGAGATGGCGTGTAGAGATGTAACAGATGGGTGAGATACTCAGGACAGGAAGACTCAATAGATTTGAAGCAGAGGCAGGCAATCTTGTAGGATATTATTCACTGGAAGAAACAGATAAGTCCAAATTATGACATGATAAGATTACGTAACCACAAAACACCATTAAACTATACCTACGAAGCTAAGATACTTATATCAGTAAGCATGGATACCTGAAACAATCGTGTGAAATTTTCAAGACACTATCATCATTGCTGAGAGGGCTATGAGTCTTTGAATTTTAAAATGTGATTTTCTCAGTTTCACCAGTGGGGTCTTCATTTGTGTGTGTGTGTGTGTGTGCGTGCGTGCGTAAATGAGAACATGTGTGATATGAGATTTCCCAGCTGTAAGGATGGATTTTATGTGTGGATTTTCAAAGATCTGCAGCACAAGCTTAATAGGAAGTCCAGATGGGATTTCCTTTGACAGTTTTCATAGTATTATTACGCAATTACACTTCATTGCACCAAATTGCTCATATCCGGTCTTGAGAATTAGTATTCTGAATTCAAGAAAACAGATCGGTGATTTTACACTGAGCTGGAAACATGATGGGCAACATAAAGACTTGTTGCGACTAGATTGGTGGTTTTACACTGAGCTGGAAACATAATGGGCAACATTGTTGACTTGTGACCAGATTGGTGATTTTACACTGGGCTGGAAACATAATGGGCAACATTGTAGAATTGTCGTGACTAGATTGGTGAATCTGTACTGAGCTGGAAACATAATGGGCAACATGGTAGACTTGTTGTGGCTAGATTGGTGATTTTACATGAGCTGGAAACATAATGGGCAACATTGTCAGCCTGTGACTAGATTAGTGATTTTACACTGAGCTGGAAACATAATGGGCAAATAGACTTGGTATGACTAGATTGGTGATTTTATGTGAGCTGGAAACATAATGGGCAACATGGTAGAATTGTGGCTATATTGGTGATTTTACACTGAGCTGGAAACACAGTAGGCAACTTAGCAGACTTGATGTGACTCTTTCACCATTGCCCTTCTGGTCAAATTGCGCCTTGTACACTAGTCTCATATAGCTAAAACAAGGCAGTGCACTGCTTGCCAAACAGAACACTGGAATGTCTCTGCACAGTTACACTAAATTGCTATTTGTTTGCAACATCACTAGTAATCTTGCTCATGCTTCCAGTGGAACAGTCCCAAAAGTTACGTCAGTAAGGTTGATTGCAGTTGTGTATAGTTGTCTAACAGCGTGTAAATTGGATTTACCTATAGTTATGAAGTATATGGTGGACTTCCATTGCCAAAAATGGTGAAAGGGTGAAGAAGCAGTGTGTATGCTATGGAGTTGTGAAAATGAAAAGCCCTATGCTCATATGGTTGTCATAGACATTTTTACAATGTTTGAATGCACTTTAACCTTGACTCCTGCACTTATCCAACAGGAAGCTGGTGGATAGGGTGAAGGAATCAAAGGGTTAAGTTTTTGCTTTGCTTGCATGGTTGACAGTGCAGGATGCTAGTGGACAGAGTGCATTAGTCAAAGAATGAAATGAGCTGAATCTTCATTTAGTGCGACATAAACAGGTTGTGTAGCAATGAGTAATATATATGACCTGCCAGCACGAAATCAGTCTTAACTAGCCTTTTGGATATTTTGAGATATACATATCACTGATTATTTCGGTACTTGAATGAAGCTTGTACGAAAAAAAATGTAGAAGTTCTGTATGTTTAAAGTCATTAAGTTGTATGACGGCCATTTTGAGAAAACGGCCTCTAAAGTTTTTATGTACTCTCCTACACATTTTCCTTAAATTTCTTTATTTCATGGCTTTGACCCAGTTTGTTTCTAATTTTAGCTGTCGTTATCTGAAAGGTGCACCAAAGAGCTTTCTCTCAATTTTGAGAAAAAGTCAAAACACCCCAGATAGACTCTCAGTCATCTTTTCAGCTTCTAGTGCTGTTCGACTGACTGCGAGTTAAGACTGATTTGGTGGTGGGAGGTCACATATATTGTGTGGGCAGCCTGTGCTACATACAGACTGGCAATTGAATGAAGGTAGCATTTAGGAATCCAGCTTATGAAACTGATCTGGAAGTCAGAAATGCATAAGCTTGAATGACATAACCTGTTGTTTTACAACAGCTGTGTGCAGATGTTCAGCAAGATTTCTCTTATTTATGAACCAATTTTATTCCTCTTATGGTAGCTTTTTCGATACGTTCTGCACTCTGCTGTCATTAAAATCATTCCTAGAATCTCATATTTGTCATAACTTCATCTATTGCTTTATTCAGATTACTTAATTTCTTGTTTGTTTTGATAGAATCAGTGAATGAATAAATCAGAACGCACATATACTGCTTGAATTCAAGTACAGGGGCTCAGTCATGTTACATATAGGATTATGTACAGAGTTGAAATATATTAAGGCTACTTTGCAGTGATGCGTCTGAATTTGCTGAATAACTTGGTACTCTATTTTTCAATATAAATTGAGAAGCAGACAAATCGGCGATAATCAAGGGTTAACTTGGCAGTGTCCTTTTTCTGACAAGCCATCAGAGGCGGTCACGCAGTTAAATGAAAAGGAGGTGGTTGGTATGACTTGACCATTGACATTTTTTTGTTTTATTTATTAACTTAAATCTGTCCTGTGTTTAGACACAATAGATATTTATATGGATAATCTTGTATGTCTGTCTGTTAACGTTGTATGGATCTTGGACATAGTGAATGAATGGTGAGCCTAAAAAAATTTGTCTGTGGCAGTATGTTAAGGTGAATGGAAGTGCAGTATGAAATGAAATTGTGTTCCACAAAGATATTTAAAATGAAACTGATGAACAGAAATGATACTGATGATTCAATTGTCATTGATGTTCAATAAATTCTTTTTTATAATTCCAGCAGAATTTGGAGGCTTTGTTTTCAGCAACCTAATCGTATAAGTGTAAGATGTATCATCAGTTGTAGAGTGAATACATGTACAGATTCAAAGATGTCTACATCAGTTGCACAGAGTGAGATGCATCATCAGTTGTGGAGTGAATACATGTACAGATTCAAAGATGTCTACATCAGTTGCACAGAGTGAGATGCATCATCAGTTGTAGAGTGAATATGCGTACAGATTCAAAGATGTCTACATCAGTTGCACAGAATGAGATGCATCATCAGTTGTGGAGTGAATACATGTACAGATTCAAAGATGTCTACATCAGTTGCACAGAGTGAGATGCATCATCAGTTGTGGAGTGAATACATGTACAGATTCAAAGATGTCTACATCAGTTGCACAGAGTGAGATGCATCATCAGTTGTGGAGTGAATACATGTACAGATTCAAAGAAGATGCCTACATCAGTTGTATAGAGTAAAAACAAAATTGTTTAAAAGCAGAGAGGATATTACTGTAGAAAAAGAGATGTAGTGAAACTCAAATATAGACTAATATTACTGAGGCAACTGAAAGGTGGTTTCTAAGAAGAATGTTGAGAGTTCCATGGATAGCAAAGAAAACAGAGACAGTCTTGAAGGAGGCAGACATAAGAAATTTATTAATAAAGAAGATTAGGAAAAGACAAGCAACATTTATAGGACATTTTATGAGGAAAGGGGAATTAGAGCAGGTCACAACAGGAAACTGGAGGGAAAGAGAGCACCAGCTAGACCCAGGGAGAAAATATTGGATGGACTTGCAGGGTGGCCGAGGACAGAGAGAGTGGGAGATGTACTTTCAGCGACAGGGGATAGATTCGTGTGGAGGGCCATGATTGCCAACGCCATGTGGCAGGGCACATGAAGATGGTTATTGTCAAGTCGTCCGTGTGGATCCTTGATGACCGCTGGTAAGGAAGTGTAGTGATTCTACATATATGTGGTGATTATTCCTGAAGGCATTTTAAGGCTGTGACGTGAAAATGACCATTATAGTTTTTCTGCCTATGTGCAGTTAAAATTTGAGAGGAGAAGACAGTAGTTTTAGCTGTGTTACAAATGGAATCATGTCATCTCGACTTTTGTTGATGAAGTCAAAGATGATTAATGTTTAGCTTTCTCAGTTTGATTAAGAACACTTAATCAATTGGGTGGGAAGATGGAGGTGGGGAATTCTAGATTTGCAAGACACATGAAGGAATGTGTGCCTCAATTTAAAAGGAAAAAGATGGCTAACGGAGAACAGACCAGATTTTATCACAGGTTGCAGTAAGAAGCAGAGTTAAAAGTGCCTGCACAATAAGACCAAGAATACACACAAATAGAATCAGGATGTGTATTTAATACAAGTGTATATAAAAGACAAAAGGGCAGTAGGCTTAAAATTTGTGCCTGTCTTGTATAGTTGTATCAAATGAGTGATCAGATTCTATTTTTGTATATTTCTGGTTCCTATTTGTTTGAATGTTAGTACAGTATGTAATGATTTTTGAGGTGTCAGTACTTTGAGAAAACAGTAGATTTGAGGTTTCGGGGTAGCATTCAGTGAGTCGCTGTGTGAATAGATTTGAAATGTCAACCTGATAGCATATTGTATCTGCAAAGTGCACCAGCTTATTGCAGATATGGCCATCTGCCAAGATTTCATGTCCCCTTTCTCAGTGTGTCTTTTAACATGAACTTAATTTAAGATGTGTATTTGGATTGCATTTGGTTTGTCGCACATTATCCTATTGTCAGTTTGTCTTGCGTGCAGTTAACAATCATTCAGCAGACATTACTTAACATTGGTGCTTTGACTTTTCATGTAGTTGAATAATATCCATGCGATCTGGATTAACGTACGATTAGTTTCATCGCTTTCTACAAATATGACTAGTTTCATCATTTTCTATTGTTCTTGTAAGTAGTATTTTGTTTAATGAGACCAGTACACATTGGTTTTGTTTTTTTGTGAAGATGCAGGTTAAGTACGTGTACATAACTCAGGTAGCTGAAGGATTGGATAGAACCCACTGCATGTGCATTGGCACATATATCAACAGCTCTACTGTCATATTACTTTCATCCTGTCCCTATATTAAAAATCCAATTTGTTCTTGTTCACGACTTGCATGGATTCATTTCAGTGTAAGTTGTCATTCCATTGAAGCCATACATCAGTTTCAAAGACATAGTGCCAAGATGTTTTAGTGTTGAAGCTGTGGATGCTTTTTAGAATTTTTAATATGTAATGTAAGTTTTTATGACCACGACGGTGGTGGATAGTTCAAGTGGCAGATGCACTCCATATCTGCTGCATGACTTCACCCAAGCTTTCCATTAAGCTGTAGCTAGCTAGCCTCACCTACTCTCAACACTTACCGGTACAGACACAAGTAAAATATGCAATACATCGTGTGGTAAAAATGAAGTCTGCCACAGAAATCATATAAAAATAAATTGTCTGACGTTGAAATCTGAGGTTTGTCATATGAATGCAACGCTTACATTGTTACAGTATTTACAGTCTGAAGTGATTTCTGTAGTTATAAAAGGAGAAGAAACGTCACAAGTATTTTGGTTACCTAGAAACCTGCTCCTCTTCAACTTGAAATATGTATTGAATCACTTGTCGGCATCGTCGTGTTCGATTGCAGCCGCTGCAGCAGATGTCCTAACAATTCTACTCTATTTACTCTAGTCTGACTTTTCCATGCCATTTCGTAGACCTTCAGACTGCTGATGTTGATGGCGATGTTCATATAGGAAGTGGTTGGTCTGCACAAACTTCTTTTGGCATTGACTTTTCTTTGTAAAACTGTTGTCATTTGGTTTGTGTTGGTGTTGAGGGTTGCATGGCCAATGTTTCATTTTTCGTTTGTTGATTTCTGTCAGCAGTTGACATTGGACTGTTTATTCAAAATGCTTTCATTTGTTCTTTTATTGGTCCATTGGTGGTGGTGGTGTTGTTTTTATGTGCTTGACCTTTCTTTTTATCCAGTTCTATTAGTCACTTAATATGATTGCGTGCCTTTATTTTGCTCCTGCGTAGTTTTGCATCAGCAGTTTTGTTTCATGTCTTCCCACAGTTCATTTGGATCTTTCTCGTTAACTCACCATTCTTCCAGTAGGGCTTGAAAACAATTGTCAGTTTCAATTTGGATAGAAGCAGTGGTTTCTTGGTCTTTGAATTTATCTGCATCAGATTTGGTTCACTGTTTTGGCCCGTTTTGCTGCCTTCAGGCTTAAGTTTGCACAGTCAGCAGTATGTGGTCTGAATCGCATTCCATTCCTGGTCTTGTTTTTTGATTTGAGCAGTATTGTTTTCCATTTTGCGTCAATCACAATGTAGTCCATATGATTTCTATACCTCTTTCCAGGGGATATCCATGTGTAAAGTTTGTGATGGCTGCTTGAAGAGGGTGTTAGCTATGACAAGATCATTTGTCTGACAAAAGGACGCTAACATGTCTCCATGTTTGTTGCATTCACCCAGCCCATCAGGTCCTATTCTACACTCCCTTTCATTCTCTTCTCCGTGATCCTGTGGCCTTTCATCCTCGTATTGACCTAAATTTCGGTTTCTTTTATCACTTGCATAATACATGATATGGATTCCAAGTTTAAAGTTCAGTGGTTCATGGGGGCTATCAATGGAGGGATGAGGTGATGATCTTACTAGTGGCGGAAGTGTATTTCAATCAAAAGATATATTTCAATAGACTGGATAACTGAATCATTATTGTCATTAGTTGGGAGCTTAATAGGCACCAAGTAAGTTGGATCAGAATAGGCACTGTTGAGCTCCATTATGGTGACCCAGCAGAAGTGCTGCAGGGTCTCCTGGTAGGTGGCCCTATGGTGGTTTGACATGCTGGCTCCATTGGGCTTCCTGGCACTGGGACTTTGACTGTAGTACTTGGGGTTGGTGGAGCATTGAACAGGTGGAATGAACAGCGTAGGATCATTGCCTCTGAGATGTGCAGAGGATGATGGCAGAAAAGGAGAGAAAATAAATCCATGCCATAGTTTGTAGGGTTTTGGTTTGTGTGTGTTTCTCATTATCTGCCTATATGCATTAACAAAAGGGTAGGTGGGTTGTTGGGGATTTTGCCATGTTCCAGCTGTCTTGCTGAGAATGCTGTCACAATTTCCTCCAGCTCTCCAACACTTGACTAAGCTCACATCCATATCTTCCCAATTCCATTTCCAGGCTGTTATATTTGAGGGGGGTGTGTGTGCGCATGCGTGTGAGCTGCGTACCAAGCCCACGTTCATATCTTCACAATTCCATTTTCAGGTTGTGATGAGAGTGTGTGTGCGTGCGTGTGTACACATACATGTGAAAACATACCAGTATTGAAAATACTATTGAGTTGTGTTTTTCGTCTTCCAGGCTGAGGTATTGTCAAAGAACTCAGGAGTCTGGCTTCACTTCAAAGGATATAAGTCAGATCCTTGGGGACAACTATTTTGTGAAACATGCTAAACCCGTCATACAAGACTGGCATACTTAAAACATCTTACAAGCACTCGACAAATGACAAGCAGCAAGATCAGAAGAAAAAGGAAATCAGATCAAATACTGTCTTGTGATTTTTAGCTGATTGTTTTGGACTTGACAAGACAATACAAGTGGTGATGGGGAACTGACAAACGCATTGTTGCAATTAGTTTCAAAAGTCGCTTATGGAGAGTATATCAGGAACAGAAGGTTGTTCATATAATATAAAAAGTGTCCGAAGTATCCCACACATTGAAACCACTTTATTACTCGAGGATAAGCACAGCTCCTACTGGACCGGTCTTGGAGCTAGGACATTGAAAGACTAGGATTTTGTTAGGGCAGATTGTCTGCACAAAAACCATTGCCTGCACAACTCATTAACTGCTGTGAAAAGTTCACTGTGAGGAGAAAAAGGTAGGGTTGTGGATTTGCCATGTTCCAGCTGTCTGCTGAGAATCGTCACAAATATGAACAAACCAAAAAACGGACAGAGAGAAACTGATCCATTGCATCTCTGTATCAGTGTATACACGTAAATGTGGCAGTCAAAATTTTCCTAGCTGTTTTACAAAATTGGTACCACAAAATTTAATACATAAGTGAGAAATTTGTTAGCTAGAATGGGTAAAAGATAAAAGTTGTCTTTGACCCTTAGTTTGTAGGGCATTGAGGTGGTAGACAACATTTGTTCTTGCAGTCTTGGCCTGTATTATGAGGGTAGTATCCATCTGTCCTCCCAAGCTGCTTTACCTTCTCTACCTTGAGAAAGGTGAGAATCCATTCCAAACGGGGTGGACTAGAGGCTGCACACATTTTTTGAGAGCCAATATTAAACATGTGCAGGCAGATTTAGAGGCTGGAGTTAAACCTGAATGGGCATGACCTATCATTTACTATAGCTGTGAAAATGACCAATTTTTATGGGGAGCAGCACTTATTGATGGTTTATGAAATTTGGTCTGACAAACAGTAACCGTGGGTTGCAGGATTTTACAATTTTGACTAAGAATCAAAATAGCTCTGATTTAACATGGTGGTAAACTGTTGGAGCAAGCAGAAATGGGAACACAATCAACAAAGATTTTCCAAGTGTTTTTCATTTCGGACATGACAACAAGTTCAAATGTAATTTGTGTTCGAAATCAACGTTGGTGAATGTGCTGCTGTGATAATTCTAATGACAAAATGCAAACAATAGCAGGGCTAGCAAAACTTGTGCTTGCTTGGTGAGATGAAAATATAACTCAAATCCAAAAAGAAATTCATGCATGCACCAATCCTTTCTATTTCATGCATGCACCAATCCTTTCTATTTCATGCATGCACCAATCCTTTCTATTTCATGCATGCACCAATCCTTTCTATTTCATGCATGCACCAATCCTTTCTATTTCATGCATGCACCAATCCTTTCTATTTCATGCATGCACCAATCCTATTTCATGCATGCACAATCCTTTCTATTTCATGCATGCACCAATCCTTTCTATTTCATGCATGCACCAATCCTTTCTATTTCATGCATGCACCAATCCTTTCTATTTCATGCATGCACCAATCCTTTCTATCTTGTATGTGGGCATGTCTTAGACATTGATGACAAAATCTGAAGGATAGTTCAGCTGTAGAGATAAAATGCTTTTGAAAAGTCCTGGTCATCTCCAGCTAACACCTACCAGTGAAGTCACAGTACCATTACCCAGTGTTTAAATCACCATGGCAATATGACTACAGTAAAAAGTAAAGAAAAATAATGCTGGGCATGTAACAAATAATAAACGGAAGGAAACAGCAGTGATCTGGACATGTAACTATATCAAATGGGCTCTCCAAGAGTGAAGACCATCTTGCATGACAGTTTCACTTTTTCAAGATGCGGTCTCTGCACACGGAAACAGATGAAACAGGAAAAAACATTCTCAACCAACTACACTGCCAACATCTTCTACACGAGAACTTTTGTAATGTCTTTCTTAGTGTCAACAACACCTGTTCAGGCTTCCTCCAAATGTGCCCCCCCCCCCCCCCCCCCCCCTTACAGCCCGAGCTTACCCTCTTGTTCTTCGTCTTCTGCAAACTTCTGTTTATTCAATACTCTATCTGCCTGCCGCAGTCAAAAGACTGATTGTATCTTAGATTTTATTTTTTGAAAACAACTTTGATATGATTTTTCTGACAGAAAATTGGTTGAAATCAAGTGGCCCTGAGCCACAATTTAAACAACTCGCACAAACTCCGTTTCTTTCTTCAAACCTCTTGTGGAGATGGATTGCTAATGTGTATACAGATATGCTTGAATCCCATCTCTCCTTCATTCCATTCCTTTGCTTTGTCTTCTGTGTCATTTGAAACCGCTGAAGTTGTTATTAGTACCGGTATGTCTGGTCAAACTGTAATTTTTACCTGTATAAACCATCGTCCTCCCAACAATGTGAACAAAGTCTTCTTCCATGTTCCATGATAAAGTGGAGTCTCTCTTCGATTACTTCACTCTAAGATCAGGAAATCTTGTCATTCTTGTCAGTCAATGTACACTTTGATGATAAAAAAGCCTGGGAAACCATGCACTTGAGTTTATTGATTCTCAGGAACCTAAATGTTTTCTTGTTTTATGTGTATACAACCCTTTCCCTCAAAATGAGTTGTGGATCAGTTTTTTGATCCAGCACCTGAAAATGAAACTAGCATCACAGTATTTTGTGCCAGATGTCTAAGCATACGAATTGATACAAACTTATCTACCTAGCAGAGGGAGCAGCTTTTTGCATGTATGATCATTCTTTATCTGATCTAAAAGGCAGTAATACTGTCATGTTTGGGGAGCTAAGGAGAGAGTTTGGAAGAAATACAGGTGAATGATCAGGAAGGCATAAACAAGAAAGTCGAGAGAGGAAAAGAAAGCATGACAGGAAAGAGGAGCCTTTATGTAAAAACAAAGTAGACAGCTCCTGTGGTTCCAAAGCAAGAGGGGACCTTAATTTCTGAATCTGCAGTATCCCACTGCCAGAGCTTGTAGGCCTAGGTGCTGAGGGTGTTTGTGAAAGCTTGTTCATAAAATTCAAATAGTATTCATGATTCTTAACAAAATATTTCTTTACAAGTCTGACTACACTGAACAAGCTCTGAACGCTCCAGCTTTGTACTTGTCAAATACAGTATTTTTTAACAGGATAGTAAAATCATATAGATAGATTGCTCCAGTTAGAAATGAAGAAAAAAGGGTTAAAGCAATGAAGCAGTAAAAACTATAACTGTATTTTTTGTTCTGTAAAATTTTAAACAGAAACAGACTGCAGTCAATTGTACTGCTTCAAATAGCAGTTACAGAATGGTATCAAGTAATAAACCCTCCAATGTGTACTGTGAATATTACATTAGGAAAAAAAAACTACCACCACCACCGCCACCACCACCACCTATTAAAAACAGACAAAAGATGAAAACAAACCACGTAAGACAACACTGTTTCCAACACTGTATTAACACATTGTACTGCTGGAAAATGACAAGACAAATTGAGAAAAAAAGAACTACTAACAAAACTGTTCTTCAATTTGCTAGACATGAAATTTAAAGATCTAAAAAACTGTAATGAAAATTGAAAAAATGAACTAATGAAACCGTTACTCAATTTGCTATACATGAAATTCAAAAATCTGAAAAATTGAAAATAATGGACTGGGCAAAGATACAAACTGTACTAGTGATACTATCAAATTGGCATTAATACAGGAAGCCAACAGGCGAAGTGTAGGCCTACATAACGGGAATACAAACTGCAACAAAAGTAGTATCAATAGAATGAAACATTCAACAATCAGAGCATCTAACAATTTAACATTGCAGCAAACAATAATTCCTACTACCAGCTGATGCACCGATTAAATGAAGGTTTGCTTTAGTTTAGGGTCCCCCCTCATTTAGACTTCTAGAAGAAAAACAAAACAAGTGTCACATAAGCTGTTCTTTTCATTCAATAAATAAAAGATCATACTGCTAGGTAAACAATACAGTAGGTCTTGTCATTCTACTGGAGTGAAACATGAACACTAAACAAATAAAATGCTTATTCATATGGGGAACCAAACTTCAAACTGCTGTTTAGAAAATTTAAACTTGCCATAAAGAATTATATATAATCTACACAGTAATTTCTCTTTGAGAAACATCAAGGAAATATAAAAGCTATGTTTTACCTGTTTACAAAATTCTGCATAACTGGAAATGATGACACTACTTCCTCCACTTTACATAAGCAAGTACTTTAAACCCCAATCGCTACAGAAAAATAAATCTAGATGTTTAAAAAAGGTGAACCACACCCTCTTTTCCTTGCACTTTTTTGTGAAAACAAAAGTCTTTGTACAAGAAATCAACCCCAAACTTCTTATTCTTTATCTTGTTTTTCCTTTTCACCAGATTCGCGCTCAATGGTAATATTGCGGCCAGATGCTGCATTATCCTTGACAGTGGCTGAGATGACAAGATGGCCTTCATCAGTTAGTCGGCTCGTAAATGTGTCTTGGTCAATCTCCTGAAATACAGTACATGATTCATTTATTAATACAAAATTTTATATTTTCATGATGTGAGTTCCACAAACAAATGAAAAATCCCCGCAGACATGTTCATGAATCTGACAGTGATTGCCTGAAAGAATCCATAAGTATGAAAAGCTTGTGGTCTTCAACCAGCATGGACCTTGATAGTGAAACATCTTCATAAACGCCAATGAAGTTTTTCCCCTTCTCTTTCTTGTGCCGCTCTTTCCAATCCGAAAGTTGTTAACAGACGTTAAAATTTGACTGTGTATCAGTAGCCTGCATGGTTTTCTTTTGTGCATAATTTAACTAATGCAGTCAGAACAACTTTCCACCATTTGAATTAAGTCAGCAAGTAAAAGAAATAATGACAAACTGGCTCAGGAACAGTTGAGGCCACAACACTTGACACATTCGTGTCAAGGGCCTCCAAAATCCCAGACTAGACCGACCCCCCTTCCCTCGCCCCCCACTTCCACTCAGAGCCCCTGCCCCACCCACCTTGCTGCCCTCTTCACCCACCCCACCCCTCTTCACCCCTCCCTCCTCACCCCACCACCCTCATTCCCCCCACCCCGACCCCACCATCATCATGATTAAAACTGAACTCTTAAGACGTGTCCACTGCCCCAGATTTATCTGCTGCAAACCCCCCAGTTATAGGCGCCAGAATAATCAAGTCTGATTGTGGGCCCTCAACACTGAAGAAGAAGAAGAAGCTCACAGAAACTTGCCCCTCACTAAAGAGAAAGTGTAAATCAGCAAATTTTACAGACATCTCACTGAGCTCTTCGTCGACAGATTTTGACATTTCCAGGTTTTGGTCAAACTACTGCGCCAACAACTGACGAAGGAAAACAATTAACTGTGACAATTTCACTGAAATGTGCTTCTTGTTTTAAATTAATGAAAATGCCGAGGAAAGTTTCAAAAATGAAAAATCGTCTCGTGTTATAAGAAACGTACGCACAGGCCGCTGGACAACAAATTGATGTTTTATTGTGTTGTTTATTTAATCGGAGAGGAAATATTACTATAACGGCTTTACAACCTTCCAAACACTATAATAATGAATTTTCCAAAGAAAATATCAGTGTAAATGTTAACCGTTGGAAAAAAAACAACATAAAAAAACATGCATCTGACAATGCGCAAGATTTCAGCGGACGACATCCACGCAGCCAATCAAAAGTACAGAGACAAAAGTGTTTATGAAAACGGAAACGAATAGCCACTATCATGGGAACTAACTCGCAAATTCCAAAATTAGCAGTCATACTTGCAGGTGCATGCACCGATCGCAGTTTCTGGTAAGTTACGAGCTAGAAAAGACCCCCCAAAAGTCGTATACCTGTTGAAGAAAAACACTGGCCATCGGCCGAAAACTTCCAAACGCGTCGGCCAGTTCAGCATTTATTTATTTGTTTGTCTTGATCGATTCTGTGATATGAAGAAAAGTGCACTTGCGTAGCCTAGGAATTAATCCACTGGTTCTGCTAGTACCGGTAGTTTACTACTAGTCTGTAGGCACATAACCAGAAAGTGCGTGAGTATGCATGCCTTTTTTTTTATATTGATATGATTGTGAAATGAGCTAAATCCTTGCGCGTGGGCGAAAAATGCCAAACTTTTTAAGAAATATGTTTTCTGTTTTGTTGAAAAATACCTAGAGCTGTAACCTAGGCCGCAGTACACTGTACAGCATCAACACCGAGTCGAGACTGTACTAGAGCTGTATCCTTTCCACCCCAAAATACAGGATGATGACAAAGTGACCTTACCAAGCTATCAACCATCCACACACAGAACCTCTGAAGAATCATAAAGAATCTTCTGGCCCAACACCATCTCCAACCAACCATAACTTGCCTAGTACAACCAAGGGAGTAGGGCCTTATTGAAATCATTATCATGAGATGAAGGTGGATTGAGCATATTATCCGAAGAGAGCAGGATAACATCACCGGGACTACCCTTCAATCGACACAGAAGGAAGATGCAAGAGAGAGAGAGAGAGACATAGGAACACATGGTAAAAACTGAAGACCCAGAAATACCTGGGGTACCATACAGAGGCTGAAAGTAGAAATTGTTATGCTCATCATTCTATGTAATTTCGTGCATAGATTTCCACAAATATGGAAGCTGCAGCAGTTTCAGTGTACATGGTAGTGATGCAACTTTTTCCTCGGCCTACCGTAAATACCAGACCTCAAAAAGAGTTGGTAGTCAAAGGGTTTTTCCTGGCCTCTAGTGTCAACAGTTGAGGGGTTAATGGACTGAGAACTTACTACTTTAAAAAAATATTCTGTTATATTAATACAGTGACACTGAGTGTGATTGTATAATGATTTCATTTAGAATTTTGTGAACATTTTTATTAGTGAGATATTGTTACTACATACAGCATGATTTTCAGTTGCAGTTGGTGCTGTACCATAGATCTTTGCTTTGTTCAGCCACATGATCTGATCATATTTATATGATGTTTTTGCCATAACTTATTTGAAAAATACTGTATTGCTTTTGTCCCTGGCACCAGTTCGGTTATACAAATAACACTACTTGATCAGTCAATGCCTTTGGACTTCAGGCAGCCACTGGATGCTGTCTTGATGCAGTATCTTTCAGTTGCCTCGAAAGCAGCCCAGTGTTGTTGCATGATGCAGACCCAAGGGCAAGGCCCACATCATTCCACAAGTTATTTGCATGATAGTGGGTGGAGTGGTTAGAACATTGGACTGGGAGGTCTGGGTTCAAGCCTGCCTGGGTACCACCTGGGGGTGAAGAATAAGAGATTTTTCTGATCTCCCAGATCAACATAAGAGCAAACAGGCTAGTACCTGAACCCTCTTTGTGTTAACGCATATAGAGCTTCAAATAATAATATCCAAAATAATGACAGTTATATGGCTCCGAATCTTGACATACAAATCACACAAGTTAAAGATCCTGTAAGCCGTGTCAGTGTTTGATGGCTTATGGAAACATGAAAACACCTAGCATGTACATCCTTGAAAACAAGAGTATGACTGAAAAACAGCCATACATACATACACGTAAAAACCCACTAGTAGTATATGTGTGCATCTGGCAGTTGCAGGGTCATAAATTGAAAAAAAATTCTTTTCCACCAAGCCAGGCTGACAGTTTGAGTGTTCACTGACAGCAGGAAGCAGAAAAATCAAACACAAACTGAAGCAGAAAAATCACACACAAACTGACATTATTTTGATATTGAAACTTGGGGTTTAACCAAACTAATGATGGTGTTTATTGAATGGAAGATAACTGTATCTATATTCACTCAAACAATTGATTTTTTCTTTCCATTTGGCATCCTCTAGAAAACCTCTGAAAGACCTTTGACTCTCATATAAAGAGATCTGTAACTCACCTGAATCCATTTAATCATTACAATTGAGAACAAACTCAATAGCTGCAAAATACTGCAAATGGAATGTCACACAAGAAGCTTTAAAGAGCTATCATTGCAATTGGCAAGTCATTGAATGACTTGTTTTATTCATGCTAGTCATGGTTTCTGTGGTGTTCATATCAACAGGATCATGAAATGGAATTCAAGATGTCAGTATATCAAAATAATGCATACTTCATCCTTTCAAGCTTCAATTTTTTCTCCTTAGTTTCTCTCTCTCTCTCGCTCTCTCTCTCTCACACACACACACACACACACACACACACACACAAAACACACACACACAACACACACACACACACACACAACTATATTTAAGACACACACATGTGCATGTTAAGTTTTTCATTTGAGCAGTATTGTCTCAAATATATACATGCATTAAGTTCAGACTGTTTGGCCAACACTGTGTAGGTGTTGTGTTGCCGCACAATCTGCATATCCTCTCTCAAGTGGGCAGCAAATAGGCAACCATGATCAAAGCTCTTTAAAAAAGACCCATAAGAATTGTTACTGTTGTTGCTTATGTCTGATGTGTAATTTTGTTTACCAGATTCTTTCAAGTCTGCTATTGTTCACCTCTCCTCAAGAAACACAATTTAGACCCAAATGAACTGAAAAATTACCGGCCTATCTCTAATCTCTCTTTCTTGTCAAAACTCCTTGAAAAAGTCGTCCTTAACCAGCTGAATTCTCACCTGTCTGCCAACAATCTCCTCAATCCTTTCCAGTCAGCCTACCGCCAGTGCCATAGCACTGAAACTGCCCTACTACACATTCTCAACAATCTCCTCCTTGCAACTGATACTGGCAAAGTCTCTCTCCTCACACTCCTTGATCTGTCTGCAGCCTTCGATACCATTGACCATGGTATTCTCCTTTCTAGACTTCATCATACTTTTGGCATCTCTGACATCTCTCTCCTTTTTCACTTCGTATTTATCAAACAGAAAACAAACTGTTCTCATCAATGGCACTTACTCTCAACCTGCATACCTGACCTGTGGTGTTCCACAAGGATCTGTCCTTGGCCCTGTTCTTTTCACTCTTTACACCTCCCCCCTGTCCACCATCATCAACTCCCACTCTATAAAACACCACTTCTATGCTGATGACACCCAACTTCAAGACAGTGACTCACCTGATAATATACAGCGCCTGTTGACTCGCACCACTGAGTGTTACTCGGACATTAAGAACTGGATGACGTTCAACAAACTTCAGCTTAATGACGACAAGACAGAAGCTATCCTCATTGGCACCCGTCAGAAACTTTCTCAGCTGCCTCCTCTTTCTCTCCCATTATGTAACACATCAGTCCCAATTTCTGATTCAGCTAAAAACCTTGGTGTCTGCATTGACTCTACCCTCTCTATGAACAACTTTGTTTCTCAAACTGCCAGATCTTGCTACTATCACCTCCATCGTATAAGTCTGATCAGGAAGTATCTCTCTGTGGAAACAACTGCAAAACTCGTTCTCTCCTTCATAATGTCTCGCATTGACTATTGCAATTCACTCCTGTCTGGTCTTCCTGCCTCCACCATTCACATCCTACAGCGCATTCAAAACAATGCTGTACGCCTTGTACTCAAAAAGAAAAAAGCTGACCACATATCTCCTCTCCTGGCACAACTTCACTGGCTCCCTGTATCAAAGCGCACACAGTACAAACTAGACACCATGTGCTACAAAAGCCTCAATAACGCAGCCCCCGATTACCTGTCAAGCCTACTTGAGATCTACATTCCCTCACGTACCCTCCGCTCTGCCTCCGATCCTCTGACTTTTCGCTTTCCACGCACTAAGCTCAATACCTATGGTCCACGAGCCTTCTCTGTTTCTGGTCCACTCTCCTGGAACAAACTTCCTCTCTCAGTCCGTCAGCAACCTACTTTTGTCTCCTTCAAGTCCGCTCTGAAAACTCACCTTTTCTCCTCCGCATAAAATCCTAACCTCACTCAACCCCCCCCCCCCCCCCTCTGCAGCCTGTCTCCACTAGGAGGGAATCACATGGTTATAATATATAATTGTATATGCTATGCTCTCTATAATTTTCCATTGTTTTATTCTTGCTTTTATTGCTTTTATTCTTTCTCCCCATTTATAGCCATGCGTGTGGTGTGTGTGTGTGTGTTGTGTTTGTGTTGTGTGTGTGTGTGGTGGTGCGTGCGTGCGTGTGCGTGTGTGCGTGTGTGTCTGCTTCAGCACTTAGATTTGATTTTATCAAGATTTTGCGCTATATAAATATTGTAATTATTATTATTATTATTATAAAATCAATTTTTTTCTGTGAAAATCTACTGGTGGCAGTATTTCTTTTATATCTCTGAAACAGATGAAAGAGTAGCACCCAGACCACCACTTAAGTGTAGTGGACGGGGTGGGGAAGGGGGTTAGTTCCTGCCCTGTTGAGAATCTTACCATTTGATTTTCTCATTTTCCAGGTGGGCACTGTAACATTTGACCATTAGACCACCACTCCATTCACATATATCTGGACATAATACTGTATCAAATTTGTAAGATGCTTGTGTTATGCATGAGTGAAGAAATTGACCCATTGATTGAAAAGGAAGTAAAAGCCAGTAATGTCCATTTGAAAAGACTGTAATCTTTAGAAAAATCAAGTGGATCTTCGAAGAACTGTTTCTCTTATGAGATAAACGCAGAACAAATACAGAATTTCAATCCAACATGTTTTTGCCAATAGTCCTGTGACATGGGATTCCTGTGACATGGGATTATTTACTCAATTACTGTGATGAAAATAATCCCAGCCAAAGTTTAGATTGAGTACATTATGATGGTGTGTCAAGACATCCTTCAAAATATTTTTTTTAAAGTCCAGAAATCAAACATAGCAGATACAAAATGTCATCTGATCTTCAACACACAGTATAAACTGGACTATTTGGATCACATCAATTTTTACATTTATAAATTACTCAAGTGAAAAATACTAACAAAGCATAATATCGAGTTAGAAGTATTGAAACATCAGAACTTGGTCTTGGCTCAAATTTACAAACTATTATGTAAAAAGTATAGGAAAATGTATGCAAGGTAAGAAGAGACCAGCCTTGAAAATATTGTGAAAATTGCCTGACTTTGAGTCTACATAACTTCATATTCCAGTTGTCTTCAGGGAGTCATAATTCCTTGTCAGAACTCTTCTTTGTCGTCAATAGAAGTTATTGTTTAAGTTTATTTTGATACCTTGAATTAGTTGAAATGTTTTAGTTTCATGGAGATTTTATGGAATTAGAACATTCAACACTCATCTGTCCAGACCATCCGTTATTATGTAATAACCACTGCACTACAACAACTGAATGTTATCTGTAGTTTATCATTGTAATTATCAACTTTTTAAATTTCTATGAAAAGACTATTCTGTTACTATTCTATTGTTAGTTTTACGTTGAACTGATTGACTGTTTCTCACATTATCACAATTATGGATTGTTCTTTGCAGGGTCCATGTATGACTGAAGATGATATGGCAGTGTGACATTTCCTGACAGTGGTGATATTCACTGTTCCAGATATTTGGATGTCCGTGGAAGGCTGACTTCTACTTGGCTGTAATTAGCTGCAGATTGTTTCCAGCTGACACTAATCTTTGGAGTGTTGGATATTTCTACAACCAGCACACATCCTGTGATTTGAATTTAAGTATTTCTCTACATAATAGACATGCCAGATACTGATTGTTTCTGTATAAAACCGGAATTTCAAGCACTGAAATGTTATTGACCTTGCTTTCTAGCTTTCTGTTGCAATGCCAACATTTTCCATCCTTTGCTTTCATTTAGTAGCTTGGACATCACTTTGAATGCTGTCCTCATGCCCAAAATACAAGTACAGATGGAAAAGGAAAGAAAGAACAAACGTAAAACTATCCCCCAAAAGCGCAAGGCATTTTACAGTGATACCAGTAGGGATAATGGAGAAACAGAGACACAAAGAAAGTCGTGGGAAATTGAAGAAACAAAAGAACGATATGGGAACGGATCATCAGTGGATCAACCCACAAGGAGAACAAGCTTATGTTGTAGCATTAAGGTAGAGATTGATGCTGATCCATGGAGTTCACAGAAAGATTTGGAGACTGCTGACTGTCTACTCCCAACATCCACACAGAAGAAGGGAGAACAGAAAGTAGGTGTCAAAATCAAAGAAGAACCAAAGACAACTGATTCTGACCATTACTTCGAAAACGAACCTGATTGTGAACTTGCAAATCAAACTGTAACTTTTGACAATTTTGAGAAGCAGAGTCACAAATTGAAAGATGAGGCTTCCAAAGACTTGAAATCTGATCCCCACTCAGAGTTTTTATCAGAAATTGCTGCTGATGTCAAGCATGAAAACCAGATTACACATGGAAACATGATGGAAATCACCAAAAACGATGACACAGAAAATACAAGCATGGATCTGGATCTTGAAGGATCTGATGAAAGCGATTCTGAACTGCCAGTACATTTTCAAGAAAACGAGCTAAGCAAGATAAGTGGAAATGTGTATAGATGTGGTGTGTGTAATCTGACTTTCAGCACGGCTGCTGAACTCAGTCAGCATGTACTGGAACATGAAACAGACAAGAATGTATACGGTTGTGGCTTGTGTCGGAGAGTGTTTAAGTACTTGCCTCTTGTCACCCAGCATGTGTTGTTCATCCATGCCAAAACTGGAAATGTTCAACCTGTCAAAGACAGACCAGGCACATCTAAGTCTTATATATGTGATGTCTGCCATAAAGTCTTCCACAGAGCTTGTGATTTGAGTCGCCACAAAAAGATTCATTCTGACAACAAACCTTTTGTGTGTGACGTCTGCTCCAAGGTTTTCTGTCGCATGGATAATATGAACCGACATAGGAAAATCCACTCAACAGATAGACCTTACAATTGTGATGAGTGCCAGAAAATATTTTCTACAGTGGGGGATTTGAACCAACACAGGAAGGTGCATGCTGATAGCCAGCCTTTTGTGTGTGAAGTTTGTTCAAAAGGCTTCATCCGATTTGACAAGTTTGATAGACACAGGAAGATGCATACAGGCATACGACCTTTTGAGTGTGATGAGTGTGGGAAAACGTTTATTACCATTGCTGATCTTCTGACACACAAGAAATACCATTCTGGTTATAAACCCTTTGTTTGTGATGTATGCCAGAAGGCATTCTATAGAAATAATGACTTAAACCGACACAAGACCATTCACATTACAAATAAACGTGCCAAGAAAAAGGCGCTCGCTAAAAAAGACAGTAAACAAAGTAAAAAAGATAAAGGGGTGACAAAGTGTGAGAATAAGAAAGTGGAAACACAATGTGAATCCAAAGATGGCGTTCCTGATGGAGAACTCCAGCAAGCTGAGTCACACATAGCATCTGTTTAACTTTGTCTAGTGCATAATAATATTAATTATGAATACGTAATGATAATCAGATAATGTCTCATCTGTCCAGCTGCAAAATATTTTCTGTCAGTATAAATAACTGTAGGCAGATAATGTCTCACTTATTCGACTAAAATATTTCCAGTCTCTTAGAGGATGTGTCTGACAGAACTGGCAGCTCATTTGTGATATAAAGTTTGAGTCTAACAAAGAAGCAAGAGATACAAATGACACTGAATTGTTTCGATGATAGTAATATTACTGTTGATACTAACGAAAGTTCATGTAAGACTGTGCATAATCACAACTAGATTTTTCTGAGAGGATTCAATGTCAAAGCAGTCAGGCAGTTCCCTAATAGTGTGTTTGTGTTGTGTGTGTGTGTGTGTGTGTGTGTGTGTGTGTGTGTGTGTGTGTGTGTGTGTACACATGCTCTACTTGCCTTGGCTAATACCACTGTTACAGTACAATCCACTAAAAATCACATCTAAAGAAAGTATGTCCTAAACTTGCATTCTGAAAGAAAGATGCTTGAGGAAGCAAAATGGTGTTTGTACTATACTAAATGTAATGATCTCCCCTGTCCATGCCAGAGTTTACATAATTATATAAATGATAAATTAGACTAATTGGTCCAAGGGAGAGAGGAGACAGCTTCCTTCCTCTATGTCTTAGTACGTCAGAGGTGATAACCATAATATTTTAAGAGTTCTTTTAAAATGTTTTTACATGCCAGCCCATGTTGGGCTGTACTTCTTGTGGAAAAACTTCCCACTTCACTCAAAGAAAGAATGAAAGACTAATCTTTGAGTGTTGTGTTGAACTTTTTTTGATATAGTTGTATTAAAAAAAGTAAAGGAAATCCATTACTGAGTAAGGTACAAGAAATCCTTTCCATATGATTTAGTTTCATTTCTGCTCAGTGTGATATATGTAACAGACCACACCCACTGATTATTTATTGATGGTGAAAACAATTTGTGCTTGTGTGTGCATTTTTGTTGAAATTTTTTTTTTTCATTATCTATGCAGTCCATTGGTGTATAAAATGAAAGATTAAAAACTTTGTTGTTTTGCAATTATTCAGAACCCTTCTCAGTCATGTGCATCCGAAAAGAGACTAGATGTCATAAGGAAGACGTAAAAGAGTAAAACTGAAGAACACCTGGTGACAAACAACAGAATGAGACCTTGGATTGCATGTGGAGGCTGGATCAGGAAATGGAATTGACGGGAATGGAAAATGTTTTTGACTGCCCTACATGTGAGTAGCAGACACAAGTAGATCACTCATAAGGAAGATTAGGAAAAGACAAGCAACATTTATACTATAATTATAGGCCATTTTATGAGGAAGGGGGATTTGGAGCACCTGGTCACAACGGGAAAGCTGGAGGGAAAGAGAGCACCAGGTAGACCCAGGGAGACAATGCTGGACGGACTTGCAGAGTGGCTGGGGATGAGGAGGGTGGGGGAGATGCTGGGGGCAATGAGAGATAGAGATGGTTGGAAGTCCATGGTCGCCAACACCATGCGGCAGAGCACCTGATGATGATGATGACATGTGAGTAGTATAATGGACAATAACTTGAGAAAGCCAGTCAACCATGCGTGTGTGTGTGTGTAAAATTGTGCATGTACAGAGTGTGGGGTGTTATGGTCTTTTTCTTCTTGCAAATAAACAATGCTGGTTTATACGTCTACTTAAGTGTGCACATATGTGTATCATTTGGAATTAACTGAATTCCTGTTTTTGAAGGCTTGTCTGTTTTCAGTTTCTTGGGTTTGGCAGAAATAATCTGATGAGTGTCTGTTTTGAGGTTCAAATATAAGATTTCTTTAATAAACAAAATAGGTTATAGTATTTTTGAGGCAGGGGTTCATGATAAAATCCTACTGGTCCAATTGGAAGCAACCATCATGTGACTTCCCCATTTCTGCTGTTGTGTTTGTGTCAATGCCCAACTGGCATATGTTTGTATTATTTGTTGGTGACACATTTTCAGTTCATGTCAAAATCATCTCCTTACAGAGGGCTTGGGTAGATTTCTTATTCTGTAGTTTCTGCTTTTAAACATAGTTAAGATTGCGCGTGCATGTATGAATTTACAATCATGTTGTCATTTTATATATTTGACATTGTTAAATTATACCACTATAAAACACACTATAAAACCTTTCATGTGTTATTAAACTGTTGGTGGAGAGAGAGAGAGAGAGTGTGTGTGTGTGCGTGTGTGTGTGTGTGTGTGTGTGTGTGTGGTGTGTGTGTGTGTGTGTGGCGGGCGCAGTTACTGTGTATCACTAGGGGGAGGTAGTACGAAGGGCTTACTGATGGAGAGGCCATGTAATGACAGAGAAAGACTACACACTCTGCTCTTCTTTTTGCAAAGCTGCAAGTAGCAACACTAGCCAGCGGTGTGGGTGGAAAGCAAGAGGTGACAAGCACACAGTAACTAGACAACACGCTAGATATGTCACATCGGCCATTAAGTCACAGACTCGGGCTGAACTCTAAGGCCTTGGCCACACTACGAGTGGCGCTGTGAGCTGAGGTGTGATGTAGTGGTAGGCGAGCTTTGAGCTGTGAGCGAAGGATGGCTCAATAAAACGGTGACAGCTTGTGGTTAGCTAGCTGTACTGCTGGATGCAAGTTCGGTGACCCTAAGATGGCCACACTACAAACTGTTATGGCTAGTTGTGTGCCAGCTTGCTGTTAGCTTTCATTTACACGGTAGGTTTCATAATGTCAGTGAGCAGGTACCTTCTGCTTCGTGAGCTATCAGAACCATCGCCATTTCTGCGATACCAATACAATATCACTATCAGCAGAGGAATGTTTTGATTAATGCTGCTTAATTAAGCATGCTGTAGGCCTATATGATTATCTATTGTATGCCATTCTCATAACCTTTTTACTACAATAAATAATAATGATAATAGTAATGTATTCATTATTATTATTATTATTATGATCAGCATTATGAAATCATTTTCATCATAATTATAGTATAACGGTAGCGGTAGTAATAGGGTAAAGTGCTTGATATACATAATCTATATCTATCTATATCTATCTACCTATCTATCTATATCTATCTATATCTATATATATATATATATATATATACTATATATATATATATATATATATATATATATATATATATATATATATATATATCAGGATGGGTAACTCTCAGCGGATCCATTGATTTCAGCGGATGAACTCATAGTTTCAGAGGGAAAAAATTTTTTTTCAGAGGAACTATTACTGAATTATTGTATTTGCCATCAGTAAATGCATCCATAATGCCTCAAAATTACACAAATTCTTCAGCTTCTGGGGGGCTTCCACCAGCAGGGACATTGCCCCTGGACCCCGGCCAATTTTCAGAGGAAACTATCTTCTCTCTTACCCAGCCTGACATATATGCACACACACACACACACACACACACACACACACACACACACACACACACACACATATATATATATATATATATATATATATATATATATATATATATATATATATATATATGTATATATATTATATGTATATAGGCCTACACACACATATATATAATTACGTGAGTATGTGCATGTGTGCACATGAATGTGTAAACATATATATGTAGGGCCTATATTGTAAGATATACATATACATAATGTGTATGTGTTGTGTATGCCATATTCTTTGTAAGGTTATGTATCAAATAATACACGTGTATAACATGCATATAGTATCCTGTATGTCAAAATTGACGTTCATTTTCCTTGATGTCTATATCTATCCATATTGTATATAAAAATGTACATGTTTTTGTGTAAATATATGTACACAGAGAGACAGAGAGAGAGAGAGAGAGAGCAGCACATGCAAGAAGAAGAAGACAAATCGACGTAGACCTAATCCAAATTTTTAGTGTCACATCGTACCCAAAGGAATTTATTTGACTTACACATGAACAGTAAAAAAAAAAAAAAGGACTTGTTTACAAAAATTAAAAAAAACGTAAAAGTTATAAATCAAGTTTGAAACACGCAAGATGCTGTATTAGCAAAAAACATTTGTTCCTCGTCATGTTTACACACATGTGCATACACCTTCACCTCCCTCCGCACTACCCTGCCTGCAAATTCTACTATGCCAGCTGCTGAATCTGCTTTGCTTATAAACATTCAGCCAGGCCTGGGAAAACCAATGACAAAAACGCCGCTTGAGCTGTGAGCGATGATAAATACCCATGATGATAAATACCCAAAATATTTCCGCAGCTTGCCGCTTGCACCATCCATACGGTTATCGCTCATGGTGTGGCTATCTGGACCGTAATCGGTGTCATTGTTCTCATTGTGCAGCTATGACACAGCTCACAGCACAGCTTATTGCTCGTAGTGTGGCTGCACCCTTAAGGGGCTGAGAAGTCTGGCCCCATGATGTGCGTGTGGACAGGTCCTGGTGCCCATGAGCCAGAATCCCAGGTATGGGTAAATAGCACTGATGCCCTGTGGTGTCATGGGAGAGACCAAATCTAAGGGAATAAACCCTGACAGAACATCACCACTGCCTTGTGGTCGTCTTGGGAGAGGCAAAGGCCAAGTGACTAAACCCCAACAGAAAATCTGGAGTGGAAGTCTAAAGCAGTTGAATGGCATATTTGTCACTCTTTAGCAGTTCCTGCAGCCCAACTGGTGCCAAACATCATGTTCTGCAATTCTGCAATTCTTTGGATTCCATCAGTGAGGCTGAGAGGTAGATTCTGATAACTAGGCAATTCAGGATCTCCATACTTTGAGTCCAGGCTGTGCCTTGGAGAGGCCACTCCAGCCTCACCCCGGTGAGGACTCAGCATATAAGCTGACAATCTATGGGTTATGTGTCCCTCCTGATTGGTGTAGGGAAAGGGCGCCAGAGTCAGTTTTGACAGTGAAAAGGGCTGTTGAAGTCCCACTGGTTGATTACCGCCTGCTTCACACAGGGCAGCCCCAGTAAGTAAAGTGTCGGCCCACCAACATCTGCTTGCTCCTGTGATTGAGGTGGCTGAAATGTAGTTTCTCAGAAGAATGTTTGAGTTCCATGAACAGAAAAACAAAACAAAACAAACAAAAAATCAAAACAAAACAAAACAACCCACCCCAAGCAAACACAAACAAAAAAACCAAGACAGTCTTTAAAGAGGCAAACCCAAAAAGAACATTAATGAAGAAGATAAGGAAAAGACAAGCAACATTTATAAGACATTTTATGGGGAAAGAGAAGTTTGAGCACCAAGTCACAACAGGAAAGCTGGAGGGAAAATGAGTGCGGCACTAGGCAGATCTAGGGAGAAAGTATCAGACAGTTCTGCAGAGTGGGTGGGGACAATAAGGATGGGAGATGTGCTTTCTGCGACAAAAGACAGATTCGCATGGAGTGCCAACATCACTGCGTAAGGCATATGATGATGATAATGATGAAATGTGTAGAAAACCATCAAAAATAATGATGAAACGATCAAACATACTTCTCATAGGTTATAAAACAAACCACGTACTAGTGATTTCCTATCAGTCCACACATGTGGTTGTACCTATGTCATGTTATAAACAACAATAATCAATGTACAGTTGAAAAATCCTTGTGTGTACACTCCTGTCCGCACATGAATAAAAGCAGACACTAGAGACATTTTTTCCCCATTTTTTGGATTATGACAGTGATATACTGATAATGTATATTCCAATGGGAAGTTACTACCAGGTAACTAAAAGTCATTTTTCAAACTTGGTTTTGCTAAAATCTGAATCAAAATGACTGGGTCAATAGTGGCATTCAAATCTGTCTATTAATGACTCATACAGATATATTACCTCAGGGATAAGAAACTCCCTTGTAAATTCCCGTGCCACAAAGCCGTGTTCATCTTGTTTGGAGGAATGTTTTCCAGAAATAACAAGGCGGTCTCCTGAAATTTTGACCTGCAAGTCATCTGGATGGAAGTGAGACACATTCAGCTCCAGTTGCAGCCCATCCTTGCCCAATTTGGCCTGAAAATAATATAACAAAACAGATAATAGTATGAAAAGTTCTTGTGCCGGTAGCTAAAATAGTAGCAACTGATGGATATGTTTATAAAGTCATACATGCAGTGACTTGAGGGACAGATTGATTGCAATATGCTGGCAAATACATTGGTGGCTTTTAGGGAAGATCCCTTGAAGAATAACTGCTTGACAACTGCCAAGCAATAATTAGGTCTGCAGCTTTGCATTATGTGTTGTACACACACCACCATCCATATTGGCAGGAAATCGACTAAAAATTGATTGGCTTTTGGTTTCTGGTGTCAGTGATTGATCTTACGACCAGTCACTGAGCGAATGCAGTCAAAACCTCCCTCCTAGCAACAAAGGAGGTGTGAGCTCTCCTTTGAGTAAAGTCTACAACTCCAATGTTTCAGTACCTGTGCCAGGTAGCAAATTGCTAACTTGTGTGATCAAAGGGGCAATATGATGAGACAGAAATGATGATACACAAAGTACCAGTAATATATGAGTTTATCCATATTTACACACACACACACACACACACACACACACACACACACACACACCACACACACACACACTACATCATGTACATGTGGCCTGTTTAGCCAGGAGATAAAGCATCTGTCTTAAGAAGTATGAGGTCCAAGGATGCTGAGATAAAATAACCAACTGGTCAGATTTCTCCCACTCCATTAGACCTGGAATGGTGGTCTGACTGCTTATCTTTTGGATGAGACGAAAACTGATTTCCCACATGCAACATGCACTTTGTGCATGTAAATTGTCCCTGCCAAAATAATACAGAGTAAATACATAAGCAAACTAAAACAAGTTAGGTCAACAAAAAAACACAACAAAAAAAAAAAAAAGGGAAAAAATGGGTGGTCCCATATTACAGTGAAGTTTTTTTCCATTCAAAAAATACCCAAAATCTGAATCGAAAAGAATCCGTTTTTCACAAGAAAGAAAGAAAGAAAGAAAGAAATCCAAAAACAACGAAAACAATACACACACACAGAATAATAATCATTCCACACACACCCCAAAACACATGTAGATATACACATACACAGCCCCAAACTATTTATTATATTCACACAACCGTTAGGCCTACATTTTCGCGACAAACGAAAGCGAAACTGCATCGGCTAATTCATAATTATAATGTCATTGGCCTTCATAAGTTCATACTTACTTGTATTATGTCAGCGCTGATCCCGCAAGTGCTTGCTTCGAAACCCTCCGCTTTTTGTATGCGCCATGGTGACATCGCAAAGAATTCGTCCATTCGCCGCTTGTGTTCTTGGATGTATTTATCAATGGTCCTGGAACCAAACGACGGCGCCCAAAAATCTCTAAACCAAGGGTCATTCCAGAGGCTTGATCGACGAAAGAATGGGTGATCCGAAAGTCTTTGTCCATCTTGCCAAATGGGCAAATCCTTTATTCCTCTTGCAGATGCTTTCCAGCGAGATCGTCCAGTTCTTGCAATGGGAATCAAACGACGGAAAAACATATTTGGATGACAATGTCGATGCTTTGACGAACGGGGACAAAATCTCAAAATCGTCCTTTCAGTTTCGCGACAGTAATCGAAGTTTGGTTGAAGACCGAGGCCGGGCAGGGATATTGCGTGTTTCACCAGCCTTCTTAGTTTCACCTTCAATACGGCCGTGCGAAATGAAATAAATGTGCAACGAAAATCTGACGCAAGTTTTGTGATGAATTGTATCACTTGGCAGGTCGAAGATACGAGAATAACCTCGACCTTAATATTGCATAGCTAGCTTTAGTTTCCCAGAATCGCTTGCGCGCTAGCAGACAGCTGTGTGCAGTTCGACAAGTTATCGGGAGTTCCTTCCCTTCCCTACGGTACACAACGGCTGTAGGCATGGACGCCACAGAGCGAACGCAAGCACCGTCGGCATTGAAATACGCATAAAAACTCAATGAAAAGAAGAAACATAGGTGTCATTTAAAAATTCTGGATGTAGGTGAAGTTGATCCTTATGATTTTCACAAAACAATCGTGGTCTGCCCATCCCCATAATATCCCTGATATAAACTATATCAGCATCGTTAATTATTTTGTTTATGGGACCAGCGCCAACGACGGGCGAATTCAGGGCTTACAAAAGTCTGAAGGCATTTCGGCTGACATCCGTAGCCATACCTCGCTATTCCCCCCTCCCCCGCCCTCCACACACAAAGAGACAACCTCTCACCACACCATCCCTATTCTCCACCCCGTCACAGCGAGAATGTGCACACACAGTATATAGCCTACTTAGAGAGAAGTTAAGACACCCAGGCCCTCACGCTCAAGCACGTACCAAAGACTTATAAAAAGAACGTACACACACTCAGTACGCGCGCATGAACAAGAACATGTGACAATGACAGGCACGTACAGAGGCACACACACGCATGCACACACACACTCTATGCAGACCTCGGGCACATAACCTACAAACTGAAAGAGACAGATGTACAAATATTCTAAGAGAATATAGAGCATGCACAGTTTGCGCTAAGACTGAAGATAAACGTTACTGATCGCCTGTCTAGATAGTTGTGCTAGACAGGCTATAAAGAAACTGGTTTGAAATAAATTAAAAAATATGAGCAGTGTATACCTTCAAGAGTTCGTTCCTGTAAGGGTAATAGTGAAATCCAAGATCAAGGAAGACATAGGAAGCTCAAGATTTACTGGATAGATGGACTGCAGACACACTTAACACGTTAAAACGTAACTCTATGCTATGCTTCCCAACTGCAGACCACCAACTTCTTTCTCCCAGTCACACTCCTGGTACACGCGGACAGAAAGAAATAGTAACGCAAGTATTTATTGTCGTACTGATAACAGGTTATATGGCGGCGAACCACTGCAGTTTTCTGTGTGTGTGTGTGTGTGTGTGTGTGTGTGTGTGTGTGTTTTAAGGAAGACTATTTCACATCGACCGAGAGAGGTGAGTGTCAGTTACCAAATGTGTTAGCGAGATCTGTTATTTCTGGATAGATTGCTTTTAAATTTGGGCCAATGGTCTGGACTGTTTAGGAATCACAACTGCTTACGTTTGGAATTAAGATCAAGATCACACAGATGTTTAAAAAAAGCCTAAAAGCAGCATTTCTTCAGGAAAGTGTGCAACAGATTTTTCTCAGGAACCGCTGAAAACATTTACATTCTGCTTTCACTGTTGTGACAGCGTCTGCCATTTTCCTTTTCTCGTCAGTTTTTATTTCGTCTGAGGCTTCTTCACAGTGACCTTAAGAAGTAGCCTACAAGATTTACCTGGGATTTTCAGTACAGGTAATAATTTTTGTTTCAAAGGGTGGGTTTGTTATGGCTTGGCCATCTTCTTTTCTTTTCTTTTTTATATAGATATTTTGATCATCATCTTTTTGTTAGTATTATTGTGCGGGCATCGAATGTGTTGTTGTGTGTGGTCCTGATGGTGCCGTGACCAGGACACATTACTGTTGTCTAATGGTGGTCAGTGTACGAATGGATGGGCATAATTCCCCCATTTCCCAGGGATGTTTATTCCCGTTGGCCATACGAGTATCACCTAAGGCGGTGGTGGCTGACGTAAAATTGAACCCATTTGTATGTACGGCATCAACAAAGGTTCTCCAATTCTGTCTGCTCTGGACCAGTTGTATAGTACCTCAAATGTGCTTCATGGATATAAAGTCTCATTATTCGTCGCCAGGTATTATTGGCCATACATTTTTGTTCCTGTCTTGTCCTTCTTGTGTCCAGTAAAGAAGAATCCGATTGGTGTTATTCTCCCCGTTTGGATAATGTGCCCAATCCATCTTCATTGTCTTTTCATGATAACAGTGCCCAAACTATCTTCATTGCAGATAGTCGTTGGTTGAAGATGGTATCGGACCAGAAGATTTGAGCGATTCTTCAGATATTTTGTGTGGAAATTTAACTTTTGTCACTTCCTAATGTTTTGAGCCACAAAGAAAACAGCTCTGGTACAAGAGCAGCTTAGTATTGGTGCTCTAAGTTTTGAGGCCTCAACATGTTGTTCAGCATTCTAAAGGTGTTTCACTCTTCAGTTATTGGAAGGTCTAATCCATGCACCTGGTTGGTGAGGGGTTGGGATGTTCAGCGCCATCACCTCTGTTTTCTTCTGGTTGATCTTTAGATGTAAATATGTGAATAAGCGGGTGGGTGGAAGCTTGACGAACGTGTTTGAATTGTTTTAAAACAAAAGTGTTTTTTTTTTTTTTATCCCAACGGCCTTACCATGTAAAATTCGAACTGCTGTACCATGGACAGTGCATCCTTTGCCGTTGTTTCTCTCCTTGTGAGTGTTTTTGTGTGCAAATATAAAAGATTTTTTTCTACATAATTTTGCCGGCGACAAATGTTTATTTGCCACAGGATCTTTTACATGTGCTAAGCACGTTCTGCATGGGACCATGGTACAGAAAGACTAACAGTTATATCACTAATCAAGGTCTTATGGAAGTGAGGGATACAAAATTCCCGTTAATCGAATCCAGGATCTTAAGCTTTCAACCAACTAGCCACTCGTTTGACTCCAAAAATGTTAGGAAACTGAAAGTTATTTTCGTCGTATTATTTCCACCCCCCCCCCCCCCCCCCCCACCATCGCTCAATCTAGTTATAATAATAATAATAATTACAATATTTATATAGCGCAAAATCTTGATAAAATCAAATCTAAGCGCTGAAACAGACACACGACACACACACAACACCGCATGGCTATAAATGGGGAGAAAGAATAAAAGCAATGGAAAATTATAGAGAGCATATCATATACAATTATATATTACAATGTGATTCCCCTCCGAGTGGAGACAGGCTGCAGAGGGGGTTGAGTGAGGTCAGGATTTTATGCAGAGGAGAAAAGGTGAGTTTTGAGAGCGGACTTGAAGGAGACAAAAGTAGGTTGCTGACGGACTGAGAGAGGAAGTTTGTTCCAGGAGAGTGGACCGGAAACAGAGAAGGCTCGTGGACCATAGGTATTGAGCTTAGTGCGTGGAAAGCGAAAAGTCAGAGGATCGGAGGCAGAGCGTTATGGGGCGGAGTAGTAGGAAGTAGTAAGACGCAAGTTTGAAGTTTAAAAATCTTAACGTTAGTTGAGAGTGTCAAGACTGCTTGACGCGGGTGCACTCTACAGAGGAGATGTGTCAATGTTGGCAACATTTCAATTTTCTCAGTCATTTTCTGTTGTTTTTAGTCACATAATAAAACCATTGTTGTCTGTTAGTTTAAACAACGTTGGGAAACATTTTAGAGTAAATGCATTGTGCATTTATATTCAACTCATAATTAATTATAATCAACTTCCAAGGAACTGGCTTTGTTTAGAAAAGGTGTTGCTAACAAGTGTGGCATTGTCCTGAGCGGTGATGTTTGTCGCTGCGGATGTTTGTACTCCATGGAATGTGCTATCCACATGAAGTCTTGCAGGGCTGTTTACGTAGCACTGTATTGCCGGGATGGCAACCTTGTTGAACAAATGTTTGAATCACTAAACATGTTTTAATTTGGTCTCCAGATTCCAATCTTTTCAAATCCTTTCATAATACGAGAAACCACTGATTGCATTAAGCTGAAAACTTGAGAGCATTTTGGAGATGTGCTTGAGGTTCGATATACCATTCCATGAGCCCCCATTCATTGTACAGAAGCATGGTTGAGATGATGAGAAGCTTTCGAAGCAAACGACATCCAGAGGCAACATGCAAAAGACAGCACAACACTACTGTTCTGACCAAGTTCAATGGTTTGAATGTTGCCAGTGTGGCTGTTGTGCCCATATATTGTAAGCACGACCGTTGCTATTTTACGGAGGGCTTCACATTATCAATATGATAAGAAAGCAACTGGCAGAAAACAGCATTGTCTATCTAACCAGCATGTTTTGGATTGCGAAGCCTGTGACAGATGGAGCACAGTTTCAAGACCTCATTTTATTCCTTTTAAGATGAGAAATGGTGATGCATAGATTCTACCTGTGTTGAAATAACAAGTTACGTACACTGGCGTCTTTCTCAGCGTGGCGTCAATAATTGCCTCAGCTTGGCGTTTTCCTTTCTTTGCAACGATCTTGCCAAGTTTCTGGACTACGCTCAGAGATATCATCCACACTGATTTTTTCATCACGCTAGAATCTATCTTAGACAGAATCTCGAACGTCAAAGAACCGATGAACGCTGTACTTATTTGAATCTGGCTGCACAAGCGATGACAGTTTCTTTAAGATTACTCAAGCTAAGCTCCAAACTGTTATTACATGTCTGTCCAGCTAATTTCTTTTGCTGGCTGAGACTGCATTCGACAGGGATGGAGTTTTATATTGTTGCTGTTTTGTTTTTTGTTTTTGTTTTGATTGTTTGTTGGTTAGTTGGTTGATTTGTTTGCTGTTAATCTGGAATGCAAGCTCATGAAGGTGCTTTCGGAAAACCAATACACTATTCAAACTGACTTATTCAAGAAAAATGCATACAATAACTGCAACAAGGATAACTTTTTGAAAAACAAAATTCGATTCAGTAAACAAATGTTCAACGTTTTTATACAATGAGAAGAAAATCCACATACAGCTGATTTCATTTTATTCTGTTCTAAAAGAGAAAATTGCTTTCATGTTTGGTACACCAGTTTAGGAAACCGCTACAAATATCTTGTTACCCTTCATAACATATACATGTATTTTAGCATTTTGATTTCGTGATTATTTATCAATTTGTATAAATGCGAAGGAAAGGAATGAGACAACGAAACTTGAAATATTTACACTGACAAAGACCACACGGAGTTAAGGTAATCATTTAGTTAATAACTTAGTGGACATCATCAATCTCGAAAGCTAACACCAGACAGGGCGTTCACTTCAGAGAGAGAGAGAGAGAGAGAGAGAGAGAGAGAGAGAGAGAGAGAGAGAGAGAGAGAGAGAGAGAGAGAGAGAGAGAGAGAGAGTTTTCTTCTTGATTATTATAAAATGATAGAAACAGCAATCGACTGCTCCACCGCTGCTTCTTTCTTCTTCCTGTGCTTTACATTTATTTAATTTACATTAAATTGTTTATTTTCATTTTGTCACCCAATCTCATGTTTTCGAGGGCGAGGTGCAGTTTCACGCAGTCACTGATCAAGTGTTTTTTGTGAGATATGAGTGTACATTTTTTCGATATTGTTGAAGGCTTCTTGATTGATGGCCTTAACCGAAAGGATCAGGTTGCCCTTCTCCGTGTAGCGACCAGTAACGGTGTCCTTGAGCATCCCCTGAAAAATAGGAGCAGGTATTGTCACTTGTGTGTTGTTGCCTGTCGCTGATGTTGGTGGTGGTGGTGGCGTGTGTGTGTTGTGCGCATGTGTCTGTATATATGGTTTATCAAAGTTGAGTAAACACTACTTCTATCACTAACGCATATTTATGGTGCGCCTGACAGTGATCCAGGCGCTTACAACACTATAATATAAAAAGAAATGAAATATACATGTAACACGTGTTCATATACAATCTTTTACTCATTAACATCATTAACACTCTCAATAACATCCATATGCAAGAACGCACTAAAACAAGAAGGGATACAGTCAACATAACGAGCTAATTTAAACAGAAGGATTCATGGAAAAGACGGCTTTAAAAGCTGGGTCTTAAAAGAGAGGCAATTTTCTCGATCAAAATGCAGATGTTCTGACAGAAAAAGTCCGGAACGTGTGACTCTTGCGTCTGTATCGAGGGGTTCTGAATAGCTGAGTATCAAAGAAGAGTGAAGAGTATGCGAAAGAGAAGAGACATGGAGTAATGCAGAGATATACGCAAATGCAGTACCAGAGACAAGATTATAACACATACAAGCGAGCTTGTATCTAACACGCCGTTGAATAAGAAGCCAGTAGACATACAAAGTAGGGATGTTTAACTCTCATAACGAAAAGCTTTAAAAGCCTTCGGGCAAAACTTTGAAACTTTCTGTAAAGGCTGAATGACGGACAAGGGAGCGCCAACAAAAAGACTGTTATAACAATTTACAGGAGAAAGCACACAAGACGTTACGATAGTTTTGGCCGCAGAATCAGCGAGAAGATGGTAAACAGAGCTGATGCTTGTGAGATCCAATGAAGCCACTTGACATACTTTGGTTCTACATGTATGTTGTCGCATCGAGAGGTTAGAGTCGAAAATGAATGTCACATGCACTGAGAAACTACACAACTTTGTACAACTTTGTTTGTGTGTGAAAATTACAGAGCCTCAGTCTTTTCATCGTTAAGCTCAAGTCGATTGTCAGTCATCCAGTTTTTAATGTTGCTGAACCATAATTGGAGTGCGGGAATCATCTCATTCAGTCCCCTGGAGATGCTGATTTCTGTAGTTGTGTGTCGTCAGCAAAGAGGTGATAGCCAACAGAATGTTGTTACAATAGTGGAGAGAGGGGTAATGTATATTACAAACAGAAGAAATCCAAAAACAGAACCTTGGGGCACCTCAAATAGCAATGGAATAGAAGGGAAAGATGAATTATTTACAGATACAAACTGAGAAAAATAAGACTAGAACCACTTAAGTGGAGTGGAAATAATTCCAAAATCACTTTCCAAACGAGAAAAGAGAATCTAGTGATCGACAGTATCAAATGCAACAACAACAACAACAACAAAACAACAACTACAACAAACAAACAAACAAAATCAGGAAGGAGAACAGAGAGTGTATTATCATAAAGAGCAGCCAGGATGTCATCAACAACTCAAAGAGGTCATTCTCAGTGATGTGAACACTGTGGTAAGCAGAGTGTAGTGGGTTACACAGATTATTGGATTGTGAATGTGAAAAGAGCTGAGAAAGAACGACTTCTTTCAAGAACAATAGTTTTTCAAGAGATTTTTGTCGAGAGAAAGTTTATTGAGGAGAGGTTGGACAACTGTTTTAGGATCAGTTCCGGAACAATTCCAGAACAAAGAAATGTGTTTATAAGATTTGTATTAGTAGGGAGAAGAGCTTCAAGATTCTCGTACAGAAGTTTTGTGGGAATAGAGTCCAGTTCACAACATTCAAGGGCATGCCCTTGATTATCTGTTACATATCTGTCTCAGGGGACGGATTTGAATGAGCTTAGTGGTTGTCCAGAGAAGGCTGCTGGGAACTGATAATGACAGATGAAGATGGCAGAAAGCTTTGTCGAATTGTACAAATTCTGTTGTCAAATAAGTCTTGAAAAACTAAGGGAAGTCATCAGAAGGAATTTTAACTGGAAGAGGCGAAGTTAAAGTATTACTAAGAATTGAATTAAGGTTATGAAATAGCTGTTTGCATGTAACTCTAGTCAGTAGTCTGAATCTTGAGGGAATAGTAGTAAGTCTTTGCGTTTTCAACTAGATAGTTTATTTTCTGTTTCAGAGAGTCACACATCTGCTTGTGTGCCGTGAACCTACTTCTAAGTCTTCTGCGTTCAAGTCTACGACGATCACGTCTCAAGGCACAGAAATCTTCAGAAATGTCACTGTGCCAAGGAGTTAATATATGCGATGAGAAACAGTACAGAAGCGGAGAGAAGCATGTTTATCTAGGATGGAACAGAAATTGTTATTGTGTACAGACACAGAAAAACAAGAATCAGAACAGAGAAATATCCCGAGAGAAAGACTGCATATTTATTTTGCGAACAAAACAGAGGTGGACAACAAGGTCTGGGTCTAGGTTTAGAAACATCAAGAGTGAACATGACAATAGTATAATCCGTTTTTAAATCGTATTTGAGGTACGTAGACAGGTTAAAACAATCAGCAGGCTTAAAAAATAAAGATCCAAAATACAACATTTTTGTGAATTGGTTCAGAAACAGACTGCAAATAACCAAAAATTTGAGGAAGTTCACAGAGCTTTTTGATGCTGATGTTATCGGTCATATCACCCAGGATCCATAAATATGACAGTATGGATTCAAGTCTGATTTAGTGGTAACGAAACGCCAGAAAGGGGAGGGGTGGAGAGAGAGAAATGGGAGAGAGAAAGAGGGGTGTCCTTTATAAAATATATGTATAATGTAGTCTCCAGTCTCCTTGTGCAAAGGTGGGTTATTCTTATTGTTTAAAGCACAGCCGACTGCGCAGTTATGTAATATCATGGTTACAACCATTTCAAAACATACACACATAGTTGAAAAAAACAACCTGAAACCGAAAATTAAGTACACATATCAATACAATGCACACACAATCTAAGGATATGTCTCAGGAGATAATCATTCCACCCAATTTATGGACAGTGGGTTTAAAGAAATAAACTTGAATGCAACTGTAAACATGAATAAAGACATTAAAACACAGCCTACACAAAAACTGATCTAAATTATCAAAAATTGCTTGTGCACACCACACTTCTTCAGAGCCAACTAAAAACGCTGTCAATACATGTACCCAATTATCAATCCTAAGAAAAAGCATATATTAAGGCTATACAGAACACGTACAGATGCAAGGACCTCATCCGCTAAAGATGTGAATGAGCACATCTGATGGTACCAGGACACGAATAAACCCTCTGCAACTGAATAAGCAGGATTCAGGCAACAAAAGTTGATCTCTGTTAACAAAATCATCATCATTAACATCATCATGCGCCATGCTGCTGGACGTTGGCGATCATGGCCCTCCATACAAATCTTTCTGAAAAAGTATTTTTTGTCCCTGCAAGTAGATCTCCTACCCTTTCTGTCCCCATCCACTTTGCAAAAATGTCTAATGTTTTCTCCATGGGTCTACCTGGTGTTCTTTCGCCCTATAGTTTTCTTGTTGTGATTAGGTGCTCAAATTTCTCTTGCCTTATGAAATGTCCTGTAAATGTTCTTGTTTTTCCCAATCTTCTTCGTTAATGTTCTTTTTGTGTTTCTTCTTTCAAGACTGTCTCGTTTGTTTTCTTTGCTCTCCTGAAACTCACTAACATTTTTCTCAGAAACCATATTTCAGCTGCCCCAAGGAAAAGAGCATCATCAGATCACTCCTTAAGCCGCAGACAGAAAACGATGATTACCATTTTCTGTCCACAGAGCAACAAGTGGTCCTGATGACACTTTGTACCAGCCACAACTGGCTGAATGCCCATATGAACGGCAAGTTCAAACTGACACCTTCGCAATCTGCCCCTGTACATGTGGTCAAAAAGCCCAGACAGCTAACATGTAATGCAGTTGCTTCTATCAAGTGGAGTGACGGAGGACATGGCTAATTGCAGCTCCTCTGACCATCAAGGTCCGTGTCAGCTGGCAAAAACTGGAAAAAAGGGCCATATTCATTACCAAATGTGGCCTGACCACAAAGACGGCAACTGAAAGCAGAACAAAAAGAAGAGCAGAAAACTCAAAAGTACCTAACTTGAAGAAACCGTTATTTAAAATGACAGCTTAAAACTGCTAGTTAGAGGAACTAAACATAAGTGTTCTACCTCTTGTAGGTGGAACTGCCTTGTGAAATGGCGTGTCACAAACCCATGTTTATCAGGTCGGATACCATGACGTCCAGTGACGATGATCCATTCTCCAGTCAGGTTGACAAACAGTTCATCTGGCTCATAATGAGACACGTTGAGTTCTATCTCCATTGTCAGGTTCTCTTTGTCCATCTCAGTCTGCAAACAAAAAGAATACAAAGCAATAGTGCAATTTCCATCCACTTTGATAAATCAATCCTCATTTCAATTCTCTTGCAGGCAAAGATAGTTCTTTGTTTTTGATGTATTAGTGTATGTGTCTGATTATTGTTCTGCATTACTCTATTAACTTCACAATGCTTATGCTGTTTGTAAAATGCAATGAATGAGCATTCTCTGATAAGTATGTTTGTGCTATATAAATGGAATTATTATTATTATTCTTATCATTATTATTATCACTATTATCAAATCAATCATAAAATAAAATGTATGTCACAGTGCAACGTTCTCGTATGAAAGGGAGTGGCCAATTTCCAAAGTCTCGTTTGCACAGAACATGTTTACAGGAAGGCAGAAATGGAAAAATACAACATAAAATTTCACCACTGTATGCATTCATGCGTTTGACTCCTTTTTTCTAGTAAAATGTAAGCTTAAACTTACTGGTACAAACCAGTTTAAGATTTAAAAGCTTTTGATTCCTGAGTGGATTCGATCTTGACTCAAACAGTTTGATAACAAGGCATATCTAAACTGCTTTTTCACCGTTTTTCACATTTTTAATGCTCCCCCCCCCTTCCTACTCACATGTATGCTCCTTCTCCCCCCCCCCCTTCTCTCCCTCACATATACACGCACACACCATTTTGAATTGAAAAAAATCTACTTCTACCTATAATGTAGGCCTTCAAAACTCAAAGTACTTTTCTTTTGTTCATTCTCTCGCCGATTCGGTAATAATGTGACTCAACCTCTCTTAAATTGTATGAAATTACAGTGGAATGGAAAATAAATAAAGCTCTGATTGAAAAAAGAACAATTTATGCAAATGCAATCCGTAAACTTAACCCAGTTGTTTCTTCATATGATTATGCTTGTTTGGAAATGTGTCCACAAATCCTATATGTTACAAGGCACATATTATGTGCACAGTACAGTGCAAATACATGACACGAAAGAATCAACAGAAACTGCAGTGCGTCAACGGCACACCGATCCGCAAATGCCCATAAATCACTCCACAGCATATCTAAAACTGTGATTGTGGACAACACGAAGTGTGTGTTTATGTGTGTGTTTATGTGTGTGTGTATGTGTATGTATGTGTATGTATGTGTGTGTGTGTGTGTGTGTGTGTGTGTGTGTGTGTGTGTGTGTGTGTGTGTGTGTGTGTGTTGTGTGTGTGTGTGCGCGCGCGCGTGTGTGTGCGTGTATGTGTTTGTGCATGCTTTTTTGCTTCGGTGGATAGCTCAAAGTTTCACATTTTGGCTGACTCAATTTCTTTCCGTCTCTTTTGCTTCCATTAGTAGGGGGCTTATCACGTGGTGTCGTACGTGCGTTGGGTGGGAACAGGCACTGTTGAACTTCAATGACGTAATTTGGCAACAGTGCAGAGTCTGCTCTGGTGGGTCGGCTCATGGCAGCTTGACATCGCTGGCTCCAGTTGACTTCTTGCACTAGGGTTTCAAATGAATAAATTTCGGTTTAGTGGTTTGTTGCGCAGCTGGAATGAGTGGCGTGGGATCTGTAGAGTAAGCTCCCTTGCGTAACTACGATATTCTCGTATTGATAATAACGTTTGCCTTAGTTACCGAGATTATACTAACGGACGCTCCTAACCACGCCTGGTCTGCTTTTATTTACGTTAGCGAACGTTACATGGTGTCAGGTAGGTGGTCAGCAAGTCAGATCATCAAGAAAAATATCAAGAGAAGATTATCGTAAGTAACGATCTTTTCTATTGATTGAGAGATGACTGAAACGAGTGGAAGATGTCAGCCAAGTGGCCCTCCTGTAAAACGGTTTACTGCTAATGTGCCAGCTCCAGAAAAAATGTGTCTGGAAGGTAATTTGTCACAGAACTGGAAATGATTTAAAAGACAGTTTGAAAACTATGCTGTAGCAAGCAGACTGAACAAGGAGGAAGATCAAGACTATCAGGTTGCTGTCTTTCTAGCAACGTTTGGGCCAGATGCATGTGAAATCTATGACAATCTGAAGTTTGAGGCTGAGGCTGATAGAAACGATCTGAAGAAAGTCATGGATAAACTTGAAGAATTCTTTGTTGGGGACACCCATGAGGCATTTGAGTCCTACAAATTCCATCTCAGAAAACAGGAAGCGTCAGAGTCGATTGAGGCATACATAGCAGCACTGAGAAAGCTAGCTAAAACATGCAAGTTTGATGCATTTGAAGAAAGGCTGATCAGGGACCAAGTTGTCGTTGGAGTAAGAGATGAGGGTTTTGAGACAAAAACTCCTGGAAGACAAACAGTTGACACTAGACAAATGTCTAACTATTGGAAGAGCTTATGAAAGTTCAAAGCAGCAGCTTGAGTCAATGTCATCTGAGGGTGACACTGCACGGGTACAGCGTTTGTTCAACAGAGGAGCCAATAAAAACAACCATTCAAAGCCAACTCAGCGAGAAAGTGGAAAGAATGAAAAATCTACAGGCAAAACAAGAAAATGCACAAGGTGTGGAAAACATCCATCTCATAGTAGACAGGACTGCCCAGCCAAAGATGCTCAGTGCAGAAAGTGCAGCAAAACAGGTCACTATGCAGCAATGTGTAGAACCAAGACTGATGTTGGACACCTGGAAGAGGATGACAACATACTGGGAACAGTTATTGAAGAACAATTAGAATTGATACAGGAGCAGATGTGACTGTGGTGCCCGACAGATTTTTCAAGAAAAACTCACCACTGATCAGGGAGACCGACAAGAAGCTGTTTGGACCTGGCCAAAGCAAAATAAATGTTGTTGGCAGAGTTCAGGCAACACTGTCAGTGTGCGAAACATCCTCAGACCAAGACTTGTATGTCGTCGCAGATCTGAAAGAGCCATTACTGGGAAGACCAGCCATCGAAGCACTGAACTTGATTGAGAGAGTCAATGCTGTTGAAGATGAAAATCATCGCTACAGACAGGAGTTCCCAGAGCTGTTCACAGGCCTGGGGAAGATGAACAGAGTCTACACTATAAGACTACAAGAAAATGCTCAACCGTTTGCCATGACAGCACCCCAAAGACTCCCACTTCCAATGAAAGAAAAAATGAGGGAAGAGCTGAAGAAGCTAGAAGAGCGGGACATCATCCGACCAGTGGAAACACCAACAAACTGGTGTGCACCCATCGTGGCAGTACCAAAAGCCAATGGAAAAATCCGATTGTGCATCGACTTCACCAAGCTGAATGAAAGTGTGCGTCGGGAGAATTTTCCACTTCCCACTACAGATCAACTACTAGCCCAACTGGATGGTGCCACGGTCTTCACAAAGCTGGACTGTAATAGTGGATTTCACCAGATACCACTCGATGAAGCCAGTCAGGAATTAACCACCTTCATCACTCCATTCGGCAGATATTGCTACAAACGTCTACCGTTTGGGATCAGTTCAGGTCCAGAAGTGTTCCACCGAGAGATGACTTACATTCTGGAGGGGATACCTGGCGTCATCTGTGATATTGACGACGTCCTAGTCACAGGCAGGGATCAGCAAGAACATGACAGCCGACTGAGAATGGTCCTACAGAGGATGAAGAAAGCCGGTGTCACGCTCAATGAAAAGTGCAACTTCTCAGCTGACTCAGTGAAGTTCCTTGGACACGTGATTTCAAAGGAAGGAATCAAGATAGATCCAGAAAAAGTCCAAGCAATTTCCAACTTCCCCAAGCCAACAAACATCTCTGAGTTGCGACGGTTTCTGGGGATGGTGAACCATGTAGGAAAATTCGCACCCCACATGGCTAAGACATCAAAACCGCTGAGAGATTTGCTGAAAAAAGAGACTGACTGGACTTGGGATGAGCCACAAGAGAAAGCTTTCGAAACTCTGAAAAAGCAGCTGAGTTCAACACCAGTGCTTGCTCACTACAGTCCAGACAAGCCTACAAAAGTGTCAGTGGATGCATCTTCATTCGGATTAGGCGGAGTCCTATCGCAGAAAGAAAAAAACGACTGGAAGCCAGTGTTCTACGCATCCAGATCTTTGTCTGCAACAGAGCAAAGATACGCACAAGTTGAGAAAGAAGCCCTAGCCGTGACTTGGGGCTGTGAAAAGTTTGCAGACTACCTACTCGGACTGTCAAACTTTACAGTGGAAACTGATACAAACCTCTGTTAGCACTCTTGAAAACGAAGCTGCTGGAAGAGCTCACACCCAGAATACAGCGGTTTCGCATGCGACTGATGAGGTTCACGTACAACATTGTGTACACTGCAGGGAAGAACTTGATGACTGCAGACACTTTGTCACGGGCTCCTGGGTGTACTCCTGCTGAACAGGATCGCTTAATGGAGGTCGAGACGAATGCCTTTGTCTGTTCAGTCATTCAAGGGATACCCGCAAGTGATGCACGGCTGGAAGAGATTCGGCAGAAACAATGCTCTGACAAGATCTGTAGCCAGGTCATGAACTTCTGCAAGCTGGATCATTGGCCGCAAACAGCAAAGAAAGACGTCAACTTGCGACAGTATTGGCTTGTACGCACAGATTTGACTGTCCAACAAGGCCTTCTGCTGTTCCAAAGTCGTCTCGTCATACCTACTGAGCTACAAGATGACATATTGCACAGTCTTCATCAAGGACATCAAGGTGTAGTCAAGTGCAGAGCATTAGCCCGAAGTAGCGTCTGGTGGCCAGGACTCTCAAAGAAAATTGAAGAAGTTGTTGGAACCTGCGCTACCTGTGAAAAAGAAAGAAGCTACCCGCCGGAATCTCTACAGCCAACCAAAACTCCAGACTACCCATGGCAGAAGATTGCTATGGATATCTTTGAGCTGAATGGACATTCCTATCTTGCAGTAGTGGACTACTACTCTCGATGGATAGAGACTATGCACCTGAAGCGGACTACATCAGTTGCTGTCATCGAGCACTGCAAACCCATCTTCGCAAGATTTGGAATACCGGAAGTTATCGTTTCAGACAACGGCCCACAATTCAGCTCGCAAGAATTCTTGAAATTCTCCCTGGAGTATTCCTTCACCCACATCACCAGTAGTCCCTACCACCCACTAGGAAATGGTGAAGCAGAAAGGGCGGTGCAAACTGGAAAAACCTTCTAAAAAAATCAACAGACCCCTACATTGCCCTGTTGAATTACCGTAGCACACCGCTTCAGCATGGGTACAGCCCTTCAAAACTGTTGATGAGCAGAAAGCTCAGATCCTGCATACCTACACTTCCAGCTCAGCATGTTCCCATTGTTGTGGGGCGCAGATGAGGTGGGTTTTGTGAACCCTAAGAGTTCGGAGAAGCTGACAGACTCAATGCATCACACATTCCAGACTCAAAGCAGGCAACCGGTGGATCGGACGTCTCAACGATTTAATCATTCATCATCGTCATCTCTTCTGTGTATCTAAGAGGATCTGCTTATATTTGAGGCACCCAACAATTTCTTTGACAACAATGTAGGCCTACACACTGCCATGGCGACAAATCAACAGAATGGCTTATTCCCGGGCAACAGCCATGGCAGTGGTCATCACTACTTCAAAATATTGATGAAATAAATCTAAATTTAGATTGTGGTGATCGCTGCCTTGGAGGTGTTGATATTTTCATAACAACGATCATCGCAATGATTCCTAATCTTAACTATTTATAAATTCCATTTATTTATCGATAAAATACTATATATTTACCTGAAATGTTGCCTCCAAAAAGGATACGATTTAAAGTCGCTCCTTTTCGCTAAATTATTTGGTGGTTACCAGATCAACGAAGCGGAAATGACGACTATCAGTGATGACGTCAATAATGACGACTATCAGTGATGACGTTATTATTATGGGTGACACTTCCTAAAATAAACAAGGGAACTCCACTTTTAAGGCTATCTTCGTTTCCTCATTATCACACCATCAAAACAAATGTGCAGGAGTTCAAAACGAAAGATGAACATTTCAAAAATCAACAGAAACACTACTTTGATCTCAGACACAAAACACGGGAAATGCCAAAACTGACCAGTCACCAACCTTAGTGTGTGGATAAAAACTCCAGCCACCAAGAAAGGAATGGTGGTAGAACACTCTTCACCACGGTCAGTTGTGGTCCAAACTGACAGCGGCAAACAGTAAAGGAACCGACATCATCTCCGCCAGAGAAGTTGGGAACATACGCCAACTACGACGACTCCGAAGACATCACCTACATGTACACTTCCCAAGCAGAAGCTGGATACCCATGATGCAGTCGTCGACAGGCCAGAAGAGGAGCCCACTCCACCAGTTCAAACTGCAACGCCAGATCTACAACCCAACAACTCAGCAGTTGAACAGACTCACCAGAAGACTGTGTACACCAGATCGGGAAGAAAAGTCCAGACACCCCAGAGACTTGATCTGTGAAGGAATTCACTGTGCATGCTGTTGTTCGTTTTATTTGCCGATCTCATAGACAATTGTTTACATTTTCGGAAGCAAGACTATCTTGAAGAACGGAACGAAAACAAACTGAAGAAAACTCTGTCGTGAAAAGACATGACTCTCGTTAACTCGGACCGAAGTAGTTCATTAATTTACCAGCCAGCGGATTGCATGTTGTTTGTTTTTGTTCCATATCGTTTCGAAATCTTCGATGCTAGTCCTTCATCAAAACTAGAAAGGGGGATGTAGAGTAAGCTCCCTTGCGTAACTACGATATTCTCGTATTGATAATAACGTTTGCCTTAGTTACCGAGATTATACTAACGGACGCTCCTAACCACGCCTGGTCTGCTTTTATTTACGTTAGCGAACGTTACAGGATCAATGTCAGTGAAGCCGCACAGAACATGGAGTGGGGGGGGGGGGGGGGATGGAGGAGAAGACCTCCCCTCCCCTCCAGCCTTCCAAGACCTTCGACAAAAACGTATTCCACTATCAACTAGTCTTAGTTACTCCTAGTATTTTTTTGTTTGTTCAAGAAACCTTTTCTAATTCTAATCCTAAGTTCATAGATGCTTACACCTAATGCTAGATCTAAAATTTAAATGTAAATCCAAATCTCACCGTAGTCAGTATTTCGTCATAATCTAAAAGTACACACTGTCCTAATGGCTGATAATACTAACAAACAGATAACCAGATTTGTGAAAATTGGGTAATCCTAGTTTACTTTAACTTTTGTCATATGACCTCCACCCTTTCTGCACTTTTAAGCTATCAACCTATAATATTATGACTGACTATGGGTAGATCTGATACAGATGTCAAAATCCATGATAATGAAGATCATTATGATCTTGTGTACTGGAATGAGACATTATTTATAAAAAATATATATTTAAATTTTAATGCAAGAAATCTACTCACTCGAACAATTTCCGCGTTGAGGCCATATTCATGTACATTACTCTCTCTACGTTCTGAGTCTTCTTCAAGCCTGCGCATTGGTGGAACTCTGAGGAGTTTGTCCATTCTTCGTAGATACTCTTGCTGGCCATCGTCATACATGCCCAGGTCTGTCCAAGGAAACATCCAAGGATATGGCCAACCCATATCCCAAAAAGGACCTTTCCGAATGGGTATGTCTGCCATTCCTCTAGAACATGCTTTCAATCGTGATAGACCTACTGTTGATCTTGCGACAGACAACAAACGACGAAGTAGTACATTCATTTTGCACCGGCTTTTTCCCTTTTGAGTGGTTTACCAAACTGTAAATTAGATCTAGATCCAAATCTACGCCGTTGTGGATTGTGCCGATCTGTTTCCAAGGATTTTCTTCGATAAAACTTAAAGAGATTCGCAGACGTCTCCAGACATTTACAACCGTGATGGTAGGCCTATATCAGCATATTTGATGGACTTGACAGCTCAGCACTTCGTGAGGGTTAACACCTCAGCAAACTTGTCTACTTGAAACAGAAACGTCGCAGACCTTTTGGATCATGATCAAAATTCGCTGTCCGTTTATCCCACAATCCTTTGCGCGAGAGGCCAATATCCTTAGAAACGAAAAAAAAAAAAAAAAAAAAAAAGGAAAATACTTCAGAAAATCAAATATTGGACAGAACTGTATTTAAAGTTGTGCAAGAATAGCAGTGTTTCTTCATTGAACTTTCCAAATTTCTTCATAAAATAATATCTTGACGAAAATAATTAATCGTGGCCATATTTGCAATAAAGCTTTGGGCACTACACTGCAATTGCGGAATCGTCGTCGCAGAACACAAAACTGATACGAAAGTAGATCTAAATAGTGTATAGATAGAATAACGCAATGGCGAGATTGTTAACATTGTTGTTGTCGGGACAAAGGAAACAGTAAGATAGTCGCTAACGGCATTGCGTTGTACATTAATGCCAACTATCAACAACAAAAATAAGGCATAGGCTACTGCGAAGTCTTAACACAAGATCATGGTGTAGATATCTACAGAGCAGACTTACACTAAAAATCTTCTGTATAGCGCGTCAAAATCGTCTCACATCGGGTGAACTTTAGGCTGACATCGATGAATGGTAGACCTACATGGCGGCACACGGGTCAGCGGGGCAGTTGTTAGGGCATAGCCTGGCTAATCAATATCATCTTAGTTCCCACACTCACCAGTATCAAACCTGGACTCTGACCATGTTCTTGAACGCAAAATCACGACATGCGAGATGTGCTGCTTGAAAGAAGCTGTCAAAATGTCCCAACGCCTAGATCAGAAAAATGATGGGGACAATGGCAATCCACCATTATATTCAACAGCAGAGAATCAGATGGTTCGGCACCTCACACGACTTCCAGCTTGTCACCCATTCCGCCATCATGTACACAACACACAACACAAAGATGTCTGGCGTCGTGGAAGACCTGGATTGATGGCGTCAAAGACTTTAACCTCACATGGCATCCCACCTGTCCAGGCCTTTCAACTTGCCACAGACCAATGGCTCTTTCTTCCCCCGAAATCATCGTCATCATTTTGATGTGCCCTGCCGCGTGGCGTTGGCGATCATGGCCCTCCATACGAATCTTTTCCTTGTTGCTGCAAGTACACCTCCCACCCTCTCTTTCCTCAGCCACTCTGCACGTCCGTCCAATATTTTCTCCCTTGGTCTACCTGGTGCTCTTTTTCCCTCTATCTTTCCTGTTGTGACGAGGTGCTCTAATTTCTCTTGCCTCATAAAATGTCCTATAAATGTTGCTTGTCTTTTCCTGATCTTCTTCATAAATGATCTTGTATCTGCCTCCTTCAAGACTGCCTTGTTTGTTTTCTTTGCTGTCCATGGAAATCTCAACAGTCTTCTCAGAAACCACATTTCTGTTGCCGAGACACAAACACGTATGTGCTCCAAGCATCACGTTCTTCAGATGTAACACAACTGTGGTGTGAGACGATTACAACAGCTGTAAACGGGGGAGGTACCCGTAAAGTCGACAGCCCATTGCGTCGACAGCTCATTGCGTCGACAGCTCATTGCGTCGACAGCTCATTCACATTTTAGGGGGGGGGGGGGGGGGAGGGGCTGTCGACGCAATGAGCTGTCGACGCAATGAACTGTCGACGCAATGACATGGACCCGTAAACGGGGGCAGTCTGTCATGACTGTGCTTAGGGTTGAGGAAGGCACAGCATGAAGGAAGAAGGGTATGGGGATAAAGTTGGCTGCAGTGAAGTGAGATCTCTATCGCCTCATCGAATTGTAGGTTGGGGAACAAGACTTCATATTAGTATAAAATCATATATATATTGCAGATCAGCTCGGAAACGACGTAAGAAACATGGGAGAGAACTGTGCAGACCTACGCTTATGAATTTCTTGCTGCCATTCCGTGTTGTCTCCCTTGGAACACGGTTTCGGGTTCTTCCTAAAATGGAACATTTAACCTCGAAAAACTTAGAGGGTCAGGCCGGTCTGTCACTATAGAAGACCACGGAACATCGCCAGGTCATTTTGATGGAGTTCAGTGGTTCCCACTGTTTCACAACACACGATGAACACTAGTATTCCTGCCTGAAGTAAGTTCGGACTTCAGTTGCAATCAGTCCACACAACACAGACACAGACACAGACACAGACACAGACACACACACACACACAGACACAGACACAGACACAGACACAGACACACACACAGACACAGACACACACACAGACACAGACACAGACACAGACACACACACAGACACAGACACAGACACAGACACACACACATACATACACACACACACACACACACACACACACAAACAAACAAACAAACAAACAAACACACACACACACACACACACAAACAAACATACACACACGCGCGTCCGCATTACACACACACTCTCATACACACGCATGTGCATACACACACACTCACACATGCACCCACCCATACGCATAAACCGCTCCATCCCTCCCCGACCAGAGAAACACCCGTAGAAGATAACAAAACACACACAGACAGCATGCCTATTATCTGTGCAGACCAGGAAGGGGAAAAAACTCTAACAGCCAAAACAGATTAAAGTTATCCCATCGGAGTCTGTGAAAGAAGACTGTGTTGAGAAGAGATGACAGAAGGATCAGTCTTCATAATTAAATTGAGAGGTGAGATATATAGAGAGAACATGTGTTTGTTTGTGTGTGCGCGTACGAGCGTGTTTGTGTGTGCGTGTGTGGGCGTTGCATGTATATGTATGTGTGTGTGTGTTTTGGTAAGAATTTTCCCTCACTCTTTTTTTTCCCCTACATTTTAAATCATCTGAATATAGTTTTGTATAGATTAAGGTAAAAAGGTAAAATTATAATACTTAATAACATTATATATAAAATACAGGCAAAATGTGAGATTTGTAAAGTTAGAACCTGCCTGCTACAGTCCCATCTTCATATCCCATACATTACAGAAGAGAGAAAGGAGAAACAACAACAACAAACAAACAACCAAACAATAAATAAAGTAAATGATACATATATATATATACATAAGAAGAAAAAGGATGACAAGAAAATGATCAAACTCAATCAAAATTGATTTTGTTGTGTTCAGGCATTATTACGCCAAAGAGTCAATCTGGTCGTCTGATGAAAGTTGTAGTACTCCTCAAATTCCTTTCGTTGCCTCAGAACTGTTTTTTCAAGAGTAGCTCCAGTTGTCTACTGCTCATTTCTTTTATTATCCGAACAGTGGGCAAATTTATAGAATGTATTCTGCAGACTGTAGTCCTGTCTAGTATAGATACCCAAAATTGGGACAGCCTCATTCTGTACACATGTTTTTGCCACTTTAGGTAATGGATAGGATAGTTTCTGTCCCATTCAGGGTGGAAGTTTCTTTTTATGATGATCTTCGGCTCTTTGAAGGAGATTGGGTGTTTCTGCTGTCGTGGTTTGCCTCCTGCTTTTTGCTTGCCAGAGAGTCTGCCTACTCGTTTACCCTGATGTCACGGTGGACAGGATCCATTGCAAGGAAGTACCGCCTTGTCACAGTCTCAGTCTAGATTGAAACACCATAATATCATCACTATCATCCCCATTCTCCAAAATCATCTTGTAAAAAGAAATGTCCGAGATTCTGTGGCCTTTCATGCCCGGTTCTCGGTGGGTTTAGAGGTGTGTTGGAGGGAACACGGCTGAAGGCGGGGGTGGGGGGGGGGGGGAGACGAACATGGGACGGAAATCCCAACATCAACCCATAACCCCATAACGTGAAGGGACGTAACTGTTTCTGTAAGTAGCTGTCTCGCAGGTACTGGTATAACTGTTCTATGATTGTGCCATGTTCTTGTATTTTTTCTTTGTCAGGAAGAAAAGGGATGATCAATTTAATAGCATAGCTTGATCATCATATTTCTCTTCCCTAGAAAGGAGATTGAAAGAAGTGGTAAAAAAGGAACAATAGGAATATAGAACGAGCAAAAGAAACAGAAGAAGAAGAAAAAAAATCGAACATAACAGCACACACATTTACACATAAAGACAGAGAGAAGAGAGAGAGAGAGAGAGAGGGAGGGGGAGGGAGGGAGGGAGGGAGGGAGGGAGAGAGAGAGACACACACACGCCCACGCACGCACACACACACATATAGACACACACACAACACACGCGCGCACACACACAGACCACACACAACAACAACACACACACACACACACACACACACACACACACACACACACACTCTCTCTCTCTCTCTCAAACACACAGACCCACCCATCCACACACACCACACACCACACACACACACACACACACACACACACACACACACACATACACACACACACACACACAAACACACACACACACACACACACAGGATTCCTACGCCAAGATGGCGGCTTTCTAACAGAACGTTTTCAGAGAGGAATCGTCTAGGCTGAAAATGACACGGTCCAAACGTTGTGTCATCAAAGAAAAAGTAAAGAAAACCACCCGTGGGACAGACAACACCAGGGCAGAGACATCACCACCTTCAGAGACCCCAGAACTCGAAGAACATAAAAAAGAACAGACCTCCGGTCGCACCCTTTCACCATCCAGGAGTCAGCCACACATCGCACAGCTACAATCAAGATCATCATGTGGCTGCCGCTGTCAAGAGGCGGTAAGGGAGATAGACATTTTAAACAACACCATTCAAGAAATGTCTAAACAAATCCACATTCTCACAACCATGCTACATTCAGACAGAAAACTTTTATTGGAAAACAATACAACGTTAAAAGAGCTGCGCGACGTCAATAAGTGCACCAAACTTACGACCACCGTTGCGTGCCAGACGGATTCCGCAGTCCACGGTGACTTCACCACCATGTCACCGATGGACAAATTCTCCACCTACGCGGAATGCGCAGCTCAACCCCCCAAACTGGAAGATCGGGCGAGGACACAAAATGGCAGGAGAAATGTCGTCAAACATAGACCAGACGTCTCCACAAAACCTAACCGTGACGTCAAAACTGCGCTATCGTCAACACGTTCCAGACCACAATCAAATGTTCTTCCCCGTGTCCTTATCGTTCACGACTCAGTCCTCAATAAGGTGGATGGAAAAAGACTGGGCTCTTCATACGGTTTTCAGGTGGCCACGAGAAAGATCCATACCATCGAGGACTGTAAGATTGCAATTGAAAAATCAAAAGAAGAGCTGACACCTGAACCTGACTGTGTAGTTTTACACGTGGGGATCACAGATTTAAAAACAAAGGAGCCCACTGAATGTAGCACAACTCTTGACACCTGTGTGAAAACTATCAACACCCAATTTCCAAAGCCAGGGTAGTTTTCAGTCAGGTAGCTCCTGTGAGGGACAAACACCTAAACGCTAAAAGAGAGCTCCTAAATGCCCTAACAAAAGTGCGACTTCTTAAAGCAGCGAGTGTCGAATACGTCAACAATGACAATCTTCAAACTACACTATCAGTCACACTCAAGTCAGCCAGGACGACGTCCATCCAACCATCAGAGGGGCGAGCGTTCTGGCCAGAAACTTAGGGAGGCAAATCCATCAGCTTTTCTGGGAAAAACCGAGGAGGAGATCAAACCGACAACGACATCAACAAAGACCCGGCTTTCAATCTCCGTTTTTCTTCTCTCCTTGGTCATTTTAGATTCAGCCCAGATTCAGTTTCTCTTCGTTCAGTTCTCAGCTATATTGTTTTACTTAATTATTTTCTTGTTCACATACTTCATTTTTATCCTATTTGTACCTTTTAATTCAAAGTTAAATGAAATCTATATAAACTTACCATATTGTTCTAAAGTTATTCAACCGTTCCTCATGAAGACGTGTGTAGTAAGTGATATCAACATTTTTCAGTGGAACGCACGTTCCATTGTTAAAAACATCTCATATTTGAGTAACTATCTCTCTTCTAAAAACGTCCATGTCATGCTCCTACAATCGCTGAATACCATCAAAACCAAATTACCTAAAATATCCGGTTTTTATTATCCACCAATATGTGACTCTGTAAATGACGGTGGCCGCATACAAACAGCTATATACATTCGTGAAGGACTGAACTATTGTGAACGATCATCGCCAGTACCTAAATCTACCGCATTTATTTCATCATGTGCAATCATTATAAAATTTTCCTCATCGTTAGTTGTGAATATGGCCTCTGTATACTTACCAAGAGGCCCAGACTCTGTGAACACTGAATGGTTAAAACACTTTCAAGATCAGGACGACAAGTGGATAATTGGAGGTGATTTTAATGCACATGCCCCATTTTGGGAAAAGTATTGTACAAACATAACAAGCAACAGGTTGATTGAAAATATTGTAGATTCCAATTTATATTTACTTAACAACGGACACGTTACCCGGATCCCCGATATACCAACCCACAGACCCACAGCTATCGACCTTACTTTAATCTCACCATCCCTAGCCCCAAACGCCACATGGCAAACAGAGGATGACTTGTTGGGATCAGATCACATCCCCATACGTCTTACCCTAAACCATACTACAGAAATAGACGCCATACCACAAGATAGTTTACCCAAGTTTAATTATAAAAACGCTGACTGGATCAGTTTTAAGGCAATCCTTGAAAAGACAAGAACAGATCTATCTGAAGCAATGAACATAAACGAAACGTACGAAGTTTTCTGTAACTCACTCTTAAGGGCTGCTAACATTTCAATTCCAAAACTTACAGTGTCAAAAATAGGAAAACATCATGGAAATGTCTGGTGGAATGAGGACTGTCAAAAAGCAGTGAACGAAAAGAAAGAAAAATACAAAATTTATTTAGCAAACAGGTCACCTGAAAATCATACAGCGATGAAAAGTGCCAACATTAAGTGTAACAGAATCATAGAGCAAGCCAAAGAACAACACTGGACATCTTTTTGTAAATGTGAAGTAAATAACCACAAAGACACGATAAAGATTTGGGAAAAACTAAAATTAATGAAAAACGGGATTAAGTTGCCATCAATTCCAGTAAAGCTAGAAAATAACCCTATTCCTAGCTCATTGGAAAAAGCAGAAGCTTTTGCAGACGTGTTTGCTGAGGCCTGTCGTGTAGAAGGACTCCCTGTCTCTGATAGAAATTATAGGGAACGAGATGAAAAGAAAGATGTATATAAGGACCCCGCCTCTGACAATACTCACTACATAAATGCATCACTCACACTTCAAGAATTAAAAGATGCCATTCAGTCCCTTCCAAGTAAAAAAACGTCAGTTGGACTAGATGCAATTTCCAATGAGATGCTGAAAAATTTACCAGAAAATTTTATAATCTTGCTACATGACATATTTCAAAAATGCTGGAATAGTGGGATAATGCCTAACAACTGGAAAGAAACAATAGTGGTTCCTGTATTAAAACCAGGTAAATGTAATACCGATTTGAAAAACTACAGGCCAATTGCATTAACATCACATGTATGTAAACTAATGGAGAAAATAATCTTAAAGAGACTGATGCACTATTGTGAAAAGAATAAAATAATACCAGTAAATCAGGCAGGATTTCGAAAAGGCAGGTCACCAGTAGAGATCCTAACAAAGCTAACTACTAATATAAAACAACAATTTGCAAGACGTCAATGTGTTTTAGCTACATTTTTTGATATAACGAAAGCATACGATCAAGTGTGGCACTCCCGATTGTTATTCAAATTTAAAAGTATTGGGCTGACAGGTCACATTTTTGGCTATGTTAAGTGTTTCTTAGAAAACAGAGTATTTCAAACGAGGATTGAAAATGTATATTCCACGAAACGAATTCTTCAAATGGGTATCCCTCAGGGATCCGTTATAGCTCCCCTTCTTTTCATGATATTAATGCATGACTTACCCAGTAAAGTATCTAAGCATGTAGTTTTAGCTCAATATGCTGACGATTTATGCATGTGGATGCAGGTAAATATGAAAAAGAAAACTCCTTTGCGCTGTATCAATTATACACGCAAATGCTACCAATTAGAACTTGATAAAATAGCGCGATACATGGTAGAAAATGGGTTACATCTATCCCTGGAAAAAACAAAAATAGTTTTATTTAATAATGGAGCTAACCCAGCAAATATTCCCACTTTCAAACTGGGAGATACTCTTCTTCAGTTTAACGAGTCGATTAAATTCTTAGGAGTTTTCCTTACAGCAAAATTATCTTGGAATCAGCATATTGAATACTTATTAACCAAAGCTCAAAAAAGTTTAAATTTCATAAAAATAGTTCGCAAACAGACATGGGGTCAAGATTCATCAACACTTGTTCATCTTTGTAAATCGCTTGTTAGATCTAAATTAACCTATGCTCAAGAAATCTTCTTCAGTGCACCGAAACACTTACTAAAAAAACTGCAGAGCATAGATTGTAAAGGTTTCAAACTTGCACTGGGTCTTCCAATGCATGCTTCCTGTCTTCGGACATATAATGAAATCAAACTGTTGCCACTTGATGAGCAAAGGAAAGTCGCTTCTACTAAATTTTTGTTAAGAAACACTACCGTAGAAAACATCTCAGAAACAGAAATTAAACTGAGATCAGATACCGACTTTCCAAAACGAGCTAAATCAATATCTTCACAGGTCACACTTGCAACATACACATCTGACGTCATGAAAGGCTCAGGAATTGATCTAGACGTAGATCCTGTATCTATACGACCTTCCTTTTCGCCAGTACCCAGTTGGGAACTCCAAAGAGCACGATTTGACGTACACCACACTAATTTAAAAAAGGAGACAATATAAACTTACTGGCAAGTCAGGTTAAATGTCATATAAACGACGTATATTCTGATCATTTGAAAATTTACACTGATGGGTCAGTAATTGAAAGAAAGCAGGCTCAGCGTTTTTAATACCTGCTCTCAAAATTGAAAAATCTTTCTACATAGGACTTGATAAATCTATCTTTACAGCTGAACTCTTTGCAATATTAATGGCTTTAAACTTTCTGATAAGTCTTCCTAGGACAATTTTTCAGATACTTCTTTGCGTTGATTCAAAATCAGTACTTCAGGCTCTTGAATTATCAAAATTACAAACAAGATCAGAAATGATTCTGGAAATAAGTCACTTGATTCATAATTTATCTTTAAGAGGCACTGATATTACTTTCTGCTGGATACCTTCTCATAGTTCTTTTAGTTATAATAATAAAGTTGACAGGGCTGCCAAACGGGGAGCTAATAACTCACCAGATTCAAACAATATCCAGCTTTCTCTCTCGTTGCACGAGAATTACACTTTAGTGGACAACTACGTCTGGAAGCAGTTCCAATTAAAACAGAAAAAGTATGATAAATGTCACATGAACTTTGAAGTTAGCAAAATACTTAAGCAGCTTCATGCCAGCAGAACTATACAGTCCCTTATGTACAGATGGAAACTTGATGCATTCAAAACAAAATATACCAATAACATAGTGTGTCTGTGTGGAAAGAAGATAACACATAGTCATATTCTTTCTTGCGTTAGGGTAAAACGACATATTCCAACACTATCTGTGAGTACAGTTTCTGACATATTTGCCTCATCATCATTACTGTATGAATTTTTTGTTAGCCTGTCAAAAAGTCCTATAGCGAATTACCTTTAAAATGTTATTTGACTTGTTCATTGTTGTGGTTAGTCAATTATTAGTTTTACTTTTTATTCATTTCTTCCGGATATTTACTAATTTTGTTTGTCAGTTTGTTTGTTTAAATCGATAATTATGGTAACATTATTTGTTAGTTTTACCTTCCCCTCTTCAAAACAGTTGTTTTCTGGATCATCTTTTCTCAAATTCAAAATTGACAATTTTCAAATATCTTCTTCACTCCTCCTCTATCACTCCCCCCCCCCCCCCCTTTTTTTTTTTTTTTTTTTTTTTTTTGGTCTAAAATCACTTTAGTGAATAGACATTAAATCAAAGACCACCACCACACACACACACACACACACACACACACACACACACACCAGGAGTCAGTTCTAGCTGCTGCAGACCTCTATCCCGAAACTCAAAACCATTAAGTCTAATAACCGTTTGGGTAATGTTTGGTGGACAGAGGCATGTGAGAAAGCAATTCAATATAAAAAAGAGAAATACAAAATCTACACCAAAAGCAGAATACCCGAAGATCATATGGAGATGAAAAAAGCTAACACCCAATGTAATAGAATAATCGCTGAAGCAAAGAAAAATTATTGGGCATCATACTGCACCAAAGAAATTTCAGATTTCAGGGATTTCCATAAAGTCTGGACAAAAATGAATCAAATGAAAAATGGAGCCAACTTATCTAGGTGTCCAATAATGATTGACACATGTCACAAATTTCCTTCCGACATGGACAAAGCTGAAACTTTTGGAGAACTTTTTGCCGAAAATAGTAAAGTAGACGGTTTGTCTCCTACATGCAAACACTACAGAAAAATAGCAGGTAACAACCCTATCTTCGCTGACCCAATACCTCAGAATGATCGCTGGTTTAATGCTCCAATCACCTTAGAAGAGCTAAAAAACAATATCTTGTCTCTACACAACAAAAGAAGTTCAGTAGGTGTCGATGCAGTTTCAAATGAAATGATTAAACATCTTCCGGAAAACTGCATTATTTTCTTACACAAACTTTTTCAGAAATGCTGGGTTAGTGGAACTGTACCACAGATATGGCAAAGGTCTATTGTTATACCAATATTAAAAGTGGGTAAGCCTAAAAATAATAAAAACAATTACAGACCTATTGCGTTGACTTCCCATACGAGCAAACTAATGGAAAGATTGGTATTAAACAGACTTGTACATTACTGTGATAAAAATAACGTTATTCCAGTAAATCAGGCAGGTTTTAGAAAAGGGAGATCCACAGTTGAGCACCTGGTTAAACTTATAACTCAGATAAAGCAACAGTTTGCCCGCAGAAAAAGTCTTTTAGCTACTTTTTTTTATGTAAAAAAAGCTTACGATCAAGTTTGGCATACGCGTTTATTGTACAAGCTGAAATCTATTGGTTTATCTGGCAATATGTATGATTACATTAAGTCTTTTTTAGCCAATAGAACAATTCAGGCACGAGTGGGAACTAGTTATTCTTCTTCACGACATCTTGACATGGGAATTCCACAAGGTTCAGTGATAGCACCTCTTTTATTTAATATCCTTATACACGATCTTCCTAAAGCACTCTCAAATCATGTTGTTTTGGTACAGTACGCTGATGATATATGTATTTGGATGAATATTACCTTAAAAAAGACAACTCCACAAAGGGCGCAGAATAACATAATGAAGTTGTATCAATCTGATCTTGATAATCTTGGAAATTATATGTTAGAAAATGGTCTGTCGTTGTCAGCGGAAAAAACTAACATGATGCTATTTAATCCTGGTGGTACTTTAAGTAACTTGCCTACTTTCAGATTGCTTGGTGAAATGTTACATTACAAACAGGTTATAAAATTTCTGGGAGTCTTTATAACATCGAAATTAAACTGGAATATCCATTTTGATTATATTTCAACAAAAGCAAGAAAAGCCTTAAATTTTCTAAAGATAATAAGCAGATTACCCTGGGGAATGGATACAAACATATTAATTCATCTGTCAACAGCACTTGTACGATCTAAATTATCCTATGCGCAAGAAGTTTTCTTCAGTGCACCAAAATATTTATTAAAGAAGATACAAAGCTTAGACTGCAAAAGTATTAAAATTGCTTTAGGTGTCCCTGCTCACGCCTCTAATCTGGAAACGTACAAAGTTGCTGGAATTCTGCCTCTGAACTACTATCGTGAGCTAGCGACAGCAAAATTTGCCGTTAGAACTACGTCACAAACAGACAATTTTGTGAGTAAGGAAATTAAAATCAGGTCTGATGTTGACTTTCCAAAGCGAGCAAACAGCATTTCATCACAAATGACTGTTGCAACTTACATATCTGACTTGGTCAAACAGTCTCATCTGAATATGGATGAAATAGCTGAGACACCATCAACAACGCCTATCCCTACATGGGAAATGCTAAAAGCCTCTTTTGATATTGATTATACAGACGCCAAGAAACATGAAAACATCAACATTTCGATATCCACAACAAGACAACACGTCGACGAAAAATACCGTACCCACCTTCATATTTTTACCGATGGATCAGTCTTAGAAAATAAATGTGCTGGAGCAGCATTTTGTGTTCCAAAATTTAAAATAAAAAAGTCATTTTTCATTGGGGCAAATTTATCTATATTTACAGCAGAATTAGTCGCTATTATACAAGCATTGCATTATCTAGTAAATCTTAAACCCATGTCTTTCAAAGTAGTTCTCTTTGTTGACTCAGAATCTGTACTATATGCGTTACGGTCTTTTGATGCCGACACAAGGCCTGATTTAATTACTGAGGCAAATCATCTTGTACATCGTTTAAGGATAAAAGGTACAGATATCAGTTTATGCTGGGTGCCTTCTCACGTTGGTCTTCACGGCAACGAAGTAGTTGACAGAGCAGCTAAGCAAGGTGCACAGAATTCTGTTAATTCTATAGAATTACATGTTCATACTTCCGTAAAAGAAGCTTGCAACATGCTCGAATCAGCCTCATGGATTCGATTTCAGAAACATTTAAATGATCAGTTTGTGTCACAACAAATGATAAAACTTTCCGTTCAAAATTTATACCAAAAAATGCAGTATTCTTCCATGTATCATTTGCGATCGATTATTGCTGTTCGTTGTCGTATTCAGCTAAACGCACTGAAAACAAAATATTGTAAAAATGTTAAGTGTATTTGCGACAAGCAATTCACATTGTTTCACTGTTTATTTTATTGCAAAATGCTACGTTCTTTTCTACCGAAAATGTTTACACAAGAAAACTATTCTGAAACTCATTTCAAAAAAGTAACATCAGATCAATCTTTGATACTTAATATTTCAGAATCATTAATTAACAGTCCTGTTAATGCATTACTTTAACGTTATGCATTTTTGTTTTAATGTTAAATCTTCCCTTCACATTGTTGAAGTTAATTGTTACTAATGTTAGAGTTAAGATTTCGTTCCATTTTACTATTCTACCACCTATTTATGACTTTTTCCTCTGTCTCCCCTCTGCCCCAATCCAACCCGTCCAACTATCGTTCTCCATTTTAGTTTATTTATATATTTTTTTTATTTCCCCCCCTCCCCCGTCTAATATCACTTACAGTGAAAAGACGTTAAATCAAAGAACGAACGAACACACACACACACACACACACACACACACACACACACACACACACACACACACACACACACACACACACACTCTCTCTCTCTCTCTCTCTCTCTCTCAAACGCACACACTCACAAACACAAACAGAAACACACACACGCGCGCACACACACACACACACACACACACACACACACACAACACACACACAACACACACACACACACACACACACACACACACACACACACACACACACACACACACACACACACACACACACACACACACACACACATCGGCAGAAGACGGAAAAGAGAAGAGGAAAAAAAGTCACAGGATGTGCCACACTTTCTCCGTTGTCTTGTCCGCATAGTTTTGTTTATCTATACGTTTGCAGAGAGTGTGTCTGTTTGCATAACGACCGGAAGCGGCACGTGCAATATGACGTGGGATAGCTCTGGCCAAAAGATGAAATTTCATATGAGACAAACAGCTAGCTTATGATGGATTGAATGGTTGAGATTGACAGAGAGAGAGAGAGAGAGAGAGAGAGAGGAGAGAGAGAGAGAGAGAGAGAGAGAGAGAGCAAATTTCTGTTGCCCGAGTCGAACTCTTTAGAATCAACGACAGCAACATGCAGTTTTCAATTACAAGAAAGCTGCATCTGAACAGCTGAAAGAAAAATGACCATAATTATGATCAATTCTGGAATGACCTTTCTTAAAACCAGCCTGGTGGTCTCCTGTGATGTCACTGATTGCAACCCGTCCCTGTAACCTGTAATTAAATTGATAATGGTGCTATAGAGACTGGGACCACGCAGTCGAGTCTCATCCACTTAACGGATGCGTCATTGAGGGTATTGCTCAAATCTTCAGACCAGCACTACAGGTGTCTGTATCTCTCGGGCTTGGTTGAGGCCAGGATATGTTATGATAGTAAGCGTAGAGCACAGCCCTGCCACGTAGTCTCAATCCTAGATGGAACTCCATAGCATCATGATTATCATCCTCATCGACATCATTATCGCATTGTAATAACAGTCCCAGCGTCTGGCCAAGGTGGCGTAGAAAATGGATCGAAAAAAAAACCCTCCCTAAGTGCGATGATCCTTCAAAAAAAAAAAAAAAAAAAAAAAATTATAAGAATTTGATCTCCCAGGTCAATATGTGTGCAGCAGACCTGTCAGTGCCTAAATCTCCGTCACATGTATATACTCGAAGAATATCAAATATGTACACTAAAGAACCTGTAAGTCATATCAGTGTCTGGTGGTTTATGGAAACAAACACGAAAACAAAATCCAAACCAAGTGTGACTGCCCACGTTCAAGCAAACAGGAACCAGAAAAAAAAAACACGAAAAAAGAATAAGAACATGTATTTTATACAACAAGACAAGACAGGCGCAAATTTTCGGCCAGCTGGCCTTTGTCAAGTGTAAGATCACAAACACACGAACACCAGATACAAAAATTAGGAGAAAAAGTCTGAAACTTCCCTGCTGCTCCGTCCAGTGTGAGAAAATGAATCAAAACAAGCATGCTTGCCCACCGAAGATGTAAACTGTGCAACAACATAGAAGAATGTGATCAGCTCGTGTAAAAACTTGAGTTCTTGGTGCTCCATTTAAAAGTCTGATTATATGTAATGCAAAGTGAGTCAAAGTGAGGTTTGGAGAATAGGCGCTGTATGAAAATGATCCACAATTTACGATTTCTTGTACAGATGAAAGTTTTAGCTCTCTCTTTCTTTGTTTCCACCTCTATGTCTCTCACCTTTTGGCGTCACCAGGTTCGGTGTTGGCCGATCCACTTTGACATTTCTATATCTATGTCTTTTAAATGGTCTCTGTCTTCTAGCTTTAAGCTTCTGACTTTCTGCATACCTCTTTCTGTCTCTTTCTCAGCACGTTCTTAAGATAGTTGACAGCGGAAATGGGTAGAGCGCATATGGACTTGTCCAAGTGCGATGGAAATTTTAGCTCTTTCTGTCTTTGTCTCTACCACTCTGTCTATCTTACTTTGTCTCCGTCTGTTTGCTCTAAACGTTTGTCCTTCTGCATATTTCTTTCCTAGCACATTTTTCAGAGTTGTCGGCAGATACGGGTGGAGCGCATATGGACTTGTCCGAATGCAATAAATTCTTCTTGAACAAACTCCAAACCCCAAGTCGACACACGCATACAATCCCTTTCTTTTCCTTGAAGTGACATGATCCATAATGTAATAATTCTTCCCGGTTTTATCTTTCAGACATCTTACAACGCTGGAATATTACCTGACGCTGTTGGGTTCTAGACTGTCAGTGAGCAATCAGCTGTTGGTTGACCTGCCTTTACCTTTCAATGAGGGGTGTGGAACTGTGGCAGAGACGTGGGGAACAACGGTGGCCTTCAGCTGGCAGGGAAGTGGGGGCTGGAGATGTGAAGACATAGCGTAAGAAGGGAGATAAGATGGCGGTTACTGTTGTCCTGCCCATGTCTGCCATGGGGGCAGCTTGAGTCGCGTGCGGAAAACAGTGTGTCTTGGATGTTCACCCCCACTCCTGCGTGTATTTCTGCAGTGGTGGTTTCATTTCTGCTGCCAACGAATCTCCCGTTTATATCTCTCCTCAGCTTCTCTCTTTCTCTCTATATTCCTTTTCCACAACGAGTTTTTTGGTTCTGCCTCGACACCTGTATGCTCTGTTATTTTGTTATCTGATGTGTGTGTGTGAGAGGGAGAGAGAGAGAGAGAGAGAGAGAGAGAGAGAGAGAGAGAGAGAGAAGAGAGAGAGCTGAAGGATGGGTTTAAAAGGAGAGGAGAGGGGTGGGAAAGCTCACGCAATTACCTTACTTTTTTCTCCAGTGCATGAAATTTAGATTACACTCGTACTGATTTCTGTCCCTTCTTTGTGTTACTCGCAAACGCATTAGGTCTTACTGTAACAGGGGCGTTTCTCTCGCTGTCTCATGGAATACGTAAATTTTCTGTAACAGACTTGTTCAAAACCAGGACTCAACAATAACGTGTATATTTATCAAACTGACACACAGCATCTCTCTGCTGCAGCACTGAACCACTCTCTCTTATCTTCAGGAACAGGCACTTGCGTTATCACAAGGTGTCTGCAAAACAAACCAAGCACGACTGCATTGTTGTATAACAACGCATAAAACATGGAATAGTTTCTGCTGTCCATACTGGCTGTGTCCATTCCGACACTTTTTGTCTTCACACAGACAGAAGAGTACCTCTACTTTAATGACCAGAGTGTTGGCTGTGAATAGGTTGTATCTCAAAGTCAGACGTTGTATTAAGGATCAATAATGGCAAGTTTCCTTTTTTGTATGTCTCTGTATGTGAGTGCATGTTTGTGTGCGTGTGTGTTTTCGTGTTTTCGCACATCGTGGAACTGCATAGAAGAATGTGGTCAGCTCGCCTACACAGCTCGAATTCTTTGTGTTCCACTTGAAAGTCTGATTATGTGTAATGCACAATGAGTCTAATTGAATTTGGAAAATAAGTGCCATATAAAATTGCTTATTGATTTTGATATTTTCTACATTTGAAGTTTGAGCTCTGTCTGTCTTTGTCTATACCTCTCTGTCTATCTTGCTTTGTCTCCACCTCATATCCATATTTGTTTGTCCTTCTTCACATTTCTTTCTGTCTCTTTCCCAGCACGCTTTTAAGGTTTGTTGGTGGTTATGGATGCAGCGCATATGGACTTGTCCAAGTGCAATGAATTGTTCTTGAACAAACTACAAACCCCAAGTCGCCATACGAATACACTTCTTTTCTTTTCCCTGAAGTGACATGATCCATAATGTAATAATACTTCCTGGTTTTATCTTTCAGACATCTTACAACGCCGGAATATTACCTGACGCTGTTGGGTTCTAGACTGTCAGTGAGCAATCAGCTGTTGGTTGACCTGCCTTTACCTTTTAATGAGGGGTGTGGAACTGTGGCAGAGACATGGGGAACAACGGTGGCCTTCAGCTGGCAGGGAAGTGGGTTCTGGAGATGTGAAGACATAGCGTGAGATGGGAGATAAGATGTCGGTTACTGTTGTCCTGCCCATGTCTGCCATGGGGGCAGCTTGAATCGCGTGCGGAAAACAGTGTGTCTTGGATGTTCACCCCACTCCTGCATGTATTTCTACAGTGGTGGTTTCATTTCTGCTGCCAGCGAATCTCCCGTTTGTATCTCTCCTCAGCTTCTCTCTTTCTCTCTATATTCCTTTTCCACAACAAGTTTTTGGTTCTGCCTCGACACCTGTATGCTCTGTTATTTTGTTATCTGATGTGTGTGTGTGTATGTGTGTGTGTGTTTGTGTGTGTTTGTGTGTGTGTGTGTGTGTGTGTGTGAGAGAGAGAGAGAGAGAGGGATGGAGAGAGAGGGATGGACAGGGAGAGAGAGAGAGAGAGAGAGAGGGACAGGGAGAGAGAGGGGGACAGGAAGAGAAAGAGAGAGAAAGAGAGAGAGAGATAGACAGAGAGAGAGAGAGCGAGAGCTGAAAGATGGGTTAAAAGGAAGAGAGGAGGGGTGCCAAAACTCACAATTGACTTTTTTCTTCAGTGCATGAAATTTAGATTACACTTGTACTGATTTCTGTCCCTTGTTTGTGTTACTCACAAACGCATTAGGTCTTGCTGTAACAGGGGCGTTTCTCTCGCTGTCTCGTGGAATACGTAAATTTTCTGTAACAGACTTGTTCAAAACCAGGACTCAACAATAACGTGTATATTTATCAAGCTGACACACAGCATCTCTCTGTTGCAGCACTGAACCACTCTCTCTTATCATCAGGAACAGACAATTGCGTTATCACAAGGTGTCTGCAAAACAAACCAAGCACGACTGCATTGTTGTATAACAACGCATAAAACATGGAATAGTTTCTGCTGTCCATACTGGCTGTGTCCATTCCGACACTTTTTGTCTTCACACAGACAGAAGAGTACCTCTACTTTAATGACCAGAGTGTTGGCTGTGAATAGGTTGTATCTCAAAGTCAGACGTTGTATTAAGGATCAATAATGGCAAGTTTCCTTTTTTGTATGTCTCTGTATGTGCGTGCGTGTTTGTGTGCGTGTGTGTTTTCGTGTTTTCGCACATCGTGGAACTGCATAGAAGAATGTGGTCAGCTCGCCTAACAACTCGAATTCTTTGCGTTCCACTTGAAAGTCTGATTATGTGTAATGCACAATGAGTCCAAGTGAATTTGGAAAATAAGCGCCATATAAAATTGCTTATTGATTTATATTTTCTACATTTGGAAATTTGAGCTCTGTCTGTCTTTGTCTATACCTCTCTGTCTATCTTGCTTTGTCCCCGTCTCTTATCCATATTTGTTTGTCCTTCTGCACATTTCTTTCTGTCTCTTTCCCAGCTCGATTTTAAGATTTGTTGGTGGATATGGATGGAGCGCATATGGACTTGTCCAAGTGCAATGAATTGTTCTTGAACAAACTCCAACCCCCCTGTCGCCATACGAATACATTTCTGTTCTTTTCCCTGAAGTGACATGATCCATAATGTAATAATTCTTCCTGGTTTTATCTTTCAGACATCTCACAATGCTGGAATATTACCTGACGCTGTTGGGTTCTAGACTGTCAGTGAGCAATCAGCTGTTGGCTGACCTGCCTTTACCTTTCAATGAGGGGTGTGGAACTGTGGCAGAGACGTGGGGAACAACGGTGGCCTTCAGCTGGCAGGGAAGTGGGGGCTGGAGATGTGAAGACAGCGTGAGATGGGAGATAAGATGGCGGTTACTGTTGTCCTGCCCATGTCTGCCATGGGGGCAGCTTGAGTCGCGTGCGGAAAACAGTGTGTCTTGGATGTTCACCCCACTCCTGCGTGTATTTCTACAGTGGTGGTTTCATTTCTGCTGCCAACGAATCTCCCGTTTTATCTCTCCTCAGCTTCTCTCTTTCTCTCTATATTCCTTTTCCACAACGAGTTTTTTGGTTCTGCCTCGACACCTGTATGCTCTGTTATTTTGTTATCTGATGTGTGTGTGTGAGAGGGAGAGAGAGAGAGAGAGAGAGAGAGAGAGAGAGAGAGAGAGAGAGAGAGAGAGAGAGAGAGAGAGAGAGAGAGAGAGAGAGAGAGTCGAAGGATGGGTTTAAAAGGAGAGGAGAGGGGTGGGAAAGCTCACGCAATTACCTTACTTTTTTCTCCAGTGCATGAAATTTAGATTCCACTCGTACTGATTTCTGTCCTTTTTGGTGCTTCTCGCAAAGGCATTAAGTCTTACTGTAACAAGGGCGTTTCTTCCACTGTCTCATGGAATACGTAAATGTTCTGAAACACGCTTGCTCAAAACCAGACGTCAACAATAACGTGTGTATTTATCAAGCCGACACGCAGCTTGACACTGCTGCAGAACTGAACCACTCTCTCTTATCATTAGAAACAGGCAATGCATTATCACAAGGTGTCTGCAAAATAAAGCAAGCACGACTGCATTGTTCCAAAAAACGAAAAGTGACTGGAAAAATGTCTGTTTTCCATACCAGCTCTGCCCATCTCGACAGAGGGAACAGTGCCTCTGCTCTAATGACCAGATAATTGGCTTTAATATGTTGTATGTCAAATTCACTCTTTTGTTAGGCGTTAATAATGGAAGGGTTTCTTTGTCTGTATGTCTTTGTATGTGCGAGCGCGTTTTTTTTGTGTGTGTACGTGTATGAGAGAGAGAGAGAGAGAGAGAGAGAGAGAGAGAGAGAGAGAGAGAGATAGATAGATAGATAGATAGATAGATAGAGAGAGAGAGAGAGAGAGAGAAGAGAAGAGAGAGAGAGAGAGCAAAATGATATTGTTGGTTTTTGTCATATTTTCTTTGAGTCACTGCTGGCCAAATTGGAAGGGACATTAAAACAAAATGCTGAAAGAGCGTGACCCAGGTTTGGAACGACAGTATCAGAATTTCTTCATTGTACTGTGTAAGGAACATACAGGTGTCCAACTCGTGATTCTGGCCCAACACCCATCTACAACCAACAACAATTTGCGCTATCCAATTAACAGAGCACGGGCATTATGTTCATGAGAAGATGATGGAGATAGTTTGACATATGTTCCAAAGAGAGGATAATATTACCCAGACTGCCTTTTTCTGGCCACCAGGGGGAATACTTCAGAGACAGAGACCCAAGAATACTTTGAGTGATGAACAATAGAAGGAGACCTCAAGGCCCTCAAACACCCTCTGGAGTACTGTGCAGAAGCTGGCCCATAATAAGCAAAAGTGGGGAGCCTGCTTTGCTGCCCTACATGCAAGTGGTATGGTAGATGGTAAGTAGGTACATCGTACGTTCATGGATAATATACACAGATATATGTTCAAACCCTCCCCCCCCCCCCCCCCCGTAATGATAGTTGTGTCTCATATTGGTGATTGTAAACACCAGCTTCAATTGTGTGAACTCTCTAAAGTTCTGTGAATGAAACACACAAAGTCATTATAAAGTCAGTGAATATACTGTTAAAGAAAAGAAAAGAAAAGAAAGAAAGAAAGAAAGAAAGAAAGAACAAATAAAAGAACAATATACACAATAGTGGAAAAGTAGTAAATAGCGAATAACGGTAAAGACATAGCTGTCCAGAACATCATACCGACGAGCCTTTTCCATGAGTCACACGGTATTGTGATATTCAAATCCACACATATTCCTTTGTTATCGGACAGAATCTGTCAGATAAAGAATCTAATCTGTAGATCTGAAGTATGTTAGAAAAGAAATTGTATTTTACAGCGGAAAGCAAAGACAGGCAAGGTAATATAGAAATACCCACCCCTAATTGTTCTGTGTGTGAACTATCATCACCACTATCCCACTTCCATCAGATTGTGTCGGCTTCACAAAGGCAGAAAGAAAGCGGTATAAAATGGACAAGTCCTATTCATACTAACTTTTCTCAAATAAGTTGACTGTGGGGCAGCGGGTGTAGATTTGTGATTAAACAAGCAAGGAAACAAGAAAACAAACACAGACACACATACATACATACATCCATCCATCCATACATCATACATACATACATACATACAGACAGACAGACAGAGAGACAGACAGACAGACAAACAAACAGAGATGAAGAGACAGAGAGACAGATACAGAGAGAGAGAGAGAGAGAGAGAGAGAGAGAGAGAGAGAGAGAGAGAGAGAGAAGAGATCTAGACAGACCTGCACAGCCAAACATAGGCATACCCAGACAGACAGACAAACAGACAGACAGACAGACAGACAACAAATTAACAGAACAGTCGACCACAATTGTCTTTTTTCTGTTGCATGTGTATAGTAGAATATGACTACTGGTTTTGGGGTCATCACTGACCTTGGAAAAACACCACGCCTCTTCAAATTCCAATACGTTGTTAACTCTTCTTGACACTGCGTATAAAGAGATTGTGTCAAAAGGTTAATCTAGGACTAGCCAAAAAGAAAACCAACCAACCAGCATTACAAACAAAACAACTAACTACCCACCCATCAAACTAACCAACCAACCAACCAATCAACCCACTAACCCACCAACCAACCCACCAACCAATCAACCTAATCAACAAGCAAGCAAGCAAGCAAGCAAGAAAGCAAGCAAGCAATAAACCAACCAATCAACCAACCAACAAACCAACCCACAACCAGCCCACCCAGCCACCCACCAAGCAAGCAGTAAGCAAGCAAGCAACCAAGCAACCAACCAAACCCCCCCCCCTATCAAAAAAACAAACAAAACAAACAAACAAACAAACAAACAAACAAACAAACAAACAAAAAAACAAAAACGAAAACAAACAAACAAACAAAAAACCCAACGTTTAGTGTCAACATACCAATAATGAAACAGTAGTATGGAGTCACAGTAATACACATTGGTAATGTAGCTTCACAATTCTCTGTTGGATTAACCCTTTGACCCCTGCACCCTATTTGCCAACCGCAAAAACTTCACTCTTCCTGCATTATCAGCAAGAACTTAGAATTTAATCCTCTCACTCACTCAAAAACTGTGGATTTTACATTACATACGTCCTTTACAACATATGTGTAGAGTAGCAAGGACAAAAGGTAAGAGAGGTCTAATGGGACCTGATACTAATGTCCCTCAGTGATGATGTGTTTTGAAGTTTTGTTTTCAGTAAGGTGAGATAGCAGAGAATCTAGGATAGAATAAGTGTAGAGGAGTCGAAAGAGAAAAATAAAAGGAGAGGCCATATGTCGATCTGAATTACTGGTTTTATATCAAGAGACAAAATAAAAACGTCAAAATGCCAAGTAAATCAGAGTGGAAAGTTGCCGCCTCTCCAAGATGAGCACTTACTTGATGCGTGTGCGATTATCATCAGCAATGGAGAATATCTGTGTGTGTGTGTGTGCGTGCATGCGTGTGTACGTGCGTGCGTGTGAGTGTTGTGTGTGTGTGTATGAGTGTGTGTGTGGTGTGTGTGTGTGTGTGTGTGTGTGTGTGTGTGTGTGTCTGTGTGAGTGTGTGTCTGTGTACGTGCATGCGTAAGGTGAGTATGTTTCATTCACAGAGAAAGTAAGGCAACTACCTGGGCCCTGTGAAAGAGCTCTTTCTCTCTCTATCTAAAATCAGATAACAGACACAGCAAACAGGTGTTAATACAGTTTCACAGTGTTGGGTTCACTTCTCTCTCTTTCTTCTCTTTTCATATCTCGTTTTTTTCCTAAATCCTCTGATTACATCACCTCTCCTCACCCCTCCCCTGTTCCTCTATTCCTCTTCCACAACCACTTCTAGTCCCACTTGAAAGGGGTGGGGTAAAAAGCACACCAACACTGCCTTTATCGACGACTCCACGGCAGACATCACCAGGACAACAGTCACTGCCATTGTTCGGCACATCTCTGCCAGATTTCCATACACGTACTTTAACAGAATAGGTAGATTTACTCACTGAGTGTTTTGCAGACCAGGGTGCCAAGGTAAACTGAATCATGACTTTTGTTTGAGAGACAAAATGGGTTGGAATTATGTCTTGGGAACTACCACATCTTAAAAGCAGAAGAATTCAAATGAAACAGTTTTTTTAGTAAGTTTATGAAAATCCCTAAATACGAGATACACATTTAAAATACTTTCTAATGCGTATCGTGCATAAAAGATTCAAACAGCATAGTTTTTGATAAAAGATCTATGAAATGGAAGATATTCGATTAGAATAGTTTCAAATGCATACTGTGAATAAAATGTTCGATTGAAATGAATATTTTCTAATTCGTATTATGCATAAATATTAAATCAAAATAGTTTCAGATACGTGTTTAGAGAAATGCATTGAAAGGAAATACATGAAATAATTATTCTGAAAATGCTTACACGGAAAATATCTTAATGATTGTTGAAAACAAACAGTGTTATGTGCAGGAACTTGAAATGAACTGAAATATTCAACATGGATGAAACTGTGCTTATAGGATTCATGTTTGATGTTATCCTTCCTGGAAACACGTATTCTAAGAATTGTAAACCCCAAAAGACCTTTACCCAATATATAACATAAAGAGAAACTGTTTACATCATTTAATTAACTGAAACGGTTGTGCAGATTTGAAACATATGCTGCAAAGACACCCACAAAGTAACCATGCATAATATAATGAAAAGAGGAGGATGGTAAAGTAATACAGGACGTCAAGCTTCTGATTGTTCACTATGTAGGCCATTATCACTACTACTTCAGTTCCCTCATATCAGAAACGCATGGAAAACGACATAAGATAGTCACACCAATTTCACGCCCTCTCTTCACAGTGAATGAGGTATCTGAGGCGTTAAGTATTGGGAGAGGATTTAACTGTCTCAATGTAAACAAAAGCAGCCAAGCAACCAATCAAGCAACCAAGACAATCAAGCAACCACCACCCACCATCAACCAGCCAACCAACCATACAACCATCTACCAACCAACCAACCAACCAACCAACAACCAACCAACCAACCAACCAACCAACCAACCAACCAACCAACCAACCAACCAAACCAACAACCAAACAAGCTAACCTGCCAACCAAAGAAAGAAAGCTAGAAGGAAAGAAAGAATGGATCCCCCCCCCCCCCCCTCTCAGTGTCACCATGACAATGTACCAAAAATGAAATAGTAGTCTGGATTGACAGTTCCTCGTAGGATTAAATCATGATTAACTCCTTGACTTCCCCACCTGTCCGCAAGGTTCCTGCATTATCAGCCATGATAGCAAAGTAAGAACTCAAACCTTTCACTCACTCAAAAATTGTGGATTTTAAGTTAAGGCTCATATATTTTTTCAACACTTCCGTTCTATGTGTAGAGTAGCAAGACTAGAGGCAAGAGAGATGTACTGCGACCTAATGCTACTGTCCTTGAGTAATAAAGTGTTTTGAAGTTTTGTTTTCAGAAGAGTGAGACAGCAGAGGATCTGTGAAAGAATAAATCTAGGTGTGTGTGGGATGGGAAGAGAAACTAAAGGAGAGACCATATGTTGATCTGAATTATTGGTTTTATTTCAAGAAAAGAAATGAAAATGTCAAAATGCCAAGGAATTAGAGTAGAAAGTTGTCACCCCATTCAGATAAGCGCTTGATGCGTTTGTGAATATCATTAGCAAAGGAGAGGTGTGTGTGGTGTGTGTGTGTGTGTGTGTGTGTGTGTGTGTGTGTGTGTGTGTGTGTGTGTGTTGTGTGTGTGTGTGTGTGTGTGTGTGTATGTATGTATGTGTGTGTAGTGTGGTGTGTTGTGTGTGTTGTGTGTGTGTGTGTGTGTGTGTGTGTGTGTGTGTGTGTGTGTGTGTCTGTGTACTGTGTACAGTGCATCGTAAGGTGAGTATGTTTCATTCACAGAGAAAGTAAGGCAACTACCTGGGTCCTCTGAAAGAGCTCTCTTTCTCTCTCTATCTAAAATCAGATAACAGACAGAGCAAACAGGTGTTAATACAGTTTCACAGTGTTGGGTTCACTTCTCTCTCTTTCTTTTCTTTTCATATCTCGTTTTTTTCCTAAATCCTCTGATTACATCACCTCTCCTCACCCCCTCCCCTGTTCCTCTATTCCTTTTCCACAACCACTTCTAGTCCCACTTGAAAGGGGTGAGGTAAAAAGCACACCAACACTGCCTTTATCGACGCCTCCACGGCAGACATCACCAGGACAACAGTCACTGCCATTGTTCGGCACACCTCTGCCAGATTTCCATACACGTAATTTAACAGAATAGGTAGATTACTCACTGAGTGTTTTGCAGACCAGGGTGCCAAGGTAAACTGAATCATGACTTTTGTGTGAGAGACAAAATGGGTTGGAATTATGTCTTGGGATACTACCACATCTTAAAAGCAGAAGAATTCAGATGAAACAGTTTTTTTAGTAAGTTTATCAAAATCCCTAAATAGGAGATACACATTTAAAATACTTTCTAATGCGTATCGTGCATAAAAGATTCAAATAGCATAGTTTTAGATAAAACATCTATGAAATGGAAGATATTCGATTAGAATAGTTTCAAATGCATACTGTGAATAACATGTTCGATTGAAATGAATATTTTCTAATTCGTATTATGCATAAATATTAAATCAAAATAGTTTCAAATACGTGTTTAGAGAAATGCATTGAAAGGAAATACATGAAATAATTATTCTGAAAATGCTTTCATGACAAACGAAATCGGAAAATATCTTAATGATTGTTGAAAACAAACAGTGTTATGTGCAGGAACTTGAAATGAACTGAAATATTCAACATGGATGAAACTGTGCTTATAGGATTCATGTTTGATGTTATCCTTCCTGGAAACACGTATTCTAAGAATTGTAAACCCCAAAAGACCTTTACCCAAAATGCAACATAAAGAGAAACTGTTTACATCATTTAATTAACTGAAACGGTTGTGCAGATTTGAAACATATGCTGCAAAGACACCCACAAAGTAACCATGCATAATATAATGAAAAGAGGAGGATGGTAAAGTAATACAGGACGTCAAGCTTCTGATTGTTCACTATGTAGGCCATTATCACTACTACTTCAGTTCCCTCATATCAGAAGCGCAGGGAAAAGGACATAAGATAGTCATACCAATTTCACGCCCTCTCTTCACAGTGAATGAGGTATCTGAGGCGTTAAGTATTGGGAGAGGATTTAACTGTCTCAATGTAAACAAAAGCAGCCAAGCAACCAATCAAGCAACCAATCAAGCAACCAATCAAGCAACCAGCCAACCATCCATTCATCAGCCAACCAACCAACAACCAACCAACCAACCAACCAACCAACCAACCAACCAACCAAACCAACCAACCAACCAACAACCAACCAACCAACCAACATCCACCAACCAACCAACCAACCACACCCAATCAAGCAACCAGCCAAACCAATCCATTCATCCAGCCAACCAACCAACCAACCAACCAACCAACCAACCAACCAACCAACCAAGCAACCAGCCAACCAACCAACCAACCAACCAACCAACCAACCAACCAACCAGCCAACCAACCAACCAAACCAACCAACCAACCAACCAACCAAGCAACCAACCAGCCAACCAACAACCAACCAACCAACCAACCAACCAACCAACCAACCAACCAACCAACCAACCAACCAACCAACCAACCAACCAAACCAACCAACACCAACCAACCAACCAACCAGCCAACCAGCCAACCAACCAACCAACCAACCAACCAACCAACCAACCAACCAACCAACCAACCAACACCAAAACAATCAGCCAAACAGCTAACCTGCCAACCAAAGAAAGAAAGCTAGAAGGAAAGAAAGAATGACCCCCCCTCCCCTCTCAGTGTCACCATGACAATGTACCAAAAATGATATAGTAGTCTGGATTCACAGTTCCTCTTAGAATTAAATCATGATTAACCCCTTGACTTCTCCACCTATCCGCAAGGTTCCTGCATTATCAACCACGATAAGAAAGAAAGAACTCAAACATTTCACTCTCTCAAAAATTGTGGATTTTAAGTTATGGCTCATAAATATTTTCAACACTTCTGTTCTACGTATAGATTAGCAAGACTAGAGGCAAGAGAGATGTACTGTATCCTAATGCTACTGTCCTTGAGTAATAAAGTGTTCTGAAGTTTTGTTTTCAAAAATAGTGAGACAGCAAAGGATGTATGAAAGAATAAATCTAGATGTGTGTGGGATGGGAAGAGAAACTAAAGGAGAGACCATATGTTGATCTGAATTATTGGTTTTATTTCAAGAAAAGAAATGGAAACGTCAAAATGCCAAGGAATTAGAGTAGAAAGTTGTTGCCCCATTCAGATAAGCGCTTGATGCGTTTGTGAATATCATTAGCGAAGGAGGTGTGTGTGTGTGTGTGTGTGTGTGTGTGTGTGTGTGTGTGTGTGTGTGTGTGTGTGTGTGTGTGTGTGTGTGTGTGTGTGTGTGTGTGTTGTGTGTGTGTGTGTGTATGTGTGTGTGCGTAAGTGTGGTGTGTGTGTCTGTATGTGTGTGTGTGTATGTGTGTGTGTGTATGTGTGTACGTACATGCGTAAGGTGAGTACTTTCATTCACAGAGAAAGTAAGG
>CM060310.1:74907627-74920127 GCA_030674185.1 Monoplex corrugatus | reverse complement strand
AACTGATATGATGATAATGATAACGATCACGATAATGAACTTCACCACCACCACTACTCATCATCATCATCATCATCAACATCACCGTCAAATCTATAACACCACAATTATAATCATCAACAGCATTTATCAAAACCAAGACGACCATTGGTAGACTGTAAGCTGTAAGATTTGACCACAAAAATAAACCAGCATTATTTTTTTTTTAACCACCATTAAACAACATTTACTGACTAACGACATTGCTTAACTTTGTTTTCTGAAAACAAAGAGCCAAGATAAGTCAAAGAGATGAATAAGGGAGACAACACAAGCATGTTTTTTTTTTTTAAATGAAGTATACATACAAATACAATCATGATACAACTCACTCCCAACGGTTCATTTGGGCTGTAAAAAAACCCCACATCCCAAATCGCAGTCTTTCATTTTGTTGCATTGCTCGTCATAATACCCGAGTTGATATATACATGTATACGTGTAGCGATTTGCACGTAACAGACTGAATGAGGATGAAGAAAAAATGAACATATATACAGCACAGTTCTATTCATGGGTGTATGTACACACATCTTTCGGAAAGAAACTGAGACAAAACAAAAGAAGGAGGAAAAAAAAAAAGCTCAATGCAGACGATATTTCATTTCCCTATCACACGTCTGAAGTGATTTATAGTTACACACTCACGCGCGCGCACACGCACACAGACACAGACACACACAAACACACACAACACACACACACACACACACATACACACGCACACATATCGTCTAATATCACTCATAGTGAAAAGACGTTAAATCAAAGAAAGAACGAACAAACATACAGAAATGCGCAGACTATTTTAAAACATATTCAAAATTTTACCTTTTTTTGAGGGAGAGGGGTTCAGGAGGCGGGGGTGGGGCATGTATGTACAGTTATCATTATTTCAAAGTGATCGGCTTCAGTTCAGTTATGATGCACGCACACAGATGCGTACACACTCAAACACACACGTGCGTGCGCACAAAGGCGCTCAGTCTGAATAGATGTCCTCTTTACATTAAATCCGTCTAATCAGTGCACATGTGTATAAATGCGCGCGCACTGAAGCACACACCCACATACTACACACGCACACACAACGTGAATACAGACAGACAGACTGACTGACAATAGACAGACAGACAGGCAGGCAGGCAGGCAGGACAGGCAGACAGACAGACAGACAAACACACCCGACAGATTCATCAAAATCCATGCCTTCCCCCTTCTTTCAAGGGCATCATCATCATCATCATCATCATCATCGTCACCACCACCGCCACCACCACACACCACCAACAAACAGAAGCAGCAGCAACAAGAACAAGAAGAACAACAACAAAAACAAGAACAACAAGAACAACATCAACAACAACAAGAACAACAAGAACAAGAACAACAACAAAACAAACGGAGACAGATACGAAAACATTCAAACGGAAGGAACCTGATCCATAACTCAAGGTCTTTGTGTCTGGGTGCAAACGTTCTTGCTCGTAACATTGATATTGTTGTCTGGCTGACTCTGTCTGCCTGGTTTTGATTTTTTGGTGTGGTTCCAACCGAAGAAAATTTAATGCTAGACATAGCCATTCACTTGTTCTTTGCCCAGACAAGACAGCCGACTGAAAATTTGTGTGCATGCAACGAACCATTGGCAACTGCTGCAATAGAGATAAGAAGGAGAAAAGGGAAGGGTGAGAGCACACACACACACACACACACACACACACACACACACACACACACACACACACACACACACACACACACACACACACACACAGACACAGACACACACACACACACATGTATACACACACACACACACGTTAGATGGAAACTCCCCTCTTTCTCTCATTATTTTACCGTGGAAAGGAAAGAATAAGGGTGACTCAGGGCCCGTTCTGTTCCAGAGAGAGAGAGAGAGAGAGAGAGAAGAGAGAGAGAGAGAGAGGATGAGAGAGAGAGAAGAGGAGAGGAGAGAGAGAGAAAGAGAGAGAAGAGAGAGAGAGAAGGAAGAGAGAGAAGAGACAGAGAGAAAAAGAAAAGAAGGCGAGAGACACACAGAGAGAGAGAGAAAGAGAGAGAGGAAGAGAGAAAGAGACAGAGAAGAGAAGAGACAGAGACAAGAAAACGAGGAGAGAAGACAGGCGAGAGAATACAGAGAGAGAGGAAGGAGAGAGGAGAGTAGAGAGATAGAGAGAAGAGACAGAGAGAGAGAGAAGAGCGAAGATAAAGATGAGGAGAGAGACAGGAGAGAGAGAAGAGGAGAGAGAAAGAGGAGAGGAGATGGAGAGAGAGAGAGAAAGAGAGAGAGAGAGAGAGAGAGAGACAGAGCGAGAGATAAGAGTGAGGAGAGAGAGAGGGAGAGAGGAGAGAGGAGAGAGAGAGAGGAGAGAGGAGAGAGGAGATGAGAGAGAGAGAGAGAGAGAGAGAGGAGAGAGAGAGGAGAAGAGAGAGAGAGACAGAGAGGAGAGAGGCCACAATACTCTCTGTTACATTGACGCAGTTTATGCAGAGTGTTATGTGGAGCTGCGATGAACCGTGCGATAAATAGCATTGCATATCATACAATACAATACAATACAATACAATACAATACAATACAATACAACACGACACGACACGATACGATACGACACGACACGACACGACACACACACACACACGACACAACACAACACAACACAACACAACACAACACAACACAACACAACACAACACAACACAACACAAAGCAGTATTATGTTCAAAACAAGCAACAAAGAAAGAAACTTAAAATTAAGGATCAGTGACTCAAGCAGGACAAATAAAGCCATTTGTCTCAAAGAAAACTCACAGTCATGACTCGCGTACTTACACGATGAATTCATGTAAAAACCAACAACAAAAAGTAAACAAACAAAACCCAAGTACGTATCACGTATGCAAAGTGCGAATAACAGTCTACAATAAACTATCAGCACACGATGTTTACACACATTAACATATCACTAACACAACAGATGACGGGAATAAACAGCGAGCAATTTTCTTCAGATCCTACATTAACATTTCGAGACTAGATGTACGTGTAATGGATTTAGAGACTATGCACATATATATATACAGATAACGGATTACAGCTGGATACATATACATATAATGGGCTTAGAGACTGAATCATAATTATACATGTGATGCGATGGGTTTAGAGATTGGATACATACACAGTGTAATGGACTTAAACGCTAGATACATATAGTCGTAAAGGATTAAGAGACTGGATATATGTACATATAATGGATTTAGAAGTTGGTCTTACTGAAGAATAACTGGATACTGATCAACAATAATGGATTTAAATGGATGTATGAGAGAGACTGGATACATGCACACATAATGGATTTAGAGACTGGATACGTATACATACCATCTGCAGAATCCCAGGCTTTGCACACAGCCAACACAGCTGGAGGAATCTGGTGAACAGTTCTTTAATGCGGCGCCAAATGACATTTCACGAATTAGGGAGAAGAACAAGAATAATACATATCATGAAGATTAAGTATAAGTGATTTTGAGACTGGATACATATACACGAACAGATTTTGAGACTGGATACATATAATATGTAATAGATTTTGAGTCTGGATACATATACATGTAATAGATTTGGAGATTGGATACACACACGTATAATAGACTTACAGACGGGATATACATGTATATACACATGTGATAGATTCTGAGACTGGATACACATACATGTACATGTAATGAAAGTGGAGAGTCAGTGTTTCTGTCAGATACAAAACGACATGTTACAGAACACAGAAACCTATAAGAACTACTGCATGGTTTGAGTTGATAAGAATGTTCTGTGTAATGCTGGAATGAATCACATCTGGAATAACCAGTCAACACGTACACAAACACGGTTTACTTGAGACAAAAACACCTGTACTGGAAACACAGAAGAGGTAAACACATATAATGATTCATTTCTCTGACCTAATTCCAAACTGCCGTAATTATACTCAGTCTGAATTATGTATAAAAAACACGATTTATCCGTATTTTTTTCAACGTAATCTATCTTTTAGCTAAAATTATGTATACTATTTGGCTTATCTTTACATTCTTGATGAAATTATATTTCATTTAGAAGACTGCACGCATCTGAACGAGACAACAACAATGAAAACACCAAAGTGGTATCTGTATCAGAATGATCTAGTTTTCAATTTACTGAACAAACATCTAGCCATGAGCTAGCGCTCTGAATACAGACAAATGAAATTCCTGCCCACGAAAATGATATTAAAAGGAAAACAAGCAGAAGCAACAACAACAACAACAGAACAAACAAAACAAAACCAAAAAAAAACAAAAACAAAAACAAACAAACAAAAAAAGCAAGCAACCAACTAACCTACCGACAAAACAAAGTTTCAGATGCATTCAACAGGACTTATTTTCCTGTAATCAATTTTTCTATGAAGTTTGCATTGGCGGTTTTTCTTCTTTTACCCTAGACAAGTTCAGGTTCAAATCAAGATAAAATAACTACTAGCTGTACTTAGATAATCAACATGATATATTTTTGTTTGATCAACGTGGATTTTCCTATCAACTTCACAAAGACATTTTCACCTATAGAAACGTTTACGTGCACACCATGAGAAAGCAAATATTAAAAGTTTATGTGCACACTAAGACAAGACAAATACTAAAAGTTTACGTCACACTAAGACAAGACAAATACTAAAAGTTTACGTCACACCAAGACAAGACAAATGCTAAAAGTTTACGTCACACCAAGACAAGACAAATACTAAAAGTTTACGTGCACACCAAGACAAGACAAATACTAAAAGTTTACGTGCACACCAAGACAAGACAAGTACTAAAAGTTTACGTGCACACCAAGACAAGACAAGTACTAAAGTTTACGTGCACACCAAGACAAGACAAGTACTAAAGTTTACGTCACACCAAGATTAAAAAACATAAGCTATACTTTACCTAATACGACACTGACAGCACGATAGAAAATACATGATACATACAAAAGTACACCGTAACAAAATGGACAATCAAGCCAAATATGTGAACAGACGGTAAGACACAAAACCAACGGTGGTAAAGCTATACTAAATTTCTCCTGTCTTCATTTGAATAAACTACAACAAGATAAAAACAAACAAGTACCAAGCCAGGGGATACTAATCTTGTGACAACATGTGCAGTCTGTGGATGGGCTGTCAGAATGAATCAGACTGTCATTTCTTCTTCCAGTAGCAGGTCTTTCTGTCCTTGCACACAGTGAAATAGAATTTGTGACACCAAATTAGTTAAAAAATGTTTTCATCGTAGAAGTTTGTGACATTCCTAGCGTGATAAAGACCATATCAAAACTTCAGTCTAGTATTGGGAGATGACGATGTATTGGAAGAAGGATCTGTCTGTGGAGAAAGAACACAAACAAAATATATTTGCTGATATATTTCCGCATCCCTTCTACTTCTTCTGTCTCTCCTCTCCCTATCTTTCTCTCTCCCCCCCCCCCTTTCTCTCTTTCTCTGAGGAAACTTACAAACAAGAGATCGTGTCAAGTTCAGTCTTCCTTTTCTATCATCTATCAAGACTTTTTATGTAACCTACATGTATTAAAACTTAAAATTTCAGTCAGACATTAACAGTCAAGATTTCTCGTAGGATTGACCATTTCATTCAAGATTAACATCCATTCAGAATGAGCCCAGAAGTCTTTATATATATATATATATATATATATATATTATATATTATATATAATATATATATATATATATTATTGTTTACTTTCCTGACACTTCCAAGCCAATCAATATTTTTGCCCAATTAAATTTGAGCAGTTCGATAAATATTATTGGGACAGGCGTTAGTGTCTGAAATTAATAAAATAAATATGTTATTGTCGAACAGCTCAGAAATCAAATCTGACAATTTTTTCTCTGAAGACAAATAAGCAGACAGACGAAAAAACAGATGCAACCTACTTCAATCTCAATCTTTCACGCCTCTTCTTCAAACGAGGCTGTAAAATGTTACAACTGATCCTTAGTTCTTCCGGATCTGACATAGTCTCAGAACATTATCTACAAAATACACATTGCGATGTGAATTTACGGACGCATAAGCTTCAACAGGCCATCTGAACTTGTATCGTTTGTGCCCTAACATCTCTTTATCTCATAAGGACATGACTCGTGGAAGCATAAAACACAATAAAGGTTGAAGTCTAAGTATTTATTACATAAATCGGCAAAGACACGGCTAAGCAAAACGTATACTGTGCAGCATTCATTCTATCATGCCTACCATACTTATCGGTAAAGACATGACTTGCGCAACCACAGAATCCGTTCCCTGTCAGCTTTTATCATATTTACCGTCCTCGCTTAAACTGTGGTGACAAATAATCTGAACACAAACCAGTGAGGATGAATGTGAATCTTTGGGCGTTGGTCCGTTGATTAGACACAAACATGGATAAAAAGGGCGCAGGTCCGTGATCTTTGAAAGGAATCGGATGATTAATAATCATTTTGTCTGCTCTTTGTAAGAGATCAGGCAAAATTTCCGGCCCACGTTTCTCCCCAACCAAAAGTTACTCGCCCGATGCGGTCAAGACAACATGGACACCATGTTTATGAGAAAGCTGTGTAAATGGATTTTGCTTGTTATTGTTATTGTTGTTTGAAGCCCAGCCGACTGCGTAGAGCCATATCAGGGCTAGAACCGTTTCAAACCATACGAAACTTCAAGAGGGGGAAAAAAAGAAAAGAAAATTAAGTACACACATCAATACATTCGCACACATAATCTAAGGACATGACCCTGGCATTGACCACTCTGTCCAATTTATAGCACAGGGGATTTAAAAAAATACACCTGAATACAAATTTAAGCATACCCAAAGACACCAAAAACATAAATACGGGCCTAAACTACCTAAAATTGATTCCGCATATCTCATCTCCCTAGAGCCAATAATGCACTCAATACATGAAACCAATTATCAATCCTAGGAAAAAGGAAGTAAGACTTTATCGAACGCACATAGGCGAATGGACCAGCAAGGCAGAAAATGACGGGAAGAAACGACAGAAAGCAAGGGAGGAAGAAAGAAACAAAGAGAGTGACAGAAAAGAGGAAAATTCTAGCACAGAATTTCCAGAAGGTGGGGATACTACTTATACTGAAAGAGCCCCCGGCATCCCCAGGGGGGGGGGGGGGGGGGGGGGGGGGGGGGGGAGATTTAGCATGTTATCCGAAGAGAGCAGGATAACATTACCCAAGGTACCATTTAAGCAGGATAACATTACCCACAGTACCCTTTAAGCAGGATATCATTACCCAGAGTCCCTTTAAGCAGGATAACATTACACACAGTACCCTTTAAGCAGGATAACATTACCCACAGTACCCTTTAAGCAGGATAACATTACCCACAGTACCCTTTAAGCAGGATAACATTACCCACAGTATTCTGTAGGCAGGATAACATTACCCACAGTACCCTTTAAGCAGGATAACACTACCCACAGTATTCTGTAAGCAGGATAACATTACCCACAGTACCCTTTAAGCAGGATAACACTACCCACAGTATTCTGTAGGCAGGATAACATTACCCACAGTATTCTGTAAGCAGGATAACATTACCCAGAGTACCCTTTAAGCAGGATAACATTACCCACAGTATTCTGTAAGCAGGATAACACTACCCACAGTACCCTTTAAGCAGGATAACATTACCCACAGTATTCTGTAGGCAGGACATTACCCACAGTACCCTTTAAGCAGGATAACATTACCCACAGTACTCTGTAGGCAGGATAACATTACCCACAGTACTCTGTAGGCAGGATAACATTACCCACAGTACTCTGTAAGCAGGATAACATTACCCACAGTACTCTGTAGGCAGGATAACATTACCCAGAGTACCCTTTAAGCAGGACAACATTACACACAGTACTCTGTAGGCAGGATAACATTACCCACAGTACCCTTTAAGCAGGATAACATTACCCACAGTACTCTGTAGGCAGGATAACATTACCCACAGTACTCTGTAGGCAGGATAACATTACCCACAGTACACTGTAGGCAGGATAACATTACCCACAGTACTCTGTAGGCAGGATAACATTACCCAGAGTACCCTTTAAGCAGGACAACATTACCCAGAGTACCCTTTAAGCAGGACAACATTACCCACAGTTCCCTTTAAGTAGGATAAAAATACCCACAGTAACATCTAAACAGGATAACATTACCCACAGTACTATTTATGCTGGATGATATTACCCAGAGTACCCTTTAAGCAGGACATTACCCAGAGTACCTTTACGTCTAAGCAGAATAACATTACCCAGAGTACCCATTAAACAGGACAAATTACCCACAGTACCCTTTACATGTAAGGAGGATAACAAATACCGACAGTACCCTTTAAGCAGGATATCATTACCTACAGTACCTTTTAAGCAGGATAACATTACCCACAGTACCCTTTAAGCAGGATAACATTACCCACAGTACCCTTTAAGCAGGATAACATTACCCACAGTACTCTTTAAGCAGGATAACATTACCCAGAGTACCCTTTAAGTAGGATAACATTACCCAGAGTACTCTTTAAGTAGGATAACATTACCCAGAGTACACGTTAAGCAGGATAACACTACCCAGAGTACCCTTTAAGTAGGATAACATTACCCAGAGTACCCTTTAAGCAGGATAACATTACCCAGAGTACCCTTTAAGTAGGATAACATTACCCACAGTACCCTTTAAGCAGGATAACAGTACCCACAGTACCATTTAAGCAGGATAACATTACCCACAGTACCCTTTAAGCAGGATAACACTACCCACAGTATCTGTAAGCAGGATGACATTACCCACAGTACCCTTTAAGCAGGATACATTACCCACAGTACCCTTTAAGCAGGATATAATTACCCAGAGTACCCTTTAAGCAGAGTAACACTACCCACAGTACCCTTTAAGCAGAGTAACACTACCACAGTACCCTTTAAGCAGGATAACACTACCCACAGTACCCTTTAAACAGGATATCATTACCCACAGTACCTTTAAGCAGGATATAATTACCCACAGTACCCTTTAAGCAGGATATCATTACCCATAGTTCCTTAAGCAGGATAACATTACCACAGTACCCTTTAAGCAGGATAACATTACCCACAGTACCCTTTAAGCAGGATAACATTATCCACAGTACCCTTTAAGCAGGATAACATTATCCACAATACCTTTAAGCAGGATAACATTACCACAGTACCCTTTAAGCAGGATAACATTACCCACAGTACCCTTTAAGCAGGATAACATTACCCACAGTACCCTTTAAGCAGGATAACATACCCACAATACCCTTTAAGCAGGATAACACTACCCACAGTACCTGTTAAGCAGGATAACATTACCCACAGTACCTTAAGCAGGATAACACTACCCACAGTACCCTTTAAGCAGGATAACACTACCCACAGTACCTTTAAGCAGGATAACATTATCCACAGTACCCTTTAAGCAGGATAACATACCCACAGTACCCTTTAAGCAGGATAACATACCCAAGTACCCTTTAAGCAGGATAACACTACCCACAGTACCTTAAGCAGGATAACACTACCCACAGTACCCTTTAAGCAGGATAACATTACCCAAGTACCTTTAAGCAGGATAACATTACCCACAGCATTCTGTAAGCAGGATAACATTACCCACAGTATTCTGTAAGCAGGATAACATTACCCACAGTACCCTTTAAGCAGGTAACATTACCCACAGTACCCTTTAAGCAGGATAACATTACCCACAGTACCATTTAAGCAGGATAACATTACCCACAGTACCTTTAAGCAGAATAACATTAAACCACAGTATTCTGTAAGCAGGATAACAATACCCACAGTATTCTGTAAAGCAGGGATAACATTACCCACAGTATTCTTAAGCAGAATAACATTACCCACAGTACCCTTTAAGCAGGATAACATTACCCACAGTATCCCTGTAAGCAGGATAACATTACCCACAGTATTCTTTAAGCAGGATAACATTACCCACAGTACCCTTTAAGCAGGATAACATACCCACAGTACCCTTTAAGCAGGATAACATACCCACAGTACCCTTTAAGCAGGATAACATTACCCACAGTACCCTTTAAGCAGGATAACATTACCCAGAGTACCCTTTAAGCAGGATAACATTACCACAGCACCTTTAAGCAGGATAACATTACCCAGAGTATCCTTCAAGCAGAACACTACCCACAGCACCCTTTAGTGAACAACAAAAGCAAGACGCAAAAGAGGAAGATCAAGAAACACCTGGCAACAAACAGTAGACGGACTCAAGGTTCTGAAACACACCTCAAGTACCATACGAAAGCTGGACCAGAATGAACAGAAGTGGCGAAGCTTCGTTGCTGTCCTGTACGTCAGCGGGCATGACGGGCCGTAAGTCAGTCTTCATACGACTTGTGAAGTGCATACACATACAAATGTACTTGCTTCCAATTTCCGTTTAATGGTTTTCTTTCATTTGTGTAAGTCTTTTAATCATGAACTCTCATGACGGGGAAAAAAGATACAGATGAAAGAAACAGATTAAACTGGAAGTCTCTTGTTGCTCCGTTCCATATTTGTCTTACTCCAGTGTTTATCCCAATGGGTGATGATACTGGCATGACTTTTTTGAAATCACTATTTGCCGAATTTACTTTTTTCACTGAAGCAACTGAAGGTATTTGAAACGTTCTCTCCAACATGATTGTTACCATACAGATAAGAAACAAAAACATAATCTTATAACACTTAGAACTGTTAACAACACATACACACACACACACACACAAACACACGCACCCACGCGCGCGCCCACACACACACACACACACACACACACACACACACACACTACACACACACACACACACACACACACACACACACACACAAAACATACACAAACACACACACACACACACACTGGCGTGAACGTTTCTTAACACTGAAGGAAATGCAGAGAGGATATAAAAGTGAAGATAATGGTCAGAAAGAACCATACGCACTAACAACACGACCGTAAATCCAGGATTACCTGCCAGGAAGATATATCACAGAAGGAAATACAGAAAGCAGATTCAGCAGTTTGCTAGCTAACCTTACGTCACGGCTCAGATTCAAGTTTGCTACAGAAAACATGCATGGCATTTCCGTTAACCCTATCTCGCCTATGACACTCATGACCGTACGAACGGACAGATAACTGCTACAAGAAGCAAGATAACGTCACAGGACACCAGCCATTCTTTATTTCTTTATGGCGCACATAATGCAATCAGGGTGGGAAATGCAGATGCCACAAGCCCACGTAATAGCCATAGATCAGATTCCATGTAACCTACGAACTCCAGCTATATATTTCCATCAAAACAACCATTTTCCTTCTTTATGTCCATTTGTCAGAAGACCAATTTATGCATCTATATGTTTATGCATCTAATGTGTTTCCCTATCACAGTCACATGCATTGCTAACTGTCTGTCATTTCCAGTGCAGATTGCCACTGTTACCATCATAAAGGTCAATCAATGACCTGCAGACGATTGCAAAATGGTCTTCATGTTAACAAGAACATCGAAACATATAAAGACAACGAAAGCGTCAAACCAACAGCTGGCCTGGCTAGTTCAACCAACAATTGTTTTTACTCACTGACTGAGTTTAATTTGTAACATACTGCACTGTTACAGCTCAAATCATCTGGTGACAGACTTATGATGGTTAACATATTGCAGAGTGTTGAGCTGAAAAAAAAAGTGGTACGTGCTGTTATTGAAAATTGTTTCATGCACTATAGTCTATATCCGAAACTGCATACCTGAACGGAATATCTCAAAAAGGAATGTAAAAGGCAGATACATCTTTCTGGTTGATAAACCTAAATTTCAATGTGTTCATTTTGCTGACTCCCATTGGAAAGGAGATTGTTTCATGTCCAGCGGTTAGAAGGTAAGTGTGGGTGTGTTGCGAGGGGGAGGGGGGCAAGAGGAACGGTCTATCCATCTGTTACACAAGAAGTCAGCAAAGATTTGCTGCATGATGTTATCAGATTTCGACAACAGATCGATTTTATCTGAAAGTCAAGAATGCTGAAGTACGCATAATGTATAATTGGGGTCACTGTCACTCCAAATGATGATATTTTTTGATTGTGTGCAGGTTTTCTGGATTCACAGACTTTTTCTTTTTCTGTTTCTGTTAACCAAACTCGGGTCCCTAATCAGCACGTTGAGGAATATTTCAAGGTAAGTTTAAAGATACAGAGCAATTTTCTAAACCATCATTGCACAAGCTGTGTATGGCCACGGGGAAAAGTCCATATAATTCTCGTTA
>CM060310.1:74900127-74902627 GCA_030674185.1 Monoplex corrugatus | reverse complement strand
ATACACACACTGATCTGTCATTATCATTATAGTTATATACCTTTAAGAATACACACACTGATCTGTCATCATTATCATTATCATTATAGTTAGATACCTTTAAGAACACACACACACCGATCTGTCATTATCATTATAGTTATATACCTTTAAGAATACACACACTGATCTGTCATCATTATCATTATAGTTAGATACCTTTAAGAATACACACACTGATCTGTCATCATTATCATTATCATTATAGTTAGATACCTTTAAGAATACACACACTGATCTGTCATTATTATCATTATCATTATAGTTAGATACCTTTAAGACTACACACACTGATCTGTCCTCATTATCATTATCATTATAGTTAGATACCTTTAAGAATACACACACTGATACTGTCATTATTATCATTATCATTATAGTTAGATACCTTTAAGAATACACACACTGATCTGTCATTATTATCATTATCATTATAGTTAGATACCTTTAAGACTACACACACTGATCTGTCCTCATTATCATTATCATTATAGTTAGATACCTTTAAGAATACACACACTGATCTGTCATTATTATCATTATCATTATAGTTAGATACCTTTAAGAATACACACACTGATCTGTCATTATTATCATTATCATTATAGTTAGATACCTTTAAGACTACACACACACTGATCTGTCATCATTATCATTATAGTTAGATACCTTTAAGAACACACACACTGATCTGTCCTCATTATCATTATAGTTATATACCTTTAAGAACACACACACTGATCTGTCATCATTATCATTATAGTTAGATACCTTTAAGAACACACACACTGATCTGTCCTCATTATCATTATAGTTATATACCTTTAAGAACACACACACTGATCTGTCCTCATTATCATTATCATTATAGTTATATACCTTTAAGAATACACACACTGATCTGTCATCATTATCATTATCATTATAGTTAGATACCTTTAAGAACACACACACTGATCTGTCATCATTATCATTATAATTATAGTTATATACCTTTAAGAACACACACACTGATCTGTCATCATTATCATTATCATTATAGTTATATACCTTTAAGAACACACACACTGATCTGTCATCATTATCATTATAGTTAGATACCTTTAAGAACACACACACTGATCTGTCATTATATCATTATCATTATAGTTAGATACCTTTAAGAACACACACACTGATCTGTCCTCATTATCATTATCATTATAGTTAGATACCTTTAAGAACACACACACTGATCTGTCATCATTATCATTATAGTTATATACCTTTAAGAACACACACACTGATCTGTCATCATTATCATTATAGTTAGATACCTTTAAGAACACACACACTGATCTGTCATCATTATCATTATAGTTATATACCTTTAAGAACACACACACTGATCTGTCATCATTATCATTATAGTTAGATACCTTTAAGAACACACACACTGATCTGTCATCATTATCATTATAGTTATATACCTTTAAGAACACACACACTGATCTGTCATCATTATCATTATCATTATAGTTATATACCTTTAAGAACACACACACTGATCTGTCATCATTATCATTATCATTATAGTTATATACCTTTAAGAACACACACACTGATCTGTCATTATTATCATTATCTTTATAGGTATATACCTTTAAGAACACACACACTGATCTGTCATCATTATCATTATCATTATAGTTAGATATCTTTAAGAACACACACACCGATCTGTCATTATCATTATAGTTATAGTTATATACCTTTAAGAACACACACACTGATCTGTCATCATTATCATTATAGTTATATACCTTTAAGAATACACACACTGATCTGTCATCATTATCATTATCATTATAGTTATATACCTTTAAGACTACACACACTGATCTGTCATCATTATCATTATCATTATAGTTAGATACCTTTAAGAACACACACACACCGATCTGTCATTATCATTATAGTTATATACCTTTAAGAATATACACACTGATCTGTCATCATTTTCATTATCATTATAGTTAGATACCTTTAAGAATACACTAACTGATCTGTCATCATTATCATTATTATCATTCTCGTTATCATCATGTGCCATGCCGCATGGTCTTGGCGATCATGATTATAGGTGTCTGTCTTTTGTCGCCAGCAAGTACATCTCCCACCCTCTCTGTCTTCATCTACTCGGCAAAACTGTCTAATATTTTCTTCCTGGGTCTACCTGGTGCTCTTTGTACTGAGAATAAACTTCGGTTTCGTAATTCAAACAATCCTAAATTAGCCCCACGTACACAGTCACATCAGACTGTTCTACCATTTTGGATTGATGAAACTCGAGATACATCTGCCGCATGATGTTTTGAAATTGAATTGCAGATCCAGAACAAGGATGCTGGAAACAAAACAAAACAAAAATTACAAAGCAAAACAAAACAATTCATTACAAAACAAAACAATATCACACAAT
>CM060310.1:74882627-74895127 GCA_030674185.1 Monoplex corrugatus | reverse complement strand
CCTCTGAAATTAAAGAAGTGACATGCGATTTAGGAACCCATAAACGGGACAGGACTACAGTCCAGAGGCTGAGGAGAGGGGGAGAGGGGGTGGTTAATAAGAAAGGATGGAGATTTTGAGAGATGGGGGGATAGATGGAAAGTGGATGCAGTGGGGGGGGGGGGGGGGAGGAGGGATAGGTTAGACGGAGGTTAAGCCCCGAGAAAGAGGGTATGTGATCTCCTTCTAGCAGATCGAATTTGTAGATGAGTCACCGTCCACACAGAAGATTTAGGCAGAAATCAATCAATCACACGACGGGGAAAACTGCCTCTCCGACCATCTATGAAAAGAAGCCGACGTGAGCGTTGTATGGTAGTCCGCAGGATAATAATGCAATAAATCGATTTTTCCAGTTTGGGGTGTATTTAGAGCTGTTTGTTCAGGAGGGGTTTATTGCACTGGGACACTTCAATATGCCTTCCACCCAAATCATGCCAGTAATTACCGTTTGTCAATACCAGCATATCCTATAACCTCCTAACTGTGGGATGAGACGAATTTTACGTCAGCAAATGGACGATGCCGTTGAATCGACTTCTTTTTATTGCGGGAATCTTTAACACTGAGTATGTCATAATTATGGGGGGATGAAAGTAAGTGGAATTTTTAGAGAAGATAAAATTCTAGGGGAAAGTAGTCTTAACAAGTAACACTTCCCTGAGCGCTCGAATTTTCACAAGGAAAGTCTTACTTGTAGGATTCCACGCAACATACAGTTTCATTCATTTTGTTCGAGTACGTACGCCATTAGGATTCTACGCAAAACATAGTTTCGTTCTTTTTGTTCAAGTACGTATAATACTTAACAGCCCTCTTAAATCAGAAGTAATTCGGTTTTTGTTATATTTATTATCATTCGATATATCGCTGTTTCTGGCTCTACTTAACCCGAGGACCAAGGGATGGCCATAATCTGCATAAGATCAGAGCTACAAGTATACTGATATTGGTGCTGGTAAACCTTGACTGTCATTGTTAGTAATGTGGTTGTTTGGAGCCTGGCGTTTGTTCATAAGGGATTCATCGCACTCAGACAGTTTCATATGCGCTCCACCCAAATCTGCCAGCAATTACCTGGCAGACTCCTTGAGCCTGCGTAAGGTCTTAAACTGAGAAGCAAAAAACAAACAAACAAACAAAACAAAACAAAAACAAAACAAACAAACAAACAAACAAACAAACAAACAAAAAAACCCATCTAAAAACCAACCAACCAACCAAACAAAAAACAACAAACAAAAAAAAACAACAAAAAAACCCCCCACAAACAAACAAACAAAAAAAGGTGGGAGTTCGGGGAGACCTCTAAAATACTAAGCTGACACCACCAGAATGATGGAAAAAATTGAGATGGGCTGCAAACAGCCAACTTTTAATGCTGCGGGTGCGTGGGACTGAACTCAAGATATCAGATCCAGAGTCCACGGCTGTATTAAAAGAATCAACCAGCCCACTAGTAATATAAATATTGTACCACTGCTTCAAAAACAAAACAAAACAAAACAAAACAAAACAAAACAAACAAAAAACAACAACCAAAAAAAACAAAAAAACAAAAACACATCAGTCAACAGAGTGACGGGCTCAATAACCGGGGTTAAGTGGCCAAGACATTTGTCCTGCCACATTCCGTCCGGTGGGTGAAGGGTGGAGATATTTCCGATGTTTTCGTTCAATGTTTGTACAGACGTGCTAGTGTTCAACCCCGTTCGTGTGTATATGCGCATGCAGAACATCAAATACACTTGTTAAAGATCCTGAAGTCATGTCAATGTTTGCTTGCTTATGGAAACACCCCTCCCCCCACACCCACTCACACCCACAAACACACACACAAAACCAGTATGCACACCCATTTAGTAAGCAGACAGTCCAGGAACATTACACCACCACAATGTAACCACAAAATGTGCATAAACACATCCAAAAAGACATTGCTCAAAACGAAAAATCCGAAACAACAACGAGAAAACAAAGCAAAGCAAAGCAAAGCAAACCAAACTAAGCGAAACAAAAAACGCCCCCCCCCCCCCCCCCAAACGAAACAAAAACAAAATCAATAACAATCAAAACACCTATCGTTGCAAGAATGCAAGCTAAACTTACACAACACTGAAAATGCCGACAACGCTAATCATCATTACAAATATGCCTGACTCTTAAATAATTCAGGATTTACTTTTTTCTCCACTTAAAAACAATTATTGTGAAAAAATGCTCAAATCTGCCAACAAAATTTCATAATACTCCCATGGGAAACCGATAGTCTACCATAGACGAGTAATTCATTTTTCCTGGTTTATGCGGCATCCAGTCTCCCATGTCAAAACATTGTGACCACGTCAAGGAATTGCCCATTGCCAAAGTTTATTAAAAGCTGGTGCTGATACAGTCAGCCGACAGTTGTGCCGTTAACTGTAACTTTGGCTCATGGAAGCTGTCTTTTGACAAACGGCATTGAGTCTCTCTCTCTCTGTGTGTGTGTGTGTGTGTGTGTGTGTGTGTGTGTGTGTGTGTGTGTGTGTGTGTGTGTGTGTGTGTGTGTGTGTGTGTGTGTGCGTGCGTGTGTGTGTTTCTGTCATGTAAGACGTGTTTATACAGAATAGCTAGTTGTGTTGTGATTCAGATCTTTGGTTATTTATTTACTTACTCTATATACATTTTCCATTTTTTGAAGATAAGATACACAGATACACATGTCATTTACGTGTAACCTGCTTATGGAAACACCCCTCCTTGCAACTGATACTGGCAAAGTCTCTCTCCTCACACTCCTTGATCTGTCTGCAGCCTTTGATACCATTGATCATGGTATTCTCCTTTCTAGACTTCATCATAAATTTTGGCATCTCTGACATTGCTCTCTCCTTTTTCACTTCATATCTGTCAAACAGAAAACAAACTGTTCTCATTAATGGCACTTACTCTCAACCTGCATGCCTGACCTGCGGTGTTCCACAAGGATCTGTCCTTGGCCCTGTTATTTTCACTCTTTACACCTCCCCCCTGTCCACCATCATCAACTCCCACTCTATAAAACACCACTTCTATGCTGATGACACCCAACTTCTAGACAGTGACACACCAGACAATATACAGCGCCTGTTGACTCGCACCACTGAGTGTTACTCGGACATTAAGAACTGGATGACGTTCAACAAACTTCAGCTTAATGACGACAAGACAGAAGCTATCCTCATTGGCACCTGTCAGAAACTTTCTCAGCTGCCTCCTCTTTCTCTCCCATTATGTAACACATCAGTCCCAATTTCTGATTCAGCTAAAAACCTTGGTGTCTGCATTGATCTACCCTCTCCATGAACAACTTTGTTTCTCAAACTGCCAGATCTTGCTACTATCACCTCCATCGTATAAGCTTGATCAGGAAGTATCTCTCTGTGGAAACAACTGCAAAACTCGTTCTCTCCTTCATAATGTCTCGCATTGACTATTGCAATTCACTCCTGTCTGGTCTTCCTGCCTCCACCATTCACATCCTACAGCGCATTCAAAACAATGCTGCACGCCTTGTACTCAAAAAGAAAAAAGCTGACCACATATCTCCTCTCCTGGCACAACTTCACTGGCTCCCTGTATCAAAGCGCATACAGTACAAACTAGACACCATGTGCTACAAAAGCCTCAATAACGCAGCCCCCGATTACCTGTCAAGCCTACTTGAGATCTATGTTCCCTCACGTACCCTCCGCTCTGCCTCCGATCCTCTGACTTTTCGCTTTCCACGCACCAAGCTCAATACCTATGGTCCACGAGCCTTCTCTGTTTCTGGTCCACTTTCCTGGAACAAACTTCCTCGCTCTGTCCGTCAGCAACCTACTTTTGTCTCCTTCAAGTCCGCTCTCAAAACTCACCTTTTCTCCTCTGCATAAAATCCTGACCTCACTCATCCCCCCTCTGTAGCCTGTCTCCACTCGGAGGGGAATCACATTGTAATATATATTTGTATATAATATGCTCTCTATAATTTTCCATTGCTTTTATTCTTTTTCCCCATTTATAGCCATGTGTGCGTGTGTGTGTGCGTGTGTGTGCGCGCGTGCGTAAGTGTATGTTCAGCGCTTAGATTTGATTTTTATCGAGATTTTGCGCTATATAAATATTGTAATTATTATTATTATTAACCAAGATTATTCCAGTGGTAGGCTGATAAAATACCAGTATGAAATACAGACTAGGTAAAACATAGTCTAGGTAGGGCCTCAGGACCTGACCAGCTCATGGGTTTATGTGCAGGCTGAAGGCTTGTGCCATGATCACCATACACATGGCACCTGTGACGTTAGTGCATATGGAATTCGTTCCGAGCGCGGAGACGTCATCTTGAGAAACTGAAACTGAAACTTTTGACAAACAGAGCAGTAACTATAAAATACAGAAGACTGGTTGGCGAAGAGAACTCACGCACACCAATCAGCCTGCAAGAGTTCGATTCTGACTTGGGGACTAGTTCTGTGTGCACGACCTCCAGTCTACCCAGCTACATATAGGCACAGACCCTGTTCAGAGTTTGCAGTTTTTCCCAGTTGATCAAGCGGCGGATTCACATGCTAATGGTTGTGGGTTCGAATCCCGGGGTACGCTACGTTAAAACTGGCCTTCTCACTGTCCGATCTAACATCATCGTTGTTCTGGTGGAGTCAGTATAGGATCAGATAAGTCCCCCTTACCCCACTTCCCTGGGATGTTTATCCCCGTCGGCCATATCAACTGAGTGGTTTCCGACGTAAAAACTGAATCAAATCAATCAGTCAATCAGCGTTTGGGAAGATAAAGCAGCGAGGGAGAAGAGATGGACATTAACCTCATAATATTGAACCCGTCGCTGTGGTGTAGTTGTTAACACAACAGACTACCGACTGGAAGGTTGTGGGTTCGAATCCTCCATCAGTCCCTTCAAAAATATATCATTGTGAGATTTTTCGGCTCTAACCGGCTCCTACTCAGAGTCTGGCGTGCTATGGGCTCATTGGGAAGACTGGGACCACACAGTCGAGTCTCATCCACTTCACGGATGCGCCATTGAGGGTATTGCTCAAAGCTTCTGACCAGCACTGCAGACGTCTGTATCTCTCGGGCCTGGTTGACGCCAGGATATATTATGATAGTAAGCGTACAGTACAGCCCTGTCACGCAGTCTCAATCCTAGATGACTCTCCAAAGCATCATGATTATCATCCTCATCAATATCATCATCATCGCACTGTAAAAACTGTTCCAGCTTCTGCGGCCATTAAGATGGTGTAGATAATGGGAAGAAAAAAAAAACCTGACCATAAAGGTAACCTCCCTGAGTGCGATGATCCTTAAACAACAACAACAAACAAACAAAAAACCCATCAAAATATTGACCTAGAGAAAAACTGAGGTCCTCACCACCTCACTCCCCTATGACCTAAAAGGTTATGGGATAACCCTCACCTTTCCTTTAAATGTATATTTAATTCAGCTATTTGCTATAGATGAAAGGGCCGAAACACTTGCTTGGCAGGGATTTTCTCCTCTGAGGACCTTCTGCTGTCTGGCTATCCCCAGAGTTTCTTACTACTCTTATTTATTCATCATAAAAATATGTTTTTTTGGGTAAGTTCTACTTTGCGAATCACTCTGCCTCAAAGCGCATAAAGATATTACATTTCTGTTATCTTACTGTCTGCCCCCCCCCCTCCCCCCCAAACAAACGTTTCAGATTTATTGTTTCCCTAAAGCATCATTTCCTGTTATTGGAAACGATGTCATGTCTGGATGTGGTAGGACGACTGAGTCTGTGTTATCTTATGGAATGCTTCAAAACAAGCCTTGTGCGGTCACATGTTTTTGGAGTTGTGCTTCTTCTGCCCTGATTGTCTGGAAGGGAATGGCCTAATATCTTAGTTTTTATTACCTAATGTGTGTTGCAGAAAAAAAGTTTATGATCAAGTCTGTATATTAAATGCTTACGACAGAAAACCAAATACTGTTTACGAGGTCAGAAATCTTGCTGCTTGAGACATGTTGCGATGCCTGTTTTGAAAGACATACCGTAAAAAACGTAAAGTGAAAGCAAGAAATGTAAACAGAATCATAACCAGCAATGTTTTGAAAGATGTACAGAATGACTCCTCCCAAGTAGCAACCGCACTTCTTGCAATAACGAAAAAGACAGTATCGAACATAAACTTCAACAAAGTAAGCATCTGAAATACTTCTGGAAAAGCGGGAAGATTTATTTTGAGAACATCTGTATAGCGGCTCTAAATCAGTCACCAAACAGCAAGTGTTCTGCTATCTAAAATTGGGAAAGCATCGGCAGATTAACTACGTTTAATGTTATCATTTCACTTTCAAAACTACGCCTTTACCGCGGTCAATGGCACGCGCTTCTCACAGGTATTCGTTCGTTATTTGCAATATTTGCCATCTTTAAAGCGAAATTTAAAAACATCTCCTCAAACAACAGTGTTACTATTATTCATCATGATCTTCATGTGCCCTGCCGCATGGCGTTGGCGATATGGCCCTCCATACAAATCTATCCCTTGTCGCTGCAAGTACAATTCCCACCCTCTCCGTCCTCAGCCATCCTGCAAGTCCGTCCAATATTTTCTCCCTGGGTCTACCTGGTGTTCTCTTTCCCTCCAGCTTTCCTGAGGTGACCAGGTTCTCTAATTTCTCTTTCCTCATAAACGTCCTATAAATGTTGCTTGTCTTTTTCTAACGTTCTTTATTAATTATCTTCTTGTGTCTGCCTCTTTCAAGACTTTCTTGTTTGCTTTTTTTACTGTCCACGGAACTCTCAACATTCTGCTCAGAAATATTGTTGATATTAGCCAATCTTTTTCTCCTCTCTCCCCTTAAGCCATGTCTCGTACTCGTGTGATTGGTTGCATGAGATAAGACTATCTGTGTATGTTTCATCGATTTAATTTGCAAGCCTGCGTCACTACATGTGCATTCGCCAGTATAAGTCACTGAGTAACTGTTTGTGTCTGTTTACGTGCGAACATAGGTGCACGCATATTTGTTTGTTTGTTTTTGTTTGTTTGTGTGTATGTGTGTGGTGTGTGTGTGTGTGTATGTATGTGTGTGTCTGTGTGTGTGTGTGTGTGGTGTGTGTCTGTGTGTGTGGTGTGTCTGTGTGTGGTGTGAATGTATGTATTATATGCAAGAGTGTTCTCGTATCATACACGTCAATACTGTGGTGTGGTTTTCTTGTTCGCTGTCATATCATGCTTATATCATTCATTCATCGCTGACTCGTGTTTTTATGTATAACATCGTCTGTACTGTACAAAGGTTTGGGATTTGCTTTCTGGGATGTTGCGATACATATATAGTCATAGTATTTAATGTTGCAGAATACAGATATAACGCCCTCCCCTCTCTCGCCCTCTGCACTACACACACATTTATTCGTACATACACACATAGTTGAACTCCACATACACAGTGTGCACGAGCGCGAGCAAACGTATTCACTAATACTCCCTAACCCCCCCTCCCCCCCCAAAAAAAAAAAAACACACACACACCAAAACAAACAAACAAACAAACAAACAAACAAACAAACAAACAAACAAACAAACAAACAAACAAACAACAACAACAACCCACACAGAGAGCAAATAAACGAAAATCCAACTGAATCAAGACACAACATTAAGCAGAAAAATGTCATAACAGTCCAACAGAGAAACGTACATTAGAAGTGTCTTCGAGACAGGATACTCAAAATCACCAGAAGATAACGATGACTTTAGAAAATTTGATAAATACTGCTGATCTCACTACTGACCTTTTCCCTTCCTGCAAAGAAGTAACACGATGACAACACTGATTTAACTGACAGACATTTTTGTTACATATTGATAACATTGATTTAACTGACAGATATTTTTGTAGAATAAACTTCAGTCCGTCATCATGGAATTTAGGACATACACACACAAGTACATACACGCGCCGCACACATGCACATGTGCACACACACCCACATATACCACACACGCGCCTGCGTGCGGACACACACCCCCCCAACACACACACAAACACGTACAATCCCCCACAGTACACACACACACATACTCACACCACACACACACACACACACACACACACACACACAACACACACACACACTTACACACACTCTTTCTCTCTCTCTCTCTCACACACACACACACACATACACACACCGACACACCCACACCCCCCCCACCCACCCACCACACTCACACATAAATAACACACACGCACATGTGCACACACACACACACACACACACTCACACACAGCACACACACACACACACATACACACTACACACACACACACACACACACACACACACCACACACACACACACACACATCAACACCCCCAGACCCAGACGCACCAACCCACTCACCCACGTTCTCACACGCACAACACAAGGTCAGCAGATCCTTTAATGAACACATTATGGTGACCCAGACTTGCCCAGAATAACAATCACTTATATCACTTTTCCCCTCAGGACATAAAGCAGAAAGTTATGACAAGCTTCAAATCGCAATAAAGTCAGCGGTGTTGTGTTTTATTGGTCCCAATGCAGTCAAACTACATCGATCAGCAACTCTCTTGGGTCAAGTTTGTGTTGGTGAAAGAGAAGAGAAGAGAAGAGAGAGAAGAGGAGAGAGGAGAGACGAGGGTCAGAGAGAGAAAAAGAAAGAGAGGAGAGAGAGAAAAGAGAGAGAGAGAAAAAGAAAGAGCGAGCGATATAATATATATTATTATATATAGAGAGAGAGAGAGAGGGAGACAGAGAGTGTGTGTATGTGGTGTGTGTGTGTATGACAGAGTGAGAGAGACAGAGAAGAGAGAAGAGAGAGAGAGAGAGGAGGGAGGGAGGGAGAGGAGAGAGCAGAGAGAGACAGAGAGAAAGTGTATATGTGTTGTGTGTTGACAGAGTGAGTGAAGAGGAGGAGAGAGAGAAGAGAGAGAGAGAGAGAGAGAGAGTAAGGAGAAGAGAAGAGAGACAGAGAGGGAGGGATAGAAAGAAAGAAGAGAGAGAGAGAGAGTAATGAGAGAGACAGAGAGACAGAGAGGGAGGGATAGAAAGAAAGAAAGAGAGAGAGAGAGAGAGAGAGAAGAGAGAGAGAGAAGAGAGAGAGACAGAGAGAAAGAGAGAGGACAGAGAGAGAGAGAGAGATCCTTGATAAAATTCGGTTGAAATACGGTTGGGAAATCGTTGCTCATGTGTTAATAACTGTGATCATACTACATCAAAAATGGGATTTTAACGTCTGTTCAAACCTAACGGCGACTTTCTGCCGGCTGGATCTGTGGTGTAATGTCGCTAAACAGCTATCCAGAAACGGCCTAGACACATTTTCCTCACAGACAGACAGACAGACAGACAGACAGACAGACAGACTGGTCAGACAGACAGACAGAGTGATGCGCAATACCGCATCTACTAGCATGCCTGTGATTGGGGGAAAAAAAACTTTTTGAAAAAGGAGATTGCAAAACTAAACAGAATTATTTGCAAGTCGTTTGGCAAAGAAAAGACAGATGTCTTTATCACTGCCAGCCATTTCTCTAAGGAAAATACACAAAAGCTTGACAACGGTAAGCCGTGTAACAAACAAAACAATCACTGGCATATCCACAGAAGCCATTACGTACAACAGTGAGCCATTTTACAAAGAAAATACACAGCGCTTGATTACTGCAAACCATTTTACGGAAGAACTTTTTATCACTGCAAGACATTTTACAAGTAAAAGAAACAATGATATTACCAGTACAAGCTATTTCAAAAATAATAACACTTTACCGAGACAAGCTATTTTACGAAGAAAATAGACGGAAGAATTATCATTGCAAGCCAGCTAAAAAAAAAAAAATAAAGAAAGAACCATGTTAGTTTTCCATTGTAAATCGTTTTTATAAAACGGCCAAAGACAGGCCTTTCCCCAGCAACAAGTAAATGAAACGTTTGATATGCTACTGCTAAGGTGGACACACAATTCTTTTTTTTTTTAAATGCCATAAAGCCATACGGAGGAACCGTACGGCTGAGTTTCAGTTTCAGTTTCAATTTCTCAAGATGACGTCTCCGCGCTCGAATGCAATCCATATACACTGACGTCACAGATGCCATGTGTATGGTGATCATGGCACAAGTCTTCAGCCTGCACATCAACCCATGAGCTGGCCAGATCCCGTAAGGTTGAACTGGTATTGTTATTTTTGTTTAAAGCCCAGCCGACTGCGTAGAGCCATATCAGGGTTAGGGACTGTCCAGAAGAAAAATGGTGAGGAGACTGATGACCACTGAACAACAACAATAACAGCAATAAAACAGCTTGTCATCTGTGCAGGGGATGGCGCTAGGCTCAAATCCTATGATATCAGAGTCTTCCCCCTACATTTATTGGCACCATTTGATGGTAAGTAAGGTTTGTGTTCTTATTGTCATGTGGGTGTGAAAGGGTCAGGGAGATGCAGTTCTTACTAATAAACATTTTCGATGCATTGAGCTGACATTCAACCACGACTTGGCTCTTTGCAATAACAGCATGATATAACACATTCAACCACGACTTTGCTCTTTGCAATAACAGCATGATATAACACATTCAACCACGACTTCGTTCTTTGCAATAACAGCATGATATAACACATTCAACACGACTTCGTTCTTTGCAATAACAGCATGATATAACACATTAACCACGACTTCGTTCTTTGCAATAACAGCATGATATAACACATTCAACCCCGACTTGTTCTTTGCAATAACAACATGATATAACACATTAACCACGACTTCGTTCTTTGCAATAACAGACATGATATAACACATTCAACCACGACTTCGTTCTTTGCAATAACAGCATGATATAACACATTTAACCACGACTTCGTTCTTTGCAATAACAGCATGATATAACACATTCAACCACGACTTCGTTCTTTGCAATAACAGCATGATATAACACATTCAACCACGAACTTCGTTCTTTGCAATAACGGCATGATATACAATTCAACACGACTTCGTTCTTTGCAATAACAGCATGATATAACACATTCAACCACACTTCGTTCTTTGCAATAACAGCATGATATAACACATTCAATCACGACTTTGCTCTTTGCAATAACAGCATGATATAACACATTCAACCACGACTTCGCTCTTTGCAATAACAGCATGATATAACACATTCAACCACGACTTCGTTCTTTGCAATAACAACATGATATAACACATTCAACCACGACTTCGTTCTTTGCAATAACAGCATGATATAACACATTCAACCACGACTTCGCTCTTTGCAATAACACAGTATGATATAACACATTCAACCACGACTTGGTTCTTTGCAATAACAGTATGATATAACACATTCAACCACGACTTCGCTCTTTGCAATAACAGCATGATATAACACATTCAACCACGACTTCGCTCTTTGCAATAACAGCATGATATAACACATTCAACCACGACTTCGCTCTTTGCAATAACAGCATGATATAACACATTCAACCACGACTTCGCTCTTTGCAATAACAGCATGATATAACACATTCAACCACGACTTGTTCTTTGCAATAACAGCATGATATAACATTCAACCACGACTTGTCTTTGCAATAACAGCATGATATACATTCAACCACGACTTCGCTCTTTGCAATAACAGCAATGATATAACCATTTCATGGCAAAACTTGGGAAATCTTATTTAGACACTGTGCTCCCTCCTTTTCTTGTATAATGGGTTGCAGTGAATAGAACCAAACATACACGCGTGCACACATCTATCTATCTATTATCTGTCTGCCTATCTATCTGTCTGCCTATCTATCTGTCTGCCTAGCTATCTGTCTGCCTAGCTATCTGTCTGCCTATCTATCTGTCTGCCTATCTATCTATCTATCTATCTATCTATCTGTCTGTCTATCTATCTATCTATCTATCTATCTATCTATCGATCTATCTCTGTCTATCTGTCTGTCTGTTGTCTGTCTCTCTCTCTCTATATATATATATGTATTATGTGTTTGTGAATGTGTGTATGTGCATATATATCGATATATACATATTTGGCATCTTTTACAGAGACAAAAACAAACAAACATAAAAAAACAATCCTGATGACTAAAATTTACTAGTCACACATCCACAGACACAGACACACACAGAAGGAGAGGGAGAGACAGAGAGAAGAGAGAGAAAGAGAGAGAGAGAGAGAGAGAGAGACAGACAGACAGACAGAGAGACAGAGATAGAGAGAACACAGAAAGACACAAAGAGAGTGTCTGATGCAATGACTAGTTAAGATAATGTCCATTTGTTAAGGCTGTCACAAGCTAAGTGCTTATTGTGGTTTACCTGTACAGATTACAATAGGTTCTACTGTACGCCTCTCCTCCCTTATCTAAACAGGTCGTTTTTCCAG
>CM060310.1:74860127-74867627 GCA_030674185.1 Monoplex corrugatus | reverse complement strand
CTTTGAGCAAGACAGACAGACAAACCATACAAAACCACCAACACCTCACATGAAAATAACAATATAAGAGAATAATTGCCGCCACATCCTCACAGACAAAAACTGAAGAGTTCTTACATATGTTTTGGAATCGAAATAATCAAGACATTTACCACGGCATTTTCAAGCAAGACAGACAGACAGACCAGCCATACAAAACCATCAACATCTTACATGAAAATAACTAAATAAAAGAACCATTGCTGACAAATCTTCACAGACAACAACTGAAGAGTTCTTACATAAATATTGGAGTCTAAATAACCAAGACATTTACCACGGCACCTTCGAGCAAGACAGACAGACAAACCATACAAAACCACCAACACCTCACGTGAACATAACAAAACAGAACCATTGCTGCCACATCTTCACAGACTAAAATTGAAGAGTTCTTACATACGTATTGGAATCGAAATAATCAAGACATTTACCACGGCACCTTCGAGCAAGACAGACAGACAAACCATACAAAACCACCAACACCTCACATAAAAACAACAAGTCACAGAACCCTGGCTGCCACATCTTCACAGACAAAAACTCGAGTTCTTATATACGTATTGGAATCGAAATGATCAAGACATTTACCATGACACCTTCAAGCAAGACAGACAAGACAAGCCATAAAAAAGCCACCAATACCTCACATGAAAATAACAGAACTATTGCTGCCACATCATCACAGACAACTGAAGAGTAAACATATTGGAGCCTAAATAATCAAGACATTTACCACGACACTTTCAAGCAAGACAGACAGACAAACCATACAAAACCACCAACACCTCACATGAAAATGAATTAACAGAACCGTTGCTGCCACGTCTTCACAGACAACAAATGAAGAGTTCTTACAAACGTATTGGAATCGAAATAATTAAGACATTTACCATGACACCTTCGAACAAGACAGACAGACAAACCATACAAAACCATCAACACCTCACATGAAAAGAAACAAAATAACAGAACCATTGCTGCCACCTCTTCACAGACAAAAACTGAAGAGTTCTTACATACGTATTGGAATCGAAATAATCAAGACGATTACCACGACACTTTCAAGCAAATAAGACAGACAAACCATACAAAACCACCAACACCTCACATGAAAACAACAAGTCACAGAACCCTGGCTGCCACATCTTCACAGACAAAAACTCAAGAGTTCTTACATACGTATTGGAATCGAAATAATCAAGACAATTACCATGACACCTTCAAGCAAACAAGACAAGACAAATTGTACAAAACCACCAACAACTCACATGAAAATAACAAAATCACAGAACTATTGCTGCCACATCTTCTCAGACAAAAACTGAAGAGTGAACGTATTGGTATCGAAATATTCAAGACATTTACTATGACACTTTTAAGCAAATAAGACAGACAAACCATACAAAAACCACCAACACCTCACATGAAAATCACAGAACCATTGCTGCGACATCTTCACAGAGAAAAACTCAAAGAGTTCTTACGTACGTATTGGAATCTATATAGTCAAGAAATTTACCATGACACTTTCAAGCAAACAAGACAGAAAAACCATACAAAACCACCAAAACTTCACATGAAAATAACAAAATAACAAAACCACTGCTGCCACATCTTCACAGATAAAAACTGAAGAGTTCGTACGTTTTGGAATGAAAATAATCAAGACATTTACCATGACACCTTCAAGCAAGACAGACAAGACAAACCATACAAAACCATCGACACACATGAAAATAATGTAACAGAACCACTGCTGCCACATCTTCACAGACAACTGAAGAGCTCTTACATACGTATTGGAGTCTAAATGATAAAGATATATTTACTGAATCTTCTCTGGAGAAAAAGAACTTTTTCTGCACGTATCAGAATCTGAAAAAAATCAAGACCTGAACTACATCTTTCTTCCCCACTCCCACCCTTTTCAACAAACTCGAGGATCGGTTCGCTTGTGGCTGAAAGAAGAAGAAGAAGAGCATTATCATCAGCGTAATGATTTCATACTTGAGGTTATCTCCCTCTTTCCTTGCGCCCTCTACATCCGGGGCTGTGACGCTGGGGGTTGATCTCCACGCGTCTGATTGGGTGGCGCGTGTAGCTTTAATTTCCGGCACTAAGGGTTTTATCAGTGACGTGCAGAAAACAGACCGCCACAGCCACAAAGACGTGAGGGCGGATTAGGGTGCTGTGGATAAGGTTGTAAAAGATAGTTGTGTAGCTTTGCTTCAGAACACTTTTTCGTTTTATGTTAAAGTTTATTTTCTTCACCAAATTTACGGACTAGTTTTTCGTTTGTTTTGTTTCTCTTCTGTACTTCAGCATCTCCCCCCCCCCCTTTTTTTTTTTATGAAGGATGTGTGGTACTTCAAAATGTTTAATAGGTTTTGCCGTTTGTTTGTCTGTTTTTCATTTCGTTAAAGTCGTAAAAGATAGTTATGTATTAACCTGTGGTTTAGCTTCAGAACACTTTTTCGTTTTATGCAAAGTTGTGCTTTCTTCTTCAAATTTATATACTGGTTTTTCGTTTGTTTTGTTTAATTTGTATCCTTTAGTGTCTTTCCGGTTTTTTTATATAAAAGATGTGTTACTTCAAAATTATTAAAATATATTTTGTTGTTTGTTTGTCTGCTTTTCATTTCGTTAAGCATTTTTCCTCATGAAAACAAACAAACATTCCCTGCCTCTCTGACTGCCTCCTACCCTCTGTCTGTCTGTATCGCTCTCTCTGCGTCACACGCGTTCTTCACTGGCAGGAATAAATTGTCTCTCTTTTCCATATCTTCTTTAGCAAACCTTCCTTCTTCTGGTTTTTAACACGTCGTCGTACGTATGAACGTTTTCTTTCACTGTAATATTTCGTTTTTCACAGAATGGAGATCAGCGTCAGAACAATTTTGCTTTTGTTATATTCAGGAAGTGAAATCATCATTCACACATTATCAATTTTCATAACCCTATATTGTTTTGACAAATATAAGAAGATCACTCTTCGTCAGCCCTATACTACTAAAGTTTAAAACAGAATAACATCACCTTTCTACCACCCTGCATTATCAACGTTTAGAATAAAGTAGTATCACCTTCTATCAACCCACATTACTAAGTTTTGAAAAAAAAATAACATCACCTTCTAGCATCCTACATATTACCCTGTCCACCAGCATTCTGCACTGTCAACCACGCAAACAAAGCTAAAACGTAACTCTTTGATTCCCTCACCCTATCCACCAGCTTCCTGTTTTTACTGTCGGTGGATAGGGTGCGGGAGTCAAAGGGTTAAGGGACAATTTTAACTATACATATTCATTCATTCATTCAATCATTCATTCATTCATTCATTCATTCATTCATTCATTCGTTCATTCATTCATTCATTCATTCATTCGTTCGTTCGTTCGTTCGTTCGTTCGTTCGTTCGTTCGTTCGTTCATTCATTCATTCATTCATTCATTCAGGCCTTATTATACGTACACTCAAGGAGACTTACCGATGTTACAGAGGGAGCCACTCCAGCCTTGCTCACAGAGGCACTGCCACGCCTCGTTGCAGTAGCCATGGAGACAGTCAGGGAAGGTCTGGCACTGGGAACAGTGGGCCCCCCTCCAGCCCAGCCGACAGCGACATTTGTTGGGCTCCTCACAAAACCCGTGGGCTGACTTACACTCTTCACTGCACTCCGCTGTATGGATGGCAAAAGGGAATTACAGAAGAACCACAAACACATGATACAAAAAATGTTTCTTAATTATGTATAAACCCCCCAACCCAACCCAAACCAAATCCAAACCAAACCAAAGCAAACCAAAGCAAGCAAGCAACCAACCAACCATACAACAAACAAACAACCAACCAATCAACCAAAAAAAACAACAACCAGCCAATCAGCCAACCAATCAACCAACCAACCAATCCAATCAACCAACCAATCAACCAACCAACCAATCAACCAACCAACCAGCCAACTAACCAAACCCAAAAATTTTCCACACAGAATAAAACCCCCAACATTATGTGACATTTTAGCCCTGACTGGTTCCAGTCCAGAGTCATCATCATCATCAAGTTCCCTGCCGCATGGCGTTGGCGATCATGGCCCTCCATACGCATCTATCCCTTGTTGCCGCAAGCACTTCTTCCACCCTCTCTGTCCTCAGCCACCCTGCAAGTCCGTCCAATATTTTCTCCCTGGATCTACCTGGTGCTCTCTTTAATCCAGAATAGAGCATGCTATAGTCTCGTTTGGAACTCTGGCACCACAGTCAAGCCTCCTCCACATTACAGATGCGTTATAGAGTGTGTTGCTCAATTTTCCTGACCAGCATCGCAGGTGTCTGTATTTCTTGGGCCTGGTAGACACTAGGATGCATTATGAAAGTAAGCGGTAGAGTACTGCGCTGCCTAGCTGTCTCAGTGCGAAATGGAGCATCATCAGTATCGCAACTATCATCATCATCATCATCATCATCATCATCATCATCATCATCATCATCATCATCATCATCATCATCATCATCATGATGTGCCCTGCCGTATGGCGTCGGCGATCATGGCCCTCCATACGAATCTATCCCTTGTCGCCGCAAGCACATCTTCCACCCTCTCTGTCCTCAGCCATCCTGCAATTATGTCCAATATTTTCTCCCTGGGTCTACCTGGTGTTCTCTTTCCCTCCAGCTTTCCTGTTTTGACCAGGTAACCTAATTCCCCTTTCCTTATAAAATGGCCAATAAATCTTGCTTGTCTTTTTGCTAATCTTCGTTATCAATGATCTTCTTGTGTCTGCCTCCATAAAGACTGTCTCGTTCGTTTCCTTTACTGTCCATGGAACCCTCAACATTCTTCTTAGAAACCACATCTCGGCTGCCTCAATCTTGTTCTGTCTTTGTGTGTTGACTGTCCACGCCTCACAAAACATTATCGGTTCTATATAACATTCAAGAACTCTCTTCCTGATGTTAACTGATAGGCATTTGTTGGTAAGAACGCTTTTCATCTTCTTGAATTCATCATCATACGATTTTGAAAATCTGTCCCAGAATTCTGTGGCGCTTCATGCATGGCTCTCATAATGGCCTAAATTTCGGTGTGTTGAGAATGCCTATCAATTAACATCAGGAAGAGAGTTGTTGAATGTAATATAGAACCGATGATGTTATACGACTGTGAGGCGTGGGCAGTCAACAAGCAAAACCAGAACAAGATTGAGGCAGCCGAAATGTGGTTTCTAGGAAGAATGTTGAGAGTTCCATGGACAGCAAAGAAAACAAACGAGACAGTCCTGATGGAGGCAGACACAAGATCATTCATAAAGAAGATTAGGAAAAGACAGGCAACATTTAAAGGCCATTTTATGAGGAAAGGGGAATTGGAGTACCTGGTCACAACGGTAAAGCTGGAGGGATAGAGAGCACCAGGTAGACCCAGGGAAAAAATATTGGACGGACTTGCAGAGTGGCTGAAGACAGAGAGGGTGGAAGAAGTGCTTGCGGAAGCAAGGGATAGATGAATATGGAGGGCCATAATCGCCAACGCCATGCGGCAGGGCACATGATGATGATGATGTTAAAAGTGTGATGGAGTGCTAAAATGAGCGGCGTGGGGGTAGTGACACAGAAGCAGAGCAGAAAATGGGACAGGGAAAACATCTACATTAGTCTCTGTTCCTGTTTACACACGAAAGCACCATGTGCTGCGGTAATATATCATGTGACGGACAACGATAAAGACTATCTTACCAGACCACGACTGAAGAACGATAAACATGTACAAAATGGCAACTCGGTGGAATAATTTTCTGTTTGCACACTGACTACTGGTGTGGTTTTATAGAATAACAAATATTGAAAGGTTACATAACTATATATTGTTTCAGAATAGTTTTGTTGTCTTTGAGATACGGAACATAAATTTCGTGAGACGTATACATTTTTAACAGATCAGAAAAGTTGGACAGACGAGGAACAATACAAAAAGTCAGAATAAAACAAAACATACAAATTTTACTTAAATCAAAAAGACTGTCAGCCTTAAAACAAATAGGAACCAGAAATACATGAAAATAGAATCAGAACGCTTATCTATAATAACAAAACAAGACAGGCGCAGAATTTCGGCAAGGACAACAAAGAATAACTGGAATAGCAGCAACAAAGAATAAATGGAATAGCAGCAACAACAAAAATAACTGGAATAGCAGAACAAAGTATGTATTCAGTCCGTAGGGGCGTGAGAAGTCGGTACAATTCAACAAGAAAAGAAAACAAAGTAAACAAAACGAAAACATGGGATGATATGGCCCCCGTTCTCTCTCTCTGTCTGTCTGTCTGTCTGTCTGTCTGTCTCTCTCTCCGTCTGTTTCTCTGTCTGTCTCTCTGTCTGTCACTGTCTCTGTCTCTGTCTCTCCCCCTCTGTCTGTCTGTCTCTTTCTCGTTCTCTCTCCGTGTCCTTTTCTGCCTGTCTGTCTGTCTGTGTCTGTCTGTCTCTGTCTCTCTCTTTCTGTCTCTCTGTCTCTTTTTTTGTTTTTGTTTTTGTTAAAGCCGAACTACACAAGTGATAACCTCACTGCACCGTAAAGTTTATCATCAAGCTACACAATTGATAACCTGATTGCACCGTGAAGTTTATCACTACACGTAATATCAGATGTTTCGGGGTATCAGAACCAGCAGTTACATCGGGGATGCGGGGGTTGGGGTATCCTAGCTGACGTCAGGCACATGGTGCCGTGTGGATTGGCTGTGAACTGACAGAATTTCAGGAACTTTTAATTTTACAACTGATTGACAAGTGGACACTGAATAGACAAACTTTACGACCATGCAGTAGGGTCGTCAGTACTCCATTGTCTGTGACCTTGAAGTTCTCTATAACCTGGATGGCAGAAAGATTTACAATAAACAAGCATTATTGTGGCATCCACGACAAGATCGTATTTGATGAAGCTGTACGTTTTGATTTCAAAAGCAACTGAAACTATGTGTCTTTTCATTCAGTGCCAGTTTAATGTCGAATATAACAGAAAAATTTACGAGTTGGTCAAAAAGAACCGTTTGTTGTTGTTGGTGGTGGTTATGTACTAGCAGATGTTTGGTAAATCAAGGGGAACAAAATAATCACTCAGTTTTGCTTTTATTCACCTAGAGATCTGGTCCAAAGTTTTGCACTGACCCTTTGACTCCCACACCTGTCCACCACCATCCTGCATTGTCAACTATACTAGCAAAGCAAAACCTTAACCCTTTGATTCCCTCACCCTATCCACCAGCTTCATGCAAAAAGCTGGTAGATAGGGTAAGGAAGTCCAAGGGTTCAGTTTTCGCACAGTTGGTGGATAGGGAAGGGGAGTCAAAGGGTTAACAAAATATTCCATTTTGCTTGGTGGTCACCAGCATGGTATATATTGTGCATGTTGAAAATGATACAAAGATTAGAGATGATACAGAAAGGAGCTGGGTG
>CM060310.1:74852627-74855127 GCA_030674185.1 Monoplex corrugatus | reverse complement strand
GGGGAGATGCTGGGGGCAATGAGAGATAGAGATGGTTGGAGGTCCATGGTCGCCGGCGCCATGCGGCAGGGCACCTGATGATGATGATGAATGAAAGCATCTGTCCCTCTGTCAGCCATTCACGGGCAATAGCCAGTGATCTCTTATGTCTTCTTAAACAAATGTCTTTTTCTCCTAATTTTTGTATTTGGTGTTTGTTTGTTTGTGATCTTATGCTTGACAAAGGCAAGTTGGCCGAAAATTTGGGCCTGTCTTGTCTGATTGTATTAAATACGTGTTTTGATTTTTTTTCGTGTTTCTTTTTTGTTTTGTTCTTCTTATGTCTTCTTTTGCTGATATATTGATATACTTCTGTTTCAGTATTCCTTCGTTCCAGGTGGATAACCTTTCCGTCAGAAAAGACAGTATCATCGTCTTTGTCTCTCTCTTTGAGGGAACCCAGATTACCGGAGAACAGATGTTTAAACTGTGGAGGTGAATAGAAACAGGAAAGAATCTTGGTAAGACAAGCTGACATTAAAAATTACTGCAAATACATTTACAACAAACTAATCATCTGACACACAAAGTTGCAGAGGAGGAAAGAGAGAGAGAGAGAGAGAGAGAGAGAGAGAGAGAGAGAGAGAGAGAGAGATAGAGAGATAGAGAGACAGAGAGAGAAAGAGGGAGAGAGAGAGAGGAGAAAGAGAGAAGAGAGAGAGAGAGACAGAGAGACAGAGACAGAAAGAGAGACAGACACGGAGGGAGAGAGAGAGAGAGAGAGGGAGGGAGAGAGAGAGAGAGAAAGAGAGAGAGAAGAAGAAGACGAAGGAGAGAGAGAGAGAGAGAGAGAGAGAGAGAGAGAGAGAGAGAGAGAGAGAGAGAGAGAGAGAGAGAAAGAGAGAGAGAAAAAAAAAGAGAGAGAGAGAGAGAGAGAGAAAGAGAGAGAGAAGAGAGAGAGAGAGAGAGAGAGAGAGAGAGAGAGAGAGAGAGAGAGAGGAGAGAGAGAGAGAGAAGCTCGCCGCAGGAATAGTGTGTATTTTCTCCCTCTTTTTTTCTTCATAAAGATTTCATATCTCAGATCTGTAATTTACTTTTCTCTTTCGTTCTTCTCGTTCAACGCATCCCCACCTCCTACCCGTCAACACACAGCAAAACATACATCCGAAGCACTTCAACTATCACCAAAACAACTGAATGTCTCCCTTAACGAACAAAAGCCTGCAGGCAAGTAAATGACAACTGTTGGGCCTGTGTTCAACAACCACCACCCAGCAAATCCCACTTAAAACGTACCGGCCAGGAGAATGTGAAGGGAATGTGGACTATGGTGGCGGGATCCACACCTCGCCATTGGGCCGGCGCCCTCTCCTCCCATGTCCCAAAGGGGTCCAGCGTGTTTCCTCCCAGCACGGGCGACACGGCGCTGCCAAATGTGCACACCGCCCTCGAGTTCAAGGTCGGGTTTGTCGGCAAGGGATTTTGTAGGTGGGAAAGACACACATGTAAAAACGTGCGACATTCCTCTTCGCACATCCAGTCCTCCTCCTCTTCCTCACCTTCCTCCTCCTCTTCCTCCTCTTCTTGGTCGTGGTGGTCTGGATGTCCTAGTTTGTTGCTGTTACGAATGTTGTTGGGGTTGGTGTGGGTGCGGCTGTTGTCGCTGTTGGTGACGATGTTTCGGATGTGGTTGTGGCGTGAGCAGCAGAGGCCGTCGTAGGTCAGTCCCCAGCCGTTGATGAGAGAGGTCAGTTGAACTTCAAATACTCCTGTGCTGTCGCCCTGCACACGAGAATAATAAAACAGAGCCAATCAGCACTCAAATAATGTACTTGTACACAACCACGAAAAACAATGACACGTGAAACTGAAAACATATTTAGGTAACAAGTACATAAACACGAAAAATAATGACATGAAATTTAAAAATGTATTTACTTAATCAACAGCCAACCAACCCACGAATGAACCAGTCGAACAAACGAACGAACGCTCGAACAAAAACGTATTGCGGTTAAGCTCCAACCACGACTACAGTACATGTATAGTAAAACTAAAGATTGGTTACCCCATAACCAGGGTTTTGTAGGGCAAAGAGGTGGTAGAGACCTCAAATTTTCTCGGGGCCAGCATAATGAAGGCGCGCCATCTCTTCCGATGCTACCGTCCTAATGCGAAAATCTCACATGGTTTTTGACAGGGATAAAACCAGTGGTTTCTCATTGCCTTCTGGAGTGGCAGTGCACATTCTGTGCAGAGGCTCCGGCCATGGTTCCTTTTGGGAAAAGACGAGGCGAGGAGGAAAAAGGGACGACCGCACACCTCCTATCTCAACAACATCGCTGAAGTCTGTGGTGGTCTGGAGATCCTAGAGGTCGCTCACAGATGTCTTAATAGTGTTACCTGGAGAAAACTTGTGACGTCGAGCATGGCTCCTACCGCCGATCCCGGCGGTAAGATGAGATGAGAACTGCGAAGACAGTCAGGTACCCATTCACAGCTGGGTGGACTGGAATCCTCA
>CM060310.1:74825127-74845127 GCA_030674185.1 Monoplex corrugatus | reverse complement strand
TTGTAGTTGTATTGTGTTGTGTGTGTGAGAGGAGAGAGAGAGAGAGAGAGAGAAAGTGTGTGTGTTGGTGTGTGTGTTGAGAACAACATAAGATTATGAGTGTGTATATGAGGTGTAGTTGTTGTGAGATTGTTTTTGTGTGATTGGTGGAGACAGAGAGTAGAGAGAGACGTGGTGTGTGTGTGAATGCGATGTGTGTGATAGTGGGTGGTGTGTGTGTGTGTGTGTGAGAGTGATGAGACAATGAGTGTGTGTGATGGTGTAGCAGATAGGACAAAGTGTATGTGAGTGGTGAGTGTGATGATATGCGATAGTGTGTAGAGTGATGATGTGTAGTGGTGGTAGGAGTGTGGAAGTGGTGTGTAGTGGTGGATGATGTGTGTAGTAGTTGTGTGCAGTGTGGTAGCGTGTGTGTGTAGAGAGACGAGTGTGTAGCAGAGGTAGGTGAGTGAGGAGAGAGTAGGTAGAGTGTGTTGTGTTGAGGTGAGAGGAGAGAGAGAGGAGAGAGTGTGAGTGTGATGTAGTGTGGAGAGGGAGAGAGAGAGATGTGTGTGTGTGTGTGGTGGGTGTGAGTGAGAGAGAGAGAGAGAGCAGGAGAAAGTTTAGATGATGGTGTAGTGTGTGAGAGAGGAGAGGGGGAGGAGAGGAAGTGTTGGTGTGTGTAGTGGTGTGTGGCTGTAGTATTTGTTGTTACGTTAGGATGTGTAGGGTGAAGTCGTGAATTGATGAGAGGGGGATGTGTGGGGTGGAGGTCGTTGTGTGGTAGTGTGGTGTGTTCGATTTGAGAGCAGAGAAACGTAGGATAAGTGGTTAGTGTGTAAGCTGTGTTCGTCATTGATTGTTCGTAGTGGGCTGTGTGTCTGCAACTCATGTGTTGGCTGTGTGTCCATGGCAAAATCTCTACGTGTGTGTGTGTGTATGTTTGGTTGTGTTAGTGTGTGTGTGTCATGGCAAAATGTCTTACGTTGTGTTAGTGTGTGGCTGTGTGTGTATGGCAAAACTGTCTTAGTGTGTGTGTGTGCGTGTGTGTATGGCAAAACTGTCTTACGTGTGTGTGTGTGAGTGTGTGTCCATGGCAAAACGTCTTACTGTGTGTGTTAGTGTGTGGTGTGTGTTCATGGCAAAATTGTCTTACGTGTGTGTTAGTGTGTGGATGTGTGTGTATGGCAAAACTGTCTATGCAGTGTGTGTTGGTGTGTGGCTGTGTGTGTATGGCAAAACTGTCTTACTGTGTGTTGGTGTGTGGCTGTGTGTCATGGTAAACTGTCTTACATGTGTGTTAGTGTGTGGTGTGTGTCCATGGCAAAACTGTCTTACGTGTGTGTTAGTGTGTGGATGTGTGTCCATGGCAAAACTGTCTTATGTGTGTGTTGTGTGTGGTGTGTGTGTAGGTAAACTAACTGTGTGTGTAAGCTGTGTGTCATGGAAAAGAGTGTGTGTAGTGTGTGTGTGTGTCCATGGAAACACTTCTTACTGTGTGTTAGTGTAGGATGTGTGTCCATGGCAAAACTGTCTTACGTGTGTGTTAGTGTGTGGTGTGTGTCCATGGCAAAACTGTCTTACGTGTGTGTTAGTGTGTGGCTGTGTGTCCATGGCAAAACTGTCTTACTGTGTGTTAGTGTGGTGTGTGTCCATGGCAAAACTGTCTTACGTGTGTGTTAGTGTGTGGATGTGTGTCCATGGCAAAACTCTCTTACGTGTGTGTTAGTGTGTGGATGTGTGTCCATGGCAAAACTGTCTTACGTGTGTGTTAGTGTGTGGCTGTGTGTCCATGGCAAAACTGTCTTACGTGTGTGTTATGTGTGTGGATGTGTGTCCATGGCAAAACTGTCTTACGTGTGTGTTAGTGTGTGTGGCTGTGTGTCCATGGTAAAACTGTCTTACGTGTGTGTTAGTGTGTGGCTGTGTGTCATGGCAAAACTGTCTTACGTGTGTGTTAGTGTGTGGCTGTGTGTCATGGCAAAACTGTCTTACGTGTGTGTTAGTGTGTGGCTGTGTGTCCATGGCAAAACTCTCTAACGTGTGTGGCTGTGTGTCATGGCAAAACTGGTTTATGCAATGTTTTTTTCAGCTATTTCTGGGTGGGTTTTTAGAGTTTGAGGCACATGTACAGACGGCTGAGGAGTCGCAGATGCGTACATTTGGGAATCAAAGTCCAAGGTCTAGATGTTATGGACCATAAAATGTGCCTAAAATAATTGTTTTTTGAAGGAGGTGTGTGAACATGTGTATACCATTTTCACGATTACAACAATCTATCCTTGCTTTCGCTTCACATCAAGTTTCATTTCATCTCATCCTTCTTCAAGGCCAATAACTTGAGAAATACAACATCCAGATTTTCTGCAAAGTTTTTCTTTTTCTTTTACACACACAAGAATAACAATAACAGCAATGACATTTATGAGGTGCCAAATCTTGATTCAAGAATCAAAGCAAAGCGCGTCCTTTCATCATCCCCATAGCAATTACCATCAACGATGAAACTGCCCTTTCATCATCCACAATAGCAATCACCATCAACGACGAAACCGCCTTTCATCATCCACCATAGCAATCACCATCAACGACGAAACCGCCCTTTCATCATCCACCATAGCAATCACCATCAACGACGAAACCACCCTTTCATCATCCACCATAGCAATCACCATCAATGACGAAACCGCCCTTTCATCATCACATAGCATCACCACACGACGAAACCGCCCTTTCATCATCCACCATAGCAATCACATCAACGACGAAACGCTTCATCATCCACCATAACAATTACCATCACGACGAAACCGCCCTTTCATCATCCACCATAGCAATCACCATCAACGACGAAACCGCCTTTCATCATCCACAATAGCAATCACCACCAACGACGAAACCGCCCTTTCATCATCACCAAAGCATCACCATCAACGACGAAACCGCCCTTTCATCATCCACGACGAACACCCTTTCATCATCACCATAGCAATCACCATCAACGACGAAACCGCCCTTTCATCATCCACCATAGCAATCACCATCAACGACGAAACCGCCCTTTCATCATCCACCATAGCAATCACCATCAACGACGAAACCGCCCTTTCATCATCCACCATAGCAATCACCATCAACGACGAAACCGCCCTTTCATCATCCACCATAGCAATCACCATCAACGACGAAACCTCCCTTTCATCATCCACCATAGCAATCACCATCAACGACGAAACCGCCCTTTCATCATCCACCATAGCAATCACCATCAACGACGAAACCTCCCTTTCATCATCCACCATAGCAATCACCATCAACGACGAAACCGCCCTTTCATCATCCACCATAGCAATCACCATCAACGACGAAACCGCCCTTTCATCATCCACCATAGCAATCACCATCAACGACGAAACCGCCCTTTCATCATCCACCATAGCAATCACCATCAACGACGAAACCGCCCTTTCATCATCCACCATAGCAATCACCATCAACGACGAAACCGCCCTTTCATCATCCACCATAGCAATCACCATCAACGACGAAACCGCCCTTTCATCATCCACCATAGCAATCACCATCAACGACGAAACCGCCCTTTCATCATCCACGACGAAACCGCCCTTTCATCATCCACCATAGCAATCACCATCAACGACGAAACCGCCCTTTCATCATCCACCATAGCAATCACCATCAACGACGAAACCGCCCTTTCATCATCCACCATAGCAATCACCATCAACGACGAAACCGCCCTTTCATCATCCACCATAGCAATCACCATCAACGACGAAACATCCAGGATACAAAGCATACGCAAACTGAGGGAGGAGGGGGTAGGAGAGAAGGAGTGTAAATATATTAATATATAAAGGGGCATTGTCAGAATGGCTTGATGTTTTTTCTTCTTCCAGTTTTGAGTTCGATTAAGTGAGTGGCTGCATGCATGTAAGAAAACGGACGCGTGCGAGTTTATGGCTGCGTACTTGCGTGCGTGTGTGTGCGTGCATGTGCCAATTTGTGTTTCAGTTCATGTGTATAAGCACGCAAATGGGAGGGGGAGAGAGGGACGGAGAGAGAGAGAGAGAGAGGGAGAGAGAAAAGAGAGAGAAAGTGTGTGTTTGTGTGTGTTTGTGTGTGTTTGTGTGTGTGTGTGTGTGTGTGTGTGTGTGTGTGTGTGTGTGTGTGTGTGTGTGTGTGTGTGTGTGTGTGAGAGAGAGAGAGAGAGAGAGAGAGAGAGAGAGAGAGAGAGAAAGAAATATCGATCAATACATACGTAGACAGACAGACAGACAGATAGGTGGATATGCAGATAGATAGATAGATAGATAGATAGGTAGATAGATAGATAGATAGATAGATAGATAGGTAGATAGATAGATAGGTAGATAGATGGATAGATACATAGATAAAGAGAGAGAGCGAGAGAGAGAGAGAGAGAAAGAAAGAGAGAGAAAGAAAGAAAAGAGAGAGAAAGAGGGAGGGAGGGAGGGAGATGCCATACAATATTGGCACACACTATATTATGTGTGTGTATGTGTGTGCTCGCGACCACGTTTATGCTTAGCCACAGTTCCACTAGCAGAACGACTCGACCTGAATCAGACAGTCTCTGCTAAAAATACGACACACTGAATGCAATTACTTAGTCAGTCTCCCTTAAAAACAAAATCTGTTTCACACTGACCAGGAGAGCTCTCTCTCTCTCTCTCTCTTTACACACATAACACACACAAACATATATATATATATATACATATGTAAATAATATATATAATGTCTATCTATCTATCTATCTATCTATCTATCTATCTATTTATCTACGAGTATCTATCTATCTATCTATCTATCTATCTATCTATCTATCTATCTATCTATCTATCTATCTATCTATCTACCTATCTATCTATCTATCTATCTATCTATCTATCTATCTATCTATCTATATGTCTATCTATCTATCTATCTATCTATCTATCCATCTATCTATCTATCTATCTATCTATCTGTCTATCTATCTATCTATCTATCTATCTATCTGTCTATCTATCTATCTATCTATCTATCTATCTATCTATCTACGAGTATCTATCTATCTACCTATCTATCTATCTATTTATCTATCTATCTGTCTATCTATCTATCCATCTATCTATCTATCTATCTATCTATCTATCTGTCTGTCTATCTATCTATCTATCTATCTATCTATCTATCTATCTGTCTATCTATCTATCTATCTATCTATCTGTCTATCTATCTATCTATCTACGAGTATCTATCTATCTATCAATCTATCTATCCATCTATCTATCTATCTAACTATCTATCTATCTATCTATCTATCTGTCTATCTATCTATCTATCTATCTATCTATCTATCTATCTATCTATCTATCTATCTATCTAATTTTTATGTGTGTGTGTATGTATGTATCATCATCATCATCATGTGCTTTGCTGTAAGGCGTTGTCGATCATGGCTCTCCGTACCAATCTAGTTTTTGTCCCTGCAAATACATCTCCTACTCTTTTTGTCCCCACCCACTCTGCAAAACTGTCTGATTTATTCTCCCCTGGTCTCCCCACTGTCCTGTCCGCAATTTTTTTTACCATGATGTCAAACTATTCACGTAGTTCATTTTTCTTCTCTCTATATTTCGGGTCATGATGTTCTTGAAAGAAGACGAGAGTGGTTTTCCGTCACCTTGCCTTCCATCGGTTTTTTTGTAGAGATTCTCCGCTTCCCACGACTACCCACAAGACGGTGGGGGCTGATTTTCTGTCAGGGTTTACTCCCTTAGCGTTGGTGCCTCCCAGAGGTAACAAGAAGAAGTTAGTGGTGATTTTCTGTCAGCATTTACTTCCTCAGTCTTGGTCCCTCCCAAGACAACCATAAGGAAGCAGTACTATCTACCCATAGCTATGGGTCTGATTCTTGGGCACCAGGACTTGTCTACACGCCGGTGGGCCTGTGTGCCGCACTTCTGGGGGGGAGGGGGCAGAGCTCTTCCGAGTCCCTCGAGGATTCAGCCTGAGCCCGTGAGGTGCTCAATTACTGTGTATGGCCACTGGGAGGGAGAAAGTAAGAAAAATAGCTTGTAAGCACAAAATCTAGGTTTTCTGTAATGATTTCCTTTTATTATGAAACGGGTCAATGTCTGAAAAATACTTTGTAAGCATAAAATCTAGGTGTTCTGTAATGATTTACTTTTATTATGAAAAGGGATTTGTCAGAAAAATACTTTGTAAGCATAAAATCTAGGTGTTCTGTAATGATTTCCTTTCATTATGAAAAGGTACAATGTCAGAAAAATAGCTTGTAAGCACAAAATTTAGATTTCTGCAACGATTTACTTTTAATTCGAAAAAGGAGAATGTCAGAAAAATAACCTTGTAAGCACAAAATCTAAGTTTTTCTGCAATAATTTCTTTTTATCATGAAAAGGAAGATTGTCAGAAAAACAGCTTGAGCATCTTCTTTATTTTATTCAGTTGTCAGTCTTTCAGTAACTTTATTTGATTTAAGATATATTAAAATTCTGGATGAAGGCTATCACTCTTTTCCTCTTGGCAGTTTACTGTGCCCCTTCAGCAGTTTCATTCGATTTAGAATAACAGATAACGTATTTGATTTATGAAACAAGACATTGCAAAATTTCAGCTAAACAGCGTGCGCGCGCGCGCGCGCCACACACACACACACACACACACACACACACACACACACACACACACACACACACACACACACACAACCACACACACACACACACACAGAGTAATCGATATAAAACAACTTTCCTTGAAAACAGCCTGTAAAATATATCTTGCGTATCTGTCACAGCTTGGCATCTCCATTACCCCTCCGAATAAAGATTTATAAGTTAATGTACTGTCTGTCGTCCCCACCCTTCTCTCTATAGAGGTATGATTTATGTCCAGTGTAGATCCTCTGTGGGCGGAAGGTTGGGTATAAGAAAGGGATAGGTATTGCTTGTTTCGTACACCCAAAAATAAAACGACTGTTTGTTTTATCTTTCGAAGACATCAGCTACACGTCTATTCCGTAACTCAGTCTGCATACCTGTGTCTGTGTATCAGGTTTTATTTCGCGTGAGGCGTTTATGCAGGCGGTAAAGGACACATTTTATTGTAGTTTATCGCCATTCTAAAAACAATGTTTGTGAGCTTGTACATGCGTAGAATAGAAAAGATTGGCTGAAAGTCAAGTTAAATGGGGGTGTGATGTTTTTATCTTTTGAGTGATAACATTTTCTTCCCCAAGTTTTAAGTTTCCGTCTATTTCTCTCGCTCCCTCTTCTCCTCCACCCGTATCTCAAAGCTACAATCTGTGAAAACGTCTGTCACCTTTTGTTTCTCCATTACTTCTTGAAACAAAGATTTATCGTATAAATGCACTGTCAACCTGGAACAAAGATTTATCATATCATTATCCTCTCTCCATGAAATGAAGATTTATCACGCTGATTTCCTTTTCCTTTGGATTGAAGATTTATCATATCAATGTCCTCTCCCTTTGGAGTAAAAGATCATATTGATAAAATACTCTCCCTGGAATGTAGACATTCATCATATTAATAAAACACTGTTCCTTTAGAATACAGATATTTATCATATGATAAAAATACGTTCCTTTAGAATATAGATATTTATCATATCATTAAAATACTAAAATACTGTTCCTCTCGAATACAGATATTTATCATATTAATAAAATACTGTTCCTTTGGAATACAGCTGTTTATCATATTTTTAAAATACTGTTCCCTTGGAATACAGATACTTATCATATCATTAAAATACTAAAATACTGTTCCTCTGGAATACCGATATTAATCATATTATCAAAATACTGTTCCCTTGAAATGCAGATATTTATCGCATTAATGAAATATGTTCCCTTGGAATACAGATATTTATTTATCATATCAATAAGATACTGTTCCCTTGGAATACAGATATTTATCATTTTAATAAAATCCTGTTCCATTGGAATACAAATATTTATCATTTTAATAAAATCCTGTTCCATTGGAATACAAATATTTATCATTTTAATAAAATCCTGTTCCATTGGAATACAAATATTTATCATTTTAATAAGATACTGTTCCATTGGAATACAGATATTTATCATATTAATAAAATACCGTTCTTCTGGAATACAGATATTTATCATATTATTAAAATACTAAAATACTGTTCCTCTAAAATACAGATATTTATCATATTAATAAAATACTATTCCTCCGGAATACAGATATTTAACATACTAATAAAATACTGTTCCCTTGGAGTAAAGATATATATCATATTAATAAAATACTGTTCCCTTGGAATACAGATATTTATCATATTATTAAAATACTGTTCCCTTGGAATAAAGATATTTATCATATTAAAAAAATACTGTTCCCTTAGAATACAGATATCTATCATATTAATAAAACATTGTTCCCTTGGAATACAAATTTATGATATTAATAAAATACTGTACCCTTGAAATGTACATATTTATCATATTGATATAATACTGTTCCCTTGGAATACAGATATTAATTATATCAATAAATGCTGTCACAGATTTATCAGTAAATGTATGCTCCCTTTGAAATAAAATTTATGATGATAATGTTTTGTCCCTAAGGGTTACCTCTGATCATATAGATCTATTGTCCCCTTGGGATAAAAGATTTATCATATCAATACATTCTACCTTGGAATAAAGACATTTATCATATTGATATACCGTCCCATTGGAATACAGATTTATCAATACGTGTATGCTCCCTCCGACAAACAAACTTACGATAATAATGTACTGTCCCCATGGATTACCTTTGATCGTATAAAATTACTCTCCACTTGGAGTACAGATTTGTCTCTTCCTGGAATCAAGGTTTGTCATATATCAATGCATTCTTCCTTTCAGATAAAGATTTATCATGTTATTGTACTCTGTCCTCGGAATAAAGATCATATCAATATACTCTTCCATGGAATAAAGATCAGTCATCTTTGCTTGAAATGAAGATCTACCATACTAATGTAATGTGATTTCCCCTTGGACTAAAGATTTATCATACAAATGTTCTGTCGTGTATTTCCACTCAGATTAAAGATTTATCATATCAGTATACTCTTTCCCGGTAACAAACATTTTTATCATATTACTTTCTCCCTTTTTTCTGCCATTTATCCTTGGACTAAAGATTAATTTACTCGTACTCTCTGTCTGTCTCTGTCTCTCTTTCTCTTTCAAAGGTAAGTTGACTTGCTGTCTCCTGTGGTTTTATATCAACGCATTATCTATTATTTCATAAGAGAAACAGATGATAAAGAAATTGTGTTTGTTAGTTTATTCGTTTTTTAAACAAACATACTGTTCATGTTTGCTTATTTAATGAAAGTGTTGTTTTTTTGTTGCAGGAAATGTGTCGACATGGCATTGGACGAAGCCTCAGAGTAAATTGGAACCATTTAAAGCAAAAAAAAAAGTCTTAAAACAGGTGAAACCAGGGCTGAAAATGTTAAGAAAATTGGTTCGGCTGAAGCCTATACCAAACCAAAGAGTCGCCACAGCTGCTTTTAAGAAAAAGTGGACTCAGCTCCTCCCAAATCGTCTAAAAACATGTGCTGGCCATCTGAATGTGACAAGTTATTTTTAGCTTGTTTGTCAGGTCCACTGGTTAGAAAAATTGGACGGAAATGACGGAAAAGACAGGTCCAAAGGGACATAATGCTACCATCTCGGAGTGGTGAAATTTTCCAGTGCTGAAGTCTCTCTCTCTACCTCTCTCGAGTGTACAGTGTCTGTACCTAAGTCCAACAGACAGAGGCAGACAGGAAGGAAGTCGAGAGAGGGGCAGAAAGACGGCAACATTAACAGAAAGAAGAAACCAACACTACGTGTATTCTTTTAGCAAACATATGGGTTTACATTATCAAAGTCAGCGACGTCTGGGGGTTATCCTCTCCGTCGACAGTTTCTTAACACACCGTCTCTAAGTTCCTCCTATTTACCAACCTACCAACCCCCCTCACACACACACACACACACACACACACACACACACACACACACACACACACCACGCACACACACCACACACACACACACACACACACACACACACCACCACCACACACACACACACACACACACACACACACGTCGGTGTGCATTGCAAATGGTGTTACCATGTCTACACGGCTACGGCTTAAGAAATCCCAACAAAAAAGCACCCAGGGAAAGACATTCAAAGACAGTAGAATTAAGATTTCCTTTCTTTCTAATTAATAGTCTTCTCTCTGTTTTTATGGAGTCACTTGCCATTACGTGTAATAATCATGATATGATAAATATATCCGCACATGTTTTTCACAATTTCAACTTCGTTCGTTCCTTTGTAAAAAAATATATCTGCCCATTTTTTTTCACAATTTCAACTTTGTTCGTTCGTTTTCATCTGTTTTTCCTCGCCAAACATAACGGACACAAAGTAACAGGCCAACCTGTCTCATGAGAAATCGTACTCGTATCATTTCAGACATACATAGTAAAACAATGACAAAAGCCGAACAGACATATATAATCAACGAATGGCGACAGACTAACAGACATATATAATCAACGAATGGCGACAGACTAACAGACATATATAATCAACGAATGGCGACAGACTAACAGACATATATAATCAACGAATGGCGACAGACTAACAGACATATATAATCAACGAATGGCGACAGACTGAACAGACATATATAATCAACGAATGGCGACAGACTAACAGACATATATAATCAACGAATGGCGACAGCTGAACAGACATATATAATCAACGAATGGCGACAGACTAACAGACATATATAATCAACGAATGGCGACAGACTAACAGACATATATAATCAACGAATGGCGACAGACTAACAGACATATATAATCAACGAATGGCGACAGCTAACAGACATATATAATCAACGAATGGCGACAGACTAACAGACATATATAATCAAGAATGGCGACAGCTGAACAGACATATATAATCAACGAATGGCGACAGACTAACAGACATATATAAATCAAGAATGGCGACAGCTAACAGACATATATAATCAATGAATGGCGAACAGCAATTACAGACATATATAATCAACGAATGGCGACAGACTAACAGACATATATAATCAATGAATGGCGACAGACTAACAGACATATATAATCAACAATGGCGACAGACTAACAGACATATATAATCAACGAATGGCGACAGCCTAACAGACATATATATATTTATCAACGAATGACGACAGCTAACAACATATACAACCAAAGAATGGCGACAGCCGAACAGACATATATAATCAATGAATGGCGACATCTGAACAGACATATATAATCAATGAATGGCGACATCTGAACAGACATATATAATCAATGAATGGCGACAGCTGAACAGACATATATAATCAATGAATGGCGACAGACTAACAGACATATATAATCAATGAATGGCGACAGCCTAACAGACATATATAATCAATGAATGGCGACAGCCTAACAGACATATATCATCAATGAATGGCGACAGCCTAACAGACATATATAATCAATGAATGGCGACAGCCTAACATACATATATAATCAAAGAATGGCAACAGCTGAACAGACATATATAATCAATGAATGGCGACAGCTGAACAGACATATATAATCAAAGAATGGCGACAGCCGAACAGACATATATAATCAAAGAATGGCGACAGACTAACATACATATATAATCAATGAATGGCGACAGCTGAACAGACATATATAATCAATGAATGGCGACAGCCTAACATACATATATAATCAATGAATGGCGACAGTTGAACAGACATATATAATCAATGAATGGCGACAGCTGAACAGACATACATAATAAAAGAATGGCGACAGCCGAACAGACATATATAATCAATGAATGGCGACAGACTAACAGACATATATAATCAATGAATGGCGACAGCTGAACAGACATATATAATCAATGAATGGCGACAGCTGAACAGACATATATAATCAAAGAATGGCGACAGCCGAACAGACATATATAATCAAAGAATGGCGACAGCCGAACAGACATATATAATCAAAGAATGGCGACAGCCGAACAGACATATATAATCAAAGAATGGCGACAGCCGAACAGACATATATAATCAAAGAATGGCGACAGCCGAACAGACATATATAATCAAAGAATGGCGACAGCCGAACAGACATATATAATCAAAGAATGGCGACAGCCGAACAGACATATATAAAAACAGTAAGCTCAGAATACTCCTCAAAAAAGGAGCGCCCAAGCCTGCCTTTATACTCTGCATCTACCCTACACACAACTATGAGAGAGGAGAGAAATACATACAATATATTGGTCTTATGTTCAAGAGTGACATAGTCTATTATTTTTGAACTGACCAAACACACACACATAGACAAGACAGAACATATACAGGGTTGCTTCCAATCAAAGAATGGCGACAGCCGAAGCGTATCCAGGTGTCATAATCTGGATGCGGACCCTTTAGAGTGTCAGGAGTTAAGGGCCGAAACAGTTGCTTGACAGAAGTTTCTCCTCTGAGGACCTTCTGCTGTCCGTCTCTCCCCCAGTTTCTTACTATAGTGATGAAATTTACAAACTGAACTCGTCACCGTTATCATCATCGCCATTCTTCTTCTTCTTCTCCCTGAACTTTTTACCGAAAAAAACTCATTTGGACAGACAGACAGACAGAGAGACAGACAGACAGACAGACAGACAGAGGGACAGACAGACGGACAGACAGACAGACAGACAGACAGACACATACTCCTGTTCGGTGTGTATGAAATAATCTCCCTTTCCTTAAAAAGGGAGATTAGAAAAGGTGGCACCATACAGTGGCACCGTGCTTTTCCCGGAGAGGGCGGCTTGCCTTTCTCGAACCAACCAACCAACCAACCAACCAACCAACCAACCAACCAACCAACCAACCAATCAACCAACCAGCCAAAATATTCCAGTGCAATCTATAGCATGCTATGATCAATAGAATCTATGCTGGTGCCGCTTTACCGTTCATTCCGCATTGTGTTTGGATCCTTATGTAAATCCGCCTTGGTTGACGTCGACTGTCTAGTTGTACGGTAACATAAGAAAAACAAACAAAAAAACAAACAACAACAACAACAACAACAACAACAACAACAACAACACAACAACAACAACAACAACAATATCTGCAATTCAACTTTTATTGAAACATTAAACCGAGTTCAAATCAGTTAAAAATGATTTGGTCAGATTTGTCTATTTTTCTTTCTTTTTAAATTTTTTTTTTACTCCCACTGTCTCCATGGTGTCTTAAGCGGTGGATCAGGTGCAAAACAACAAAGACGACGACGAGGACAACAACAAAAAGGCCATTATGACAGAAGCCTTTATGTGAGTGATGCAGACAAAACAACAACAACAACGACGACGACAACAACAACAACAACGACGACGACGAGGAAGTCGACGACAACAAAACGGCCATGATGACTTTATTTGTCACAGACGCCTTTATCTGAGAGATGCAGACAAAACAACAACAACAATAACAACAATGACACAACAAGAACAATCACTACCACCGCTACCACCACCACCATTTACCCGGATTTGCTGTCTGGCCTACCTTTTAGCATTGCAAGAAAACCAAGGTCACCGACAGCGCTTTTATGATGTAGGACCTAAATGTCCTTATAACCATCCAAGATACCTGAAAGATATAACCTTCCTTAAGTTACTTTATACAGACGGAAGGCCGCACACGTAGAAACACGTAACTCACAGTCATGATTTCAAAATGTTTTTAAAGTCCATCAACAGATTCAGTAAAAAGCTTTCTGATAAAGGAAAACATGGAACAAGCGCAAGGTTGGCAAATTATTTGTTTATCCAAGGTTGGCAGTTTACTTATCTATTTATTCATTTATTCTCAGAGTGGTTTTACGGATGTAAAATTCAGGGTTCTCATCTCGGAGATAGCGCCACGCCTCAGCTGCAGCGCCATCCATTTTCACATTTTTCTTCTGTGTACAAACATTTCCTATTTACCTATGAAAGTTGATTTTTTCCCGACAGAATTTACTCAGGTACAACTACTTTGTTGCTGTGGAATCTTTAACATACGATGAACGCACGCTGTCCACGGAGCTTCGATTTATCGTTTCATCTAAAAGACTAGCACACCTAGAACATCAGTTAATAACTAGTGAAAGGGGAAGAAAAATTCACGTCCGATTGAATGAAATATTAAACGCGATTATCACATACAAGGGGAGATTGGAGCACAAACTGCTTTGTATCATCCGGCACAATATGAATGTTTCAGCGGAGACGAAAAGTCTCCGTAATCAATTCTCTGTGAATGTCTATCTATCTGTCTCTCTCGTTCTCTCTGTCACACACACTCTCTCTCTTTCTCTTTCTCTCACTGTCTCCTTCTCTCTCTCTCACACTCTCTGTCTCACTCTGTCTCACTCACTCTCTCTCTCCTTTTTTTGCTTTTTTTCTCTGTCTGCTTACAAAGTGACTCTCTATTCAGTTCTCTGTCTCACTATCTGTGCTGATTTCTCTGTCTCTTTGTGCCTCTCTCTCTGTTTGGCTGCATGTAACAGTCTCTCCACATGTATACTCTCTCTCTCTCTTTTTCTCTCTCTACATACGCTTTTTCTCTGTCTCTTTGTGCCTTTCTCCCCATCTGCGTCTGATGGGGGTGTCTTCACGCTTGTAGATAGGTGCACGTGTATGAGCATATAACTGAATAAGTGTATTAACTACCTAAATCAAATGATTCTTCCAACTCCCTCTCCGCCCTCTCATTTAGAACAGAATATGTACAGGACCTGGCCAGTCATGGGTTTATGTGCAGGCTTAAGCTTGTGCCATGATCATCATACACATGGCACCTGTGACATTAGTGCATATGGAATTCGTTTCGAGCACGGAGACGTCGTCTTGAGAGAAACTGAAACTGAAACTGAAACTTAGAACAGAATCGGTATTTTGGATCATCCAGTCTCAACAATGTTAAGAGTTCCATGGACAGCAAAGAAAATAAACGAGACAGTCTTGAAGGGAGGCAGACACAAAAAGAACATAAAACAAAACAGATTAGGAAAAGACAAGCAACTTTTATAGGGCATTTTATAAGGCAAGAGAAATTAGAGTACCTAGTCACAACAGGAAAGCTGGAGGGGGAAAAGAGCACCACGTAGACCCAGGGAGGAAATAGTGGATGGACTTGAGAAGTGGATGAAGACAGAAACGGTGGGAGATGTACTTGCAGCGACAAAGGATAGATTCATGATCGCCAACGCCATGATGCAGGGAACACATGATGATGAGTCTCAACAGAAGGTGAACTGCTAAAAATATTTACACTGCAGAAATAAGTTTGCAGGGTTAGATGAAACAAATGAACAAAGTACGTACTACGAATCTGTATAGCAATCTATTTCCACACAGAATGCATTCAGATGTACGAACAGGAGCTGCAGTGACCTCAGAATGTTGACAGCTGACCTGTCCAACTGGAGACCATTGACTGCCTCATGCCACTACGACATGGCAATGTCGGAGTCTGAGGTCATGAACTGGGCATTAACTGAAACGGCAAGCAAGCAAGCAGAAGCAGGCAGGCAGGCAGGCAGGCAGGCAGGCAAACAGGCAGACAGAAAGACATATGACTGGACAGATGAATGGATGGACAGTTTCAGTTTCTCAAAATGATGTCTCCGCGCTCGGAATGAATTCCATGTACACGAACGACACAGGAGTCATGTGCATGGCGATCTTGGCACAAGCCTTAAGCCTGCATATAAATCAGTGAGGCGGCCAGGTCCTGAGGTAAAAAAATGGATGGACAAGCTGATAATACCTTATTTCCAGGAGAGGTGATACATGGCCCATCGCCGGAATCACTAAAAGCCTTGGTGAAAGGAGCTGGGTCTACGGTTGGTAAATTAATGGGATCCTGTACACGTTTATCACACACAACTCCACAAGGGAAGTAAGGGATTGGAGATTGTTTTGAATGTTTTGCGTCATTCCCTTAAAAACAAAAATAACCATGAATGTTTCAGCGGAAGAAAAAAGTTTCGCTGTCTGCAGTATCAATGGGTGACCTTTTTCACGTTTGTGACCTGTTTGTAAAATGTTCAAAACATTCTCCCATCTCTGTGACCTGTTTGTAAAATGTTCAAAACGTTCTCCCATTCTCTGTGACCTGTTTGTAAAATGTTCAAAACGTTCTCCCATTCTCTGTGACCTGTTTGTAAAATGTTCAAAACGTTCTCCCATTCTCTGTGACCTGTTTGTAAAATGTTCAAAACGTTCTCCCATTCTCTGTGACCTGTTTGTAAAATGTTCAAAACATTCTCCCATTCTCTGTGACCTGTTTGTAAAATGTTCAAAACGTTCTCCCATTCTCTGTGACCTGTTTGTAAAATGTTCAAAACATTCTCCCATTCTCTGTGACCTGTTTGTAAAATGTTCAAAACATTCTCCCATTCTCTGTGACCTGTTTGTAAAATGTTCAAAACGTTCTCCCATTCTCTGTGACCTGTTTGTAAAATGTTCAAAACGTTCTCCCATTCTCTGTGACCTGTTTGTAAAATGTTCAAAACATTCTCCCATTCTCTGTGACCTGTTTGTAAAATGTTCAAAACATTCTCCCATTCTCTGTGACCTGTTTGTAAAATGTTCAAAACATTCTCCCATTCTCTGTGACCTGTTTGTAAAATGTTCAAAACATTCTCCCATTCTCTGTGACCTGTTTGTAAAATGTTCAAAACATTCTCCCATTCTCTGTGACCTGTTTGTAAAATGTTCAAAACATTCTCCCATTCTCTGTGACCTGTTTGTAAAATGTTCAAAACATTCTCCCATTCTCTGTGACCTGTTTGTAAAATGTTCAAAACATTCTGCCATTCTCTGTGACCTGTTTGTAAAATGTTCAAAACATTCTCCCATTCTCTGTGACCTGTTTGTAAAATGTTCAAAACATTCTCCCATTCTCTGTGACCTGTTTGTAAAATGTTCAAAACATTCTCCCATTCTCTGTGACCTGTTTGTAAAATGTTCAAAACATTCTCCCATTCTCTGTGACCTGTTTGTAAAATGTTCAAAACATTCTCCCATTCTCTGTGACCTGTTTGTAAAATGTTCAAAACATTCTCCCATTCTCTGTGACCTGTTTGTAAAATGTTCAAAACTTCTCCCATTCTCTGTGACCTGTTTGTAAAATGTTCAAAACATTCTCCCATTCTCTGTGACCTGTTTGTAAAATGTTCAAAACATTCTCCCATTCTCTGTGACCTGTTTGTAAAATGTTCAAAACATTCTGCCATTCTCTGTGACCTGTTTGTAAAATGTTCAAAACATTCTCCCATTCTCTGTTTTTCAAGACTATTAAAGCCATACAAGTGTACTCTAAAGGCCAACCTTAATTTTATTGTTATTTTTGTTTAAAGGCCAGCCGACTGCAAAGAGCCATACCAGGGTCTACAACAGTTTCAAAGCACACAATACTTCAACAAGAAAAGAAAAATAAAAGAAAAAATGAAGTACACATATCAATGCATTTGCGCACATAATCTAAGGATATTGCCCCTGGTGTTGACCACTCCGTCCAATTTATCGCATAGGGATTTAAAAAAAACATACCTGAATACAAATTTAACTATAATAAGGACACTGAAATATATGTAAAACTGGTCTAAATTACCTGAAATTGCTTCTTCATATCTCATTTCCCTAGAGCCAAAAATGCAGTTAATACATGTACCCAGTTATCAATCCTAAGAGAAAGTACGTAAGACTTTATCGAACACATACAGCTGAATAGACGTACCAGCAAGGCAGAAAATGATAGGAAGAAATGACAGAAAGCAAAGGAGGAAGAAAGAAACAAAGAGAGTGATAAAAAAGAGCAAATTTCTAGCACAGAATTTCCAGAAGATGGGAATTCTGTTTACACTGAAAGAGCCCCCAGCATCCCCATAGGGGCGGGGGGGGGGGGGGCTAACGCCAACCTCATCAGCTGTGGTACCATCACCACCAACTGGAGAGACACAGCGCGCAACAGAGAAAGATGGCGACAGTTGTGCGTGTAGGGCACAGTCACTTTCAATCAGTGCAGAACAGCTGTTATTCAACAGAAGAGGGACCGGCGTAATCAGGCTCCAAGGCCAAAGGACTCTTCCCTCTGCAGCACTGCGCAGTAAACCTGTGCCTTCAGGAGCGGTCTTGTGTTCCACATGCAGACCCTCACCAAGCGATAAGGACCAATATGATCGACAAAAAGAGTCTGTCATCATCATTAACACTTTGACTCCTGCACCCTGTCCGCCAACATCCTGTAATGTTACCCATGCTAGCAAAGCAAAAAACAATACCCATGCTAACAAGGCAAAAAACAAAAAACAAACAAACAAACAAAAGTCACCTTTTGATTCTCTCACCCTATCCACCAGCTTCCTGCATGAAGCTGGGGAGTCAAAAGATGAAGTCTTTTTTGCAGTTGGTGGATAGAGTGCGGGAACCAAAGGGTTAATCAATGTTTGAAACGTAAAACTATCTTTCCTTCTCTAGCTCTCTCGGCATTACCTCTCTTTCTCCAGTCTAACGGAAACTAATACAATAATCACTAAAAATATATAACGTTTTCAAGGTTTCAAGTGTTTGAAGTTTCATTCAGTATCCTTGTCCTCCGTTTTTTCAATGCTAATTATACTCCGATTTTCGGTTATTTTGAATCGCTTTATTTAATCATAGTTTATTTTTTATATCAACATATACCCTGTATGAACACTATAGTAAACTTGTATCAGTATATAGATCCTCTGTGAGGGAGGGCTAGATCTCCTTCACACACACACACACACACACACACACACACACACACACACACACACACACACACACACACACACACACACACACACACACACACTCTCTCTCTCTCTCTCCATCACCACACACACACACACACACAAACACACACACAAACGCCCACACCCACACTCTCTCTCTCTCCCTCACGCGCGCACACACACACACACACACACACACACACACACAAACAAACACACACGCACACACACACTCTCTCTCTTTGTCTAAAATCCCTTTAGTGAATAGACATTAAATCAAAGACCACCACACTCTCTCTGTCTCCCTCACACACACACACACACACACACACACACACACACACACACACACACACACACACACACACACACACACACTTTCTCTCTCTCTCTCTCTCCCCTCTTAATGTCCCCACACCCCCTTTCCTTCTTCCTTCCTCTTCGCACTCCAACCACCCACTTTCCTGCCCTCTCCGTTTTGACCATAGCACTCGGATAGCACTCAGCAGACAGAGGTATCTGTGACAGATCATCACAGCCCTCGGCATAGCTCAAGGCCCCACAGACCTCTCGCTTTCTGTACCATCTCTGATTGGTCACACATGCTGTCTTTTGTTCCTTGTAGTGCGCCGCATGCCCATATCTCCTGAAGAATGGAAGGTATACACGCTTCTTGCATCCATCAAAACGCGGGCCGGAGAAAAGGAAACATCCGCGTACATTGGGATGGTTCTCTCCTTTTCTTCTCCTCGATTGAAATATCCAAGCCATATGCATTATTCAACAATTCTCTCCTTTAGACACGTTTTTTGCGTAGTTGTGAGTTTTCATAATTTCACTAGTCCAGGCCAGTCAAAGGTGCATAGTCTGTCTGTATTCCTTGTTAATTCTGAGAAATACATTTGAGTGGATTTTACGTGCCTGTAATTATCACAATGGACCAGTCTTTCTGAAGTAGCAAACACGCCATGCACAGATAAACATATGACACAAAATAGAGACCCCGTGCTTTGCCTCATTTAACACAAACAAACAAACA
>CM060310.1:74795127-74802627 GCA_030674185.1 Monoplex corrugatus | reverse complement strand
TTTGAGAAAAGCGCATAGATTGATAAAGGTGCCTCTGTATTGTTTATCGATCAGGTTAGTTCATACAGTGCACACAGGTTAATGTTCGTTCTACCCTCATTTACAGTCGTTCGTCTGTAACTGATTAACCTCATCATCCACACATCATCAGTGGCATTGTCTCAACGCTGTTTACTTCTGCTCTTCATCAACACCATCACTGTCAATTTTTTCCTACTCCATCCTCGATTGTATAAAATATCATTATCTGTATTCTGCATGCTATATGGAGTCCATATGTCAATATCTTTTCATATGAATATAATTTTTCTTTATCATTTTTCGTTACCACATTATATGTTTGATGTCCATTTGTTGTAAAACAAACAAACAAAAAATGAATAAAAAAGTTTAATAATTTTTTTCCTACATGCTCATACGCGTTTCACCAGGAATTCACACACTACTATCAAAGCAAAATCAAAGGAACAGTGAATTTAGAGAAGTGCTATTACCACGACGGAGAATCTTTTTTTTTTTTTTTTAACCGCTTGTACGGGAAGGTGTCTCCAGGATGGTGCCAGCGATCCCTGGCAAGACGGGATATCTGGAGGACCGTCATCCTGAAGGCGTGGAGCGTGTCGCAGACTCCGTCAGTCCAGCGCTGGTGTGGTCTGCCTCTGGCTATGAAACCTGAGTAGGCTACTTGGTGTTGTAGGCTTGCAGGGCTGGCTGGTTGACTGACATTCTGGTCAACTGACTGGAACTGGTCACTTTATGCGTTGGTATGTTAACAAGTTAACAAGAAACACCACGAGGGCGTGGACTGGATCCTGAGCATCAATGCCTCGCCACTCTCCAGACAATCACTTTTCGACATTTTTCAACTCTGACAGGCCATGCGATAGAAAGACTGCCGTGCATTATGTGTCTAGGGGAGGAACGACCATCCACTCACTGACATAAAATCATTACGGCAAAACTAAACTCTTTTTACCAATATTCCACCGACCAAACCTCTTGGGAATTTCGAACTGACCATCTATTGACCTGTTCTCTATCGATGGTGACAAATGGAATGATGCTTCCAAAATAATAGCGTTTGTAATAGCCGAACTATCGCGTGTCAGGTCCGTAGAGGTTTCGACAAGACTGGGCAAAAACATGGCCTTTTGCTTCAGGACTCCCATGGGTGTCTGGTGGAGGGACAGACAGAGAGGGGGGAGAGAGAGAGGGAGAAAGAGAGAGAGGAGGGAGAGAGAGAACACAGGGGAGAGGAGAGAGGAAAGAGAGAGAGGAAGAGAGAGAGAGGGAGAGAGAGAGAAGAGAAAAGAGAGTAGGAGAGAGGAGAGAGAGGGAAAGGAGAGGGGAGGGAGAGACAGGAAAGGGAGACGGGGTGAGGGAGAGAAAAACAGAGAAAGAGAGAAAACAGAGAGAGAGAGAGAGAGGGAGGGAGAGAGAGAAACAAGAGAGAGAGAGACAGACAGAGATGGGTAAGGAGAGGGGACAGAGTGACAGGGAAAGGGAGACGGGGTGAGGGAGAGAAAACAGAGAAAGAGAGGGAGGGAGAGAGAGAGAGAGAGAGAGAGAGAGAGGAGAGAGGAGAGAGGAGAGAGAGAGAGAGAGAGAGATAGAGAGAACGAGAAAGAGAGAAGAGAGAAAGAGAGAGAGTATTAGTTTTGTATTACGTTTGAATCCCTTTACAACGGACTAATCACGAGCAATACGTTCAGTATATTAGGACAGAAAGTGCGTTGCTACAGTTCAATGCCACTCACACCCTCTCTTTTCTTTTTAAATTAAAGAGTGTATTTCTGTGTACCTACTGAAATAACATATCTAGGGTATATCGTCACTAACAATTCCTTGTTATCAACCTTTGATTGTTTACGTGTGTGTAATGGGCTGTATGTCTGGAGCACCATGCCAGGCCACTTTGGCGGCCGTTCAAACATCCCCTGTGTTTGAAGTAAGGCAACATTGGGAGCTCCCGACTGCTAACTGTTGAGATGTAGTAAGGGTTGGGATCTTCCGGCTGCTAACTGTCGAGACTATTAAGGGGAAAGGAGCTGGCACCTATGCGAGCTGGTGGCAGGGCGGGCTGCCTGAAAGAGAGATGAAGACCACAGTGGGGCGATAGGAGTCTTCCATTCTTGTTTTTGGTCCGGTGGCTGGGCTGGACCTGGTTGGTGCACGCTGTGTGGCTATGTCCCGGGTTTGTCATCTCTCCACATTGCCATTCGGTTTGTAAACAAGGTAACTGATGACTGGGCCCGAATGGGTCATTCAACGCATGGACAGCCCCCCCCCCCCCCTTTGCTTGATGAAAGGACTGTCGGGTGGAGTCGGAAGCTTGGGAGGTGATTGTCTGGAGAGTGGCGAGGCATTGGTGCTCTGGGTCCCATTCGCACTCTCGTGGTGTTTCTTGTTAACTGTACACGGGGTTTTGGTTTATCGCCCCTATCGTACAACTATTATTATTGTAAGTCGTTTTTTCATAGCGCTATTCCCCAAACTGTGTTGGACTCGTGTCGCGGTAGCACGGAAAAACCAAGTTTTTAGGCCACTTGATTACATTTTACTATGTCGTTGCAGTCTGCATCTTTGGTGGTCGTGCATGACTTACAGGAATTTTAACGTGTATATAATTTTTATTTATAGCAGGCTGGGGCTGTATTCAAGATACCAGATCTTGAGTCTACAGCTCTATCGAAAGAACCAACAAGCCTGCAAGTAGGGGCTCGTCCAGGAAGAAATTCGAAAATACGATTGTAACGCTATCAAAACAGAGCAGGCAAAGGGGGAGGAGGGGGGGGGGGGGGGGGGGGGCAAAAGACTGAAGGAGTTTATTTCTTTTTCTTTTCTTTAAGTTGTTTGTAATTTTGTTACAGAAATAACCAGCAGAATGGGCCAAGGTAAAGCAGTATTCAAGAAAAGCGTTCTTACCAACAAATGCCTATCGATTAACATCAGGAAGAGAGTTCTTGAGCGTTACATAGAACCGATAATGTTGTGCTGAAATGAGGCGTTGACAGTCAACACGCAAAGTCAGAACGGGATTGAGGCGACTGAAATGTGGTTTCTGAGAAGAATGTTGAGAGTTCCATGAACAGCAAAGGAAACAAACACGAGACAGTCTTGAAGGAGGCAGACACAAGAAGAACATTAATGACGAAGATTAGGAAAAGACAAGCAACATTTATAGGACATTTTCTTTATGAGGCAAGAGAAATTAGAGCACCTAGTCACAACAGAAAAGTTGGAGGGAAAAGAGCACCAGGTAGACCCAAGGACGAAAATATTGGGCGGACATGCAGAGTGGCTTAGGACAGAGAGGGTTAGAGATATACTTGCAGCGACACAAGACAGATTCGTGTGGAAGGCCATGATCGCAAACACCATGCGACAGGACACGTAATGATAACGATGACAGAGGATAATGACAATGCTGTTAGAAAGTAGAAATTAGCATTACAAGTACACCGAAGGGCTGTTACTCTTTTTCTATCATGAGGTAACGCGACGTCAAGAGACCCAGGGATACAGGTACTTGTGGTGTTGTTCAGAAAAAAAAGAACAACTTATTTCGCAGGCTCAATGGTTCTTTTGACAGAGCCGTGGACACTTTATCTGACATCTTGACTTCTATCCCAGCCCACAACATTACAATCTGGTCTCTTCAATGTTTCCACCATTCTGCCCAGTATTTCATGTCCCTCTTGTATCATGCTCAGTTTTACATATGTCCCTCTTTCACCATTTCGCTTAGTATTTCATATGTCCCTCTTTCACCATTTCGCTTAGTATTTCATATGTCCCTCTTCCATCATTCTGCTTAGCATTTCATAAGTCCCTCTTCCATCATTCTGCTTAGTATTTCATATGTCCCTCTTCCATCATTCTGCTTAGCATTTCATAAGTCCCTCTTCCATCATTCTGCTTAGTATTTCATATGTCCCTCTTCCATCATTCTGCTTAGTATTTCATATGTCCCTCTTCCATCATTCTGCCTAGTATTTCATATGTCCCTCTTAATAATAATAATAATAATAATTACAATATTTATATAGCGCAAAATCTTGATAAAATCAAATCTAAGCGCTGAAGCAGACACACACGCAGGCACGCACGCTCGCACACAAACGCACGCACACATACACACACACACACACACACACACACACACACACACACACACACACACACACACCCACACACACGCATGGCTATAAATGGGGAGAAAGAATAAAAGCAATAAAAGCAAGAATAAAAGCAATGGAAAATTATAGAGAGCATAGCATACAATTATATATTATAACCATGTGATTCCCTCCGAGCGGAGACAGGCTGCAGAGGGGAGGGTTGAGTGAGGTTAGGATTTTATGCAGGAGAGAAAAGGTGAGTTTTGAGAGCGGACTTGAAGGAGACAAAAGTAGGTTGCTGACGGACTGAGAGAGGAAGTTTGTTCCAGGAGAGTGGACCAGAAACAGAGAAGGCTCGTGGACCATAGGTATTGAGCTTAGTGCGTGGAAAGCGAAGAGTCAGAGGATCAGAGGCAGAGCGGAGGGTACGTGAGGGAACATAGATCTCAAGTAGGCTTGACAGGTAATCGGGGGCTGCGTTATTGAGGCTTTTGTAGCACATGGTGTCTAGTTTGTACTGTATGCGCTTTGATACAGGGAGCCAGTGAAGTTGTGCCAGGAGAGGAGATATGTGGTCAGCTTTTTTCTTTTTGAGTACAAGGCGTGCAGCATTGTTTTGAATGCGCTGTAGGATGTGAATGGTGGAGGCAGGAAGACCAGACAGGAGTGAACTGCAATAGTCAATGCGAGACATTATGAAGGAGAGAACGAGTTTTGCAGTTGTTTCGACAGAGAGATACTTCCTGATCAGCTTTATACGATGGAGATGATAGTAGCAGGATCTGGCAGTTTGAGAAACAAAGTTGTTCATGGAGAGGGTAGAGTCAATGCAGACACCAAGGTTTTTAGCTGAATCAGAAATTGGGACTGATGTGTTACATAATGGGAGAGAAAGAGGAGGCAGCTGAGAAAGTTTCTGACGGGTGCCAATGAGGATAGCTTCTGTTTTGTCATCATTAAGCTGAAGTCTATTGTGTGTCATCCAGTTCTTAATGTCCGAGTAACACTCAGTGGTGCGAGTCAACAGGCGCTGTATATTATCAGGTGAGTCATTGTCTTGAAGTTGGGTGTCATCAGCATAGAAGTGGTGTTTTATAGAATGGGAGTTGGTGATGGTGGACAGGGGGGAGGTGTAAAGAGTGAAAAGAACAGGGCCAAGGACAGATCCTTGTGGAACACCACAGGTCAGGTATGCAGGTTGAGAGTAAGTGCCATTCTGCTTAGTATTTCATAAGTCTCTCTTCCATCATTCTGCTTAGTATTTCATATGTCCCTCTTCCATCATTCTGCTTAGTATCTCTATGTCCCTCTTCCATCATTCTGCTTAGTATTTCATAAGTCCCTCTTCCATCATTCTGCCTAGTATTTCATATGTCCCTCTTCCATCATTCTGCCTAGTATTTCATATGTCCCTCTTCCATCATTCTGCTTAGTATTTCATAAGTCCCTCTTCCATCATTCTGCCTAGTATTTCATATGTCCCTCTTCCATCATTCTGCTTAGTATTTCATAAGTCCCTCTTCCATCATTCTGCTTAGTATTTCATATTTCATATGTCCCTCTTCCATCATTCTGCCTAGTATTTCATATGTCCCTCTTCCATCATTCTGCCCAGTATTTCATAAGTCCCTCTTCCATCATTCTGCTTAGTATTTCATAAGTCCCTCTTCCATCATTCTGCTTAGTATTTCATAAGTCCCTCTTCCATCATTCTGCTTAGTATTTCATAAGTCCCTCTTCCATCATTCTGCCTAGTATTTCATATGTCCCTCTTCCATCATTCTGTTTAGTATTTCATAAGTCCCTCTTCCATCATTCTGCTTAGTATTTCATAAGTCCCTCTTCCATCATTCTGCCTAGTATTTCATAAGTCCCTCTTCCATCATTCTGCTAGTATTTCATAGTCCTCTTCCATCATTCTGCTTAGTATTTCATATGTCCCTCTTCCATCATTCTGCTTAGTATTTCATATGTCCCTCTTCCATCATTCTGCTTAGTATTTCATATGTCCCTCTTCCACCATTCGCTTAGTATCTCTATTCTCTTCATCATTCTGCTTAGTATTTCATATGTCCCTCTTCCATCATTCTGCTTAGTATCTCTAGTCCTCTTCCATCATCTGCTTAGTATCTCATAGGTCTCTTCTATCATACTGCTTAGTATCTCATAGGTCTTCTTCTATCATACTGCTTAGTATCTCAAGGTCTCTCTTCATCATACTGCTTAGTATCTCATATGTCTCTTCCATCATACTGCTTAGTATCTCATAGGTCTCTCTTCTATCATACTGCTTAGTATCTCATAGGTCTCTCTTCTATCATACTGCTTAGTATCTCATAGTCTCTCTTCCATCATACTGCTTAGTATCTCATAGGTCTCCTCTTCATCATACTGCTTAGTATCTCATAGGTCTCTCTTCTATCATACTGCTTAGTATCTCATAGGTCTCTCTTCTATCATACTGCTTAGTATCTCATAGGTCCCTCTTCCATCATACTGCTTAGTATCTCATAGGTCTCTCTTCCATCATACTGCTTAGTATCTCATAGGTCTCTCTTCTATCATACTGCTTAGTATCTCATAGGTCTCTTCTTGCTATTCCATATCCTTGCACTTTAGTATCTCATAGGTCTCTCTTCATCATATGCTTAGTATCTCATAGGTCTCTCTTCATCATTGCTTAGTATCTCATAGGTCTCTCTTCCATCAACTGCTTAGTATCTCATAGGTCTCTCTTCTATCATACTGCTTAGTATCTCATAGGTCTCTCTTCCATCATGCTTAGTATCTCATAGGTCTCTCTTCTATCATACTGCTTAGTATCTCATAGGTCTCTCTTCATCATGCTTAGTATCTCATAGGTCTCTCTTCCATCATGCTTAGTATCTCATAGGTCCCTCTTCCATCATGCTTAGTATCTCATAGGTCTCTCTTCTATCATACTGCTTAGTATCTCATAGGTCTCTCTTCTATCATGCTTAGTATCTCATAGGTCCCTCTTCCATCATGCTTAGTATCTCATAGGTCTCTCTTCTATCATACTGCTTAGTATCTCATAGGTCTCTCTTCCATCATGCTTAGTATCTCATAGGTCTCTCTTCTATCATACTGCTTAGTATCTCATAGGTCCCTCTTCCATCATGCTTAGTATCTCATAGGTCTCTCTTCTATCATACTGCTTAGTATCTCATAGGTCCCTCTTCCATCATGCTTAGTATCTCATAGGTCTCTCTTCTATCATACTGCTTAGTATCTCATAGGTCTCTCTTCTATCATGCTTAGTATCTCATAGGTCTCTCTTCTATCATGCTTAGTATCTCATAGGTCTCTCTTCTATCATGCTTAGTATCTCATAGGTCTCTCTTCTATCATACTGCTT
>CM060310.1:74787627-74790127 GCA_030674185.1 Monoplex corrugatus | reverse complement strand
CTGCCGAAAGTCTTGTGAAAGGGGAAGAAAAATCTGTCTCCGACCAGGACACGTACCCGGATTTCCCGCATTTTAAGAGTTTTATCCGTCATGTCACCAGTCCCAAAACATCAATAGCACCTGTACAATTCTTAAAAAAAAAACTTAACCATCAGCAACGTCTAGCGACCGTGCAAACAGCAAAATACCTAGGCGTCACCCTCCAGGCAAACATGGAATGGGACAAACACGTGAAGAGCATAGTGGCAAAAGCAGGACGCACCCTTGGATTTCTCCGCCGAAACCTCAAGATAGCCTCCATTAGGCTCAGAGAGAAAGCCTACCTGGTATTTGTGCGGCCACTCCTTGAGTATGCCAGCTCAGTCTGGGACCCTAGCTTGAGAGCGACATAAACCAGATAGAAGCCATCCAAAGGAGAGCAGCAAGGTTCGTCACCAACCGATATCACATGACAGCCAGTGTGACACAGATGTTGGAAATAATAATAGTGCATAAGGCTGGGATGGCCGACCCTGCAGCAACGGAGACAGGCAGCACGACTCGCCATGCTGTATAAAATACACCACGACCTGGCTCGAGTCGACAAAACCAAGATGAAACCTGTCCCTGAGCGCAGTCGCAGAGGCCACAACCAGCAGTTCCAGCGCATCACCTTCCAGGGCGCCAACAGATACAGACACTTCTCGTTCCTGCCACGTACCATCAGGGAATGGGACCAGCTCCCACAGTCCATCGTGGATGCAGAGACTGTAGCCACATTCAGGATCAGAGTAAACCACCACCTGAAGGACACTGCACTGGACGCACTCGCAAGGGGCCTCCAGCACACACGACAATGATCTATAGGCAGATGGAGGGAGGGGAGGGAAGGGAAGGGCGGGGATGGTACACTGAAATCAATAAGCTCGGCCTGGCTCAACTGGGTTACTCTGGGGATTGGCTCTGGGGGGCCCAGGGGAGATGAAATGGCGGAGTAAAAATGTAGACATCAACCAAAACTAAGTTAAGAAGAGAGATGAAAAATAGTGAATCGTGTGTGTGAGGGGACTGCTTTTGGACCAAATGATGTGTCTTGGTGGCAGCAAGACTGGCTATGTGTGTGGATGGGTCTTGTGAGAGGAGACTCGGAGACTGTCTGGTGTGCCCTGGTGGCAGCAGGGCTGGCAATGGTGGTTTTTTTTTTTTTTTTTTTTTTTTTTAAAGCGCTGATCGGTAGACCCCCTTTCAAAAGCGGCAGGAGAATCAGTGTGTTGATTGTGGTCGCTCTACGGAAGAAGAAGAAGAATTCAAAGAACAGGATGTTAAGTTGTTGTACCGAACAGATTTAAGCACAGCATATTGTCAAGGATTGATCTGATTACTGGACTGGTGAAGAGCTAATTAATTCAAGACAAGTGGTAAGTAAATACTGTAAAACTGATATGCTCTCGTCGGCTTTCGGAAACGTTTTCCTTAAACTATATATTGGAGAATATCCCCTGAATACATAAGGGTAATCGGATTTCATTGGGTCAGTCTTGGAATGGGATATCATTCTCCTTCTTCATCAACTTCTTTTATTATCATTTTATTGCTATTGGTTTTTGGTGAGTGAGAGAGAGAGAAAGATACAGATAGAGAATGGTAGTAACAGAAGTATCAAGACGAGAAAGACAGAGGAGGGGGAGGAGAGTGAGAAAGGGAGACAGAGAGGGAGGGAGAGAAAGAGACAGAAAGAAGAGAGAGAGAGAGACAGCGAGAGAGAGAGAGAGATAGAAAGTGAGGCAGAGAGACAGAGATACAGAAAGACAGAGAGAGAGGCACAGACAGACAGAAAGAGGAAGAGACGAGCGCCACTTCCTAACTAGACTGCACATTAAATGGTCACTAGCAGTATTTGACTGCATTAACATTTAACAGAACAGCAACAATACAAAGCAAGACAAGCAGAATACGTCTAGGAACCCCCCCCCCCCACTTATTCCTCACAGACAAACATTAAAAAAGAAAAAGACAACAAAAAACAAAATAAACAAACAATTCTGACCACAATGCAGTGTATGCAGAAACTACCAGACAGTTTTCTGTGATCAAGCAAAAAACGCAAAACTGTGTTAACAGCTAACAGCTGTAGCTACGAATGAAGAAAGACGGCAAATGTCAGACGTACACCAAAGTGCAGGAGATGGACTACATGATACGTAGATTGTGTCATCGATAACAGTGCGCAGTGTTGTGCATTGCGGAGTGCAGTGTTGTGCAATCTATCGTGTCTTGAGAACAAAGCAAAACGGTGAACGTCCCATAATCGTAAGATCGTTTAGGGCGTGGGGTGGTAGAAACCTTACCTTACCTCTCTCTCCAGAGTTGGTGTTTGTGAGGGCGGGTCCTACTCTTCTGTTTTCCTTGCTTTTAGTACCTTACCCCAAACAGGATCGGGGACTGGGTGGACTGGAAGTTGCATGTACGCATAGTTTTTAGAGACAGGATGCGAAAATGTGCAGTCGGATCGGAAACACAC